>NW_024121233.1:10981845-11387018 GCF_016745375.1 Pimephales promelas
GCTTTTGACTATGCGTATATAATACTGGGTCACGCCGTCTCACCTCTTGCACGTTCTTACCCCAACAAAGACAGTGACAGGTACAGCTCTCATGGACAAAAAAAAACATGTTCACCCTAATTCTTTCAAACTTTCAGTTTTAATTAATCAGTCATTTATATTGTCCCCTCAGCACTTTGGGCCGCATTATTAAAGTCACCCAGGAAGTCATTGACTACAGGGAGTGGATCATAAAGAAGTGGGGTGGCAGACACAACTCCCGCTTGGAGAGGACTCCAGGTACGTCTCAATGTGAAGAATTTCTCTGAATACATTTATTGACTGCAGATACTAGGTGGATTTCTTCTGTTTGTTTTTGATTGTACTTCTTAATGTCTCCCGGTGCAATAAGTTCTCATTGTTAAGGCATTAGATAGTCACTTATGTCCAGGGGTGGAGCGTGTTCCTAACGTTTTATTTACAGCATTTTAATGATGTCTTAAGATATTGCAACTCCTTGCAGGGCCACATAGATCCTTAAGAAAAGCCAGTCCCAGCCAGTCCTTATGTTTTGATGGCTTTTACATGCAGGTCCATCTCATAAAGACTCAGTGGATCAGGTGGAGACGGTCACGCTGCTGGGTGTAGGTGTGGAGGACCAGCAGCAGAGGGACTCTGTGTCCCCTCACAGCGCAGACTCTCCCATGTCCCTGTCCAGCCCTCAACAGCACTCGTCTGCCTCTTCTGCGTCCTCGCTGTCAGGCAGCGATATCGTAAGCAGCATCCTTCATCTGTGTCCATACTTTAACCCTATAAAGCCTACTCAAGTGTATCGTATTTATGCCAAATTATCCTTTCATAATCTGATTAAGTTAAAACTTTTAGCAACTAAAAGGACTTTAGTGTAATTATAAAAGTCAGTAATGCTTTCACAGAAGAAAAGACGTGTACAACGATCTTAAAGGAGTATTTCACTTTTAAAAAACTTTTGCTGATCTTTTACTCACCCCCATGTAGGGTTGGGTATCGAGAATCGAGTATCGATTGGAACCGAGACTAACTTTTCGTTTTTCCCGGAATCGTTCAAAAGTAAAAATTTCGATTCCTAGTTTCGATATTCACAGTCCGGCGAGCGGAAGAAGAAATCGCTGAACAACACCAACGAAGAAGCGTCTACCGGAAGTGTTGGCATAACCACGCGAGTCGAACATGAGTAGCTTACGTCGACGATCCAAAGTGTGGCTTCACTTTTCTAAAAATAACGAAATCTCGGCAAAATGCAAAATTTGTGACAAAAGGAGTATTTTTACAGAAGGAGTATTTCCTTCAGAAAGGCCGTTGGTTAGCAAGGTTAGCTAAACTTTTTTGACCCTGCCTCTTAAAAGAATCGGAATCGAGAATCGTTAGGAACCGGAATCGAAACAAGGAATCGGAATCAGAATCGTTCAAATTCAAACGATACCCAACCCTACCCCCATGTCATCCAAGATGTCCACGTCTTTCTTTCTTCAGTCGAAAAGAAATTAAGGTTTTTGATGAAAACATTCCAGGATTTTCGAGGTGGATCAAGCGAAACGATCGCTAATTAAAAAAAAAAAAGCTCAAATGATCAAACTACATAAAAAAAAAAAGGTTCTTTCATATGTTAGACTTTACAGGGCTAATATGCGTTAGATTGTCATTCCCTCTCACATAACTGACTTCTGCTCCTCCAGGACTCTGACTCCACACCGTATGTCACTCCACCTGTAGCCCCCTTCCCTCTCCAGATTCTGCCGCCGGGACCCCTGTCATCAGCGCTTCAGATGGGCACGGGCAAAGCCAGCATCACGGCAGCACTCACCATGCCTCCGGCCACCCAGGTGAGGGGCGATTTTGGTTTGATAGCCAGATTTTTTTGTGATGTGTGATGATGACACTGGCATGTTCTTGAATCCAACTTCCCCTCTCTCTTGGTTTCTGTAGGCGAGAGTGCCAATCCCAGGCAATCTTCCTCTCCACGCTCTACCTGGCAGACAGGTGTGTATGGCAGATGGACCACCCCCATACCTCCACATGCCCCCCCCTGCAGTCCCCCCAGCTCCCCCCAGCCCTCTACCCAGTCCCCACCATCATCCAAAGGTAGGCTGTCCCATGTGCGCTCTCCTCTATATGCTGTATCTTGACAGTGAGCCCAACTTTCCCTCCTTCATCCAGACTTCAGACTAGCTTAATGACAGGATAAGGTAAAATTATGAAATTTAATGCCCACATTGGTGTTATGGGAAGCATTCAAAAAGACTTTAATCTTTCATCAATTTAATAACTTGCTCTGTATGTATATATTTTTGTAATTAATATTAGAGAAACATTACATTTAAATTAAACACTTTTCATAATAAATATCATTTAATTTTTTTTGTCTTTAGCTGATCACATACATGAGGATTCCATAATTCATTCACATGTTGTACTTTTTTTTTTTTTTTTTTTTTTTTTTTAAGATGCGCCAATCCCTTTCATACATTTAGTAGGTAGGGTTTTAATGTTCAACAAGGATGCATTTAATTGATCAGAAATACAGTAAAAAATGTATTGATTTCTATTTGATTATTTATATATATTAGGGCCGTGCAAAAATTAATTGCGATTAATCGCATCCAAAATAAAAGTCTGTGTTTACATAATATATTTGTGTGTGCTGGCCTGTATATAATTATTTTGTAGATATAAATGCACACACATGCATGTATATATTTAAGAAAATGTGTTATTCATATATAAAATATTTATATAATACAGATTATGTATATATATATATATATACACAGAATTTAAGCGCAAATAATTCTTAAATGTATACATGCATGTTATTCATATATAAAATATTTATATAATACAGATTATGTACTTGTGTATATATATATATATATATATATATATAATTTAAGTGCAAATAATTCTTAAATATATACATGCATGCATAGGTATTTATATATAGAAAATAATTATATACTGCACACACAAATATATTATGTAAACACAGACTTTTATTTTGGATGCGATTCATCGCAATTAATTTTTCCACAGCCCTAATATATATATATATATATATATATATATATATATATATTTTTTTTTTTTTTTATGTCATTTAGTCGTCAGCAGCCATTACTCCAGTCTTCAGTGTCACGTGATCCTTCAGAAATCATTTAATCTGGTGATTTTCTGCTCTAGAAACATTTCTATAAATGTTGAAAACCGTTGTGCTGCTTAATATTTAGATGAATTTTGTTCATATCTTTTGATAAATAAAAAGTTAAAAAGAAAAGCATTTTGAAATGGATATTTTGTAACCTTATCAATGTCTTAATGTAATTAAACGCTGAACTTTAGAATGGTAGTGCATTTGTATTTTAAATTATGTATATTTAAAGGGGTCATGGACTGGCTTTTTAAATTTTATTATATTGTTGTCTGAGGTCAACTTATGACGTTCGCTCGGTTTTTGCATTCAAAAACATCAAAACGAAAAAGTAATAGGTTATTTTGTACCCAACTCGTAAGCCTACCTTGGACTTGGAAGTAAACGCCCACTGCTGTGAGTGGATGGCTTTTATTGGACTAACAAGGACGTTTTCAGTTCTGAAACTTACAGGATATTCTTATAATATGATGAGCTCAAAGAAAATTTGATTTCTCTCTTCATCACCCCTTTAAATCCAGTTTTTATATTTTTCTGTGCCATTTTTTTCCAGATGCTAGCATGATTGTAAGTTCCCCTATCTTGCCTTCTCTCCAGCAGACAGGTCCCAAGTTCCCTCTGAAGGGCTTCCACAATCCCGCCGTGGTGCACAGTCCCGTCCTTTCAAACCGAAACCACATTCAGTACAACCGCAACACCTGGCGCCGCAGGAAGAGAGACAGTCTGCCAGCTAGCGTCAGCAGATAAAGACGACGGCGCTCCCATTGGTCCCATCTTAAAACGATGAGAACTCATTTAGCCCTCCTACTGATGGTGTGAGCACAGAGAGGCCAGCGGTTGAAACCCAGCTCCTCGTTCAGTAGTTGTGGTGATGGTGGTGCTAAGTAGTTCAGTCTGCCACTGAATCTGTGCATGTATATGTTGAGACTTTTGTTTTTTGACCTGTGTAATCTTCCTGAGGAAGCTTCGAGAACAGGAACTGTTTTTTCGGTCGTCTACTCCACAACTTCCAGGTTGACAGGTGAAACGTTCCTTTTTTGTGCGTGTTTCATGCTTCACATTTTTGGTCTAAACGTGACACCCTTCACTTGTGGGACGAACTAGATTCAGTGGATTTCAAGTGTTTGTTGTATCGGGTGAGGATGTGTGTGTGTGTGTGTCGCTGGCTTCAAATTCTGCACTCAACATGCTTCCAGAGACCCCCACCGTATTGACTGTATACATCACGCAACCTTTACTTTTTTGTGCAATAACTTCTTAATTTCTGTATTTTCCTTCACTCTGGAAACATATTTAATTTCTTTTTTTTTTTTTTGATTGTTTTTGTGTCCAGCCTTTTTGTTTGTCTGTTTGTTTTGTAAAAATGTTTTTATTTTTGTAATGTTTTTAATTTTGTTCATCGTTTACAGATCCTGTCAGACAGGCTCCTTGTGGGGGAAAAAAAAAGTCTGTTTTAAAATAGTTTTTTGAGAGTTTATATTCCCTCTTCCCCGTTTTCTCGGCATAAATTGCACCTGGACGAGAGCAAGTTAAAGCAGCCAGTTTAGATCTCGCAGAACGACTTTCCACTCTTTACCAACAGGTGTCGCCATTTCTCACTTTCTGTGTTCCACATTGAGCTTCAGAATCTCAGCTGTTGCTTTTATTTGTCTCGTTCGTTTGTGCCATTGAGGCTGTTGGACTCGGGGTTTATCAGATTGAGCACTCGGTCCTAATGCGCTTTCATTTATGTGTGTGTCTGTCCTTTTTAAGTCACTATAGGTAAGTGTGAGACGTGAATTATTTTAGGGAAGCTCTAATGAACGTGCGAGAGGACTCCAGATCAGTGCAGCTTTATGCAAGGTGCCCTTATCGGACCTAGTTCGACTTCTGAACGGGCACCCGAATCAGACTAGCGGAGAAAGGGAATTTATTTTGATTCCTTTCTGGAATCTTGACGTGCATTTATTGCCAGGTACTTGCGCTAATATATGCCTTTTTGGTAATAACCTATTCGTGTACTGTATTGAATTGAATTTTTTTTTGTGTTCCGTTTGTATATGGCACACTAAAACTGTATTGCTGTTGCTCAGAACGTCACAGGCATACAGGTTATTGTTACTATGCAAGTGGAGTTTTGAAATCTCTTCCTGTGTCCCTCATGATGGCCATTTGCTTGTAAATCTTGTCAAGAAACTAAATCTCGGAGATCGACGCACATGTGAACAGTTCCTGTATGCGAGTTCAGACTGTTTTAATGGTGGAAAAACACCTGGACGTCTTGTCTGGAGTTTTTGCAATGCAAATATTTCCTCCTGGAGATCAACCGGACTACATTTACTGCTGTTACAACGCTACAACCATGTCCTGCAGTCTATATTGAATGACTTTGACTTGTGTGATGTGTTTTACAAAGTCATATCTGATACAGAGACTGTGGATTGTCCTGAACTCTTGACTCACCCGCCTATCAATGCAATAGCTAATAGCAGTTTCTGCTTTTAGATAGAACCAGCATCTTTTGCGAAATGAGTCAGACATTGAGGCAACTCTCCCCCTCCTTTCAAATAAGAACCTACTTCATTGGTGATTTGTCTAAATGAAAATGGCTCCGTTTTTCCTGAGTGAATCTGTAGATGTGTTGGTTGGAAAGGTGGATGTATTTCACTCTGTAATGGTTTGACCCTTTTGAGGTGATGTACTGCTTGATACAGTGTGACACTCCTCATTGAATATCAATGATGGATTTTAAATGTAACTTTTTTTCTTTTCTTTTTTTTTGCTGAAGTCTGTCATGTCGCAGTGGCCAAAAGCACTGACCTGAACTTGTCAATCCGTATACTGAAAGCCCTCAATGTGGCCGCCAAGCATCCAAGAGGTCAGACGGAGGAATTGTTTTTGTTTTCCTTCAATATTTTTATGTATTTTTTTTTTCTATTTTATTTTTTAAATAAACATCTTAAAACCATGCATGCAGTTGCTTGTTCATTGTCAAAATTTAAATCATGCTTTACAGCTCAGCACTGAGCTGTTACTGGTTTTACCACTAGATGGTGAGCTTGCACTTCAGAGATCTTCTGGTAATAAAACCCAAAGGAGAGTTGATAAATTGCTAATAAGTACTTCTATTAACTTTTTTCTAATAAGGACTTCTACTCTCTTACTAACAAAAGAGAGAAGTTCGCTTTTTTTTTTTGGAGTGAAATGAGTTCTGGTTGGACTCAATTGTGCTCCTGTCACTTGTAATTCTTTCTGCTCTGACAGTGGACTTTGCTTAATGGACCAGACGATGATGAGGAGGAGACTTTTATGGCAACTAGGCCAAATCTTCAAAGATTCATTGGAAAGCTCTCATCTATCAGCGCAGGTGCACAAAGATAAGTCTTTTCAAGTCTAGACATGATTGCTGTGACGTTTATTTGTGACATGTATTTTTAGCTGCAGGGATAAAACACAAAGCAGTTAAATTAACTGATGACACCTGAATTTCAATTATTTAAATTTCAACAAAACAACCATCCAACCAGATACCATCACTGACTGTTTGTTACTTAGTATCACTGACATAAGGAGTGAAAAGAGTCAGGATAATTGCCTCGATATCCAATAATCCAATTAATTCTTCCTCGTCACGCCACCGGTTTGAACGTGGCAACCTAAAAACAAAAGACTTTCTCGAAGGAGATTTCAGGAAATTGCTGCTGTTGCTCCCAAATAAGAATTAGCTTGTTACACACACACACACACACACACACACACACACACACATTATATATATATATATATATATGTTAACTGAAATAAAATAAAATATAAAAAACTGTATGTACTGAAATAACTAAAACAAAAACTATAATAATATCCCAGTGGAGTTACAATTACACTGGCATGTTACTGTTGGAGGAACATACTTTAACTTAAGTTTAATATGCTTACTGATATAATATTTTATTATTAAAGAGACGGTTGGCCTTACATATTATATTATTAGAATATATTATAGTAACCAGACAGTTTCTGGTCTCATTGACTACATAGTAGCCTAGGCTATATATTTTTTTTTCCTACTATGGAAGTCAATGAGACCAGAAACTGTCTGGTTACTGATATTCTTCTAAATATCAGAAAATCGGCTGAATGGATCTGAAAACGGTAAAACTCAACTGTTTAACTCTGGAGGAGTTGTAAAATGAGCCTATTTCCAAAAATAAAAAAAATAAAGTGGAGTATCCCTTTAATTTCAAATCAAACCTAACTGAAATTGACTCATGATTCACTGGGGAAGTCGGTTGAGAACACAGTAAAGATTCACTGTGATTCATAAGCAGGTTCAGGTTCATGAATCAAATGATTCATTACAATGAACCAGCTCATAACAGTCATTTTTTGGGGGGGTGAATCGGACATTGTGGCTCATGCTGTGTCTCCTGCAGGAAACACTGACACTTTACTCCACCTTGTGAGTTGGTGTTTGATAAAACCCAATAAAACCCACAAAACGTTGCCAACTCTTGCCAATGGCAGCTAGATTTGAAATGATTTTTAGTCACAGCCTGCAAGCTTATATTACATATTTAATTGAAAATGGCATTGTTTTCCTACCACTTTCCTCCGTGTTGTTCATTTCTGAAACATAAACAAATGCATGACCATGTTAAAATGGCATCAAATTATCCAATTGCAACTTTGAAAGAAACATGTTACATCAAAACATGATGTGAAATCACGAGGAAACATCAACTGGAGCGAACTTAATGTTAGGGGTTAGTGAGTGACCCAAGGAATGCAATTTGCTTCTATTAGCTGCTAAATTCTGAAGCAGATGTGTTTGCCCGTGCATAGGCCTGGCTATTCTAAAGAAAGGTACAAAAGTTTGAGGTTGGTTGGATTTTAAATGAATGCATCAGTGCATGTAGAGTTGCAATTTTAGCATTACTGGTGTACATACTCATAAGAAACAATCCATGATGTGACTGCCTTACTATGCAATATGTGCTTACAACAGAATATGCACATATATTAGAAAGCTAATATATTATCACACACAATGTTTCATTATTCCCTGCTCCCATTCTGTCTTCTCCACCCGGCAGATGTTATGCATCACTTCACAGTTACAGGAAGAAAAGAAATAACCACTGGGACATGTTCAAATTACCTAAGGTGTGTCTAACAAACAAGAAAATGTATCCCGACAAAATGCTTCCAGCTACCCGCCTCATTAACTCTATTCTGAATTCTTCCTCCTCATGTTGTCTTGTTGGCCTGTTTAAGATCTATTTTTAGCTCTTTGTTGAGAACTTTGGAGACACCTACCTTTTTTTACTTTCCTAAATGTCCTAAACCCCCCAATCAAATGGTCAGATTGTTTCCAGCCCTTTTCAGCTTCCACAATGGTCGGTTTAACAATGGTTTAGCTGTGGAATTTGCCTCTTGACCTTTGTATGGATCCTGATAGATTGTCTGACTTCATTGACCTTTCAGCTTTCATGTGGGCTTTCTGTCCATATCGAGAGGATGCATCGTGCAGTGACTTGTAATGACCAGTAATGATTTGGGGGAATGTGAGATTACAGGCAAATTCTGGTTTGAGCATCTTCAGATTCCTGCAGTCTGTCCTTGCAGATAAGAGGCTCTTCAGGCAGATTATTACTGAGATGGAAGACTCAAGTAGGGAATGAAGTATTAAAGAACATGAGAAGTTAGACTTTCAAACCCACCAGACATGGTGCTGTGACTCCCTGTCTGAATGACTTACGCTGCTGCTTTCAAGAAGTTCACCTTCATGACCTTCCAAACCTGTATGGTGATATTTTTGAATTTACAAATTAGTTATTTACGAATATTTATGCAGCTCTTCACAAATAGCCTACAGTTGACTTTATTAGTACTAGTAGTCCATAATACTTATGAGCTCATTTCCAAATCTTCTGAAAAATAGAATTAAGTGAGGTGGAAAAAAATGGAATAAGTCATATTTCACTTATAATCTTCCACGCCAGAAAGCTCTTTAATCAAAAGCAGTGACCGGTGTCAGTGAAATGAACTCGTGAAACAGATCAGTGATTACATTGTCCTTTGAGCCGGTTTTTTTTTATATACGTCATACTTAATTGGTTCATGATTCGGGGCGTCACTAGGCCCTTTTTCGGCTAAATTTATGCATAGCCCCCCTAAAAATTTGTGATAAATATGCTACACAAATTCGTGTTCGCTTCAGTCTTGTTTTAATCAGATTCAGCGCGTTCTACATCTTCAATCCGCAGTAGCGCCGAGCAGAGAGCACGTCAAAAAGAGAGGAAATTGTGCGTGTGTTCATTTGAGCCCATTGGTCTGTCAGTGCTCGTCAATGTCAGAATATTTGAGATGACCAATCAAATCAAAGTAGGCGGGCTTTACAGCACATTCAATTTCACAGAAGCTGAGCGCGAATTTTAGCAGCACGACTCGACTTCAGTGCACGGGCAAGGGCGAGATGTAAGTAGCAAAACTTATAACGTTGTATATTTGACAGTTTTTTGAGGTCATAAATGTTAAACGAATGATAAAAAAAAATAATCAGGAAAACTAATATAGTTTCATCTAATTTCGCCCTTTTGAACTGAAATTAGTCATGTAACGTCAGCCTAATGTAGCCTAATAATTTCTTTAATGTCATTGTGAGACAAGAAACGTTAACAAATCCGTTTTCATCATGTAAGGTAGCCTACATGATTAATAATGAATGCATATTGAAAATATAATACAAATTGTAGCCTTTAGTAAATAAAAAAAAGCTCAGCTTTAGGATGGGGAGAGAAAGGGCACGATGAGGAGACAAGCGAGATGAGGAGAGAGCAGGTATTGACAAATCTACTGACATAGTTTTAAAGTTTTATTTCTTGTTTTTGGTCTTCAAACGTCTTGAAATGCACATATCAGAGATTAAAAAATGTAACCCCCAAATCTCCACCTCAAATGTAGGACTGATTATAGGCTAAAGCCCTGTCCACAGCCCAGTATAGGCATCAGAATCAGAAAGCGCTTTATCCCAAGTGTGCTTTTTTTACAAAACTGAAAAGCCTAATTATCAGTCAAAGCTCAACTTTAGGAGGGGAAGAGACAGGGCAAGAGAAAAACAAAAAGAAGAGTGTGATGCTGATGAGGAGAGAAAAATAATCAGCTGCCCACTGACGTGGTTTTATCAAAAAAAAAAAAAAAATGCCTTCAAAACATCTTAAAATGGACATAATAGTTCAGAGAATTCAAATTTTTCAAAAACTACCACAACTCAAATTCAGGACAGTGATTATAAAACCCTGCAACTGCATGGTAATGAAAGTGAGCATTAGACCCTAAATTAAACTTTTACCTTTTTTTTTTTTTTTTAATCATACCCTCATTGGGGGCTAAAAAGGAAAATCCTAGAATCGCCCCTTCATTCTTCTCACTGGCTCAAATTTACAATAACTGCAGTTTTCTTTCCTGTGTTGTTAATGTATTTCCTGTTAAAAAAGGAAGTTTGGGGAGCTATTTTTTGTAACGTAGCTGATAGTTTTTAGTTACGTCATAATTTGTTGATCTGATTATCTGATTTGAATTAAAATCGAGGTATTTCTACACCATTGAGGACATATTTATGAATAAAAATAAGTCCCTTTAAGAACTAGGTGTTTCTCTTTTCACAGAGCTCTTGACCGGTGCGGCTGATGACTCAACTGAAGCAGACAATTTATTGTCTAATTACCTCTCAAGAGTGTAATCACAGTCACCTCCTGCAGCTTCAAAAGACCTTCTGGAATGCAGCACGATTGCTTGGTATTAAAAGAGTGTCTTCTAAGAGACTTACAGGTAAAAGAGAAACAGCTGGTGACGATGTGTTCCTGGTTCTTTTGTTGGTCCCAGAACAAAAGTCATGTCAAGTCCTAACACTATCCCTTATCCCTAGCCAGTAGCTACTTCTATTATCAGAAGGAAATGATAGGCTGTGTGGGAGGGTGAGCAAAAACAGCTTGACTGTAAAGCAAAACCTTGATAGGAATGCTATTCCAGAACTGTCCTTGGTGACAATAGCTATAAGAAAACGTTTTACTATGTTTCCTATTTCCTCTTCCTTCTTATCAAACAGTCAGTTGTCAACGGTTTTTCATTCATTAATGTTTTTATTTTTCTTATTGTAAGTCTCCCCCGATAGTAAATTAAAGAGAGATCTCTAATACCTCAATTGTTTCTCCAAGACTGCAATGAGATTGCATAGAGTGCAAATGAAGACTGTGGTTTAAAGGAGTAGTTCACTTTTAAAAAAAGCCTCCATGTCATCCAAGATGTCCATGTCATTCTTTCTTAAGAAATTAAGGTTTTTGATGAAAACATTTCAGGATTTTTCTCCATATAATGGACTTCATTGGGAACCAAACGGTTCAAGGTCAAAGACACTTTCAGTGCAAACTGCAAACTGTTCAAAGGGCTTTAAACGATTCCAGACGATGAATAAGGGACTTATCAAGTGAAACGATGTGTCAATTAAAAAAAAAACAAAAAAAAAAAGTTTAAGTTTTATAAGCTCAAATGCTCGCCTTGCTCTGTTCTGTTCTGATCTTTTTTGGTGTCATTTGGTTCATTCAACGAACGAAATGAACAAGTTGACTCGGGAAAAGATTTGTTCATTTTGATGAACGAGTTCGAACAGGAGAGTCACGAATGCGCATCACACCCTAACAGAGCAAGGCGACCATTTGAGCTTATGAAACTTCAACTTTTTTTTTTTTTAAATGAGCGATCGCTTCACTTGATTAGACCGTCATCGTCTGAATCGTTTAAAGCCCTTTGAAGTTTGCACTGAAACTGTCTTTTGGACCATTGAAATCCATTATATGAAGAAAAATCCTGGATATTCATCAAAAACCTTGATTTCTTTTCGACTGAAGAAAGAAAGACATGGACATCTTGGATGACATGGGGGTAAATTATCAGCAAAAGTGACCTACTCCTTTAAGGCTGCTGCTTCTAAGATTTTACTTCTGCAAAATAAGACCACATTGATCTTTCATTGTCTCGAACTGTTCTTGGAAATACCAAGATTCTCAAAAGTCTGAAATCAGACGAGAAGTCAGAGATAAGTATGCTAAGCTATGCTAAATTTTTCTAAGCTAACCACTTAATACACAACATAAAATCAGAAAACACATTTTCATCTGGGTGTCTGATCAGCCATTAAATTCATATCACTCAACCTGCCACACGCTGCATTGGAGACATTACTGCGCCTGCTGGATCTCTGTCAAGCACACCACTCCCTTTCCTCTCTCCTCCCTTTTCCTCTTCGCTTCCCTCCACATTCTTTTGAAGACTTTCTCTTCCTCTCTCCAACACACACACTCCACGAAGTCACTTCTGAGAGCCTCGCTGTCAAACAAACACTGGTGTTCTGCTGTGCTCTCTCTCCGTATCTTTCTCTCTCTCTCTCCTCCTCCTCTCACACGCTCTCTCGTGCGTGCCTCAGTCGCTCTCCGCTGCTCAGTTCATCATGTTGGCTGGAGAATGCTGCGTGCGGCAGCGCTCTCTCTCCTGCCCTGGCGCGGGACACATCTGTCCCACCCGCCACCGCTGAGCACTCTTGCAGAAGAGGACGAGCCAGAACGGCAGCAGCAGGAGGAAGAGGACGAAGACGAAGTCTCGGGGGTGAGCGCCGGGGTCCAGCCGGACCACATGTTCCAACAGACAGTTTACCTGCTGGACGGTCCGGAGGACATGGTGTCATCCGGAGGGCTGAAGTCTCCGGACTGGGTGTACGAGTCCTACTACCGGATGAGCCAGCAGCATCCGCTCATCGTGTTCCTGTTGCTCATCGTCATGGGAGCGTGTCTGGCTCTGCTCGCCGTGTTTTTTGCCTCTGGACTGGTAAGACTCTGTTCTTTATCCACCTACTACCTACTATTCTTTTTGGACTTTTCTGTCTTGAATTGGACCACATGGTTCTCTACTGGATTCACTTTTAGTGGACATCATGTTGTGATGAATCCAAAACCTGAATTTTTGTGCTGCCAAAATCCTTTATGTAGTTCCGTTCATGGTTTACAGGATGAGGGTATGCCGTGCAACCCATCCACGTTGGCGTCTGATTTTGCTTGCTTACAGATGAATTTGTGCCAAAATAGCATACACTCTTGAAAGAAATGGGTCTATTTAGAACCAGAATTTGGTTCCATCCCTCGCTTCATATATGGAACTCCAAAATGGTTCTATATAGAACCATTTGTTTTGGTAAAAGGTTCTATTGGCTAAGTACGGAACCCCAGGGTTCCATATAGAACCCAGAGGAACCCTTTTTTAAGAGAGTATTGAACCTTTTAGGGGTTCCAAATGATAGAACCTTTTAGGGTTCTATATAGAACCTTTTCTTCTAAGAGTGTAGAGTTTGTTTAGACACTTATTTTTGACAACAACAACAACAACAAAACATGAGAAACACTTTGTCTTCCCTCTTAAAAGTTGATAAGCCAGGTTATTTTGCTTCTTTAACTATACACAATTATGTGGTTGTTTGCATTTACCATGAAACATAAAATGAGACATTGACAGAAGGAGTTCTGCACTGTAAAAATATTTTCAAGATTTGTTATCACAACATATTTTCTTTGGTCAAATAAACTTTATAATAATTTATTTAGTTGAGATAACTTATTATTTTGAGTTTCTGATGATTAAATCAATCTCCTTCATTGTATTAACTCACTTTTTCCAGTTCAATGAACTTAAAATTTTAAGGCAACCAGGTTACTTACTTTTTTAAGTTAAACCATCAATATTTTTTTTTACAGTGTGGTCACTCTTTTCCCTTTAATTACAATAAATGTGTACTGAGGCATTCAAGCTTCAAAAAAGACAAAAGTACCATAAAAGTGTCCCTTGACTTTTGTAGCAATACCATAGATTTCTGTGACTAACAAAATACAAGTCAGTATTTGAGAAAAGTCAAGATGCCCAATTTCTGAGTAAATTGTTCGTTTGAGTTATTTTTAGTGTATCATTTGGTCCAGTTCACAAAACTGTCTGAATGATTCATTCATCAGTCGGAAAAACACGCTTCACAAATTCAGTTTTCGAACTGTTAACAAATCAATGGGGAAGATTTGCATAAAGCTGTCACATGGCTTTAGTTTTCTTGGAATATCAGTCCTTAAAACCACTTATGTCAGTTTTGAAGCTTGAAAGCTTCGGCTCTCATCCATTGTAATTGCGTGGAGAAACCAGCACATTTTTCTGAATTTATTCTTAGGCATTCTTCAAGTTGCAATGACATGAGAGTGAGTAAACAATGACTGAAAGGTTATTTTTAGGTAAACTGTCCCTTTAAGATGTTTTTGTTTTTTTGGAATGCTATTTATCTTTCTCCCTCGTCCCACAATTGTGGTTGTGGTAACGCTGCATAAATGGGGTTTTGGTCTATGAGAGAGTGTTTTACTTTCGTGTGGGGAGTGCAGCACTCTCTCTGTGTCTGTGTGTGTCTCCTTTTCTCTCTGTGGCAGATTGTGTCAATCTCTTTGGTAAAGAGAGCTGTTTCTGTGAGCTGCACTTCTGCAACCCTCATTTTCACCTGCTGTTTCACTCGTTCTCTCTCTCTCTCTGACTCTTTCTCTCTCACCAGATGCTCAGTTGTCGGTGTTTACGTGTAATGGGTTTGTTGATAATTGCAGTCGGTGCATTTGAACTGCGCTGTCAACCCTATAACGTTGCAACAAAGTAAGAAAGTAATTTCTGTGCATAATTAAATATAACGAACTTGGCCATTTTATTAAACTAGTTAGAAGAAGACGGAACTCTGTTTTGGAATTAAAACTTTATTGATTCTTAACGATTTGCACATCACTCCTCAGAGATGGGAAAACTATATTTGGCAAAAAATCGACTTGTCCTTGGTTACGTGAACAACTAGTCAACTAATCGGCTTTAGAAAGCCCTGTGTAATTAGGGTTTTTGGTTCAACTGGTCCTAAAAGATGCATTTGTTAGAGTTACTTTTCCTTAGTTACACTGTAAAAATGAATACGCTTTATCTAATCAATAGAATTGTGGCAACAGATTACATGCAATATTATTAATTAAATTTAACAAATTAGAATTGAGTAATAATGAATCTAAAAGTTAACCATTTAAAATGAGTAAAGTTTACACCAAAAATCATAACGGTGACTTCAATTTATGTTTTTTTGGTTGTTGTTATATGTTTTACTCATTTTAAATGGTTAACTTTTAAGGAATTAATTTGATTAATTATTACTCAATACTAATTTGTTTTTAATTAATAATATTGCTTGTAATCTGTTGCCACTATTTTTTATTTATTTAGATAAACCATATTCATACTGATCTTTTTGTTGTAGGAAAATAATACTTATAATCAGCAAGGATGCAGTGAACTGATACAAAAATATAAAGCAGCTCATAATTAAGAAACAATAATACGAATTGCTGAAAATCTGCATGTTAGAATGATTTCTGAAGTATGACACTGAAGACTGGTGAAAATTCATTTCAAAATATATTAAAATAGAAAGTACTCTACATTGTAGTATTTGACAATATTACTGTTTCTCCTGTATTTTTGTCCAAATAACTGCAGCCTTGGAGCATAAAAGACTAAAAAATCTTACCAACCTCAAATTTTGAAAGTGTTAAAAAAATGGACAGAGCAATTGGATGGTATATCGGGGTTAAAATGCTTTTTAAAAAGTTTTACTTGATACAGTGTCTTAGAAATGTTGGTATATGTACATCTATAGCAGGGGTGCCCAATCCTGCTCCTGCGGTCGACTGTCCTGCACAGTTCATCTTCAACCCTAATCAAACACACCTGCCTTTAATTTTCAAGTGATCCAAGACAATAATTGGTTGCTTCAGGTGTGTTTGAGGATGGGGATGAACTGTGCAGGACAGTCAATCAGCAGTAGTTTTATATTTGGTTGCATTTTATTTTGTGATTTCAGGTTAGAGAAATAAAGCCCAAACCGAAGAGAGTGAACCATACTGTTTTATGATTGGGGATTGTTAACACAGTCCAATCTGAGATTTTTTTTTGGAGGGCTGGGATCAAAAGCATAGACTAAAACCCACCAAAAAAATGCTAATTTGAAAAAAAAAAATCTACTTTGACGGCTGTCTTGATCATCCCTAGACCCCATTTTTTTCAGACGGTAACATTTTGCTCAGTGCTCAGGGACGACATCCTTCATTTACGCAGAGCCTGTGGTGATATCACTCTCTTGTGGTTTAACTGCGGGCATGTTGTTTTGAAACGCTGAGGCTCTTATCTTGGAAACAGCAGCCTGTTTTTACACAGACTGGCTAACGGGGCCGGAAAATGTCACGAAACACAAACTTTGCTTTATCGTTGTTCCTGCGTCCGTCGTGCATTTTTGTTTCAGTTTTGGGCAGGAAGTTCTGCCTTCTCCCCTCTGAATGCTTATCTTGTTTTTTCACAGCAAAATCTGTCTAAAGATTGTGTCGCTGCTGCACTGTCTTGAGAGATTAAAGATTGATGGAGTTGTGCGAAAACACGGCTGAAAACAAGAACAAAAGTTCACTCGATTAGAATAGACACATTAATCAGGTGCAAGCCACGAAGAGCTGGTTAATGAAAGTAGTTTTTTTTTTAAGGAAAACATTTATATTTTTCTGATGGAATTTGCACACATTTTTTTTAATATCTTGAGATGTTGAGACATTTCACTTAAAGGGATAGTTCACTTTGAAATAAATTTTTGATATGTTTTACCTCAAGGGCATCCAAGATGTATAGATGTCTTTGTTTCCACAGTATTTTCAATTTTGATATTTTTAGGTCAAACCGTTCTTGTCTGTCAGTCATATAATGCAGGGCTATGGTCACCACCTCAAAGAGCATGCACAGAGAAGTCAAAATTAAACATGATTTAATGACTCGTAAATGTAAGTACCCGTTGATGGCCTAAGACACGAAACGAGCGGTTTGTGTGAGAAAACGAACAGTATTTATATCGTTTTTACCTCTTGTTAACAGCCATGTCCAACTGATCTGAATCAGATGTCTAACTGACATCTTCTTCCATTGCGATTTCCTGTATATCTAAATATGTTTAGATCTTCACAGTGAAAGGTAAAACTTCCGAAATCTCTGTGTAAACAATGAGTGACATACACGCGCAAACGATCAATTCTGGAACGTTGGACATGTTCAGTTCGGTTCAGTTGGACATTGGACATCTGATTCAGATCAGTTGGACGTGGCTGTTAGTTTAATCTTTAGTTAAAAAACATCTTCTGATTGGCAAATTGGTAACTTGAGCGAATAATAATCATTACCATTAGGCTATGCTGTATGCAACACACTTGATACCATCTTTATGAATAATGGTGAGACAAAATGGACACCTTTTCCCTCACATCCTGATGATAAGACTGTTACTAACAAGATATAATCTCTAATGGCTTCCCATTCTAATCTCTTCAAATTACACTAAGAGCCAAATCTTGGAAAAGACTATTTGAAAAAGAGCCACATTGTCTAGATGCCTCAACAGCAAACACAAACAAGCCCATGTACACATTCCTGATCAATAGTCCATTTTCCAGTTAGTCGATCCATAAAGAAAATCGTTCTACTCGGTTACACCTCAAAATCATTTATGCGAAGTGTGATTGTGAATCTGGATGTAGGTTTTGAAGGAGATCAGGGCAGGGCAACGTTGATAGAAGACATTATAAAGCTGATGCCAACACTGCAGAAATGATAATGTGGAGAGGGATGAAGCGAGCATGCAGGTTGATCAGTTAGATGAGCTATGGAGATAACAGCGATGGGTACTTTGTTTGTGCTAGCTGCAGAATCCTGGATCAGTTGCAGAGGTTTGACAGTGCATGCCGGAAAGTCTGGATAGGACAAGAGCTTCGACAAGGAATTGTGTAGCATGGACTGATATAGGAAGGCCCTAATCTTTCTAATGTAAGGCAAATCTGCAGGACCGGGCAGTTCTAGCAATGTGGTCTGTGAAGTTTAACTGTTCTTCAATCGCTCACGGGGGCGCTCACGGTCGAGTGCAGAATGAATGGGAGTCTATGGGGTTTCACCCCCAGAAATCCACTTTTCTCAGGATGTAATTTTTTGTCAAGTAATTTGAAAGGTGCATTCAGAAGGGAGGGCTAAGATAATACACGCATTTTTAAGTTCACTTATCTGTTCTAAAAATCCACACAATTCACACAATAGCAGAATGCTAGCGTGTTCCGGCCAACAACGGCCTAACCTGTAAGAAATCAAAAGGACATAAGTACTCGTTCATTCGACTTTTGGCCTATAATCTATATTGAACTTGCAGAATCAACAATAAAATCTATGTTAATTTAACGACAAGCAGGTGAAAGAGACACATTTAGCCGTTTAGCCCCATAGACTCCCATTCATTCTGCTCTCGCCCGCGATCACCTCCAGTGGAATTCTTATGGAACTGCAACCAAGATAATACACAATGGGGCTAATAGGAAGTGCCAAGGCTCTCCGTTGTTTACTTTAGTTGGTTTGATTTGCCAATTAAATACTTTTTTTCTAAACTTGCATGTTTTGGCATTCAATGCAATAGACTTGTTTGAAAATATTGATTTATAAAGAAAACAGAGAATAAATGTTAATTTTTTGAAATTTACTTCAAATCCACTGAACTCTTTCACTGCCATTGACGGAAACGTACTCAATCCATGTTTTTACTGTTGTATGGTAGAGGGCGCTATTGCACATCTTCTGAAAGAGTACAGAATCTCCCGTTCAAAACACAGCCGAAGAAAATACAGAAACAAGCGATAAAAGCATTGCTAATCTAACGCAATCAAAAATTAAACAGCATATAAATAAAAACATTACCGAAAAAAGAGGTAAATACGTATTTGTAGTATATTTAGCATAGTAATAAATACTGTATCTTTATTTTATTTTAAAGCTGAGGATAAATATGGGAACAGAACTGATGAGCAAGTTGTAATAGATGCTTTTGTGTCAATGCTTTGGAAGAATAATTAAAGTATGGAAAATGCATGACTCCATACTCTTCCAAAAAACACAGGTGCACAGCAGTGGAATTATACACACATTGCAAAATGTATTACAAAAATCAATAAATTATTTATTTTATTTTTGCACTGCAGTCATGAGAAAGTGTAGCTCATGTATTGGGAGTTAAAAGACATGTATGGGTACGATGTACCCATTTGCATTCTGCTGACGGTCAGTGGCACGTTTTGGATTTTTGTCCCATCAGCAAGTCTGCAGGGCTGCGAAACCACAGTAAACAAACACAAACCATCCCTAACTCACATTAAACTGAGACATTTGGACAAATGGACAGGAAGTGGCTGTGGAAGGGATAGTGCTGTAACAAAGAACGCCCATGTGTGCATCTCTTTGCCTTTGTTGGCCCTGCAAAATGGAGTTAAATGGACTTAAATGGGCTCAAATGCACAATCAGCTCTGGCCCTTGATAACGTGAATAAAAGAGACTGATAGGAGCCAAGTCTAAATCATGCTGTGAGGGATGAAAGAGTGATGAGAGTAGAGGCGAGTGGGGAATGCGCCTAAAACAAGGACTAATCATGTTTTGCAGTGAATCGGTACCTTGATGTAGACATTTAATTATAATTGTTCTAGAAAGAGGAAGGGGAATGTCAGATTTTTTTTGTAATTTTTTTTTTTTTTTTTTGGCATTTATATTATATTCCATTATTTTTCTCTCTATTAGTATTTTTATTCTTGTACTGCATTTTATCAAAAAGCCCTTCTAGGGACTAATGCTGTAAATTAGCTTTGGCTAAAAACATTGATACATGCATCAGATCACTTTCAAAGTGTATCTATGTTATCTGTATCTGTCCCTATCTAAATAAACTATAAAAAAAATAAAAAAAATAAATAAAAAAAGATGGGTGTACATTGTTGGTGGTGTTTGATATGGCAAGCAATTATATTGCATGTTGGAAGGTAAACAAACCCTAAATATTAACCCTTGTAGTGCACCTTGCATTATTTATGCTATATAGAGATCATATGGTTTGATCAAATGGATAAAGATTCTGGACAACAAAAATGAACATATTCTGTTTATTAATGTTTTTACTCAATATTTGTGCAGTTTTTGGAGGATTTGCAGATTTCTAACTTTCATTGATGGGGATAACATGGATAATATTATGGTTTAATGTAAAATCATTGTGTGTGCATTGTTGCAAGTGTGGCACTTTATTTCTGTCTATGTTATCTTCTGATTTTGATGATAAATTTTGTACATTTAGGCTATACGGGGTCTCCAGGGCCCCCATGTGACAGTGTCTGGTTGTGTTTCCCTGGGTTGTCACTAGAGGTCCTGGTTATCATGGTGTCTTTCACATTTGACTTCATTTCCCAGCATTCTGTCTGTCACTGTCACTCATCAGTTCATTGCACTCAGCTGTTCCCCATAATCATTGTTCCCAGCTGTTCATTGTTAGTCTTGTTAGGTCTGTGTTTATATTCCCTGTGTGTGTCAGTATATGTATGGAGTTGTTAGATGTAATCACACTTTATGGTTGGTTTTTTCTTGTCTGTTCGTGTTTTGTTTTGGCTGACTATGGATTTGGACTACCCTAAAATAAAATACTGCTGCAATTGGATTATTTTACGCTAACATAAAAACAGATATCATTTCAATATATATATATATCTTTTTTTATTTTTTTTTGAGATTTAGAAAGTGTTTAGAGCCATAGAACGTTTCATACCATTTGGACAAAGTGAATATTTTTTAAATTTGGGTAAAGTCATTTGCGGGTTAATAAAAACCCATTTAAAAACGCATGTAATTCAGAACAATGGAATCAGACTTATTTCCAGGTTTTGGCCTACAAAATTGTATCATCCCTGGCTGCGGTACTCTATTGTCTTGGGCTAGTAACAACCACCCAGAACACCTTTGTGATGCCAATTTTTTCACATTAAATTTCACATCGCAGTTTTTTCTTCCCTTCCAAGTTATAATTAATGTTATGCTATTTCAGTGCATTAAAAAATTACAGCAGGTGTGGGTACTTGTCTGTCTGTCTGTCTGTCTGTGGTTAATGGAAACAGAAAGGGTGTGTTCCCTGAGAGTTCATTGAGATTCGATCTGCGTGCCAGAGTTCCCTTGAATTTGTAGTACTCCCTGGGGTGTCTCATCTAATGGCTGGTGAGTCATACTGTGGTATATTACAGTGTATTTTCCAGCTCAAAGCTCTCTCATCATTCACAAAACACACACACAGTCATCCATATCCATATCAACACCATATTACCGACATCTACAGTACCAGTATGAGCCACACACACATCTCAAATAAATAATTACTAAAACTGAATTAATTTTTAAAATTAGAATGCTTTTAATGATGGCAGGAGGATGAATTCGATTCAAACTGAAATAAAACCTCAATAGTCATATGTCATCATGATGAGACATCTCCAAAAAATCTGCATAGATAATGTAGTTATAATGTAGTTATTAAAATTCTCCCCTTTGACTGTACCCTCCTGCTGCGGCTTGGTCTATTTCTGTCCCTGTCTGCAGTTGATAAACAGTATGTATGTGTGTTACTTTGAGCTGCATAGAAAAATACTGAATGGTGACGAGAGTTACAGGTAGAAAAGACTTTATGAAAGGTCGTGGTGACATGCAAATATTTCATACAGGCTTTGTTTGTCTCTTTTAAGTCAGCTTGAAATTAAATTGGCCGCATATACTTTTATAAAAATGACATTCTCTCATCATTTATTCACCCCCATGCCACTTTGTTATTGTTTACTAAAACTAAAGCTATTCAAATTTCAAAATCTTTTCAGGTCCTTGAAATTAGGCTGCAATTAAATATAAATACTACATGAAACACTTAAACGAAAGCATAATTGGCAGACGACAGTCAATAGCATCACACACAGAGCGCCTGTGAGTATAAAAGGGCACCTGAGTTACACATTATCAACTTCTTTGTATGAGGAAGACACACAGGCAAGCCCAAGGTATAACAATAAGATGCAGCAACCTTTTCGAAATAGAACTTTGATGCGGGGTCTTGTTATTAACCAATACCCACTACGCAATACTGATGGAAAGCCAGCCTCACTAGACTGTGAATATGCACAACATAGCGGGCATTGCATATATTAATTAAAACCGTGTCAATCCCATGTGTTTATATGGTGGCGCTACTCCTAAAGCCAATGCCAATGCAATACTTATACAATATGCCTGACATAGCCGAGACTATGTGGGTTATTTTCCCTTTAGAGCTCTGTTCTCGGGCTGAGGTTCTGGGGACATTTACTAAGTAAAAAGAAATCGCTTTATACCACTAACAAGGCTCAAAATAGCCCCACACTAACACAGTAACATAATGAGGGTCCCTGCATGCAAAACGAAGCACTGAGAACTTTGTAAGTGTACAGACCGTTTAATAAGAAGATACTTAAAGACAGTTCACTTCGTGTATACAGACAGGTGCCATCTTAGAAAATAATCTCGATAAGTCGATCCCCGAACGCCGTTCAGAAGTTCGCTCAACTTCACACAGTTCAGATCACTCAGCACGTCATTCGTGGTTCGACTTTTCAAGACTGTTTTCCAAAGATGGCGCCGCCTGTATACACGAAGTGCAAGTACCTTCTTGTTAAACGGTCTGTACACTTACAACGTTCTGTAATGCTTCGTTTTGTGTGTATGGACCCTCATTATGTTACTGTGTTAGTATGGGGCTATTTTGAGCCTTTGTAAAGCCCTATTCGCATGGGATTAGTATTATCTGGTGACCTATTGTAATTTGTAATAATTGCGGAGTTTGTCTGAGATCTTAATCCCGTGCGAATCGGCCATGTCTGTAATTTGTAAAGTAAAAATTCCCCCGCAAATTACCTACTATATTTCGTCGAACACCGAGGTCCTGTGATAATATTAGTCCCGAATCAACATCTCTGTGATTTGGCCGGATCGTATATCATTTTTTCAAGGTTTTTGTTTAATCTTTGCCTTTTTATCCATCTTTCGCGGAGAACAGAGGCTAATTTGGTGTGTTTTGATATTATTTTGGGTGGGGGGTCATATCGCTAGTACAACTATACAATTTACAGAAAGAGAAAGCTATACCATCAGAAGAGCAAAAACAAAAAGAACGATTAGGTTAGGATTAGGATACGGTAAGGACAATTCTTCTGTTGATTATACAGCTAGACATAATAAGGACAAGACATTTCAAAGCTATAGCCTAATGATATCATATCCGGGAGCTAAGTCAGTAAATTCGAGTAAAATCACAGGCTTCGCTTATCCCATGCGAATGCGCCACACGAAATTCAGATGTGGGTGGGTAATTTCAAATTCACACGTGGTCCCCAGGTAATACTAATCCCATGCGAATAGGGCTTTAGTGGTATAAACTAGCGATTTCTTTTTACTTAGTAAATGCAAATACTAGCGTTATACGCTAAACAGTTTTTAGAGACAAAACTCTTTACATTCGATTATCATGAAAACAAATCTCAGAGAACGGTCGACTACTGCAGATACCGATGTTTTATTAGACCGTAGGTTCATTTTGCACCGGAGTTCTCCTTTAATAAACCGTAATGTTTGTATTACCTTAGAATGAGACATTTATATACATAATCGTGGACACCCCCTACTATGAAGATCGACATATTGTAATGTCATGTTTCTACCTTACCCGACAGCGAATGAACTGCGCTAAAGTGCGCATTTCGTCACTACCTTGAAAGAGAAGCAGCTATAAACACTGAGTAGAGACTTTTTCCTTGTTAGTGGTGTAAAATATGTAATTGGATTGTTTTATGTTGCTTAGTTCTTCTCCCTCGTTGTGTTATGGCTTTCCTATGTGGGGATCAATGTGCTGGTTACATTCATGAGCTAATAAGTACTCATGTCATTGACCGTAAAACAGTATGTTACTGGAATCACCAACCCGTTGATCGTGGTTAATTCGATCTTGGAAGGTTTTAGAGCCCAATTTATACTTCTGCGTATAAAAAAGCATGGACTCTTACCTTATAGGCACGTATAAATAAAAGCGGATCCTGAAGACAGCAAAGGCTCAGGCACCCTTTTATACTCACTGCTGCTCTGCGTGTCATGTGACATCATGAATTCCAGTCTGCCAATGATTATTGCTGTTAATTTCAGGAGCCTCAGACTAACTTGTGTTAGTTCCTAATGGAAATAAGACCGTACGTGCATGCCTCAGACACCGTTCCCTAGCTTCAATGCCAAGATGCAGCGTTTAGGTTCCACTTTGAAAGGGAACTAGAAATGTAGCCTAGCCATATAGTTAAAGCTATATAAAAAAGCTAAATAGTTATTATTTTATTTAAAATAGACCATAAAATGACACTGTAAAACCTGATGAGTTAGTTCAACTCAAACCGTTTGAGGAAACCGATTGCCTTAAATCAATTAAGTTTATTAACTCAAACAATTTAAGCATAACAAATATTTGATTTGTTTCCAAGTAACTCAATAACTTATTGTTAGGATAACTTGGGTAAATAAAGTTAATAGTACTAATTAGTTACTATAACTTAAATCTATGAAGTACACTGTAAACTCGAATAAGTTGGCAGAACTCAAATCACTTTTAATAATATAAACTTAGTTAGCTTTAAAAGCTAATCTGCTGACATAGTAAATGTTAACATATTAGAAATAGTATGTTATAAGCACTTACAAGCACAGAAGCACTTGCTGTATGAGCGTAATAATATAAAGGGATAATTTGCTCTCAAATCAAGCTGAATGCACCACTAAATTAATCTAAATAATAATAAAATCTAAATTAGCATAACATTAATCACTACTAAATCTCACACTTAACATTAATCTTACACAAATTGCACTTAATCTTAGCATTTACACTCTCTTTCGAGTGCCATCAGCAAAGCATGCTGGGAAATAGATATCCCAGCCATTTCTGTTAAACTTAAGTTTGTTTAAATTAAAATAAATAATTTCATAAAACTCAAAACAATGAAACAGTTCACTTTACTTAAAATATATCAGTTCTGTGAACTTGAAAGAAAAAGAAAGTGCTAAATACTCATAAAAATTATTAATTTGACTCAACTAATTCGTTGAATTTAAGTTTGTCCTATAACCAATTAATTATTTTGACCGTTAGGGTTTACAGATATAATTTTTCATTTAAATTAATCTGTGTATCTGGTTCACAAAATTAGTCAGAATGGTTAATTCAAGTTGGACTTATCTGATTCTCAAGTTAAACTCAATCTGGTTTCAGCTCACGGGATGAAGCTTGACTATCAGAGCATAATTATGTAAATGGGTTGCAAATGTTATTTCATGTTGTATTTAATGTGCATTCATAATTTGATTACATTTTATGAGCACAAACCTATTTTCTGTAACACGGAACCCTTAGCAGCTTGAGTGCAAACGTTTTTTCGAATGTAAATTGTCAATATGAATTAATAATTCAACAATAAAAACAGTACTATCACACTCTGATAGAACCATTAGGTTAATGGAAAAGTTTGGGCAAGCATAATAGACTGAACTCTGGTCGACTCAAGTGCCTCTGTTTCTGTTTCACAGTTCTTTGAATTGAATCTTGCTGTAAATGTGCGAGTGGACGTTGTCTTGACTTTTTTTAATCTGTTCTTTTTCAGCATATCTCAATAAAATGTTTTCTTCTTTACCAGCTAGTGAATGCATGAGTGAATGAACCATGAACTGTCATTGTGTTTCCACAGGACATGGAGGACCACATGGCCTTCATCATGACTGTGCCCACAACTCTGGCCATTTTTCTCGCCATCTTCATCCTCGTCTGCATCGAGTCAGTCTTCAAAAAGCTTCTCCGCCTTTTTTCCCTGCTCATCTGGGGCTGTCTGGTTGCCATGGGTTACCTCTTTATGTTCTATGGTGGGATCATCTGTCCATGGGACCAGGTGAGACTTGAGTGACAACACTTTCACAGCACTCCATTTCAGTCTTCAGTCATTCTTGTCTTTGTTCTTCAGTGCCTGCCTTTGACCTCTACGGCTATCGCTCCTAATTTAGATTTTATCACCAGAATCCAGTTTTCGCATGCATAAAATACAACTTGCGTCAGTACGATATATATGTAGATGTGCAAGTAAATTGCTTGGATGGAAAGCGCTCTACAATCATGCAAATATTCACTAACATGGTGTCGTTTTCTTTCAGTCATTTGCACAGTAATTCATGAATTTTAGTGAGTGAGCTGTTCTGCGCACTGAATCATTCATTAGTTCATTGAACACCACTTAACACATGAGTCTGGCTAATGACCGTGACACAATCTTAACATAAATGCATGTCTTAGAGTAATTATGACAACCGGCACTATTTTTGTCTGCCTCTGCATCCATAAAATGAATCAGGTATTAAATATTGCTTGCCTTGTTCGTAAGCTTTGCTTTTTTTACTTGCTCTGCCCTGTTAGAGAGAAAGAGGTGCAATCAGCTCAACAAGATGGTAAAACATCTACAGTTTGGTTTTCTTTCATAAACAGCTCTTGAGTTATGGTGTTACTGAGGAGAGATCGGCTGTTCGGTGCAGTAAATGTACCTCACCGTGAGTCACCCGTGCTGTTTGCTTGATGGGACTTAATAACTTGGATAGGCTCAGTGATCTGGAAATGATGTGATATGCATGTACCAGTACTACACAAAGTGGATATTATGGATCAAAGGCAACATTTCACCAGGAGCTACTTTAGTAAGAAATGGGTGGCACCTACATGACATCCATTTTAAGCTGTCGCCATAAATTAGGCCCACTACCCTGGAGAGATATCATCAGAAGTAAGGTTATGGATACCAAGAGTCTGTTAATGAGTGACCTAAAGCTGTAGTTGTGTTCTCTTAATAGCTGCTTTGTTTTGCACTTTGCTTTTGTTTAGTTTTAACCCAATTGGTTCCCTCGAGTCGTAAAAGCCATGTGACCAGGAGCATTGCTAGACATGTACTAGAAGATCTGGACTACAAATCTTTTTCTAGACAGCCCTTTATGGTTTACTGTCACAAGGGTAAAGGTAAATTGTCTTTGACTTTGTTGTCCATGGGTCTTTTAAAGACAAGCCACAATTTTGGTAAAGCGACCACTAGGGCTGGGGTAAACGATTATTAATTAAACGATTAGTTGGGCGATTATTTTATCGATTAGTCGACTAATCTAATGACTAATTGGACGACTAATATAAAGAATATTTTTCTGCTGCTCAATTAATAAAAAAAAACAATGTATCTCAAATAAATACTAGCATACTGAATCAAGATACTATAAGCTGGCTAATGTTAGTCTAATGTTATGTATTTGAACACCATCATTATAACTCTACAACCGCCAAAACCGTGTTATTAAAATATTTTTTTTACAAACAGTTTTTATCATAGAGAATGTTTAAATATTAATATCAGCTGAGGAGGGAAACGGAGGCGGAGTTAGTGGTGCGATCGGAGGCTGCTACTGATGGAGATGAATCGGGAGAGGTTTGTGCACCTACTGATCAGAGCGCGTGCTGACACAAGTAAAGCCTTGTTTATAGGCTACTCCACACGTCCACACGAGCGCGAATGTGCGTGCGGCGAAAATGACCAGGAAGACTGTGGCTGTGTACGCCTTTTTTGTAACAGCGCGTGCTGTGCCGCGTCCGGGATGAACGACTTTAAGCCGAATCTGCCCGAGCTTGTACGTCTCACCACACCGGCACCCAGTTTGTGCGTCTAAATTGCAAAGTTTTTTTTTTTTTTTTAAGGGTTTGTTTACTGTGTGTGATTCATTTAATGGATAGCACATTCACTTCTAGTTGTCTTCGTCCTCTATTCCGCAATGTTTCGGTCTCCCACGTGTGTGTGGCAAGCTGTACGGCCGGGAACATGCAAAAAATAAATAAATAAAGAAGCGTTGACGCAAAAATATGACGTCGACGCAATTTTGAGACGTCACCGACGCGCCGCTACAGCACTAGCGACCACCATCAGGGCCTGTGGCTCTGCCTCTGATCACCTCGCTCCGTCTCGTCACTTCGACCTGTCTTAGCTCCTCCCTCCTTCGGCTCCAACAGACACTCTTAGAAGAAATGGTTCTATTTAGAACCAGAAATGGTTCCATCCCCCGCTTCATATATGGAACTCCAAAATGGTTCTATATAGAACCTTTTTTTTTTGGTAAAAGGTTCTATTGGCCAAGTATGGAACCCCAGGGTTCTATATAGAACCCAGAGGAACCCTTTTTTTAAGAGTGTATAGAACCTTTTAGGGGTTCCAAATAGGTAGCACGATAGAACCTTTTAAGGTTCTATATAGAACCTTTTCTTCTAAGAGTTTACAGCTCCATCGGCTCAACTGGGCCATGCTGTTCAAGGCTGGTTTGTGTTGTGTTGGTACTGGAACTGGTGGATCACTGTAGTCTTGCTAAGCAGTGCCAACTGATAAAACTGTTGAACCTGAAGTCAAGAATCTAGTGGCATCCACAATCCTATTGTGATGAGCAGATACACAAGTCTTTTTATCAGGGCACTGTCATATAAATAACCCCCTCAGGTTGGTGCAATATGGGCCAACAACGTGTGACTAAAGGTTTAGTTCTAAGAGGCAACAGGCATCTAATGGAGGAAACTGAACAAACAAAAAAAACCCTACTAATAAGACTTCACATATGTGACGGGATGAACTAGTCAGGTTCAGGCGAACGGAATAAGCTACCACCTAATTAGGACTCAAAGTTCTCCAGCAAAGTACTAATTAGCAAAGAGTCTAAGTCTAAGTGAATCGCATAGTAGCTACGTCTACAGTATTTGAAGACTTAAAGAGCTCTATTAGGCTTTATCCTATTTAATTTCCTGTTTTTGACTGTAGCTTTTTAAGCTACACACTATTCCGCTCTTTGAGGTGAAACATCATTACTGTAGTCACACAGCCACATTGCTTGAGTGCTAATGAGCTATATACTTGCAGCTGTTTTGCAACACTTGTTTGGAAAAACTATGGAGTCCCAGACATTGTCACCAGCATGGGTCAAGGTACTATTGCAGATGAAAAGCCTTCACTGTTCATCAGAGGTCTGTAATGCAGGCATTATTAACCCACAGCAGCAGTTCTCTATTAAAAAGCCAACAGCCTTTTTGTGTTGTACAGAAGAGAGAACATAATTGAGGTCAGAGCCAGCAGAGAAACAAAAGGCAGCCATATTCACTTTACGGCAATCTTACGCAAACCACTGAAAATACAGAAAGCCCTGCAAACCCTCATTTCCCGCATATTAGTGTTGACAGAGATGCCGATTAAAAGCATTATATGAATGATGTTTAGGAATAATGGGGAACTAATGAAGTGATGAGAGAGAAGGAGGCAGACCTTGAGTCACAATTTTTTTAAATACTTTCTAAGAAGAAGGGCAAATGAAAATTGCCTCCTTCAGATAAGCTGGCAGAGTAAAGTCTGTAAATCAGCTCTAAGATGGCACAGAAAGCATGTTGTGAGACATGCAGACTAATGATATGTGAATACACAATCTTTGATACTGACAGGTGTGCATGCCTGCATTGAGTAATGTTGAATTCTGGTAGTAAATATTGGTTGTAGTGCTCTAAATTAGAGAAATAAATTTATGAGAGTGTATATATATATCAGAAAAAAAGGTACAAAAGCTGTCACTGGGGCTGTACCTTTTCAAAATGTACACTTTTGTAACCAAAGGCTGCATATTGGTACCTTAGTGGTATATTTAAGCACCTAAAATGTACATATTATGACTTAAAATGTACATATGAGCACTTAAAATATACATATTAGGACCTAAAATGTACATATTAGGACCTAAAATGAACATATTAGGACCTAAAATGGACATATTTGCGCCTCAAATGTACATATTAACATAAAATGTACATTTTAGCACCTAAAATGTACATATTAGCACCTAAAATGTACATATTAACAACTAAAATGTACATTTTAGCACCTAAAATGGACATATTAGCACCTAAAATGTACATATTAACAACTAAAATGTACATTTTAGCACAGTTTACAGCTTTTGTACCTTTTTCTGAGAGTGTATATATATATATATATATATATAAATAATTGTTATATATTATTGTTATATATAATAATTGTTATTATATATATAGGTTCAACGTGTTTTTAGTTCAGAGATGCTCTTCTGAATATCTTGGTTAGATTTTGGGACAATTTTTGTTGTGGGTCCAAATTACATTAATTGGATTCAGTACAATTCATAAAAAATCACACTGTGAAAAACAAAAAGATCGGGTAAAAACAGTAAACCTTTCAAATTAATACTTTTCACAAATTAAAAATAAATTTGAACAAATTGACCCGCAAACGTAAAAATCCAGTATTTACAGCAACTTTTTTATTAGTCAAACTGACCCACAACATTATACAAGGGATAATTACCTGGCTTTAAATAGCAAATACATTTTTTTACAGTTAATATTCTTGTACATTGTGTATTTTAAGTGATCACTGATTTTTTCCCCGCTCATAACAGAACGAAACAATTGAGATTAACAATGTAAATATAAATATAAGTCGAAACATTATGAAATACAGATAAAGACTGTGAGAGAAACATACCTCTTTGAACTATGTAATGGCAAAAAAAAATTGTATGATTATTTTTAACGAGAGGAAATAGAATATCATTAATATCAATAATAAATTTCAAATATTTTTAGTCAAGTAAAACTTTTAAAACAATTATTGCATTTCACAAACAAACCTAGGCCTATGTTAAATCTATTAAATAATGTGAATATGTTCAGTATGTTGTTAATAATATCAGTACAGTAAGTCACCTAGTTAGCAGTGCCGTCACTGATATCTCAAATTTGCAGTTTTATACGGTTATAAAAAATTGTTTAATAATTTAAATGTTGAGTTACACTTTTGATGGCCCCTTTTAGACATTCTGTTGACTATAAGTAGCATTGCACCTCAACTAACTCTCATTAGAGTATTAGTAGAGTTAGGGTTAGGTGCAATGTTATTATAGTCAACAGACTATCTAATGGGGACCATCAAAATGAAGTTTAACCATTTCACCCCCTTTATTTCAATCCTTTCTGAGTCCTGGAAATGTGTTTGGGTCTATATTTGATGACAGGTCTACTTATGTTTTATGTTAATCATTCTTTTAATGGAAGGCTTTCAGATTATCAAATTATTTCCATTTGCTTTTCTAATACAAAAGGAGTGCAGGCTTGTTAACCGGACATTACGATCCCTGTAGACCACATAATCTTATTCACTGAAAAAGCAAACCTTCTAAGTGTATCTTATGAATTTACTACCATCTGTTTCCTTAGCAACCATTGAACAATATGATTTGCATATGTTATTATTAAATTGTATGTGATGATCTTATAGCAATGATATATGAACACAATATACCAGATCAATATAGCAATAACACCATGATATAAAATCTGATATCTAAAGTCTATGCTGAGAAGACAATTTAAGGTGATATATATATATTGTGTTACATTATGTGTTAGAGCTGCACTCCTTATGACATTTGCTAGTATAGGATATACTGTATATATAAATATATATGCATATACAGTATCTGAATTTCCTTTCATTTATGATGAAAATTATCATTTATTTATGAGAAATATGCAATTGCCTATTTCAATTTATAGTGTTATTTTAGTATCGTTGAGATAGTTTTTTTTTTTTAAGTTAAAAACACGTATTTTTATACTAGTTGAAGCTCTCTTCACATCCTGATAGTGATTAATAAGAGAAGTTGTCTAAACATTAAAAAATGTAAGTATGTCTTCTGTGGAAGTCTCAGGATCAAAAACCGTTCGTCCTATGATTGCATTGGGTCCGAATACAATGATTGGATGTCCTACCTGCCCGTCAACCTATGTATTTACATACCTCCGAGCACCAAGCTCATAGAGACTTTATATAGACAAGAAACTCCTTGAAACTGCACACCCTAGCTTTAATTTTTATAGCTTTTATTTGTACATTATCTGTTTCCATTTTAATTTTACTTCAAGTTTTAGTCATTTTGTTTTGTGTTTTATTTTCCATTTTTATTAGTTTTTTTATATAGATCTTAATTTTTTTATTTCAGCTTTAGAGTTAGTTATTTTAGCACATCAAGTTAAACTTTATTACTAAAAAAAAAGTTTATTGTATTTCAAGTGCCACTTTTTATAGTTTTAGTTTCTGTTTAATAACCCTGATCCAGGAATAGTTCAGCTGAAAATGTATTTAAAGAATCACGCTGGATGATTATAAAATCTTTTATCAACTCAAATAATCAGATTCTCTACAGGGTCACATTAATAATGACTTAAATTATAATTAGACTTGTTAATATTTTAAAATATCATCAGATTGGATTGATGATATTTGGATTCTTGGCTTTGAGTCGGGCAGCTGAAAATTTTTATCATCTAGCGCAAATGGGAAATCAGTGATGCGCGGTCCAAACCTATGCAAATCGAATTGGCAGGTACTGCATGTTTGTGATAATTCATAACTCATTAATACGAGCAAACCACTCCAAATGAGATCTGAGAGTTTCACATAGCTCAACCCAGCTGTGAATGTATTTGCTCTCAGCCAAACAAGTCATGATCAAGACTGGCTAGAAGAAAAAGACCTTCGCCATGAAAGAGTGGCATCCAAAAGTCTGAGTCACAATTAAAATCTGGGGTTCAAAATCTAATTTAAATTTGAAAATAGGTCAATTTTATCATTGATCTATCATTTTGATAATGTACAATGCTTGATTTCTGTCAACGAGGCACCACTTTTCATTATGCTTGATGCCATGTCCCTGACTCTAGTTGCCAAACGTGCTGGGACGAGGAGTGAATATTTGGGATTCAGCTCTAAAACCTGGGCTGATCTAGTATAAAACTACTGAATTGAACTGCCAGTCTTAATCCTGTGAGCAGATAGACCACAGCCCTAAGCAGGCATGGAATTGGCAAGCAATCAGTTCATTGGAGAAAGTAACCATTTACCCTGCCAAGTCTTGAGGCTGAACTCTGACACTTCAAAACTTCAGCAAAAACTCTTCAAGCAATCCGAAGTTAAAGTGCGAGACGCCCCGGCCCGAGAGCCCATCAGAGCATTCTGTCTGCTAGGGGATTCTCTATCCTTCACAAGCCAAATGAAACCATTTCTGACATCTTTTCTGATCCTCCTCTGTATCGGACAGAGTGGAAATGGCGATCGATAGGGCTCAAGACATGTTGTGTTTGAGTGAGTGACCACGCCAGAAATCCATTAGGCTTTGTTGCCGTCCAGTGCCCTATCTGCCACTCCTCCAGTGCTATATTGAGCCCTCACTCACTCACAAAAAATAAAAAATAAAAAACAGCACTTAGTGTAAGAAAATGTGAAACATAAGTTTTAGAATATTTATGAGTGTGTAACATTGTTCAAGCGTTAAAAATGTGAGGAAATGTGGAACTAAAAGACTATGGATCATTTAAAGGGGACATGCATGCAAAGCAGGATTTTTCTTGTTCTTTTGAAATATTTACATTTATCCATTTAGCAGAGGCTTTTATCCAGAGACCTTCAAATGAGACAGTGCTGATTCTGAAATCGTTCAGAATAGTATAAGCATATGCGACGCAAAGGTCACTTTTAACACTCTACCTCAGACATTTATGGAAATTAAGCTGCAAAAACATGTCATTCAGATGTCATCATAATCTCACATATTACTATCCACATTTACTTTTACAAATTTTCTGGCCCAGCTTGTAGTGACACTAAAGTGAGCTCCACTTAAGGCATTACGTCCCGAAAAGGGCCAACAACTTTTATCATCGTGCACTTTCGACAACTTTGTAAATTCACATTCACAAACAGCTATATTACCAAAACATTCTCATCCCAAGGCGTCATCTAACTGGCGGTTTTGACCGTCAACATCCGACGCTTTAGGGCACCCTTTAGCGTCAGTTAGATGACGCGGGTACCTGTAGGTTTAGGTCTGTGGTAGGGTTGGGGTTAGACCACTAGTGTAGTGCCCTCAAGCGTCGGATGGTGACGCATTGTCAAAAGCGTCAGTTGGGATGATATTTCACACTGCATGAAAAATAATATTCTAAAAACCATAAGAAGGACACTTTTAACATTCAGAGAACATTCAAAATATCATTGTGTTTATTGAGAACATTAGCAAAACAAAAAAAAGAGTTTGAACATTTGTTTTGTTTTTTAGCTTATAGCTAAATGCAGTGTTTATCCTGAACTGATCTCTGTCCTGTATTTCTGAACTGGAGATGTTAAATGGCGGACTAATGCTCTTTTAACTCTGTTTGCAGGTGTCATTTTTCCTTTTTATTGTGTTTGTGGTGTACACCATGCTGCCGTTCTCCATGAGGGATGCCGTCATCGCTAGTGTCCTCACTTCAACCTCCCACACACTAGTGCTCAGCATCTGCCTCTCGAACACTACCGACCACATGGAGGCCCTCGTTTGGCAGGTAAGTGTGTGTGTGTGTCATTCCAGTTGATTTGGTTCACTGAAATTGTGTGGGCTGAGAAAGGAACAGCTAGTATCTAAGAATAAACGGCGACAGTCTTTTAGCACCAGAATGACACAAAAGAACCAAAGAATTTGTTCTATAAAAAGTTTTCTGAAACACAAGAATATATTAGAGAATGAGAGTCAGAGAGAGAGCGAGTGAATGTGGAAGGATGTCTCTACTCTGTTTCCTGTAAGGGTGGTCAGGGGGGATGGTGTTTCACCATGACCCACAGTAAATGGCTTTGATGACATGGGAGAGCACACTTCCCAAAATCCTCTAGCCTGGTTGTTTTACTCATCATGTGGCCTCCCGACGTAAATGACACACATTCTTGCAGAAATAACTGGCAAACTTTGTCCATCCGGTGTAATTCCACAAGGTCAGCTTTTTCAGATGTGTGTCATTTGGTGTTGATCTTCTTTTCTTTATAGTCCCTGTAAAGGCAATTCTAAACGCATTATAAATGTTACAAATGTATTGCTAAAACAAATAACAAAGACTGTGAAATGTGAAGTACTGAATTGCGGAGTTAGACCGTTAAACAGTTTTTCACCATTGATATTTTTTGGGCGGGGCTAAAACAGGGCTCGATGACGCACTGGAGTCCCTGAGCTCGTGGACACGCCCCTACTTGATGACACACTGAGGCTGGCCCCTCCCCTAACAATAGAGCACACTTAGAGCAATACTTTAGCCTTCAATATTTTTGATTTTTCACATACTAATTTAAATGTAATAATTATTATACTTACAATAATTAATAATAATAACTAATAACAATTACATACTTTAATTTTGCTGAAATTCCACTAAATATCAACCTTTTTTGCATTCATATATATATAAAAAAATGGACCCGAAGAATTTAAATAAAATTTTTTTTTTAAATCACAGCTTCCTCGGAAAGAACCGAAATTTGGTGACTTTGTTGGTATTTGGTTTTTGAACACCCAAAAAAATTGGGGACAGGATGTGAATAGTCTAAGTGGTTGTAAAAAAAATAGTCACACTTGGGGTGTTCGGGTCCAAATGGACCCGCAGGGAAAATGTGTGAAAATACTGAGTTTGTCCACCAGATGGAATCCATCTCATTTCAAAAATGGCTTTTTTGAGGCCTAGGCTTGACTCTAAAATGAAATACAGCTTTTAAAAAAAAAAAATTTAATATTTTTTCTATTATGTATGTGGGGGGAAATGTTGTCATAATTATTGCATTAATACTAATTATAGTTTTTTTTTATTTTTGAAATTTTCTCAAAACACCAAAAAAGAAAAGAATTTTTTTTAATAAAAAACGAGTTAAAAAAAAATCATAATTTTTTTTTAAATATGAATCCTGGCCTTTGGGTCCATTTGGACCCGAACACCCCGAGTGTGAATTAATTGTAGCCTACCTTATTTCCTGGACAATAACAGTGAAAATAGCCAGGACTCTAACGTATGTGTCTATGCAGAAGATGACCTTTAAACATGAAACATTACTGAGAAAAATAAACTTGAGTAATAGGTGTGACAACTTGCCCCAATCTTCCCAATGTATGCACTCACTATATCTCTTTTTAGCTGATATGTACACTGATTGCACTTCCCTTCATTTTTTTGTTTGTTTGTTTGTTCTGCTACTGTACTAAAGAGGCTTATGTAACTCTTAAATAATTATTCATGCCTACCTTTCGATCGATTTTCCAGAACCTTTATTTTTCCTAAGCACATCTCAAGCAGAAATGTATTTCAGACCAGACCTAAACACAGTGCATGTTACCAAGGCAACACTCTAGTCACATGGTCCACAGAAACACAAAAATACTGGCTGTCATCATGTTGTGTTCAAGAGACGGGTGCATTACATTCAAGAATTGAGTAGCGGAGGGACATAGGATGTGGTCTTAAACTTGTTATCAGTTCAATTTAAAAACCTTAAAAATAATCCTCCCTGAGATCAAACACTTAGACCCCAGTCAGTCGTCCACACTGTTCAGAGCTTCATTAAAACCAACCTTTACGACCCTTCACATTCAGCGTTCACAGTTAATCACGCTTCCGCCGCTCACATTAGAAGCGTTACGACCTTTTTATGTTAGGTGCCATCAAGAGCTCCAGGTCATAATGTACCTTGTTTGTTAGAGCCTTTAAAAGCTTTGTACGTCACTTTCGGGACATTTACTGCTGACTTACTTAAATGAAGGTCTGTGAAAAAATAACAAACAGGGCCACATCTGTCTGGGTCACAGACACAGTTGTGGAGATGATGTCACATGCCAGTGTTTTGTAATTAAGATATAGTTCCCCACCGACCCGGCACTGTGCTCGTTCTCTTGCCTGACCTCTTCCTCTCGTTCGGTGATTACAGCCAGAAGAAGTCTGCTCTCGAAGGACCTGTTCTATAAAACTCTCCCGGTGAGATACAGGTGTGTCTCATGGCAGGTGGACCAGGCCGGAAATAGCACACGCTTAGAGAGAGAGAGAAGACATGCTTGTTGTGTGGTCTTTGGTTAATATCACTTGAGAGCAGAATATGTTATTATGTCATTTCCAAACATATAATATTATTTTATACAAATTAAATTATTAAATTATATTATTATTAATAATATAATTGAAATGTTGCTTATTTAAATTATTAAATTGTTATTAATGATCTTATTCATTTATTCATTTAAAATAGTTAATTATTTGTTATTTTGAGCTAAATCCAAAATCAAGCTGAAATTAAATAGAATGTTGGATGGAAAACTTAATTAGTAGTAAGTACTAAAATGACGAAAACTAAAATTAATAAAACAATTTTAAAAAAGCTTAATAAAAATATGAAATTAAAATAAACTATGACAAAAGCGTGTTACACAATTACTAAAACTTAAAATAAAATTAAGATGAAAATTGAAAATATAAAAATAAAGTTCAAAAAAATGAATAAATACTTTAATAAGTGCTAATAAATTAACACGGATTATGAATTATGATAAATATGTGAGATTTGGGGAAATTCGTCTTTATGCAAAACGTCATTTAATATTTGTATTTATTTTATATTTATTTATTTTTCAATTTTGGGATAAATTGTAACTTGGATGAAATTAGACCTAGTCAGACAAAGAAATCAGTTAAAATTCATAGTTCATTTTCATCACCCAATGCTGTTATACACAATACAATAAATTATTTGAGATGCTGTGGAAATTATACTGTGGTGAGACTTTACTTTGAGAGAAAACAATATATATATATATATATATATGCTGTGTGTATATATATATATATATACTGTATATATATATATATATATATATATATATATATATACATACAGTGTGTATATATAATTGGAATTATATTTAACTGTATATATATATATATATATATATATATACACACTTTTGGGCTTGGTTGGACAATGTCCAACATACACTGTTGGACATTTAATGCCACCCATATTTCCTATGAGCAACACACATTGGTCTGGAACACATTATGTAAGCGAAGTGGAGTAGAAGGACAGCAGTTTCCCTGCCTGCTCAAAGTTTATGATAATCTCTGCATTGCAGATATTCAATGCTAAATGATATTGTCTTGGAATCGTGTTGAAAGCTGGTTCCTGTTTCACTGAGCGTCACTAAGTCACTGACCGATTCCAACATTTCAGTCCAGCCAGAGAGAGTTTCAAGGCAAATGTGGTTGTCCTCTAGTATCTCAAGTTAATGCTCAATTAGTTAAGATCAATTTCTAGAAGCCAAACAATGTACCTTCGGATGGCGGGAGGTTGTTAAGAAGCTCTTTGTTGACTGTGTTCCTAATTGATGAAGAGTGTTGTGTAATTTCCTGAAGTGGATGATGTTTAATCTGCCAAAAATGTCAGCGAGTGATATTATAGCAGCAGGTTGTCAACGAATTAAAATGGCAGACGCCTTTGCGCAGTCTGGGGTGATCCTTAAAGGGATATTTCATCCAAAAATGAAATTTAGCCCATGATTTACTCACCCTCAAGTCATCCTATGTGTATATGACATTCTTCTTTCAGACGAAAATAATTGGAGTTATATTTAAAAAAAAATGCCCTGGCTTCATTTTTGGGTGAACTATCCCTTTAAGAACCTCTTCTGTTCTTACTCACTGTACTACTCTAACACTAATAAAGCTCTGTGCTGATCTCAAACGCATGTGCGGAGGTTGCCATGGAGAAGTTGCAAATTTGATGAGTCCAAAAGAGGCTCAGACTAGATTGACAAAAATGGGGCAAATTAAAGAAATGTTCCAAGGCTCAATGTAAATTAAGCTTTATTGTGACTTCATTTCTGGTATTCTGTTAATTACCACAAGACAATTATTTTGACTCATGCCTCAATCCCCTTTAAAAAATGCCATTACTGTAAGATGCTTACTATGGAAGAACATGGGAGCTTTCGTACCTAATAAATATCTATGACATATTCATTCATAAGTTTTATTAGACTCAGTCATTTGCTATGGGTAAATCTCAGTAAAATATTCATAAAATATCTGTTTTATATTTATTTATTTATTTGATATAAAAATACAATTCAATTATTCATTTAAAATTCATTTAAACCTATGTTTTGTTAAAGATAACAGCACCATATTCAGCACTGCACTGATATTTGTTCACTCCTTCAGCTAGAGGCTGTTGAAAGCTTTTTGTGGGCTGAACTGAATTCACTTTTTCTGAAGATCAATATCTTTTGAATCAATGTAGTGACGCATCACTCTCAAGTTTCATATACTGATTATATCTTTCGCTAATGCGCTTACTTCTGCCATTTGAAACTCAAAAGCCATTTGGTTGCTGTGCATATCTTCTTAAAGTGTCTGTGGTCTGGCAGTAATGTGTTCCTGTACCTATGAGGAAATGTAATGCATTCATTACTTGTTTTATACTGTATGCCAATGTTGTATTGATTACACGCTGAGTCTCCACATTAATTCAATGCTAAATATTAAACATATCCATTACCGTTGTTAGGAACTTAGCTAACGGAAATATTAAAAATCAATTATAACTTGTGATTAATTATAAATATTTGGGTCAGTTAATTGGGTTAATTTGACATGGCTAAATTAATTTTACAATCAAGTAATCAGTTCGTCCAACAAACTCTTTTGATTATTAATTTATTCTAAGAAAATGGTATCTTCCATGGCCACAGAAGAATAATTATTTTTTTAACATGTACAGCGCTTTGAGCCTGTAGCAGGATAAAGATCATAAAATAGCCTTTGTTTGCAAGCAGTGAATCAGAACCAAATACATAAAGTATTTCAACATGTTAGACAAATTCACATTGTCAGAATTTTGCACATACATGCTGTGTGTGTGTATATATATAAACTTAAATATCATATTGTTTATAGATTGATGTAAATGACCCATTTATCAATCTGTCAGTATAGATATATCATATAGTTTATAAATAGATAGATGGGTGATACTGTATAAATTACACTGCAAAACAGACACCTTAAAGCTGATTTTTACCCCCATCTAGTGGTGAAAAGGTATATGACCATTCAGTGAATATTAGTTTCTGTTCCTCTCAATTCCGATTTCGTTTTAACTCCTACGGTGGCCAATGTAGTCCAAGATTAACATGGCTTCCAGTTCGACCTCGTCCATGAGTGTTAACTCAAACGTAAACGCGAAAGGCGAAGCTTGAATTAACGGGTATGTCCCTCTTTGGCTAATGTACTTTCAAGATGGCGACCGACATTAGAATCCCTCACCCGTATGTATTTTCAATGGCATATTATACACTCACGAGAATACTTTATTACTCGAACGAAGTAAATATACATTAATGAGCACATATATTTTTGAAAGAACTAAGTGTTTTAGCTAAGAATATACTAAAAGAGTTACACAGTGTAGCTATTCCTTTTTTAAGAAAAATGTCTTTAACATCCAGAGTACAGAGCATCTCTGTATACCCCTGACTAAAGCTGTTTGCGTGTCTGTGTAGATCCTGGCTAATATCATCATCTTCATCTGTGGAAATGTGGCGGGAGCCTATCACAAACACCTGATGGATTTGGCTCTTAAACAGACGTACCAAGACACCTGCAACTGCATCAAGTCTCCCATCAAACTGGAATCCGAGAAGCATCAGCAGGTACGACTAGAGGGATGAACAGATTGCCTGTACCACGTTGCTTTCAAAGCAACAGTGCCGAACTGTGTGGTGCATGGTCCTTCAGGGATAGGGAAGTCAATGTAGGCATCGTTTGGGGAGGTTTCGGATAGGTTTGAGCATGAGTCATTCCTGCAGCTGTATTGAAGAGATCATTATATCACCACAATGGGTGGCTAATATTCGAAGTCGGAGGGGGCCGAGAGTTAAATTTGTTTTCCCCCTCAGCACTCTGTTTCCTGTTGCATACGGGTGGGGCGGAAGTCTGTAAGGCCCCCTCTTGCCTTAGTTTTGCTATTGTTGTGTTGTGTGAAATAATGAGAACGTGTTGGCTATGGCTGAGTGAGTGAAATATGAGCAGAGAGATAAAGGCAGATCGCTGGCGGCTCTTCTGCTCCTCTCACTCTGTGAAATATCTGCCTGTTGAGCACATGCCCTCAAGCTTCATCATTCAGTGTTATCAGAGTTGTGTTTTAGGCTTTCCTAATTTGTATGTATGTTCTGTGTACTGTGAGAATGGATCTCTTCAGTCAGTCCATCATCAACTGTCGGTTCTTTCTGGTGCAGCTTTTCCTTCATTCACCTCCTGCAGGGCTGCTCACTGTTTGGTCAATCCAATCAGAACATTAGTACAGCACAGACCATCAGCCTAATTGCATATGCCTCATTTTACATTTCAAGGGTGAATAAAACATCTTTGAATATATATTTTGTCATTAGAACAATTCATGTTTGAAAAAGCACAACACAATATTTGCAAACCCCTAAACTTACTCAAGAATAATGCCTTAAATCACGCAGTTTATTTGATCTTGAATACTGAATATATTTATACAGTATGTTCATTAAAGTAAAACATGGTTAAAAAACGTATTTATATCACCTGGTAAAAGTATATGTATATATATATATATATATATATTAGGACCGGGCAACGATTAATCGTGATTAATCGCATCCAAAATAAAACTTTGTGTTTACGTAATATATGTGGGTGCACTGTGTAGAATTATTTTTTATATATATATATACACACACATGCATGTATATATTTAAGAAATATTTGCATGTATATACTTTATATATATTTATACATAATTAATATTATGTGTGTAAATAAGTATTTGATATATTAAGAACAGATTTTTCTTAAATATATACATGCATGTGTGTGTATTTATATATACAAAATAATTATACACAGTGAACCCACATATATTATGTAAACACAAACTTTTATTTTGGATGTGATTAATCACGATTAGTCATTGCCCAGCCCTAATATATATATATATACTGTGCATATATACACAGTATATATACTGTGTGTGTATATATATATACACATAGGAAGCAACCACCTAAAAATCCCACTGGACCCCTAAGCAAGCCCACAGCCACACAATGTTCACATCCACATTTACTTCAAACTAAAAATCTCTTAGTGATATACTGCATATGTAATGTTCATATGATTGGATGTCCAAAAATAACATCCAATTTTGCAAATTAATATTTCTGCACTTTAACAGAGCAGAAATCATATTAATTTATACTGTAGAGAAAGAACCACAATGAATTAATGACATTATTTCCTTTAGCAATCACGCTAGCAGACCGGAGGGCCTTGAACCCATTAGTGTGGACAACTTGCTTTGATTTGCCTCTTTAAAAAAAAAAAAAAATAGTCCTATAATGGATTTCGCTTTTTTTCTGCTGTCACAATCTGCACATGGCACACACCCCATTATTTTTATTATTATTATTTGTATTTGACCTTCATAGAGCAGTGTGTCCTTTAAGGAGAGAAATAAAAAGAAAATGAGAAAGAGTGACCCGGTAATAAAACGAGAAATGAACAGACTTTTAATATTTCCTATTTTTCATCATTTTCTTCAGGTTATTTATTCACTGTAACCCTGCGTTAACCCTCTTTTAAGTGTGAATATTTGCTTAACCCAGGGTCAAAAATTTACATAAATAGTGGTTTACCAATATGTTCAATGCCAATATGCTATCTGACTAACCGGTTGGCTGAAATAATATTGTTTTTATTATTTCAGCCAACCGAAATGTTCTTGAGTAGAATCACAAATGTTTCTTTTACAATTAGGGTAGTTCATGAGACATCTGTTACAATGATTCAATCTGTTCATCCACCTCAGTTTTAATTTTTCTCTCTCACTGCACCAGCCATCCATCATTTGTAAACCAAAATAAATTAATTAATTAAAAGAAAATTAAAAAGTGCTCAAAGATTAGGGCTTTGTTCTAAATAACATACTGGTGAAACTCAAAAAATTAGAATATCAAGCTAAAGTTATTTATTTATTTCAGTAATTCAACTATATGGGGCAACTAATATTTTATATAGACTCATTAAATGTAAAGTGAGATTTTTCAAGCCTATATTTGTTATTCTTTTGATGATTATGGCTTACAGCTTATGAAAACCCCAAATTCAAAATTATATTATAATTTGTAGAGTTTCACCTGTACTACCATACTACTTGTACATATATGTAGCATTTATCACGGTTTCCACGAAAATATAAAGCAGCACAACTCTATTCAGTATTGATAATAATAAATGTTTCTTGAGCAGTAAATCAGCATATTGATTTGCATATCCTCCTCTCTACGACCAATAGGAGCGCCTCTTGCTGTCCCTGCTGCCCGCCCACATCGCGAGAGTAATGAAGGCAGAGATCATTCAGAGGCTGAAGGGTCCTAACTTTGGCCAGGCCGAAAACACCAACAACTTCCACAACCTCTATGTACAGAGACACACCAATGTAAGGTAGGACTTATGACACACACACTAGCGCACATATGCACTCAGCTGATTTATTTTAGGAAGTCTAAAATATATATATATATATATTCCCTATACAATGCACCTGCTCTCCATTGAGCTGTCCTACCCTCAATAGATCCTGTCAAACCATCCTGCCCTCTTTCAGTCTGCACACAAAAACAAGCTATTCATCAACCCAGTTACAAGTAGCTCTCCTCTAAAAGAGCCTAGACACTTTTGTATGCCTCTATTAAAAAGTAAAAGAAAACACAATCTTCTGCTATACCGGGCAAACAGTTGAAGAGGCTCTTCATCAGAACGCAAATGTAATTTTGTTAATTGCATTGAAGGACAATTAGTGCTTTGCTGTTTTTAAAGCAATACTGCTATCTGCTTCAAAGCGGTCCTCCTTCCCCTAATATCCTTTATGTTTTTCCAGTAACTCTTTCTGAAATGTTCATTGATGCATAGCAAGTTAATGACTTTTGGAGTGAGTCATTTAATCATTTACTTGATTCGTTTACGTCGAGTCACTGAATCTTTCACTCAGCGATTCACTCAAAAACACTGATTTATTCAGAGTTACTCTCTTTATGAATAAGTCATAGAATGAATTACTTATCCAATTTATTCAAAAATACATAATTATTCTTGGTCTTGAATCACTCACTCAAGTCATTAATTAATTCAGGTCAGAGATATAACAGTTAAAAAAAGACAAAAAACTGCTAAAATTGTATCTGAAATGTGCGTTTATTAGTATAATTTTTTTACATTTGTATAAGAGCTGTATAACATAATCATGTTGTTGGTTTAAATATCAGCAGTGTGTTTAAGGATGTTCATATATTTGTAAGACAAACGCTTAAGAAAATGATAATCTGTAAGTTGTGTATTATTTCCAGTACAAAAAGGTAAATAAATTCATGCTCTTTAACTGTTTGCATAAGTCTCCTTTTGAGTTTTCTCGAACATTTTCCACAGCATTCTGTATGCAGACATTGTTGGATTCACGCGTCTGGCCAGTGACTGTTCACCTGGAGAACTGGTCTACATGCTCAATGAGCTCTTCGGCAAATTTGACCAGATAGCCAAGGTATCATAAGTCCTAACAGGCATACACTGTAAAAAAAATATTGTTGGTTTAACTTAAAAAAGTAAGTAACCTGGTTGCCTTAAAATTTTAAGTTGATTGAACTGGAAAAAGTGAGTTAATGCAATGAATGAGAATGATTTAATCATCAGAAACTCAAAATTATATGTTATCTGAACTAAATAAATGATTTAAGTTGATTTGTAAAAGGAAGACATTTTGTGATTACTAATCATTTACAGAACTGGTACAGCATTACATTCAGTGCAGTAGTGGCGAAAAGTGATGTCGGACTAGTTAAACTTTGTAAGCATATGGCGTAGTTGTGCTTAGAGTCAATAGTTTTATTTGTGATAATTCAATTAAACATGCTAAATTGTGCGGACATCGCTTTTGGCCAGGCTGACATACAAGGAAATTATGAACACATGCAAAAACAAAGAGAACCAACAAAATATGAATTACTGATTATGTTGTATTGAGTGTGAGTTTTTTATTCCTGTACAGAATGTAATGTCTTTCTGTAACACTGCTGTCTAATTTTGGTTTGATGCAGGACAACGACTGCATGCGGATCAAGATTCTGGGCGACTGCTATTACTGTGTGTCAGGCCTGCCGGACCCTTTGACCGACCATGCCAATAACTGTGTGAAGATGGGGCTGGACATGTGTGAAGCCATCAAGTAAAAGAACACGCTGTCTTTTTCAAATACACATAATTATTCCACAGCTCTCTGATAATTGATTCTAATTGGTCAATCACAGCTACATGCACTAAAATATATTTGTTCAATATCCTCTAAATGGACTAATTGACCTTTGTTTCAGGAAGATTCAGCTGTGCTATTTAAATGTCTGTGCAAACATAGCAGGGGCGGAGTGGGACCAAAAAATTTCAGAGGCCCCTGGGCACAATTAGGGACATTTCAAGGACATTATAATATGGCGTTTACAGTTTTACAGACTTTTGTTGTACTATGCTGTAGTAAAGTTCATAAATCGTCGTTCTTTCCCATAGGAATTTGTAAAACTATGTTGGGTGGACCTCTGTGCCTCTAGGGGGGTTCTCGGGCATGCTCCCGCGCAAGAAAATTTTGTACATTTTAATGCCAAATAATTATTATAATAATGAAATAATGATTTATACAATTATTCCTGTGATGTAAAATCCATATAGCCTATAAATGTGTACTATATAAATCAAAATGAATATTTCAAAAGTATATTTTAGCCTACATTTTACACTATAATATACGAAGATTTAAATATTTTTAAATTTTTAAATTAAATGTAAGCTTTTATTTAGGTGTAAACACCAGATAACCATGCTGATCGCGGGAGCAAAGTGCACACTTTCCTTTAAATCATCCAGCACAAAATATAACGCTAGAGACCTTTATGTTAGTTTGTACATTTTACATCTCATATGTGTTAGGAAAAGGGAAAAGAGAGTTCGGCAAAAGGCGGATTCGAAGCTGCTTTCAAGCACTTCACGACCTACGACCTACAGGCACTTAGTGCAAATATACGCTCCGTTATCGAAAATGTACGAAAAATTAATTTTTCCGTTATGGCCCCAATTGTACATTTCAGACCGGCCCTCACAGCCTCGAAACACTACAGGCCCACCTGGGAAACTCCCGACTCTCCCGATTGCCACTCCGCTCCTGAAACATGGTGTAAAATTCAGTCTTAGACAAATTTCACCAAATAGGCAAATTTAACCAAAATTTGGTAAGGCTTACAATGCCTGAGGTTGCTAGCATGTGAGTCATTTCTCGGAGTGTCCCATAAGCCAATACATATCATGGTTTATTTTTAGATGCACGTTATCCCTTACAAATTTTTCCATTTCTTCATTAGAACTTAAAGACCCTTTGAATCGTATCTACTGCAAAGTCCTAAAACCACAACACATGAGCTTTTTGTCACATTATTCCCTTTCATCATCTACCAGGGACCACTTCTGCGTCTTTTTTCCCCATGGTGTCTGACTTCTCAAGCACTACTCTCTGAGGCTGAAATAACCTGCATACTCAATACGCTCTGATGTGTGATATTGTTGGAACCCACACAATCTCCTTTTCCTATCTCAATTTTTCCAGTCCCTTTCACGATTCCTCACCCATTCTGCTGCTCTTCTACTACACATTCACTCTCCGTAATGTTACTGAATTTTTTGTTACATACCCACATTCATGCATGTGCACACCAGGGGCGTAGCCAGAATTTTATTTTTGGGGGGTCCCGTCTTTAAATGAGGGGGCAACATTATTTATATATACTCTATATCAAGTTGATCTTTCCGTGCTTTTTTAAAAAAGTATAATATTGTACTTTGAGTTTGAGCGCCTGCCATTGTCACGGCATATTAACTCTCACGCAAAGATGAAGATGACAGCGTACGTTACGCGCAACACGTTATATAAACAAATCAAGTTTGAAAATAAGCTGCATTTTACCGCGCAGCATTTTGATTGGTCAATCTATCAATCCTAATAAAACGACTTTTTTTCGTTTTTTTTAAGCAATCAGAAATCTGAGGGGACCGGACATGTAAATGAGGGGGCCTAGGCCCACCCATGCCCCCTCGTGGCTACGCCACTGGTGCACACACACAAATCCATTTGAGGAGGTAATTGAGAACCCTCCTGAGTATTTTCCAACATGGCGTAAAATGAACGCGTTCACAGTGACGTTCATCAGGCTTACAGTAGTTCACGTTCTCCCAAAATATGAACAAGCTCATTGAACGCGTTCAGGCCCAACACTGGTTATACCACACATTAGACTGGAAACAATAGCGTAATCCAACATTAATATTCATGCTGGCCCTAAACTGTTCTTTCCAACTGGGAAATCGTAACATTCAAGCTGCCTTATCTAAAACACAAGATGTTCTGTGTGCTGAATGAATATATACACGGACACCAGACACACTCCCTCAGAAAGCAACACGTACCGCCACAATCCTGGCACCTTTTGATATTTAATTTGCTATAAATACTTCTGGTGTTAAGTTCTGGTAAGATGGTACTGTTTCAGTCATTTCAAAGGATGGAGGGAGAGACTGAAGTGTGTATGTGCTGTAAAAAAATCTTCATGACACTGGGAGAAAACTTGCTTTATTTACATATAACATAAGTGAGTAAATCAGTCAAGAGTGTCCAATATTGTGTTTATTATGATTTTAGTATTACATTTATCATAACCTTTTTATTTAAAGGTTTATGCTTAAAATTAGTTAAGTTAGTAGACACATTTTAATTCTTTTTATTTTTAGACTATTTCAATAATGACTGTTAATCGATTAAAAATGTATATCGAAATAAAGACATCACATGCTGATTAATTAATCAAATTTATCACAAACACAACACGGAAAAGCTCTAACACTAATGTTGCAGATGTGTAAATATACTTTTTTTTTTTAAGTTTTCTGTTTATTAATAATAGGAAAGAATGAGCAACAAACTTTTAAAACGTTTATTTCAGGAAGGTGAGAGATGCCACTGGGGTTGACATTAACATGCGTGTTGGAGTTCACTCTGGGAATGTTCTCTGCGGTGTGATTGGCCTCCAGAAATGGCAGTATGATGTTTGGTCACATGACGTCACCCTGGCCAATCACATGGAGGCGGGGGGTGTACCTGGGTAAGATCAGCATAATGACTTTTGTTTTTCCCCATTTCAGAATTTTCACATATTTGCTATAAGTGCTATTATGCTCATGGAGGGTTCTTGACGTTAATAGAAATGCTCTTTTGAAAGCACAATGAATGTGCTTTTGTGCTACTAATGAATGTTCTGTTGAATAACCCCCAAAAATAGCAGAAGTGCAAATTATTTTTCATATCTTAACTCTATTGTCTCTGCAGGCTTTGGAACATTTGTGAAATACTCATATAATGCACCTGTTTTTGTGAAGTGCCCTTTCATTTGCCAGCCTGTAATAGTTTGTGTGCTCCTCTCCAGACGGGTTCACATCTCTTCTGTAACACTGGAACATTTGAATGGGGCATATAAAGTCGAGCCAGGCAACGGACTTAGCAGAGATTCTTACCTGAAAGAGCACGGCATCATCACGTACCTAGTCATCAACCCGAAGGTAAAAAAGTCACACATGCAATCCAGCTTTCACAAGTTTATAAATAACTAGCCATTTACATTTTATGAGGAAAATAATGGTACCAGAGTGAGCTTAGAGGTTTAGAGCAAATTCATTTTTTATTTATTTATTTATTCATTTTATAAAAAAATCAGCTAATAATAATTTTGGCAACATAAAAAAAATAATTTACATTTTACAATTTATGCATTTGGCAGACGCTTTTATCCAAAGTGATTTCAAGGTACACATTTCTTATGAGTTATTGCTTTCCCTGGGATTCAAACCCATGACCCTCGAGCTACAGAAAAGCTAGAAAGCTAGCTAATGAATAACGAACCAAATCACATAGAAGCATGAACATGTAGATTGAACTTCATTTTTCCTTCTTTTAGCTGTTTGTTTGTTTATTTGTGAAAGCTAGCTAATGAATAACCAATCCATTTATTACCCATAAAATGAGTTAAACAAACGCATTAATAGCCAAACAAACCTTCTGAATGACATTTAATGATCAATATGTCTAACAATATGCCTAATTATGCAGCTACTTTGCTAATTAACATTGTTTTCAATTCACCTTGAGCGCCAATTAGCATAATTACACTAGTTAGACTTTCCAGTTACACAAATGTGACTTTGTGGTAATATATGACAACCGTGGAAAGACTGTTCATCAAAACTCAAGTTCAAGAGAATGGGCATCAAGACCCAGAAGATTCCAGAATATCCATCCATTGAGATGTGTGTGGGCTTTTCAGCCCTCAGATATCATATGGCCTGGTATAATTTATTCAAATAACAATGGCTATTGTATTATTTATCCAGTGCTTTATTTACTTTTCAACAATGCGTTTGCTTTGCCCGAGGTAACAAAAGCAGCAAATCTTTCTCATAAGAGACTTGTACATTTATTTCTGTTCGGTTTGAGCCTCTCGGCCCTCTTATCATAACAACCCACTGCACACCCACTCCCTTCATATTCCCAATATGATGACTGAATTTGAGTTTGGAGGGCTTTTGCTTGTTTGTTAGTTGTTCTCTTTTCTTTTTTTTCAACCTGTTGTTTAGCTGATGCCTGTAAGCTTTTTTTCTTTCTTTTTTTCTGATGAACTGAACCATGGCCTTCGAGTTAAGTTGGTGTAAAGTTGACTGTACATATTGGCTCTGTTATCTTAATAATATAGCAGGGGTTTTCTACCTTTTGGTGTCAAGTATCCTAAAATATGACAAAAGAGACCCCGTCCTAAAAGACCTTTTCATCCGTGTACGTATAAAGCCCCCATTCCCATTTTCAGGTATAAAACCCCATTTGTGATATTGTGTGATGACAACATTATTTTCATTCAAATTAATTTTGAGATTTTGGGCTTTTTGGATTTTCATAAAGTGTTTTTTCAGACTTGTGAAAAGAAAACATCCAAAATACACTTTTAAGTGTATATTTTATGGCACATTATCTATTTGCGACTGTAGATATCAATTACAGTACATATATTTAAAGGCTGTTTTCTGAAAATGAGTGTTTTCTCCTGACCTGTACTGAGGCAGAAATATCCACTTCAGCCGCACGTACATACACCAAACTTAACAGTTTTATTCCTATTTATAATCTGAATATATGGCTGTTGACAGTATTTTCTGATTATAAAGTGATAGATATCTAAAACACCCTCTGTAAAAACCTTTGACTCTAATGTTGTTTTAGAAATGTATGCAAATGAGTACATTTTCATTTAGATAATGCCTCATTTGCATATTTAAACAACATTTCAGAAAAAAACCTTAATAAATATTTGCAACTCTTAATGTAATCAATCAACTGAGGACATGAAGTGATATCTATTGGGGAGTCTTGCGTCTTCTCATAGGATAAGGACACACAGTCTCATGAATAATTATCAGACACAGATGGGTCATAAATGTATTATAATACAAGAAAACATCACATCCTGTGACGACACGAGGACACATTTAAACTGGGAAGTTGAAAATAGGACAAAAAGGTTTACATTTTTGGGAACGCCCTTTAGCCTGTAACACATCCATTTAAACTTGTACTTCATGTTATGGTGTTACTTAGGCAGAAAAACGGAGTCCCCTGCTTCCCCCTCGTCTTCGCACCACTCTGGATGGAGTCAAGATGAGGGCGTCTGTCCGTATGACACAGTACCTTGAGTCCTGGGGAGCAGCCAAACCATTTGCTAACCTCCACCATCGAGACAGCATGACCAATGAGAACGGCAAGATCAACACACACGTGAGTTGACCTGAGCACATGGAAAGAAAACAGTGATTCTGATTCAAGATTTTAATGGTGATCAGTCAACAGCTTGAACTTAAAGCACTTAATAGTGCTTTTCATTGTTTCTTACAGGACGTGCCGTTAGGGCAATTCAACTTTCAGCAAAGGTCCGAAAGGTCTGTTTTTTTTTCCTACTGTTTATTGCTTTATAACAAAAAAAGAGCAAAAATGTAAATTCAAGTGAATAACCTTTTAGAGCATTGACCTCATTTGCATTTCTATGGTAGTTTGAAGTCTCTCTCCCTCCTTTTTCCTCTCCAATCCCTTTCAGAACAAAATCACAAAAGAAGAGATTTGAAGAAGAGTTGAATGAAAGAATCATTCGCACTATTGATGGCATCAACTCACAGAAGTGAGTGTCCACAATGCTCTACATCTTATCCATATGGAGGAACTCATGAATTCTCTGCAAAATATCACAAGAAGAGTGTCTAATTTATACCTGGATTTTTTTTTGTAAGACATGTAACATGTAAAACAAATATGTGTTAACCTATTTGTTTAAATAATGAAAGCAAAAAACATAATTGTTAAATAATTAATTAACATGGATGGATACTGTAGGATGGATAGATAGATAGATAGATAGATAGATAGATAGATAGATAGATAGATAGATAGATAGATAGATAGATAGATAGATAGATAGATAGATAGATAGATATATAGATAGATAGATAGATAGATAGATAGATAGATAGATAGATAGATAGATAGATAGATAGATAGATAGATAGATAGATAGATAGAATACAAAATGTAGTTACATAAATATTAGTGGTCTCAGATTTTGGACCCTGATATAACAATTATTAAAAAATAACAGTATAGCAATTATTTGTCTATTGTAATTCACGTTCAGAGCATTTCCTGCATTAGTGCCACCAAAGAAGCTATTATAATAGTGATTCACCTTGACAATGAGAATTGAATTGATATAAATTACTTTATTTATGCTTTCTTTCCACCAGACAGTGGCTGAAGTCAGAGGACATTCAAAGGATATCTCTGTTCTTTCACAATAAGACACTAGAAAAAGAGGTACATCCCTTCTTGAGGTGTGGTATATGCCACTGGATGACTAATACTCTAGGTGCTTCATTGTGAAGAGAAAAACACATCAGAATCAAAGCAAAGATTAATAGGAAAACCGTAAGAGCTGAGATATTTAACTTTTTTTCTTTTTTCTTCTAACAGTACAGGGCCACGACTCTGCCAGCATTCAAGTACTACGTCACCTGTGCTTGTCTCATTTTCTTCTGCATCTTTATAGTGCAGGTTTTAGTCTTGCCCAAGTAAGTACCATCTCGTTGTATGTCATTGTCTTTCACAAGGCAATTACGCAGACAGCCACTGTCTCCCACAGCACTTAGACCTACTGACACATAATAATATTACAACATCTACACAATTGAAAGAAAATTAGTGCTGCGATAAATAATGGCATGATGTGGACATCAGTGTCTGTCTGAAAGTGACTGCCCTGAGCAGACTGGTCAGTCTGGGTTGGAAATGATGTCTCCTTTTGAATGAATTCAGAAAAAAACTATGCAAGACGTCACCCTATTGTGTACTGCTCATGTTGACTGTGAACACATTCACAAGAGCCAGAAGCACAATGGTTTTCTCAAACTGTGTTCTCTCTTTCTGAAATTGATTTCATATCACATTAATGGTGATGTTTGGCACTACAAAGACTGGAGCTAAACGTTTATGTTCCTATATTCAAAAACCATTTGAGTTAGTGATGCCTGCTTAGGCTATTCAAATCTAAATTCTGCTTCTAAACCCTAAACTTCGGCATCATATTTGCCCACACCTTTTGCTCGATGGATATATTATGAATGCGACCTTAAATCATGCGGCTTAATGAGAGTAGATGTTCTGTTATTTTTCCAAGCAATCAAACATATGATTTTTACCTTGCTGACAATGAAACGGGTGCAGTGTTGTTATTGAAAATGGTTGTTGGTAATGGAAATAAAAATAAAATATAAATATTAGATGAAAAGCTTCAGCTTAAAAATCTTAAATGAACATTTAAAATAATGCCTTAGCAATTAACTGAAATAAGTTTAAGTAAATAATACTAAAATAACACTGATCTGGGCCATATCACGAGAGCAAAAATTCTCTCGAGATATTCCCAGTTTAGTGTTATTTTCATATTATTTATATTCTCTTGTAGTATTTAAGTTGTGGTAAATCTGTTACTGTACAATAAACAACGACATTAAATACCCTAGCAATGGCATAGCAAAGCTTATTAACCTCATACCAACTGACTGCATTAGCATAGCATTGCAGCATCATGTTTTGCACAGGCAATCACTTCCAAAAATCCTGTTACTTATTAAAAAATCTATCATTGTTCAAGCATGCCGAGCAACAGTTTTTATCTCTATATGTGGCATTACATCTATTTCTTCTCTTTTCATGTCAGAGAATGCATAAAGATTGGATGTTCGTGTGTCACTTGCTTTAGAGTATCGCTAATGATTTCGTCTCTCACAGAACCACCGTCCTTGGAGTATCATTCGGAATGGCTTTCCTTTTACTCGCCTTGATCCTCGGCGTTTGTTTTGCTGGTCACATACTGGTAAGTGGTAAATATAGAAGTAAATATAAAGTAGCTTTCTTTGAGAGTGAATTAAAGGAGAACTCCGGCGAACAATGAACCTTTGGTCTAATAAAACATCGGTACATAGTCAACCGTTCTCTGAGATTTGTTTTCATGATAATCGTATGTAAAGAGTTTTATCTCTAAAAACTGTTTATCGTATAATGCTAGTAATGGGGGCATTGACTTAGTAAAAAGAAATCGCTAGTTTATACCACTAACAAGGCTCAAAATAGCCCCACACTAACGCAGTAACATAATGAGGCTCCATACATCCAAAACGAAGCATTGAGAACTTTGTAAGTGTACAGACCGTTTAATAAGAAGATACTTTATGAAGACAGTTCACTTCGTGTATACAGACAGGAGCCATCTTAAAAAATAGTCTCGATAAGTCAAACCACGAACGTCGTGCTGAGTGATCAGAACTGTATGAAGTTCAACGAACTTCTGAACTGTATGAACAGCGTTCAGGGATCGACTTATCGAGACTATTTTTTAAGATGGCGCCTGTCTGTATACGCGAAGTGAACTGTCTTTATAAAGTATCTTCTTATTAAACGGTCTGTACACTTACAAAGTTCTCAATGCTTCGTTTTGCATGTATGGAGCCTCATTATGTTACTGCGTTAGTGTGCGGCTATTTTGAGCCTTGTTAGTGGTATAAACTAGCGATTTCTTTTTACTTAGTCAATGCCCCCATTACTAGCATATACGCTAAACAGTTTTTAGAAATAAAACTCTTTACATTCGATTATCATGAAAACAAAACTCAGAGAACGATTGACTAGGTACCGATGTTTTATTAGACCAAAGGTTCATTGTTCGCCGGAGTTCTCCTTTAAGCAGATTGTCTTGTTGTTGTGTAGACATGCTACACGTCTATTTTCAATGGAGGAAATAACTGTATACTGAAATGTCATTTTATAAGTCGATCTTCCCTCACATTTGAGACCCTCATCTTGTTAGAGAAAATGTCATACCGGGAGGAAAAAAACACCATATCAAAACAAGATAGAAATTTTCCTGGTTTTAGCCGGAGGAACAACAGAGAGCGTTGTCTATAATCAAATTACGAGCTACTTTGGACCTGCAGAACATAAATTGCTTAAGCAAATGTCACCTGTATGTCTCTCTATTTTCTATTTTTTCTTTCTTACTTAATGTATTATAAAAGCTTAGAATGAAATGGCATATTCAACATTCATTTTGTGACTTTCATATTCCACCCCAAGCTAAAAATAAATTAACAAGAAATTGTTTTCTCAGTTTTTGTGACCATTGAAGTGTATTATATTTCAAGTAAATTCTCCCTACAGTAATGCAAAAAAAAAAAAAAACATGGAACCATACCATTCCAACTATAATTGAAGTAACCTGTATTGAGGCATCTGAGTTATATTTTTAGAAGGAATGACCTTCCAAAGTTCTTGAAGGATTTGCATGCCGTTCACCCACCAGCTTGAATTGATTTGTTCCCAGTTGGTTAATTAACCAAGAATTTATGATGATAAAAGTAGGCCACACTGAATAGAAACCTTACACTTATACCAACCCATTCCCACCCCTCCTCCTTTTTTGGTTCTTTTTGTGTGTGTGTGTCAAGAGAAAAGCAGCTTGAGTGATGATAATTTGACTGAATTGTTTGTCATCTATTTTTCATTCTGGATAGCAATAAAGTCAAGTACCCACAGGTTTAGGGATTGTGGGTATGGGAGATCATTTTATGAAGCTCTGTGTCATGTTGTGTGTACATTTTATAGTAGTAGTCCATGAGCCAGAGCCGCAAATTTGGTCCATCTGTACCATCTGGGGCCAACCCGATAGTAAGTCAGGCTAGCTGTCCAGTTGCCAGTCCTTGGGCTTGCCTTCAGGGAGGCCTGTAGGGGCCTACTACCTGACCACCACAGTATGTGGGGAACTTACCTTCAGGGAGGCCGGGTGAGGCCTACTACCATCTCAAGTGTGAATTCGCCTTCAGGGAGGCCTGAGAAGCCTTCTCCCTGATAACAACTGGTAACTTTGAGCCCTGAGTCCGGGTGATAGTTCCAAGGTGGCCTGCTAAGGCCAGCCATCTTGGGACTCTCCCATCAGGGAGGCCTGTTTGGGCCTACTGCTACAAAGGTACACTGTTGGGAACTATACTACACCAACATAACTATTGGGTCCATCCACAGGATACCTAATATGGCTACCTGGTAGTGGCTATAAAGTATGTCCTACAATTTTGGGATTCACCTCCGTGGAGGCCTGTCTACGGCCTACACCCATCAGTGAGTCAACTGCCCGAACCATTAAGGCCAACCACGTTTTTTTGTTTTGTTTTTTTAAGTAAGCTGGCCTATAGCGCCCTCTAAGGGGCTGGCCATTCAAGGGGGACTGCTGAGGCCTACTACCTAACGGTGCACCCTCCGTTGGCAGATAAGCTGTTTATACAGTGCCTACAGCATCCTGGTGCCCATGGGAGTGTACTCAGCAAGAGAGCTAGTACCCTCAAAGCAAGGGGAGTACAACATAATCAACTCTTCTTCAAAGGTGGCCCCTGTAGTCAGAGGTCTACCATCTGTACGCATGGGCTCATGGCAATGCTCTGGCTTCAGGGGAGCATACTGTGACAAAAGAAGAAGTGAAGCTAGAACTTCACACTCGACCCAAGCCGGATAATAGAGAACTGAAAGTGAAGTACTCAGACCTACCCTGTATCACTGGAGATTACTCCCACCTCACCCTGAGGTTTACTAGGGTGCGGGCCTGCCAGCGGCTCTAGGGATGACAGGAAATTTATCTGTGTCCAACCAAGGGGAGTGGGGCTTGTTTGTGAGCCAAACCACCTACAACCAAATGCCTGAGCAATAGCTCAGTGAGGTAAGTGAAGCATAAACTAGCGGCACAGATCCGTATGGTAGTTCTGCACGGCAGGGTCGGGTAAATTACACAGTCTACGTGAGGCGAAAGACGGCCTAACCCTGCTCAATAAAGACGCACTGTACTAGGCCTAAACCTTACTAGAAAAATTGTTATTATTATTTCATACAAGGGGCTGCAGAATTGCTCAGCACACTGAAAACCCAACAGAGCTCAAGGGGGCAATGTACTCAGGAAAGAAGTCAGACGGACATGTGGGCTGGCCATAAGATCTATTTGAAACTCTTGCGTCAGTTAAAACTCCAAGTAAAATATCCTATGAGAAAGAGACCCACTTTGTACCCTAAGGTGGCTAACAGTCCAAGGACTAGCAATGGTTTCACATCACAAGAGAAGCCCATACAGCTGATGCTTCTTCCTATCATTCTAGCCACCTAAAGTAGAACTTACAAAAATATACTTTACCTGAGGACATTGACATGACCCCATATGTCTATACAGGGAACAAGGTATGTAGAGAGATACATTTTAGTGTTCTTTGTACAATCCCAAAAAGCCCATCAGGGGTGCATTTCCCGAAACCATCGTTAGCCAACTATGGTCGCATGTTGGTCGCAATTTCCATTGAACTCTTTTGGTAACGACGGAAATTGCGACCATAGTTGGCTAACAATGCTTTCGGGAAACGCACCCCAGCACGGATCTCAGCGGTATGTATGTTCTGGATACAGCTGAGCACGCCTTCGCCTCTTTGAACTTTCCAACCACCTCCTCCACGGAGGTGCCGAAAAGCTCAGACGGCGAAACCAGCAAATCGAGGAGAAATCCTTTCTCTTTCTTCCCGATGCCAGCCAGGTTCAACCACAAATGTCTCTCCCTGACCACTATCGTCGCCATCGACCGGCAGATTGTTTGGTGGCCCGGAGGGCGGCACCTTAGGGGCCCCACCCCCTGGTCGAGATTCCCCAGCAGATCGGCCTGGTATCCCTGCAACTCCGCCATGATGTGCAGGGTAACACCGGCCTGTCCTGCTGATATGTATGCTCTGCCATTCAACTGGTAGGGTTAAAGCTCTCAGTGTCGATTGTACCATCAACGCATAACCACGCTGTCCTATCCCCTCAACATCAGCCAGACTAGCCCGCTGATGTTGGTGGATACAGGCAGAGTATGGGTTCTTCCATGCCCTCTCGATCTCAGTGTGATATCGAGAAGAAATGAAATCCTCACCTGAGCTGGTGGTTCTATGACCGGGCTCTCAGCCTGCCCGTGGCGCCATTCGATAACACCAACCAGCTCAGCATACATGGGGCAGGGTGGCTGAGAAGATACAGGGTAAATCCTATTATCACCACCCTCATCAGCCATCTCCTGTTCGCTGCCGGACTAAGTTTTCCTTTTTTATGAAATCATCCATTACAGCTTACCCTCGTCAGCCGCCGCATTGTCTGAGAGGATTACACCCTTTTAAAGGCGCTCAACAGGCTTCATCTGAGAACCTGACACCCAGACGCTGAACTCCCTTCTCGAGAGACAGACGAGAGCAGAGAAAAATGCTCACAATTTGTACAGGCAGTTCCCCCGCGCCAGTCCCATTATGGAACCGTCAGGAATCAATCGCTGTAAAAATAGAGATTAGCAGTGCGACGTCTGTGGTCTGTGCAGCTTCAGGTTTATAATGGACACGCACTGCTGTGGAGATGCTCTGTGTATTTCTACCGTAGTTTCGGGTTTCCACCTCCGACGTAGAGCAGTGTAAATACACTTCCCTAAACTTTGTCTCATTTAGAGACCAGAGACCAAAGCGGGGCTGTCAGAAGGTCTGAGATCTACCGTATCAGCAGAGCAATCACGTTAATGCACATCAGACTAAGATTATTTTCTGAAATAGTGACTTTATTATTGTAATAGCCTATTAACTTTATGTCATCAGTGTGAGAGTTCGCACAACTATGAAAGAGGGGTTAAGGTTATCTTATAGTAGTGCTGTTGTTAAATATTAAAAGCCTTTTTTTTTTTTTAGTGATGATTGACTGGCAAGAGGGTTTTATGCTGGGTCTATCTAGCAGTATGCTAAGATAGTATGCAAAGCATTAAGCTCACTAACCAAAGACTAATTGAAAACACAAACAGAGGGAAAAGATGTCTTAGCCAAAATAAGGAGGTTCGGACTCTGCAGGGGAATAGGATCTACATCCAACCATGTTTCAGCCACATTTTTAGGGAAATAATGGAAGTAAAATGAATTCTGATTGGCGTTTCATGTTGGCTTCTACTCAAAGTTGATATAGATGCCTATTTTTTTATCATAATATTCAATCACTCTGAAGTCATGTTTATTAATGTGTCTCTGACTTGTGGGGCACAATCATAACCTTGAGCATTTGGAATAGAAGCAGATATGCTAATGACATTGGTGGGAGTTAAAGCTTGTTTTTTTTTTGTTGTTTACTCTTGTTGCCGTAGCAATGGGGCAAAGCAGCTTCCTGCACAATGCCCTGGCTCCCCAGCTCCTCTAAAGTCATCACCAACAAGCCCTGGATACGACTTGCACTCACCATGGCAACCACTGCACTTATTCTAGTCATGGCCGTATTCAACATGGTGAGCGTCACAACTGCCAAATACCTCGTCTATAAGCTACATTGATCTGCTTTTTAAAATAACTGACTTTTTTTTTTATATTCACACATAATTCATTATTGTTCATGACCATGTTCAATAAGAGAAATGTTATCTGCTTGCTTGTCAATATTAGCCTGCTAGCTGTATGGCTTGGAAGTTTAGGAAACTCTTTAGAAATAATGATAATATTAAATATCTTCTTGCCTAGTATTTCAAACCTCTTGTGACCTATAACCTATGTTTTACAAAATTGACTTATATATATATATAAAGAAAGGAAACCCAAGACCATGTGACTAAATACTTGGGTTTTTCAAGTTAATGTCAATTGGTTTCACAAGTCAAAGTCCAAATGTTAAGCTGCTCAGCTGGGCTTGTTAGAACATTGATATTTAGTTATCTAGTCGTGACATTCAACAAAAACATTTTGGGCCACATCTTTTATAGATCTATTTATATATATATGTAATAATTGAATTTTTTTGATTAGCCGGCATCTTTTCAATTAAATCCTGCAGCAACTGGACAAAAAGTTGGCAACTGGTCATCTTAATTTGCTTTTCGCATCTGCTTGCAGCTCATTGTTTTTTTTTTGTTAAATTTTTCTCTCATGTAAAAAATCTGTAATGAACTCCTATGAAACATATTTGTTACAAAAAGCAACAGATGTGTTTATCTAGGAGTGGTGGTGTCTTTCTGCTGGAATGCTCTAAATTTTATTTTCTCCATCTGTTGGGTTTTAAGTTTTTCTTAGTTGAAGATAGAATGATAGCATCACTCAACATTTCCAACAGCAGTATGGATGGTCCAGATGGTCGGACCACTTACTCCTCAAACAACAAGTTCTACTTGCCAGTAAGTTGCAACAAATCTTATCTCATGCCTCGGTAATTTTCTTCTCAGAAAAAAAAACTGTGTGAACTGAATAACCTTCTACAGTCCAATATGAAAATATATTGTAAATCATTTGCCGAGATGTGGGGTTCAAAATAAAAAGTTCTCAGTGTTTTAACAGATGAATCATGAGTGTCATGAGAAGCCAATTTGACTCACTATTGCATTACTATATAATAAGTCACTTTATACTGTGCGTGATTATGTATGGCCACTCTGTAATGATATTTCACAGCTGAAATATATTACTGGAAAATATAGTTATGCACTGAGAGCTATGCAGTGCTCGTACGAAATTAGATTTCTACAGATATCAAGATGCTGGACAAAAGCATCCTCGAGCATTTTCCTAGAATGTTACATTGGTTGGGAAATAAGATTCTTGGTGTATCCAGCCTCTTTTTGAGCTTTTCTAAGGATCACACATTTTTATAAATATAATTATTTCTCTATTGTGTTCTTCTACACTGATTGATTTACTCAATTTAATTAATAGTAAAAGTCCATCAAATTGCATTGAATAATCCTTATGTAACTTAATCAATGAGTCGTTAATCAGTTTTTATTAAATTCAATTTGACGGAATTTTATTATGAATTAAATTCCTAAAAAGAAAAAAATTGAAAGTTCAAAGTTCTCTTTTTTTGTGAGACTGAATGGCCCTGATGGATGTATAGATGTGAATCTAACTGCATGTCTCTGCCTGGCAGTATTTTATCTACAGCTGCATTCTGGGATTGATCTCATGCTCCGTGTTCCTGAGGATCAACTATGAGCTGAAGATGATAATTATGCTTGCTGCTGTAGTGGGTTATAATATCATCATTCTCCAGACACACGCCTCCATACTGGATGATTACAGCACCGTCCTCTACAGAGCCCAGCGTCCTGTACATGACCGGTACTGGATTCCCATATAATCCCATTTACAGTGACCCCTAAAAATCTCTAGCGTCATTTATTTTTAGATTCCGCTTGGTTTAATATTTCAACACATTCTCATCCCAAAACGTCATCTACCTGACACTTTTGACCATACGTCAACATCTGACGTTTTAGGGAACCCTTTAATGTCAGTTAGGATTAGATAGCGTCATCTAACTGATGCTGGCTGGCTTTGTGTAGATTAGTTTTTTTTTTTTTTTGGATAAATGAAGAATGAGAAAATATATTTTTTAAAGAAAACCTATTGTATATCTCTCATGTTTATTGTTCTTTCGTTGTTTCTTTTATTTAACTTTCCTTTCCATGCCTTCATTAGGCATTTATAAACGTACAACATTGACTTTATGAATCTGAATAGTGAACAGTGTTGCTGAGAAGTGCGTGTCCTACTCGACACACAATAGTTTAGCCTTTTTTGTGTCATCTTTGACCTTTTAAGTTTTCAATTTCTTTTTGTTCCCCCTCAGACCGGGTGTTCTTAAAGATTTGAAGACCATGGGCTCCGTGTCCTTGTTCATTTTCTTCGTCACTTTGCTTGTACTGGCGAGACAGGTGAGTCTCTCAATCTGAAATATACAAAAAGATGTGCTTCAACTGCTTTCATACTGAGAGAAAGCACATTTCTGCTTTTTAAGCCTTCACAATACTGTGTTCCATAGACTTCCATTGTAAGTGCATTGTTAATGTGCATCTGTAGGTAAAACAGAACTACTTTCCTTTAATTAATTGAGGTCATTCAGTTGTGAAAGATGCCTGAATGTTAATCCAATGACAACAGAGATAACCTAATAATGAAACAGTCACTCGTCAGCCTAAAATGTGAATTTTTCTAGTCCTATTATGATTAAGCTCAAAGTATTGTGGCAGCACAAATGTGTTCCAAGTTTCCAAGGCTTCCGTTAATCAGCTCTTGATGTACAATAGCTTCCCTTGAAAAGGGTTTTAATAATACAACTATAAGAAATACTTTTTTTTTAGTACAATCATGAAAGAATTGTATGTTTTTCAGTCTGTATTGAAGACTTTTCACAATCTGTTCAGGTTAGATGACGGTCGTCAGACTTCCTTTTTTTCAGTGTGTTCTTTCAATTTATCTCTAGGTAGGCTAATAGATGTGTCTGATGAACTCTATTTTTGAATTGTGCAGTTAGGCGAATTCAATCAATTCATAAATTCAAGTAATAAAGAGTTGGGGTTGATCAGATGATAGGTTAGCCGGGGACTGATTTCTCTCCAAAGCAATTGAAAGTAAGCAAAAGCAAATATAGTCTAGGTGAGAATAACAGTTCATAGGCTACTCAATGCCTTTCAACTGAAATGTTTTCTGTGATGAATGTCTGCCTGAACAGAAGGCTCCAACTCAGAGAAAATTGAAGCAATTTTTCATGATAGCGACCCTTTGTGCAAGAAAAACCCATAAATATATAAGATGAAATGTTCTTCTGTGCATATGGTTATGCTTTGTTTGTTATCTTGAAAGCCAAATACGGTGATCAGATGTGTACCATCTCTTTACCTCTGTGTCCTCTTGTAACAGAATGAATATTACTGTAGGTTAGACTTCCTCTGGAGAAACAAGTTTAAGAAGGAGTGTGAGGAGATTGAGACCATGGAGAACCTGAACCGGGTGCTTTTGGAGAACGTTCTACCTGCCCATGTGGCGGAACATTTCCTGGGTCGGAATTGGAAGAATGAGGTAAGAGGCGTTCAGATGTTTAATTTCCCAAATGTATAAACTTTTTTTTTTTGTAGTTTATTAGTCATTTTCCTCACCAGATATATTTTTGTTTGCTGTATTTTTGATAGGACCTCTACCATCAGTCGTACGATCTGGTGTGTGTGATGTTCGCGTCCATCCCAGACTTCAAGGAATTTTACACAGAATCTGACGTTAATAAGGAGGGGTTGGAGTGTCTCAGGCTCCTCAATGAGATTATTGCAGATTTTGATGAGGTACACTCACAGCCACATCCATATTTTGATTTTATTTTCAGAGGCACTGTGCAAAGTTAAACTTAACAGTTTACCTAAAAAAAAAATAATTTTGTCAATTTCCTCACCTTCAAGTTGTTCCAAACCTGTTTGAGTTTCTTGTATGAATTGAGTGGTTTAGTTAAAACACATCTATGTAGAAACCCTGTCACATTTTATGAATAGATTGTATTTAGGTTTATTTACATATAAACATTCAACACACTTCAGTTATGGTAAAAGGAAGCTCAAGCGTGTTCGCTTGATGTGCGAAAACCAATGAGCTTCATTCTTGTGTAACGCAGGACGTTTGAGCGTCCGAAAGAGGTTTACTGATCAATAAAAACCTAAATTCAATCTGTTCATTGCATGATGCGATCGAATCTCTTCAGAAAATTTGGACTAAACCGCTCAATTAATATGGATTAGTTTTACGATCTCTTCATTTGTGTTCCGAAAGTCTTACTGGTTTGGAAAGACATGAGGGTGAGTAAATAATGACAGAATTTTCATTTTTTGGGTGAACTAACCCTTTAAGAGTGATGTTCGCCAGCACCAAATGCATAAACATCGTCATATCCATCAATCCGCTAAAACTATTCCAAGAGATGTCATGAATGAAATGTATATTTTTCTCCTCCAGTTATTTTTTCCTAACTCTAAACTTTGATTTTTTTTTTTTCTCAACAGTTGCTATCAAAACCCAAATTTAGTGGAGTGGAGAAGATCAAAACTATTGGCAGCACATACATGGCTGCTACAGGACTGAATGTGACCCCTGGACCGGAGTACGCACAGGTACAATGTTAAAGGATTAGTTCACTTTTAAAAAAACTTTTGCTGATAATTTACTCACCCCCATGTCATCCAAGATGTCCATGTCTTTCTTTACTCAGTCGAAAAGAAATGAAGGTTTTTGATGAAAACGTTCCAGGATTTTTCTCCATATAATGGACTTCAATGGGAACCAAACGGTTCAAGGTCCAAAAGACAGTTAATAACAGTTTCAGATGCAGCTTCAAATGTCTTTAAACGACACCAGACGATGAATAAGGGTCTTATCATGCGAAACGATCGGTTATTTCAAAACTTATTCCAAAAATGCAACTTTTCTAAGGACAAACGCTAGCCTTGTGAGGCACGTTTGTAACGTCACGTAATACGTAATTACGTTCAAAAGGTCACGGGCGACGTAGCCGGAAGTACAGAATCAAAATCTTCCGACATCGTTGTTTTACCTTTTAATTCCTTTTATTGTAAACGGCATTTGAGTTAGTTTGCACGTTCAACCTATGCGTTCAACTTGTAAACACTGACTCTGTACTTACGGCTACGTCGCCCGTGACCATTTGAACGTAATTGTGTATTACGTGACGTTACAAACGCGCCTCACAGAATAGAGCAAGGCTAGCATTTGTCCTTAGAAAAGTTACATTTTTGGAATAAGCTTTGAAATAACCGATCGTTTCGCATGATAAGACCCTTATTCATCGTCTGGTGTCGTTTAAAGACATTTGAAGCTGCATCTGAAACTGTTATTAACTGTCTTTTGGACCTCGGACCGTCTGGTTCCCATGTAAGTACATAATATGGAGAAAAATCCTGGAATGTTTTCACCAAAAACCTTAATTTCTTTTCGACTGAGGAAAGAAAAACATGGACATCTTGGATGACACGGGGGTGAGTAAATTATCAGCAAAAGTTTTTTCAAAAGTGTACTAATCCTTTAAGCTCTTCTAAACTAATCTTTTTGTAAAGGTTGCACTGGATTGATTGTGGTGCTGCTAACCCGCTTGATTTGTGCTTGAGGTGTGTTGCCTCAGAGTCTCAGTTCTGAATTTCAGACAAGTTCAATGATAGTTTCCCGTTCTTTTTCTGAAGGAACATGACCGGCAGTACATGCACATTGGAACAATGGTGGAGTTTGCGTTTGCTTTGGTGGGGAAACTGGATGTCATCAACAAACATTCCTTTAATGACTTTAAACTGCGAGTGGGTAAGCAGGACCTATCAGCGCTTTCACACCCAACAACATTTTGAGTCTCAAGATGTGGTAGAATTCATCACACGTTCAGGGCGTTTGAAATGTTTCCGGCCTCTCTCTTTCTCTCTCAAGGAATAAACCATGGTCCAGTGATTGCAGGAGTAATTGGAGCACAGAAACCACAGTACGATATCTGGGGGAACACTGTAAATGTAGCCAGTAGGATGGACAGCACAGGCGTGCTTGGAAAAATACAGGTAGATTCTTGTTCTGACCTACTTTGTGTGTCATTTGCATACCCGGTGAATTATTAATGTTTTTTCGGAGGATCACATCTAGCTTGCTTCATTCTTCAGGTCACTGAGGAGACGAGTCGTATCTTACAGACGTTGGGTTATATGTGCTCCTGTCGTGGGATCATCAACGTGAAGGGCAAGGGGGATCTCAAAACCTTCTTTGTTCACACTGAGATGACACGATCTTTATCACAAGGGAATGTAATGCCTTGAACCTCAGTCACACACCAGTCAGTCGTTGACTTGGTAATGATTAAAATCATGTACAGTGTAATATAACATTGGCCTATTTTAGTGGAGCTCTTCAGCATTCTGTTTGCACCACATACACTAGATTATTTGCATTGCTTTATAAGTAATGGATGGCTAAGAGGCTCTGTGTAACCGAGACCTGTAATTGTGTGTTGCTCAATACATTATTTAAAGCAGCGGACGTTTTTGTAAAATAAAGACATTATAAAGGTGGCCATGTTTTGATGCTATCATTTTGTTATCCATTAAAATTTATATATAACGTCAAAGTGTCTGTCTATGAATTTGTGATGGGTTTCACAATGTGTTAAAATCACAAAAAGAAACGACACAAATGAGTCAAAGAAAAATGGGTTATGACGTACCCATATATATATATATATATAAACTAAGAGATGATATGTTGCCATATATATATATATATATGGCAACATATCATCTCATAGTTTTTATTCTATTGATTTTTAAGCAAGACTTGTTTTTTGAGGATGTTTTTTTTAATACGTATACTGTATAAATGTTAGTAACACTCATTTAGTGCATGTAGCAGACATACAATAAATGCACAGGCATTTATATTAACATTTACTGTAATGTGCGCTCAAAGATGTGACCATAAGTAAGAGACACGATTAGACGGGTGTCACAGATCCATAGCCTTCCTCCACAGTCCAGGTGATCCCATTCTTGCTGTAGAAATCAGAACGAATGTGAGCAACACGAGCAAAGCTCCGCCCGAGTCTGACTGTAGTGGAGAATATTGGCCATACTCTGATGACGACAGAACTGGTACAGGTCTAGATGATTCCTGAAATGGTAGGATGAGATCGAACGGAAAGGGATTAACTCTAGAATGGGTTCCTCTAGTGAGCATTGTTTTAAAAAAAGAACAACAGACAACGCATAAGCCTTCATGGATGGATCACTGGGAGTAAAGGAGAACACACCTCACTGAAGATGTCTAGGCCTCGGGATTTGGCGTGCACTCTGTCATCTCGGTGGAGTTTGTTATCATAGCCTTCAGTGCTCTGATGTAAACAGTCATATAGAGACCTCTCCGGGGCCTAAGAGGAAATTGACTAAATCAGTTTAAGAAAATGTTATTTTGAAAATAAATGTACAGAACCGACTCGGTACAATGATATCAGAAAGTAATACCATGGCACATTGATGTACCCACAAGCTATTTGAGATTAACTTAAAGAGATAGTTCACTTTGAAATTATTTTTTGATATGTTTTAGCTTACCTCAAGGGCATTAAAGATGTAGGTGTCTTTGTTTCCACAGCATTTTCAATTTTGACATTTTTTGGTCAAACCGGTGGTCTGTCAGTCCTATAATGCAGTTTTAGGGGGTCCACCTCAAAGAGCATGCACAGAGAAGTCAAAATTAAACATGATTCAATGACTCGTGAATGTAAGTACACACTGATGGCCTAAGACAAGAAACGAGCGGTTTATGTGAGAAAACGAACAGTATTTTAGTTTTTACCTCTTGGTTTTTACCTCTTGTTAACAGCCATCGAACAGCCGTTGATTTATAGTTTTTACCTCTTGTTAACAGCCGTCGAACTGATCTGAATCAGATGTCCAGATCATCTGAACCGAACTGAACCGTCTCCAGACGTTACGCCGGAAGTGATCTCTCGCACATCTATGTCACGCATTGTTTACAAGGAGATTTTGTAAGTTTTACCTTTCACTAAACATATTAGATAAATCGAAATCATATTCAATTGCGATTGTTTAATTTTGACTTCTCTGAGGTGGACCCCCTAAAACTGCATTATAGCAGTGACAGACAACAACGGTTTGACCAAAACATGTCAAAATTGAAAATGCTGCGGAAATAAAGACACCTACATCTTGGATGCCCTTGAGGTAAACTAAAGCATTAATCAAATTAATCAAAAATTAATTTCAAAGTAAACTATCCTTTTAATGTATGAATGTCATTGCAAATTTGGATTTGAAAAACCCCAAATTTTAGGATGGTGTCTAAAAACCTAAAGCCATTTAAAGAAATATCTAGATAAAAATACGTTATTAGTTAAAGTTTAGGACCACCATATATATATATATATATATATATATATATATATATATATATATATATATATATATATATATATATAATATGTGTGTAGGCCATATGTCTTTTTACCAGATAAATGCTACCAAAATATATATCGTTCCAGGCTCCAGCATCATTTATTTGTAAATGGATATTTTAGCAGCGACATTGGGGTTGTTGCTTTAAAAAAAGAGAGAATGCCAAAATGAGCACTAGATCTTACCCTGGGGCTGCAGTTGAAATAACGCATTTCTTTGGGCTCTGTCCTTCTGGCTGGTATAAAGCTGAATACAGACAGAGAGGAAAGTGGTTTAGACTTCGCTTCGGATAAAACGTCCATTACAACAGTCGCACTTTTATCACTGGAGAGCTGAGGTAACATTTCTACACACGGTGACCACTCGGCGTCTGCGGTTGCTTGGAAACCTCAGGAAAACATCAGGTGTTGGAAGAGATAAAGAAATGGTTATAATCACTGATCTATATAGAATGTGATCAGTGATTATAACATGAAAAAAGACAAAGAAAGCAATTTGGAAGGACAAGGAAACAGAACTAGCCATTTTTCAAAACATTTTAAAATGTGCCTCATCATTAAAAAAATAAATTACTATTTTATTGTTTACTGTATAATATAAAACATAAATTAAACCGTTTTGAATGTGTCAATTCATTTTTAAATTTAAAGTGATTTATTAATTTATTTACATATTTAAAACAGTATATGCAACAAAATGTGAACATAATATTTGATAAGAATGGAATTAGATTTAAAGTAAAATTCCTGATTAAAATGAACATTGTGTTGTATAACCACTCCATCTACTGGACAAACGTAGATTAGAAATGCAGAAAATTCAACGTACCAAAATAAAAGTCCCTCATAAAAAGTCTCTCCTCTCTCTTAAAACGAATGATTTTATTAATGTATTCATTCTAATTATATAATATTGTTTAAAATAAAATGATAAAAACTAATAATAATAGCTCATCCCATCAAAACGGGGAAAGTTTTCATTATTGTAGTCCTATCAGGAAATAATATGCATGAACTGTAGAGATCGCTCTTCGACTACAATCCATGGTACAATCGTGGCATTTTTAAACACCTGTGTAATGATCAGAATTTCTCAGTAATTAATATAAAAACATATGATAGTATAGTAATACAATTTACAAAAACAAAAATGTGCTTTTTATTGTTCAGGGAAGGCGTTATTTACTGTAAACCAGCTCTACTAGCAGCACATACCTTTGTAAAAAATACCATGGTAACCCTGGTTTACGCCCAATAATAATTAGTTAATAACTTGAAAAAGGGGATATTTTATATTCTTTAAACAGTACTAGAAGCTTACAGAACCCACACGTGTTAAATCTCTATGACATTTGGTGGCTTAACCACAGCGCGTTGTTGTAGTGTAGCAACTGTGGTATTTTAACGTCAACTAGTTACCATGTTGAACCTATAAGTGATGCAAACACGCTTGTGTAATTATGCTACTCAACTTTTCAAGTATGTAGGGAGGGCAAGTCCAGACCAGACTGAACTATGGGTGTGATAAAAAAGAAAATGGGCGTTGCTTATGTCATTCACGAGTAAAATGATAAGAAGGACAAGCAAGAGACAAGATTTTGACGGCTAACGTCATACAGAAAGCTGTCTTGCTTCGGATCTAAGTGTGTGTGTTTCTGTCTATAGGGACTCCAGCTGAAAGACGAACCGACGCCGAATCTTTTGGATATAAAAAGACCTATACATGGACTTGTCATGAAAAGACCAGAAACTGATTTATCGTAAGGTATGTTTATAACCGTCAAGTGCTCAGAGATGTCACGTTTCGTTTGTTTACACCCATGGTTGACACGCATCGCTAAGACGCGACGCGTAAACTGAAGTTCTACTAAAACAAACGATTTCGCGCACTTGCAGTGTAAATACTAGTTGATTGTAATGAGAGCTTTTTGATTTGTCGTGTAGCGTCTTTCATGTAAGTTAACGCTAGTCGTGAGGCGTCTAGGCTAACTTGTCGTGAGTTGACCCGTTTGTTATAAATGTAAAGCAGAACTTTGGTTTTATATATATGTAGTTAATATATCTTAATATAACCATATGGTTATATTACCAGACTAAGTAGTTTTTAACAACAAACACTAATACTCTAATGCAAAACTTTGAGAATTTTTTTTAGAGATTTTGCCCTATATTCAAATATAGAGTAGACAGACATGATAAGCTGAATAGATTCATACATTTTTCATGAATTATTTTTGTCCATTCTGTTGTTCTGTCTTTAGGCCTCTGGCATTCTCTCCATCTTCCTTTCATTCTTTCTTTTAAAACCCAGCATAATGATGCGTAAGTACAGTTCAGTGGGTGCATTGTTGGAGCTGGACTACTTGCCCTGGGGACAGGTGGATAGAGATAGGACCCTGGGCACTTCGGATGATGATGATGATGATACGGTTGGGGCCTCAGCATCCTATCCTTGCACCCCAGATGCAATGTCGGGAGGTGATGGAAAGGGGGGGCTTAACAGAGATCACAGCATTAGTGTGGAAAACCTGGTCGGCTTGGAGAAAGAATCTGGTTTACTGGGGGTTACGAACCTGAATGATAGCTTTAAAGCTTACAGTGACAGCCAGCTAGCTCCTAATGCCAAAGGCAGCTTTGGGAGTATGGGAAAGTGTGATACCATACACTCTTCGTCATCCTCACTGAAGTCTAACCATATGTCCAACTCCCCAAAACCTCATTATCACCGACAGCAAGCTCGGGCCAAACTGGCTGCTGCTAAAATACACCTTAAAAGTTTGTTTGGACAGGTAAGTTTGGAGACTTTTAATGAAGTTTTTTTGCATAAAAATCTTTAATGTGTTTACTTTCAGCTGACATATTGACAAATTAATTTTATCATGTCTTTAGTCTAAAGATTTTTGCTCCAGTCAACATGTTTACTGGCATTGTTGTTACTGGCATAATTGTTCACCCTTTCTAACTCATGCCAAGACCTTCGTAATGTCATATACATAAATTGAAAAGGGGGTACTTAAACATCACAGAATCTTTATTGTTGAGCCATTTTTATGTTTTCTACATTACATACATGTATTTCACATAGATTATCAGCATCAGGGCTTCAGCTCTAGCATACAATACTGTTTATTCAGAATTTACAAGCCAAGTGTGATGAAGTGAAAAGTCTGGAGTGCTTTTGTATTACACAATTAGTTAAGTTCAGTTTGAATCAGTGCTACCCCTTGAGATATAATGTTGCTTTGTCCAAACAGTGAAAGAAGAAGCAAACTCCAGAAAGGGGAACTGAATGTTCTAGTGCTCTATAAGGCAATCACACTATTGATGCATAATGTTTGGTTGTTTTTTTTTTATCTACAATATTGTTGCAAGTACTCACAAAACTTTCATTCTCTAGAATATTTTGTCATCTGATAAATCTGACATTGTCAGAATGTTTTCCGTGACGTAACGCCTTCATGACATTTAAGTCATGGAACATTTGTGTAAATTACACTTCCTTAAAGTCTCAAATCAAGTCAGTTATCTTCATGGCAGTGTTATGCATTGCATATCAGTGACCTCTTATTTTTTCACACAAGGGTTCACCGAACTCCTCGCATTCAAATTTGACAAGTGCAGAGCAGAGAGACAACATAACCAGGTAAAATCAGTCATCTCAGCAAACGATCAAGACATATTTCCATATTTTGCTTTTGGCCTCTTCTCAGTCACTTGCAAAACGAAACAACCCCTCCTTTCATTTTTTATTGTTACTGATTCCACACTTTTTTGTTGTTGTTGCTGGATATCTTTGTCGCATATCCTCTAACACTCTTGTTTCTCTCAGTGCTAAAGAGAGGCGGTCCCGAAAGCCTTTCCTCAGGCAGTGGAGTCAGGTGGGCCACGCCAAAGCTCAACTCAGCAGGAAGGAGATGGAAAATTGGGCCAACTCCCTTGATGCTTTGCTGGACAGTAGAGGTGAGCGCTCAGTCATTTGTTTTTAAACTGCTTGACTCGCCAGGCAGCTGGTCAAAGGACGCTTGCGAGACGACATAGCAAGCTGTTGTTCGACTAACTTTGACCTGGAATGCTTTTCTTAGAAATTGAGATATTTGTGGCCAACTGCCCGCCCATGCTTGAATGCTTGTTTTAATGAAAATAAGTGCAGAGCGGACCATATACTGTCTGATATCGTGTAGTTTTTTTTTAATATACAATACTTTTTAAAGAAATGACAACTTCAATTCAGCAAGGATGCATTAAATTGATCAAAAGTGGCATTTACAGTGTTACAAAAGATTTCTGTTTCAAATAAATGCTCTTCTTTTGAACCTTCCATTCATCAAAGAATTCTGAAAAAACAAAATCATGGTTTCCACAAAAATATTAAGCAGCACAACTGTTTTCAACATTGATAATAATAAGAAATGTTTATTGAACGGCAAATTAGCATATGGTATAATTACAATAAAGCCACTTTGCCATCACATGTTCGAGGCCGTTCACAGTCACACAGAATGTGTTTTTCCATTCCACTGCACTATTTTTACAGTATTTTCTATGTAAAACGGACGTGTTTGACCGCTCGCATCTCGCAAATGACACGGCTTTATTAAAATGTGGCGCTCAAGTTAAGTTCAGCTTTTTATAAATGCATCTCGAGACCTTGCGCTTTTTTTTTGTTTCATTGACCTGCGTCTTGCATTTTTAACTGCAAACACGTGTTCTGTGTGAGACGGCCCTGAAATACTTCAAGCGAAATCTAATAATGAACTGATGTGATGTCATTTCGAACAAAATCTGGCCAAACTAAACTTTGGGAAGTTTGAAACAGCCTGCCATAGCGAGCTTTCTGGAAAAGTTTGCTACGGCCGTTAAACACCTTTGTACTCCCATTGGTCCATGGCGATGATGTAATGATGGAGACTCTGCCTTCTTTCATGCTTTTCCAGTTAATTTCTTCTCATAAGTCCGTAGAGGTCAGATGTCCGTGAGTAACACGCTGGAGAGCCGCTTTATAGTAGAAAATTAAGTTGTACTTCTGATAAAACGAGACACTGTTTTTCACGTTTAATACGGTAAAGCTGCTTGAATTTAAGCAATCTGTTAAAATGCTAAATAAATAAACGTGACTCTACTAGAGTGCCGAATTGCAGAACTCGTGCAAACACGTTGCTACGATGATCAGATGCTTTTCTTAGGCTTTATTAAAAATTTTCTCAATATTTTTGTGTTCATTTTGTTATTGAGAGGAAAGTGCGCAGCACATATTTACATATTCATCTAAATGTCGCTCTCAGCAGTGTGGCCGGCATCGGATGTTCGCTAGCAGTAGTAAATTACTGGTAACCTATAAGCACTTTTCTGTGCCTTCCCCTTATACTGTTTTTTGGTTTAAAAAAATGTAACTTTTTAGTGGTTATGTAGGTTAGCCTGGTATGTGCTCAGACGGTTTCACTACAGAACCACAGAATTGTAATATTACATCATTGAAACACCCTTAAAACTGCTTCCTCTTAACATTGAGGAACCACTTTCCTGTGAAGCTTCAGGCACGGGTTTCTGTAGAATTCCCTAACGACATAAAATGATATGAAGAAACGAGATAACGGTATAATAGACTTTTTCCCTAGAGGTTGAGAGGCCTGGCGGACAATTTCACTGATTAAAGCACCAAGATTTTTACATTTTCAGAAGGAGATGTGAGTGGTGCTTGTCTATATAGGGCATGATGGCAGGATTTTTTATGGTTGTAAAAAATTTTAGACCAGCCATGAGGACTCTTGAAGTCCCTTGAGTGAAAGTGGAGGTAAACATTGTTAGTCAGATCTCTTGGGAAAGTAGTACCACTCCTCTTCTTAGAAGGAAAACACTGGTATAAGTGTCTTTTAAAAACGAGTCATTTGTAACTTTGCGTTGTGTATTTGTATTGTATTTTTTTGTATGGATGGACCATGAGTCTGAATAAAAGGATACTACTACTACTTAGTAGATTAGTTCAGTTTAGTTCTTACTGTAAATGGTTTGGGGCAATAATAATATTTGCCATCGAAAGCACCACTAGCTGACCTCAAAAGTGAGAATGACATGAAAATGTAAGCTTACATTATTAGTGCAGATTGTGATGTATAAACAGTGGTATACCAACTAATAATGGACACGGTTGCCTTGACACCAAATGTCATGTTTCCAGTAATTTGTTTTATTATTATAATTAAAAGGACTTAATGATTAACAGCATCTTTGTTGGTAGTATCCGCTTTATCCACTCACCCATAACTGGAAGCAGTTGATTAGTGTGACACCTCATAAAATCTAATGATGCGCTGATACACACGTAGGACATTTTGAAGAATGTTTGGACAAAGGATAACATGGAATTTGAAATTCAATCCATTCTGTCACTGCTATAGCTAATTTGGAAACTAATTCTCTCAACACATACTCCTTTAGTTTAAATCCCATATTCTTCATGAGGGAACTCTTAGATATGTAACTGCTATTAACATTTTAAATTATACATAATAATTTTGACAATCTGTTAAATTTATGTTCAATGTATTGTGTAAGATTATCATACATTTATTTTAATTACCAAAAATTAGTATATTTTAATCTGTTAAAATTAGGGATGCACGATATATCGGCCAACATAACGGTATCGGCCGATATATGTTCATTTTTAATGTTATCGGCCTGGTAAGAAAATGTGGCCGATATATTAAAGCCGATAAATAATGTATTATTCCCTTCAGCTGAGACACTTGTTGACAACTATTGTTTTTGAATTTCTTGAAATATGATTGAAATCTCGTCAAAAAATGAAAATCTGGTTCGGGACAACATGTGCAACGCAAATCTGTCATATCGGCTGAGAACATCATTATAATTGTGCGTTTGGGATATGGATTTAATTGTGAGACTTTTGTTTTTGTAATCAGGCTCTCAAAATTAGATAAAAAAAAATGGATTTAAGTTTATCGGCCGATATATTGGTTATCGGCTTTCAAATATAAAGAATTATCGGTATCGGACAAAATTTTCATATGAGTGCATCCCTAGTTAAAATAAATCGTCCAGTGTATTTTCCACATTACAAAAAAGCAACAAATTGTGACACCAAATAAGCAACATCCTTTTGACTCTTTCTACAACACGGTGGAAATAGAAGTAAACAAAAATTGCATTCCATTTTTGCAATCATAACACAATTATAGTATGATAGTGCAATTAATTGAATTTTTATAAAGCTTTTTTGCATTTTATGTTCAATATTTGTGGCATGCCAGCACATAGGGTCATGCTAGTGTAGACTATACAGCATTTGAATTGTGTGTGGTGGGTTTGTTTTGGTGCCTGGACTGGTGGGAACACCAGTATGTTGTAACGACAGAGCCCTGTCCCTGTCCTACGTCTATTTTCTCACTTCAGAGTGTCGCAACCCACGGGTTCACTGGTTTTGAGAAAATCAGAGGGCAGGAAGGTATGTGGTGTGAGATAAACCCTCAAGATTTTAACATCCAAAGCTATTCCTTCTCTGATTTCTGATGCAAGTGCTACTGTATGTGACGTGTGTGGGCGTATGGCAGAACATGCATGTGAACGTGTCATCTGAGCCTCTACCCCTCCCATTTGTAAACAGAAATAGCTGTTTTTTCCAATGTTGGTAAAGGTTCTTTCTCCTCTCTTCTCACGTATCCTTTAGTGGGAGTCACAGTCTTTGAAGCGTTCCTGCGATCCGAGTTCAGTGATGAAAACCTGCAGTTCTACTTGGCCTGTGAGCAGTACAGGCAGTCGTCCAACAAATTCAGCCTGCATAGGAGGGCAAAAATGATTTCTGAGACTTACATCCAGCCAGGTGCTCCCAGAGAGGTAGATTTATCTAAATTTAGCTGTCTGATTACTGTGTAAACAAATTTCACCCAAGCTGCTCTTTCTCATACAATGTAAATAAATGGGGACTTGGGCTTCTGAACTACAAAATTGCAACAAAAAAAAAGCCACTATAAAAGTACCATAGAAATAGTCAACAACATGACACGTATATATATTATATTCCAAGTCTTCTAAAGTCATTCTGAAAATCGTGATTAAGAATTTTTGTTTCAATTTTGGAGCTTGACAGTCCAAACCAATGTAAATTTCTGCCCTTTCCTCTCACAAATCTGTTATCCACAAGTTTCCGAGGGGCGCTCCTGTAAAAAATAAAGTGGGTGAAACTTCCGGTGACGCGGCGGAAGTAGCATTCCAATGGTATTTTGTGTGTTAGTTAGCGAAGAGGCTAGCTGTTTTTCGGAGAATTATTTTACTATTTAAAGACGCAAATCTTTATGAGAGATGTCGTTACGGAGCTCAGGGACAACATGTGCTGTTCGCGGTTGTATGTATAATCGGACTAAACTAGTTTTGTGGCTTAAACGGGATTGTTTTGAACATAAGCTGAAAACGAGCCAGTCTCTGATCCTGCCAACGACTGTAGTTTCCATCACCTCCAAAAAGACGACGAATCTTCCTGTGTACATTTGTTTAAATTCTTAATGTTCTATAAACTCTATCAGCCTGTGTTTGGCTGTTCTCTACTAACTCAGGATCAAAGCCTGTGTTGACAGAATACCAAATGTGCCAGTTAATGTATTCAAGCAGCACATTCATTTATAATTTTGAATAAACTCCAAAGCACAATGACTAAGTGTGTATTTTTTATTTTAATTGTTTGTCAGCTCGCACAACTGTCTGTCACCATGCCTTGATGAGTATTGATTATTAATAATGTTATTATAATACTCCCAATCAACGACTGCGGAGGGTAAAGGTACTGTTATTTCACCCTTTTTCATTTCGTTGAGGTTGTGTTCCCACATCGTTAGCTAGTTTGGATCGCTATAACTTGAATCACTGTCAACTGTTGAATGAACGAGTGTCAAGCATGTCAAATCGCGCTTTGTTTACTTCCAACCGGAAGTCGCGCCCACTTTTGACGCAAGGCCTCATGGGGCGTAGGAAACTTGTGGATAAGACATTTAGTATAATTTTACTTATTAATAATGTTTTTGTCATTTTTGGAGCTTGACAGTCCTAGTGCCTATTATAGAAGCATAGAACACGTTGGACTTCCTTAAAGCTACACTGTGTGATTTTTTACCCCCATCTAGTGGTGAAAAGGTATATGACCATCCAGTGAAAATTAGTTTCTGTTCCTCTCAATTCCGATTTCGTTTTAACTCCTACGGTGGCCAATGTAGTCCAAGATTAACATGGCTTCCAGTTCGACCTCGTCCATGAGTGTTAACTCAAACGTAAACGAGAAAGGCAAAGCTTGAATTAACGGGTATGTCCCTCTTTGGCTAATGTACTTTCAAGATGGAGGGGCAACATGGCGACTGCTTACCCGTATGGTATTTTCAATGGCATATTATACACTCACAAGAATACTTTATTACTTGAACGAAGTAAATATACATTAATGAGCACATATATTTTTGAAAGACCTAAGTGTTTTTAGCTAAGAATAAACTAAAAGAGTTACACAGTGTAGCTTTAAGAATGTAATTTTTGATTGAACTACTCTTTCTTTATTAGCTACGTATTTCTTTCCACCACTTTTAGGTGAATCTGGACAGTAAGACGAGAGAACTGACCATAGAGCTCCTCAAAGCCCCCTCTCACAATTCCCTCTCACATGCCCAAAAGCGTGTGAAATCCCTCCTGGATATGGACTGTTACCCTCGTTTCCTCCAGTCGGAGATCTACTTCCAACTACTGAAGGATTCGTACTAGAACAAGATTGGACGGAGTGTCCAATAAGAGCGAGGTTGTCCTAAAACTGTACAGACATCATGCCTGGACTGTATGACAGGAGACAGCAAACACTTTTGATGAAAACAATAATCGTAACTACTGAGGACCGTTTCAGTTAGATAAAAAGGGATGATGCGATTGTCTTGAACTTGAATGCGTCTAAAAGGTATTGCTATGGGGATTGAGGTGCTAACATTTTACAAGTTTGATTTGGGCTTTTCTCAGTAGCTAGACTGAAAACATTACAGGCAGATAAAGACGACTAAATGGCGTGTTGACAGGCAACAAAGGGAAAACACGTCTGGCAAGAATGGGCTGTTCAGTGAAAGGCCCAAGCACTCATTGGGTGACATCAGGGTCAAACCATTTTCTGACTCAAGACTTATTTCTAAAGTTAAATGAATATGTAAACAAAACATCGAGATCCCACTGACAAAATTAAAAAAGGGAGTTATCTAAATAAGCAATATGAACACATTTACTTCTTTGTACACAAAAAAACTTCTTTTTAGTCTTTACAGATGGCCAGTTCTTTATTGGTAAAATATTTTAAACCTTGTGCATTAGCATAGTGGTGTAGTGGTTACAGATTTCACATTTCAGCTGTACACATTCATTCATTTGAAGAAAATGTGACAAAGAAATGGAAATCAAAAGTCTGCCACTAAGTTTGGCCCAATGATTTGAGTTTTTTTTTTTCTTAAATCAAGTAGTGTGAACTTTGTTTGTTTTGTTGTTAACTGTAGAATTTGTGAATGTGAATTGAATGTCACACATACTGAAGTTGTGAAATGTGGCCTGTTGACAGGTTTAAAATGTGGAACCTGCTTAAACAGGAATGGACGCCAGCACTTAAACCATTCCAGTAAGCACTCACACATTTGTAAGGCTTCAAGGAAATTATCCGAGAAGCACTATAGTCTTATTACTGTGCACCAACACCAAATACACATTCAAAATCACCTCATAAAAATGTCCACTTGAACATCCAAGAGGGAACTTTTTTTGAAATGGATATTCCAGCTGAACATGCATCTTGAAAAATATTCGGCTGTCCACTTCAGATTGCAAAGATGTGAGCTTCTGTATGTACTTACACACCCTTTTTAGTGTTAGTTGATGATGTCTACTGTGACTGAGACGTTTAGACGGTACATGTATCATAACTTTAGACATGATATTAGGAGCTGCATGCACTAATGTCCTTGGTCAAATGTTTCCAAGGGTTTAATCTGTTTGTTTAGAGGTGTAATATAAATGATTTCCAGAAGGGATCGAGGTAATTATGTGATCATTTTATAAGAATGAGCATCAGCTTTACTGTAAAAGTATTTGTTGTTTGAAAGCAGCGATCTAAATGAATTTAACAGAACAAATTTCAACAATTTCATTTTATTTTCCATGGAAACAAAATTGTACTTTTGCAGAGACCTGTTTTTGAAAGCAGATTATAAAACTATATAAAAAAAAAAAAGCACAAGCCATAAAATGTATTGCTGATGTTTTTTTATAAATAGAACTGATTTAAAAAAAAAAAAAAAAAAGTCTTACAACCACAAATCCAATGGAGTTAAAAATAGCTGCTGATGTTATTTTCATTGAAGGTCTTTTTCACTTTTGTGGTTTATTAAAAAATATTTAATTCATTCCCCCCACTTCCCTTTATTATTCTTACTTCTATCCAAGCTTCTTTTGCAATGTCCAACGGATATTCCTGTTTCAATGGTGTCCTGTCACCACGGTCGCGTGCTGCGATACTCTTGCTTCTGCCGGACCCATTGCGCCGTACAGCGGCTCTCCCCAACCGTCCAAGACCATCCGCCACTCGAGATCTCGGCCGCTCCACCTTTCCTCCGGTCCTGTTCTCTGTTGTGTGACACTTTGGCCTTCAGGTCGCTGCATCGCTCTCCATTGCTCACAGATGCTATGGAGGCCTGCTCCTGAAGATGATCTTTAATGGGGGCAGCAGGTGTAGGAAGGGCGACAACCTGGCCTTTAAGATGCGTTCTGGAAAAGAAGATGAAAATCAAAAGTTGGAGAGCAAGAAAAAGGAAACTCGGCAGTAGAGATGATTTCAGGACAATGAAATACTAGGTCAGGGCTGAGGAGCAAGTGAAATTTGTATCAAAAATGAATGTATGAGAAATGAAACTATTCCATTTCCACACATACTCCATTTCCTATCACTGAGTCATAACTAGGCCCACACAGAACACACTTCCCCACACATTTTCTGCACTGAATGTAAATGAAAATTTGTAAAATGCCACACTTCAGATACAATACACACGGTAGACTGATCTGAGAGTACTAGACTCTTTGTGGCAGGTGATAGCATTATCATATTTGACAAAAATGAATAATTGAACACACCATTTTTTACATTTTCTGAAGAAAATATGAATAGTTTGCCTTGGCAAAACTTACTGCCACAATCCCTTCTTCAATGCAATAGAATTTTTCACCCTTTTTTTGTTCATCCACCAAGCAAAAAACAAAGCAAAAAAACTGACGTTTATTGCAAACAAAATCTATACAAAAAAAGAAAAAAGTATATATAGCTATAAATAGCTTGAGAAACTGTTAAAACATAAAATAATTGTGAAAATAGCACGTTTATGGAAATAATACATGTGCAAACTAAAAGTATTGTTTTTCAACAGTTAACTAATACATTAAAATGTATAATAGTTTAGAGTTTATATTAAATGCACTTGAGGCTACCACTTGTACTTTATATGTAATTTCATAATTATGTCTTTGAAAAAATGAATGGCAATGGAAGATGATTTCGATATATCTAAATATGTTTAGTGAAAGGTAAAACTTCCGAAATCTCCGTCCCTGTGTCTGAAACCGCTCACTCGTTCACTCATTCACTAATCCCTATATAGTGTATGGCATTTGAGTGCACTATATCTGCAAGGAGTGAAGGAGATGAAGTGAGTGAATTCGGACGCTGACGTTTACACTGTGCGTCGGAGAGTTGGAGCTGTCGCAGAAAAGGCTTCGTCACGCATACTGATAAAACTCCTTTTATCTTACATTACCTACTTTATAAAATAATATTAACAACAATAACAATCATAATGACTTTATTTTGTAATTATACCTCCGTGCCAGCTTTGTAGTTTCATCGACTGAAATTGTACATTAACTCTCACGTTCACAGATGACGTGTCGTCGAGCGCCCTCCGGCGACCGTTATTATGTTCAAAACGACGATTAACGGACATTTTTCAAATCCTCCACTGGATGTAATGTAATCTCTGGTTTAAACTTGCTCGCGCCGAACTTTCATGCGCGCTCAGTTCTCTCCGCATTGGATTGTGGGAAATAGGGCTTCAGCGAGTGTACATCGAATGTACACTCGAATTCAGAGAGGATTGTGGGTAAAAGTAGTGAATGAATGTAGGGAATGATGTCGTTCACTCAGAATTCGGACACCACTACAAAATGGCCGACACCCGATATAGTGCACTATTTAGTGGATAGGGAGCGATTTCAGACACAGCTCGTGTGAACAATGCGTGAGGTAGACGGACGCGCGAGAGATCACTTCCGGCGTAAAGTCTGGAGACGGTTCAGTTTGGTTCGGTTCAGTTGGACATCAGATCATTTCGACGACTGTTAGAGGTAAAAAAAAAAACTATGTAAATACTGTTCGTTTTCTCACACAAACCGCTTGTTTCGTGTCTTAGGCCAGGTGTACTTACATTCACGAGTCATTAAATCATGTTTAATTTTGACTTCTCTGTGCATGCTCTTTGAGGTGGACCCAACTGCATTAAGATATGACTGACAGACAACACCGGTTTGACCAAAAAATGTCAAATTGAAAATGCTGTGGAAACAAAGACACCTACATCTTGGATGCCCTTGAGGTAAGTTAAGCTAAAACATATCAAAAATGAATTTCAAAGTGAACTATCCATTTAAGTGAGCATAATCCGTTTAATTATTATATTATCTGCAACTAACGTTACAGATTGATATATATATATATATATACTTTAAAGATTTTAAGTAAACTACAAGTGCACAATTAACTCAGGAACTTTTGTCCTCCAAAAAAAAAAAAAAAATCCATAAACAAGCATGCAAGTAAGAGACGATGCAGAAAATTTGAATACTCAGGGTTAAAGGTTTGTTCATCAAATCTTCAACCCATGTTTGAACTGTAATTACATTGATGTTTGGTTGAGCAAGCCTCAACAAACAAATTCAGCAGTGCTTTCAGTGGAAATCTGTAGGCGTTGATTCTGTGGAGGCCTAGTCATTACCTCTTTCTGAATCCCTGGTGTTTTCTTCAGTACTCGCTTCCAATTGCACATGTAAATAATACAGAGAGCAGCACCAGAAGAAACTGACTCTCACAAAGGTTATGTGAGAAAAGCCCGACCTTTCTGAAGTGTGTTTGTGTTCCACTGCATCTGCCTTTGCCCCTGAGTCACACACTCTCTCACAGAGCACTGCTTTCAGCCCTGAGGAAGCACACATGACAGCTACTAATGGTTTACTAGTGTGGTTTCCTGCGGACCATCGCAACTTTTCATGTTGCACCATGGTAAATGGTTGATTGCGGTTCAAATGGTGCATTACCTGGACGCTTTAGGCCGTTCTGCCGTTCCACCAATGATTGCTCGAGGTCTCGGCTGTTGAAATGGCGACTGTAGAGGTTGCTCCTGGCAACCAGACCTTTGTGGCTACGGGATATGAGGAAATGGACAAACAACGGCGATAGAGGTCCGAGGAGAATACAGAAAGTAGGGTAGGAGAGTGAAAACAGATAATAAATAAAAGAAAAAGAAACAAATGTGACACAAATAAAAACTTAATTAAACAAATGCAAACTTAAATTCAAAACTCAAGTATTGTATAAAAACAAATTCCAGTGAAAGAGGACACAGGCAATGATTGTGTAATGTGATGGCGGCTTTTATATATATATATATATATATATATATATATATATCTCAGAACAGACTAACAAATATGTTGCAACGTTAATGTTGCAAATTAGCATCAGATTTTGTTTTGGACTTCAGAGCTGCAGTCAAACGCAGTGGCTAGTATTGCTTAACTATTGTTCCTATAACTATTCACCACAGAATAAAAATAATTCTTTTTTAAAAAGTTTTTTTTTCTTTTTTCTAAGAATTGCAATCTTTTTTTCTCACGATTGCGAGTTTACATCTCGCAATTCAATTCAAGGGATATAAAGTCACAATTGCGAGTTATAATGTCACAATTGCAAGATATAAACTTGCAATTCTTAGAAAAAATTAAATCTTTTTTTTCATTTAGAATTGCACTTTATATCTCAAGAAAAGAAGTCTTGAAGTCGAGAATATAAACTTGCAATTGCGGGGGAAAAGTCAGAATATTACGTTTATTTCTCACAATTGCGATTTTAAATCTCGCTAATCTGACTTTACAATAGAATTACGACTTTGTACTAAGTATTACATTTTGCGTAAGGATAGCAGGACCAAACTTTTTCTGCATAAAAAAAATTAAAATAAAATCACTATTGCCATTTACAGTGCATTGAAGTAGGGCTGTCAAACGATTAATTGCGATTATGTAATTGCGATTATATATGCGATTATGCGACTGTGTATAATTATTTTATATATATATATAAATACACACACATGCATGTATATATTTAAGAAATATTTTCATGTATATACTGTATATAGATTTATTTGTAATTTATATTATTTGTAAATATGTAAATATTTTATATATAAATAATATTTTTTTCTCAAATATACATGCATGTGTGTGTATTTATATATATACAAAATAATTATACACAGTGCACCCACATATATTATGTAAACAGAAACTTGTCTTTTGGATGCGATTAATCGAACAAAGACGAACTAAGGTAAGACCTTAGTTCGTCTTCGGAACTCACGAAGATATTTTTGAATTGCATTTGAGAGGTGGATCACTGCTACATAGGCTGCCTAAGGGATCGAAACTTGACGGCCCAGAAAGTAAATGAAGAAAATGTTTAAATGTTCAAGAGATTTCCATACGCGAGAACTGAACTGAAGTAGTTGAAGGAGATCGCAATTCTCGCGCATGCGTCGTGGAAATCTCTTGAACTCTCGTCTCAGGCCTACAAGGAAAAAAAGGAATAGTCGAATAAAGTCGTTATTTTTGTTTGTTTTTTTTTCGCACAAAAAGTAGTCTCGTCGCTTGATAAAAGTATAGTTGAGCCACTGTTGTCACATGGAATATTTAAACATTTCTTCATTGACTTTCTGGGATGTCAAGTTTCGATCCCTTAGAAGCCTATGTAGCAGTCTCTCAAATTTAATAAAAAATATCTTCATTTGTGTTCCGAAGACGAACGAAGGTCTTACGGGGTTGGTACATTATGGGGGTGAGTAATTAATGACTTCATTTTCATTTTTGGGTGAACTAACCCTTTAATACCCCCTCGGAAACCCTTTGTAACTGTAAAAGACGTTACATGTCTTACTGACCCCAAACTTTTGAGCAGTAACATATATATATATATATATATATATATATATATATGTGTGTGTGTGTATATAATACACTGATAATGAACAACCACTGGTCAAGAGCAGCACCCTGAGGCCAAGACAAATGTCTGGTTTGAAACAAAAGTGAAACCAAGGTCCTGAGGAGCTTCATACCATTAATTGTAGAATCTAAAACATAACAAGTCAAATCCAACAATAATTTATTGACTGAATTGAATAAATGAGAATACCTATAATCGTTTCAACTGCTTTTATTATTTGCTACTCAGGACAGAGGATGTTTGACAGCTGAGGGTTAACACTAAACCGATCTCTAAAAACTTTATCTATATTCTAAAACACTCCTTAGAGTGAAGGGTACGGAAAAGACCAAAAGAGATTCCAGTTTAATTACAAATGTGTATTATCAAATCATTTTACAGGCAATCGTATTAATTATCCATACACTCACAACAAGGAAGAAAGCAAAATCATCCAATAGTAATTCACCCAACATTGAAAAATCTTTCATTACGTTTTCAAACCGTAGGCTTTGGAACACACAAATTATTCTAAAGAATCTTCACAGGTTTCTGCAAAATTCTCGTTTGAGTTCCACAGAAAACTGAACAAAAGTTAAAGTAAATAATGACAGGAGTTTCCATGTGTGGGTGAACTTTCCATTTAATTGAAACTAGCTAAGAAGTTTTAGACAATGACGTTCAAAACTGAGGGTCAATGAAAGCTGAGCCTAGATCTATTTAAAGAGCTAGCATGGTGTGTGAGAACGAGGAAAAGAGAGATAAAATGTGTTTAAAAAAAGAAAAGTTCAAAGTCATCAAATGAGGGGTTCAACAACACATGTCATAATTCAGGGAAGGCAATGTTTAAAATGAGCATGTCAAGGAAGAAGAGAAGAAAGAGACAGGAGGAGAGAAATGTTTAGCGCTTCTCCAAAAGAAAACAGTCAAGGCCGCTTACGTGTTAGAAGAGTAAACAGACAGTGTGTGTATCTGACCTTTATGCCACACACAGTGATACACTAATGATGCACTAATGAGCTGAATTAACATTCTTGCCGCTAAGTCGACCACAGGAAGTGGCTCATAGTGAACATTAACGGCCTCAGTGTCTCTTCGCTTTCATTCCCACAGAGCCAATGCTCTCATCCACCAAAATAAGCACCAGATGGAAAAAGCCAAGAGGATGCAATGTAAATATTTGCAAGGAAAAGTACTGGATTTAGACTCGAGTATGTCGTAACTGGCCGTGAGGTGTCGTTGAGATGTACCTGGTGCGTTTTGTCCTGCAGCTGTCGTTGAGTTGAGAGGAAGGGGTCTGACCCTGCAGGAGCCCCAGGGCCACGACGGGACGTTGGGGGGCCCGGCTGGGGGAGGATCCCACACTGAGCGAACGGGATTGCGGAGATGATGGAAGCAGCGGGGGAGAGTGGGGGGGACCCGCTGGGCGAACAAAAGGCCAGGGGAGAGCCCTCTGCTCCTCCCGTACCACTGTGGAACAAAGGAAGTGATGTCAGCAATAGGGATGGGAAATAGTAATTCGGGTTCTGATTCTTTTAGTGTCATTGGTTGAGGTATACTACACGCTGCTTTGTTTTTAATTCAATAAATATAACTGGCGCGTAAGAATCATTCATTCGGAAATCGGACTACACTGGTGAACGTTGTGTGTTTTGATTCATTAGAACTGACTCATTAGAATCATTTGTTCGGGTACCAGACTTCACTGAATGCACTGTATGTTTCTGATTCATAACTGGTGCATAAGAGTCATTCATTCAGCAATCGGACTACAATTGCATCCAAAATAAAAGTTTGAGTTTACATAATATAAGTGTGTTTACTTAATAAGAGTGTACTATAATTATTTTGTATATATAAATACACACACATGCATGTACATATTTAAGAAATATGTGCATGTACAGTATATATTTATATATAATTTAAATAATATATAAATATTTTATTTATAAATAAATGTTTTTTAAATATATATATATATATATGTGTGTGTATCTATATATTAGGGCTGTCAAGCGATTAATCGTGATTAATCGCATGCAAATTAAAAGTTTGTGTTTACATAATATATGTGGGTGCACTGTGAATAATTATTTTGTATGTGTATATATATATATATATATATAAATACACACACATGCATGTATATTTAAGAAAAAAATATTATTTATATGTAAAATATTTATATATAATATAAATTATATATAAACCTATATACATGAAAATATTTCTTAAATATATACAAGCATGTGTATGTATTTATATATAAAATAATCATACACAGTGCACCCACATATATTATGTAAACACAAACTTTTATTTTGGATGCGATTAATCAATTGACAGCCCTACTATATATACAAAATAATTATACACAGTACACACACGTATATTGAGTAAACAAACTTCTAATTTGGATGTGAATAATTGCAATAAATCATTTCACAACCCTACTACAACGATTGATCTATGTTTTGATTCACTAAAAATCATCACTCAATCACTCATAAGACTCATTCATTCTGGAATTAGATGACACTGGTTGTGCTATAAGTTTCTATATCACTAAAAAAGAACCGGGCCATTTGTTTAGTATTAGACTACAGGTATCGTTGCTGTCTATTCAATAGTGATACAACTAAAAAGTAGCACACAACGACTTTGTTCGCTTTAATGTGGACCGTTAACTCAACCAAAAGCCATTCAATTCTAGTATTTTAAAGAATGGCACCAGCTCTGAATAAGAACAGATTTTTGATATACCCAACTCTAGTATATTTGATTTACAAGTGACTGGATTTGTACATGGATTAAGATTCTCAACATAAACAAAATCAGTTTTCTAAAGTAATTGTGAGAGTCCTTTCCACTGCTGAAATTAACTTCTAAGGGCTCTAAAGTAACTTATAGACCAAATCAAGACATTCAATGAATAATAGGAGGCCTGTTTGCAGCTGAAACTATTTATTACAGCATCTGGATGATGTCAGTATTCAGCTAGTTGGTGTAAATGTCAGCTACTAGGAGTCTGGATGTGCCAACTGGTTAAATATACGACATGGAGCCTATGAGTAACCCACCTTCTCTTTCCATTAGTGAATATGGTTTGATCTCTCCCTCTGGCTTTTTGGGGGGAACTTTTCTCAATTGGACCGCTGTAAAAAGACCATGGTGGTCAGAAAGAGCCAACAGAAACAAACGGTGTGACTCAGAATAAGTCTGGAGTACAGCAGGCACACTCTACACTCTTCACAAGTATTCATCTAAATAAATATCCATGGCCATAAAGCATATATCGATTATCATTACGCTGCACTTTAGGGAAAACATATAGCACTTATCTAATTGAATTTTAAAGGGGAACAGCAACAGATATTGTAAGGAAGTGAGTTCATAAGCAATTAATGTGGGCAGACATTATGGGGATCTGGTTGAGTGCAAAGGAAGGGTATAGTGAGTAGACTCTTTCCTAAACCATGGGGATACAATAAGGGACTATTAAAAGTATGGTGGAAGCAGGGTGACAGTAGGGGAGGGGAACAGCAGAAATTCAATGTCCTTACAAAAATCCATACATCCCCTGATCCGTCAGAGGGGAGGAAGGTGTTCCTGGGAGAGTTTCATGAGACAAAAGTGCTTGAACAATGAATGTTTTAAGTTGCTTGCACATGTTAAACCTGATCTAGGGCGACTACCAACTATAAACAGCATGATCTGGGCTTGACAAGCCACTTATACACAATAAACATACTGAAAACGGTTGCCTAAACACGAAAATGCCATTTTACAGAAAACAAAATAACAGACTGTGGTTTAAATCAGGAAATAGACTTGCCTCGAATATAGATGCACTAAAAATATAAAACAATAAAACAACCAAAAGAGAATGCTAAAATGTCAATGTCAAAGGTTCACAATCACATTAAATATGCATTTTTAAAAGGAAATTGCAGTGCTTGCAAGGCAGCAAAGTAATACTGTTAAAGTTTTAGGTTCTGGGCTCTTTTTGTTTTGCAAAAAAATTCAATCTATAATCATCTACCAGGCCAGGCCGTTAATTATAAGGAACATGCCATGCAAGTGTATTTGTACGAAGGTCTATTCATCTAACCCTAAATGATGTCAGTGAACTCAGTGACTTGTTAACTAAAAAAAGAAAATAAATTGTTGATTTTCACCATATATATATATATATATAGACCATTTTGCTAGATGTAAACAACACTGGTCCAGAAACACTTCCTGTTTCAGTTTGTAACTGTTTTCTTTATTTCACATGTAAAGAAAACATCTTAAAGATGTTGTTTAACTTTTTGATTCAGTTTTACATGTTCTGTTGGTTGTATTTTATCCCAGCTTTTATGTAGTGTTAAAAAACTGAAACAGGAAGTGCTTCTGGACCAGTGTTGTTTACATCTTGCAAAAATAACCCCAAAGCCAACACACCGAAGAAAATTTTAATAAATAAATAGTCTTGACGCAGCTAGAGTTTATGAAGTTACAACTAGTGTTTTTTTTACCAATTTGCAGTGAATAACAACTAAATAATACCAGCATCATATGATGTTCCAGTTTTCCAGTTTTATTTATATATTATTAGATATTTATTTTAATGCAAGTAATTTTGATGTTTAGTAATTTTTGTTAGTTTTTAAAAATAATTCTACTTTGCTTTAGTTTACTATTATTATTATCCATTTTAGTTCGATTTTCAGTTAGTTGGCAGTGCTTTAGTGTAAGGGGTTTATCAAATATTATTAACATATATAACTGTTTTTTTTTTTAGTTAGCATTAAAAACACTTTTTAAAATAATGCAAAATATATTTTCATCCTCCAAAAAATATCTATGGCCGGTATTTACTCCCCACTGTCAGGTGTAGCAGCAAACAGTTAATACTAAAACAACTAAAACTCAAAAAAGCAATAGATTAATACCTAACTTAAAATGATCCATAAAACAAAGTTTGAATGGACTCTGTATGTTTGCAGTTCAGGCTAAATTACTTGTAGAAAAAAAAAGTAAAAAGAGGAGGAATTTCAATACAATGCTGCCTTGCACGTACTGTAATGAAGAGAAGGGGGGGTTGTTTTCCCTAGAGAACAAGTCACTGAACACTGGAACAGATCCAGAACAACATTCCAAACCCACATAGGCTCAAAACAGTTATTTATTCAGACATTACCTGATCTACTCTGGAAGAAGCCACCAAAAACCACAAAGTTATTCACCTGACAGGAGCAAGTTTGACAGGAGAAGAAATGAAGACATGTTAGACAAAGAGTTTCATTTTAAAAACCTTTGTATGAAGACTATTGTATGAAAACGCTCACGTCATGGACATAATCCATATCAAGGTTTATATCTATGCCATAACATGTAGTCTGATGAAGTTGGTTTCATTGACAGTATTATTAGGTTCAGTTATAAACTGGATTTCTGAAAGTGTCCCTTTTCCGGAATATTACTGGTTCAAAATCTCACTCCACATAATATCAAACATGCTCTGATTAGCTGTGACTAATATGTGTCATTCAGCAATTTCAGGTGACTCTTACCTGCGGAACGCTGTTTTTGAGATCAAAGTGCTTTTCTAGAAATGACAGGAATTTAGGCGAAGGTCTATCGTACGCCATCTGCTCAGGCTCCACCCGTTTGTGCTGTTGAATCAGAGAATATGATATCTGTGTCGCAAAAACCACTCGTTTCGTGTCTTAGGCCATCAGTGTGTACTTACATTTACGAGTCATTAAATCATGTTTAATTTTGACTTCTCTGTGCATGCTCTTTGAGGTGGTGACCATAGACCTGCATTATATGACTGACGGACAACAACGGTTTGAATGAAAAATTTTGGATGCTCTTGAGGTAAGCTAAAACATATCAAAAATGAATTTCAAAGTACTGACCTCGTAAATTCTGTCATCATTTACTTACTCTAAATGTAACCTATATGATTTTCTTTTTTGTGGTTGTAATAATCTACAAAAGTAGATATTAGGAAGAATGTACATGCTGCTCTGGTTTTCACACAAGATAAATAAACAGCATAAAAGCTGTCCATATGACTAATGTGATGCATTCCATATGTATTCTCTGAGAATTAAAATAATTTTCTGAGAAACACACCAAAATTTAAGTTATTTAAGTTTTTAACCAAAATCTTATCCACCATCTTAAATCTTATTTGTACTTCTGCTTATTCAACCTTGCCATGTAGCACTAACAACGTCGTTTTCGTCACTGACGTCAAAAAATGATTGGGCAAGTTTGAAGATGTACATGTGCAAAAGATATTTGACAGCTATGGTGAAGGAGGAATAAAGGATTGAAGTTAAGCCAGGATTTTACATTTAAGTAGCTTGCCTTAGAAAAAAAAACATTACTGCTGTGCATTTTGAGACAAAAAATAGCACTGACTTATTTTAAGGACAAGGGCAAGTTGCTTTCAGTTAAAACAGCTTAAACATGCATTTTAGTCTGAAACTAGGTTTAAGCCTTGTCTGTGAAACCAGGGATAGTGAATTAATTATATGGAACACTTTCATGATACTATAATGGTGCCTTTTGTTGCTTTGCACTTGTATGTTTTTGTTGTATGGAAAAGATAGTATGAACATTCTTTAAAAAAAAAATGTGTTTCATGCAAGACATAAAATGCCATGAGGAAATTATAAATAAACTAGTCTTTTAATAGATCAGACCGCTGACACTCACTTTCAGCATGAAGTCAAAGAGTTCAAGCCCGTAGCCATGTCTCTGCATGGTCTCTGTCACATAGAAATCCAGCACACACAATGGCTCGGTCTCCAAATGCGCCCCCCGTTGGTTCTGGAGGCAATTACAACATACAGTGTGTTGATGCATCTGCTTTAAAAAGTGTGCGCTCGGGCATCACGCATTAGGCGAGATTTAATTACAGAGTCAATAATGAGGGAAGACTTACAAGTAAAAAGAGCTTCTTGTAGCCAACCTTCAGAAATCCAACTACAACACCCCTTCCGCTGGGAAGTCAAAGATTGTTATTATCAGCAGAAGTGGATATTCACATGGAAAAACAGGAAGAAGAGAGGTCAGTTATATTGACATCTAAACAGATTAAATCTGAAGCATAGGGTGGGGGGGACAGAAATAGCAAGCATACCCGTTCTGTTCCCCATCTTTCAGGAGGTAGAGATGGTGTCTGTTGGTCTGGAGCTTTGCAGCACTGGTTATAGGTGCTGGCAGCTGCTGGGCCTGAGTTACACACACACACACAACATAATGACAGACTGAAACTGACAGTGAATGACATCTGCAAGCTCAAGAAGAGACAAAGGACACTCATTATCACCTTAGAGGAGGCTTTTCCCAGCTCATCTATAACTGTGGTGATTTGAAGAATAGGATCTGGTCTAGAGAACCAAAAGAAGAAGGTATGTTAGAATTCACACACAAAGAAAATGTGAATCAGCATTCATGATTCCATAATGGATGTGTGCCTGTTTACAATACACAAGTTTTTGGATTTCACGTTTTATTTGATCATATAGCAGTGTTATAATTTGACAGGTTTTTCAATAGCTGATTCTAATATCAAGGATATACACCTATAATTTAAAGTCAGCATGAAATGGAAATTGCGATAATCTCTTCTTTTCTATTGTGACGTGTTTCCGAGCGAATGGCTTCCCTAATAACCAGTAAACACGTCATCAGAGAAGAGAAGAGATGTTGCAAGTTGGAGGGGAAATATTTTAATTACAGATTATGAGCATACATGAATTTAATAATAATGAGGTGCATGGATAAAGAAAGATAAAGTCGACAATATTTTTATATTTAACAAGTAAATTTGGATGGGACACATTGCTTTTTTCTAAATAGCCGATATGCTATTGTTTTAATACAGTTATTAATCATGATCAGCTATTTGCTTGTTTGAACATGCTCATTCTAGACTTGAGTAATAGTTCTTTTATGTATTTGTTTATTTGATTATACCAGAGTAAGATATTAGGGCCTTTGAGTATTCTCTTGGACAAAGGAGGGCCTCGAGACAAAAATAAACTGTTTTCATCTGATTAGACTAGAATAAACAATTTGGTTTCATTGAAAATACATATATTTTTTTTACAATCTTTAACAGACAAGTAAGAATAAACAGTAGATTACCTTACAGTTAATACAGAAAGAAATAAAATTGTAAAAAAGAAATAAATGTAAACTCAGTATTGTTTAAATAAAATAATTTTTGGTTTTAAAAATTTAATTGCATTTAAAATATTTAATTCTATTTATTGTAATGTATACTGTAACATTGAGTGATGGTTAAGTACACACACAAATTCCTATATCTTAATTATTAATTAAGAATAATACTATCTTAATATTAAAAAGATTTTTTCCTTGAATTTATGGAAGTTATGAAGTTATGGAATTTGTTACACGTTTCCATCAGGAATGATCAGTTTGGTTTAAGATTTTTTTTTCTATTTTTTAAGTCAAGTTTTTAATATTATGTGTTATTTTTTATTATTATTATTTTAATGTGTTGTAGCATCTTGGATGGGCGAATTATAAATGGTAGTATCTATCTAGCTATACATCCATCCATGGCATTGTGTGATTATGATAATGTAATTATAGTGAAGTCTATGGCTGTCTTGCTGAATCAGTATTGTTCAGATTAAACCAATGTCAGATTTAAAAAGATTTGTTCTTAACTCAGGGCCGCATTTGCATCATCTGACGTCCAGCTCTCCAAACAGCAATCATTTTATCATTACATGAAAAAAAAGATGATAAAGATGACCTCGTAAAAGATTACATTTAGCCTAATAAAACACCCCAGACTGGTAGCAGTCTATAGTAATGCACAACTGTGTCAACCACTGTAACAAGACAAAAGCAGTGAATGTTGCACACCCACCAGCAGATTACATCCACCCTAGTTCACATTAAAACATACATTACCTGCTATGTGCTTTCCGACCTGCACTCAAGTTATTATCCAGCACTGCAATTCTCTCGGGAAAAAGCGCATTTATGTCGAAAGGGAAATCCATTGTAAGGACAGGTCTGAAATCTTAAAACAATACTCTACAAATGCTCTACTGCAGATTCAGATGCATTTATCACAGTGGCAATCGATTCTCAATGCATCACTGGCCAGCACTTAAAATACTAGTTCCACATTAGTGCCGCTTCAGTAGTAGGCTTGTTTAGATGCATAGATGTGTAGCGGTGTTATCAATGATTCCTCTGTCCTCCCATTGTTTGTGTCACTCCCTTCCGTTATGTTCTGAGCGAGATGATGAGCAGCTTGAGCGCCGTAGTCCTGTTAAAACACACGCCTGCAGGATTCAAGACGCCAAAATACCACAGAAGTCTACCAACATCTGTAATTATTTTAAAGGAGTGTAGTTGTAGTTCTGAAAATGTCAAAAAAATAAATTAATCTAGACACAATAACAAAAATCTGCGGCTTTAGAATATTTATTTCCGTTTCCTCTTGGCAACGGTGCACAACTTTGTGCTGCATAGCAACGATTGCAGCCAGAAGTCAAATGGCCATATAAACAATAAACATTACAATTCTTCTACCCTTTTATGTATAGTTTTTTTTCCTTTGTTTGCTATATTATCACCCTGCAAATATTCTTTGACAGATTTTTAATACAATTTTTTAGTGATTTCTGCTTTTTGTCTGGCTGTGCTTTTGATGGTGTGAAAATTGAACAGATCTCCCATATCTTTAAAATTTAATTGTGAAATTTAAAAAAGACGAAGAACAATAATATGAAATATGTATAAAGTTTCATGCACGAAAATGTGCTTACATTTTCACTCAGGCAGATATTTTGCTACCCTGCCTGCAGCATCATTAGGACCCTCTTAAATTTCTTTGCGTGGACGTTGCGCGATTCTTGTCGTTCTGCGGATGTTGGTTGCAGTCTAGTTGCAGTATTATTATTAGAGATATCGTTAGTGATAAACGGACTTTATTTTTTTGTGCTAAATACGAAAAACATGAGTTTAAATTCGTTGTGTAAGTTACGCCGACGGCCCGTGCGTGCGTTAACGCTAACCAAAGACCTGCAAAAAGATAGGCTCTTATGGCCTCGCCCTCGTGGTCGCAGATAGATAACGTTGTTTATAGTCCAGCTTTATCGAATATGACTTGAGAATATTATGTTCATCGTTTGTAAATGTTTACTAATCCTGAATATAGTCGTGTTAGAGTCGAGAACCAAATTACAAAGAAATGGACCGAAGTTGCAAGAATTTTGCTGTGAGTATGAGACATTTTCATTTTCTTTCAGGGGTTTTCAAACTGGAGTCCGTGGAAGAGTTCAGAAAAAGGCAATATAAAAATAATTAATAGTAATCACAGAAATTATAAAAATGTTATGAACTAAAATTAATAATTTAATCAATTGGTTAAAATTGAAAAGGTGAAAATAATTGGTCTTTTATACATAAAAATATAAATTTGGCTTTTAATTTTGTAGGATGTTCATATTTGGTGGTCCGTAAGTTAGCACTTAAAAGATTGAAAACCCCTGTTGTCCATTATTGCATGTAATGATGAATCATTTGACTAGAGTCTCTGAATTACCCATGAAGCTCTTTATAGTTCACTGAACATATGCAGTACAGCTTGTGATTGAGTAAAACTGACTTGGATTTTCCTAAATGTAAATGTATTTTTATTTTTTAGGTTGGGTGGAAACCGACATTGCCATGTTAGCTGATGTCAACCATTTACATCCAATGGGTAAGAAGTCATTATGCCAGTGAAAACCTCTAACAATTAGTCTTTCTTTTCAAAGGAAAGCAAAGCTTTCTTTTCGAAGGATAGTCCATTTATTGCATGTAATGATGAATCATTTGACTAGAGTCTCTGAATTACCCATGAAGCTCTTTATAGTTCACTGAACACATGCAGTAAAGCTTGAGATTGAGTAAAGGTGACTAGGATGTTCCTAAATGTCAATGTCAATTGCTTTCACAGGTTGCATGAGTGAAACAGATGTTGCCACCTAGCTGATGCAACCATTTACATTACATCCAATGGGTAAGAAATAGTTTGTCAATGCCAACCTTAACAAGTCTGTCTTTTCGAAGGAAAGCATATATTGCATGTAATGATGAATCATTTGACTAGAGTCTCTGAATTACCCATGAAGCTCTTTATAGTTTACTGAACACATGCAGTACAGCTTGTGATTGAATAAGAGTTACTTGGATTTTCCTAAATGTACTTTTTTTTAGGTTAGGTGGGAGAAACCGACATTGCCAGGTTAGCTGATGTCAACCGTTTACATCCAATGGGTAAGAAATAATTTATGCCAGTGAAAACCTCTAACAATTAGTCTTTCTTTTCAAAGGAAAGCTTATTGTTCATTATAGCATGTAATGATGAATCATTAGACTAGAGTCTCTGATTTACCCATGAAGCTCTTTATAGTTCACTGAACACATGCAATACAGCTTGAGATTGAGCAAAAGTGACTAGGATGTTCCTAAATATCAAAATTACTTTCACAGGTTGGATGAGTGAAACAGACGTTGCCACCTAGCTGATGCAACCATTTACATCCAATAGGTAAGACAGTTTGTCAATGAACACCTTTAACAATTAGTCTTTCTTTTCAAAGGAAAGCATATTGTACATTATTGCATGTAATGATGAATCATTAGACTAGAGTCTCTGAATTACCCATGAAGCTGTTTATAGTTCACTGAACACATGCAGTACAGCTTTGTGATTGAATGGAAGTGGCTTGAAATGTCCCTAAATATCCAAGTTATTTTTACAGGTTGTATCCCAAAAGGATGTTTCATGTCAACAGTAGACGACCAGTAAGAAAACTCATTTCTTATTCCCATGAGCCATGACTTTGCAAGTGTGGTCCATGATGAGCTCTAACATTTTTTTTTCTTCCATTTTTAAGGTTTTCAATGAAGGATTTGAAGCCAACGTAGACGTTAATGTCTTGAGTCCATGAATCTAAAAAGGTTGGTGTTATCCTAGCAGAGCTGATCTTTTGTTAGTGATGTGCAGTGATGATTCAATAGACTAGAGTCTCTGATGAAAACATGAAGCTCTTCACACATTTCTCTGAGCACAGCTTTGGATTATAAACGTGTATTTGTAATGAAGATCTCCTGATTGACTTTGGCTTTTTCTTTCAGGTTGATGTGGTGCCAGAATAATGTGCCAAAGATTGGTGAATGTGCCAACCCGTAAGTACTGGTCCAGTAAACCTATCTTTGGTTATAGCTTGTGTTAATGATGAGTGCGTAGTTCGGTTCCACTGAAAGTCAATGAAGTAACTTTCTCGCGGCGCACTGAAACACTGACAGATAACTGATGCACTTTTTATTGTTTTTGTAATCCTAATACATTTGTTTTCTTTAAAGGACAGGAGTTGGTCGTGGCAGAGGAGTTGTGGCCGGTCAGCGGGACAATGTCAAGCTTCTCTTGTATTGTGCATCAGTTGAAACTATTTTTTCATTATTGTTTTTTATTTTATTTTTAGTATCTGCTTGTTTTTCACTTTCCAATTCTTTGTAAACGGCGTTTTCTGAATTAATTTACTTTTACATTTAAAATAAAAAAAATTACAGCTTGATATTATGTTTTGGTATGTTTTTTTAGTTGCATGTCCATCTTTATACATCTAATTCTATGCCTCACCGTATTCATGTTGCTAGATCAAGGTTAAAAAATGGTTTAAAGGTAATTTGTATAGTAGCACTCATACCACACCCTACCCTATAGCAACACCTTGTAAATTTATATTAAGATAATTTTGCAATTGGCTTTATGCACAGCTTCACTACTTCCTGAATTTCAGTCAGCTCCTTGTTTCCTGTCTGCCATTATTGGCCAAATTGATTAATTCAGGTGTGCTTGACCTCAGTAGTCATGGCAACAATAATCAGACACACCTGAATTAATCAAATTGGCCAATAATGGCAGACAGGAAACAAGGAGCTGGCTGAAGTTCAGGAAGTAGTGCAGCTGGGCATAAAGCCAATTGGTCAAACCTTTCAAGTATGAATTTGGTTCTTTATGAAATATCTCTCCAGTCAGATTAAAAAATATATATATAATTTGAGATAATCAGTTTGTATAGCGACCTGAGATGTTTTGCCAAGGAGTCAAGCACATCACACTTGCTGTTTGATTGTATCACAAAGGACTTTTATTATGAAAACCGTTGTTTCTCTTGGTTGTGGCGTTCATCAAATTTGTCTCACTACGTTTGTTTGTTTTTTGCGACTAGTCTACTTTGTGACAAACGCGCACGCTCTAAAAAACTGTATACTTTAAGTTTATACGGACTGCCAAACATCTCCAAAGTAAAGGTCATTGGGTCAGTGATGACACTGTAACCGCTTTTGTTCTTCACGTTCTAATGCGTAATGACGCTATATTTTTGAACGAATCTTTTGAGTCGGATCTTTTCAATGAATCTTGAAACTCATTGTTTGACCTGAGAACAGTTTGAAAGAGACTGGTTAAATTCTTAAACTGAGAATGGTGGATGGATTTGTTTGTGCATACTTGTTACTATATGAAGTAAGTTGTATGATACGCCGGCTTCATATATAAATGCATTCGTCTTATTATATGAAGTAAAAGTAGAGTTATACTCCGGATTCGAAAAGGCATAATAATAGTACAATTCTCTTAAACCTTTCATGATACACTTTAAATAGTTGCCTCTCAGGGAAAAAGGCTTGGTTGTCGTTTTGAATAAAACCCTCTCCAAATTGCATAAATGTAATTGTAGTGGTATACTATTTATGACCTTGCATCAGATTCGTAACGAACAGCAATACATGCGAATATATGTGGTTTTATCGAGACGTTTTTTTTTTTTTCTGTCAAAAATCCAACGAGAATCACTCACTTTTTTGAGACATTTGAAAGAATCGATTCGCATGAATGAGTCAGTCACACTTCCCATAGTCAATTATTAAACCAGCTCGTGCACACTCAGCTTTTATTGCATTTCTTTTTTCGTTATCTCTGTCAAAAGCCTGGAAATCTTCTGGAATTACACCGGACTATATAATTTCCCATTCTTTCGTTTAATTATTATTTGAAACATTTATGTTTGTGCAGGGCGGTAGTGAACAGGAATGTGAAGCTGGCATCGATAAGTGATCTGAACTGTTTTTAGCAACTGAAGCAGAGCAGCGACTGTGATGTACTGAAGATGTAACTGTAATTTATTATTGTAGTTACATCAAACATGTGATTTCGGAGGTATGTCTGATTATCCAGTCAATAGCGTTTCGCCGTTCGACATCGACACAGTTTAGCGCTTAAAGTTTTGTTTAAAGAGTCGGTCTGCTTGTTCCGACCTATGGTTCCGACGCCGTTTCGCCCGAGGAAAAAACTTGTAACGTTAGAGCAAAAAAATGTATTAAACCCTCCTGCCACGGTGATGTATATTTTTTTGTTTTTATTATAATTTAATTAAAATTAATTTTTCTTCTTATCAGAGTAATTTTCAAGGGTGTGGCCCTAAGTTATGTTGTGGTTCATTTGCTCTAATACAATCACGCCTTAATACAGGTCGGTTGAGGTGTCGTTGTTTGATGCCTTGTACGTTACGTGTGGCATTGTACGACTTTACATGTTGTCTTTTAAAGGGGCACTAACCGTCGTTTTTTTATTTTGTAACTTTTAAGAGGTACATGTTCGCATTACTGCTTAATACTATAGTTGTTTTGCAATTTAAAAGTTAATTAACAATTCATTAAAAATATTAGCATTTTCACACATTGACACTTTATTTATGTAATAGTTTTTTTCTTTGTGCGTATTAAAGTAATAGTGCAGACATGACAGCAGTTGTAGGGCGAGTTTGGGGGTGGGTCAGTCCAGCAAATCTATACACGTCCTGGGGCAGTAAGACCAAACCAGAGAAACCAGTAACAATGGACAGTCAGATTGAAAGCAGATGGGGTTTATGGGGACTTACTGCTTGGGTTTGGAGGGGCAAGAACACCAAAAAGGACCAAAAGACACTCACTGAGGAATTCTGGGAGACCGAAGAGAGTTTTAAGCCATTGGAAGTAGAAGATCTTCGGGCGTTTGGGCCTGCTGTTGAGCCTGAGAAAGCAGCAGCCCAAAGCTCCTCACGCTGGTGGTGGAGAATGCTTCCATCCAGATACTCTTTTTGGCCCTGGTGGTCGACGTCCACCGGGCTACGTCAGCAGAAATGTGCCGGGTGGAATGAAGGTACATGGGACTGTGACGAAGTGGACGGGGAATCAGACTACGGGACACCCCCGCCATCCCCCACGCCACTGTCTCAGCAGCCATCAGCAGCATTCCGCTTCTTCTCTCGCTCGTGGACTGGGGAAATTGTGCCTGAGCACTACAACATTTGCTTTAATTTCCTCCGACACCTCTTTGATTTGTTCGTGGTGGGCTTCCTGAGTACAGTATCCCCTCCAACCAAGATCATTTTGGATGTGCTAGGGGTGCAGGGTGCCCTGAAGCTGTGGCTCCATGGGATGGCCATGTTTCTGGTGGCATCTGTCGGGATGGCCGGACTGCTGTGGGCGGTACAGGAGTACCTGATGATGTTTGCTTTGATCTATGGTATCGTGCAAGCCCTGGTCATCTCTGTGAGCGTACGGCAGAATGAGGCTTTGGCAGAGGGGGATGATGGGAAAGGTGATGATGAGGTCAAAGAGGGTGAGGAGGAACAGGACGACATATGGGAGCAGAATAAGCCACCGCAGACCACTGACGAAAGCAAAACTGGAGTTAAACAGAAGAGTTGAAGACTTAGGAAAAGTCAGGTAAAACTGGGTAAGTTGCCCATGGAGTCTGATGTTTTCTTGATTTGCTTTCCTTTTATCTAATTATGCATTTTACGAATCTATCCACTACTAATCACAAACCTGCAAGTATACTTCAAAATATAACTCAAATCTTGAGGCTTGTTAAGGAGAGCTGTGCTGTTACTCTCGAAACCAGGGATTCTAAAATATTATTGCCAGCCCAAAAACTTTTGCCTAAAATATTTACGTGTACTGCCTTTTTAATTTAATATTTAAAAAAACACATTTGCATGTTCACAGTTCTCTAACCTTGGTTAATTGTCTCGTGACATGCAGGTAAACAAATAAAAAATCAGTAAGCGTCATTTTGATTACTTTTATTTACATTTATTACTTTTTCTAAACATTCATTTGTAAACCATGTCGTAATTAGACCTATGTGATGACATCCTCCTGTCCTCAGACTTGGAATTATGCGCAACACTATCAATGGCAAAAACGAATCTGCAGTCGGACTCGTCAAGCTGTACAAGTCGCAGTTGCTCTTAGAAAAGTCTGAGTTTGCAAGTTGTAATTACGAGTTCTACGAGGACATTCACTTTTTTTACAAGTGGAAATTTTGTAATTACTGTAAATCCGGCATGGCGTGCACTTTTTCATCCCATATAATTCACCCTAGCAACCGCATCGCAATGTGCAAAAAGGACACTAGTAGTTGCTTGGCAAAACACTGGCAACAACCCACAACACCATGGATTGTAATTTTTCAACCACAGAAAAACAAGCTTGACATTTTCATAGAGCTGTGAACCAGCTTGCGGTTTTAAGTCTTACATCATTCTCGGCTGATATGATCTCTGGGGGAGGAGGACAATCTTTGAAAATGCATGATCCCAAACAAAGACTGTTTATGGGGGTGTAAATAAATTACTAGTTCTGTTATGAAACTTTAAATGGCAGGCTGATGGGTCCTTAACACAAGCTGATGATATTCAAAGCATTAACTACTTGGCACCAGCTGATTGGTTCATGTCGCACTTCCGATAGTTGATAGAAATTATAAATTGACATTGTCTTAAAAATAATAATTTGATTTTAAACTCTTTGAATTGATATGTTTTGACCTCTTTGGCTATAAGGGATAGTTCACCCAAAAAACGTCTCATCGTTGAATCGCCATCATGTTGTTTCAAACAATGGCTTTCTGTGCGACTTTCACACAAAAAGAAAATATAAATCCTGTTTAATCCAATTTTTTCTTTGCCATGCAATTGCAACAAATGTGTGTATGCAAAATCACCTTTCAAAAAGCATCAAGTATCATGAAAGTAGTCTTTATACAACTCATTTTATATATCTAAAGTATTCTGAAGTCATACTATAACTTTGCAACAGACAGACCAAAATTGAAATCCATATTCCCTCCAGCAAAGCTCAACATCAGGGTAAATTTATGGCAGGATTTTCAGTTTTCAATTTACGGTTCCTTTCAAGTTAAAGGAGTAGTTCACGTTAAAAAAAAACTTTTGCTGATAATTTACTCGCCCCCATGTCATCAGTCGAAAAGAAATTAAAGTCTCTGTAAAGGCAGTTCTACAAAAAAGTTCTAAACACATTATAAATGTTGCATATGTATTGCTAAAACATATTACAAAGACTGTGAACTGTGAAGTACTGAAATGTGGAGTTAGACCGTTAAACAGTTTTTCACCATTAGCAGTTTCACCTAATATCACCGTCGACAGCTTTCCCGCTAGTGGGTGTGGTTTCAGCAGAGCCAGCGGACACACGCCCCCAGCGTTTGAGAACAGAGATAACTGCTCATTTTTTCAAGATTTTGATAGCTTATTTTATGTACTTGCCAGCTTTTTTATCATTCAAATTTGGCTGGGTGGCTTAAAAACAAATTTTTCTGTGGTGTGACAAACTCAGAACACATACTTAATTTTGACTTTACAGGGACTTTAAGGTTTTTGATAAAAAACATTCCAGCATTTTTCTCCATATAATGGACTTTACTGGTAACCAAACGGTTCAAGGTCCAAAAGACAGTTTCAGTACAAACTGCAAACCGTTCAAAGGGCTTTAAACGATTCCAGACGATGAATAAGGGTCTTATCAAGCGAAACGATCGCTCATTTAAAAATAACAAAACAAAGCTAAAGTTTTATAAGCTCAAATGCTCGCCTTGCTCTGTTCTGTGATGCGCGTTCGTGACTCTCCTCTTCGAACTCGTTTATCAAAATGAACGAATCTTTTTTCGTGTCAACAAGCGAAATGAACGCATTGACTCGGGAAAAGATTTGTTCATTTTGATGAACGAGTTCGAACAGGGGAGATTCTCATATTGCATAATGCAACTGTCATTAATGTGTCTGTTTCTGCCACAGGTTGCTGAAATACTGATAGTCCAGTACCATGATCTCTCAATGAAGATTTAGCCACTTCAACACCGACCACCCACAACTTCCACCAACTTGAGAGCGATTGAACATCCTAAATATACCAGCGCATCTTCCTCTCCACCAATAGGTTTTTTCCCTCACTTTAAAATGTACTTTTAGTTTTCCCAAAAACAATTTTGACATAGCACACCAGCAGTAGACGTGAATGAGTAAAACACTAGAATCTACAGCCAGAGTGATAAACAACATCTGCCACAAGACAGGAAGTCATCTACAAACCCGAAGAACCAGCAATGATTGATTGTCAGGGAATTTCACTGAGACTTAAGGTGGAATATTGCATGATTCTGAAGGCTCATCCGGTGAATCGACTAGTTGTTTATTCCGAAACATTCGTTTTATTTTTAGATGGTGATCAACACCTTTACAACTGACATCTGCATGTGTCACTTTATTCGTAGCTCGATGTTGTCTCTGGACTGTTCATTTCTCTAATGTGCTCTTCCGTGTAATGGATTGAGATCTTTTATTCAGCCCATTAGTCCACTCACAGACAAGCTTGGTGAACTTTTTGAGCGCAATTGTAAAGGAAATGGATGCAAAATTTGAAAAGAATACCTTTTACATACAGCAAACCTGAACACTTTTCTTTTCATTCATTCGACCCGTTGGTAAAAAGACTTCCTTGCGTCATTAGATCCACTGTGCTTGACATATATTTATGTATGTTTCATCACAGCATTAACTGCACGTTTTGATTGATTTCAAATGTATTGTCGTTCTTATTTGCTTCATTTATGTGTCTGTTGATTATCATATCTTTTGTGCCTCACGATATCTGGTACTTTGGCCAGTTCACAGGGAATTATGGGTAATGATAGAAGTGATTTTGCACAGATGCATACTGAAAGCTTAATATATAATGCTTTGTTGCACAAACGTGACTCTCGCTTGTAAGAATAGCTTTCTCCTTCTGAATGTGTCCCAAAAATAGCATTTTATCTATGCATGATACTATAGAACAATGAAAACCTTTTGAAATGCTTTTCTTTTTTCTGTTCTTTATGGTACTGACTCATCAATTTCTTGGTTGTTCATGCCAGTTATTTAAGCATTGAAATGTTGCGCTAGATTTGTTGGTTCACTGCAATTTTGAGCAATGGAGGAATACTTTAAAATGTGTTTTTTATGTAAGTTTCGAGTCCATTAAAGTGCGGGCCACTGCTGAAACCAGGCGGCTGTGAATAGAAATGTCTGCTGTAGAGTGAAATGGATTACAGCTCAAGGATAGATGTATCTAGGTTGTGGGATCGAGAGATCTACATTTACAGCTTTTAAGTGCTGCACACTGAGTCTTTATTAGTCCTTACAGCTCAAATAAACTTCCCTTTCCCACATTTCATATCTGGAGTATGTCTATGATGACTTTCTTCAATAAACTGACACAGGTCGGTTTGTGTGAGAAAACAAACAGTATTTATCTCGATTTTACCTCTTGTAACCACAGCCACAAAGTACCCGCGCCCTCAGATTAGTCTACTTGCTGTGATAGGATCTATATAAAAACTGTTCGTTTTCTCACACAAACCGCTCGTTTCGTGTCTTAGGCCATTAATGTGTATTTACATGTATGAGTCATTGAATCATGTTTAATTTGGACTTCTCTGTGCATGCTCTTTGAGGTGGACCCCATAGACCTCCATTATATGACTGATAGACACCAACGGTTTGACCTTAAAATGTCAAAATTGAAAACTGTGGAAACAAAGACACCTACATCTTGGATGTCCTTGAGGTAAGCTAAAACATATCAAAAATTAATTTCAAAGTGAACTATCCCTTTAAAAACATTGATCCACAGCTCCATTCAATGCTGCTAATGTATATTAAAATTATGATTTGTCATTTTAAACATGCCTGTTTTTTACCAAAGCATCTGATATCTATTAATAATTGATTATAATATATATATATATATACACACACACACAAACATAATATTCTATAATAAGAATAGATTATCTATTAATAATCTGGTAACACTTTACAATAAGGTTCATTATTTAACATTAGTAAATGCATTAACTAACGATGAGCAATGCATTAGTTACAGTGTGTATTGATCTTTGTTAATGTTAGTTAATACAAATACAGCTGTTCATCGTGCGTTCATGTTAGTTCACAGTCCATTAACTAATGTTAACTAATACAACCTTTGATTTTAATAACGTATTAGTAAATGTTGGAATTAATATTAACTAAGATTAATAAATGCTGAAGATGTATTGTTGTACATGCTAACTAATGTATTTAACTAATGAACCTTATTGTAAAGTGTTACCAATAATCTATTAATGTCTTACATAAATGTACATGTACAACAAAATCAGGACGGGAGTCAAACAGTGACGACACATTCAGGTTGCCATTAAGCATTTAATAGATATAAAGAACATAACTTAACATCTGTTTATTCATGTTAAATCCACTCTATGACCTTTGCTATGTACATAAAGGTGTGTTCACAGTAAAGGGACGACAGATGCATGTGAATGCTGGGATACAGATGACTGATGCGATGGTCCTGATGGGAATCGACTGTAAACTGTATCTGACATCGGTGGAGAGATGATGCTATGTGCATTTTGTTCTTGGCCAGCATTCAGTCATGCACCTTCCCGTGCTCTTTATAACCACATATAATCAATCCTTAAAGCTCAAATCAAACTACTATACATCATGCAGACAGCATGCACCTCTCCCACTTTTAGCTGATGAATAAAAGCAGCCATCGTGAGGCACCTTCTCAATCACACACACCAAAACATTTTCCCCTGGGTTTCACATGAGAATAAAAAGGTTAATTGCCAAATCTATATCTATATTTCACCGCTGCTTTTTAATTGACTTCAGTATTGGGTAATGATCAAGGTCCCATTCTCACCTCACATTCAGAATGAATTTAAAAGTTTCTGTCCACTTTACTACGTTTTAAACACATTAATGTCTTTATATGTACATGCCGAGTTTCTTACTGGCCTGATTGTCTGAGGGGAGCCCGACTAAAACTCAATCAAACTTGTGAAAACTAATGGAGGTGATTTAATGTGCCCCTGTAATTATATTCAAAGGGTTGAGTTCCTGAAATCTGTCTTTATTTTTTAATTCACTATAGCACACAACACATTACGCTTGAATTTCCTCAAGTGATGTGAAGAAATACTGCTCCTAGAAATGTGACACAGCAAGATATAAAATGTATTTTTTATACTGCAAATTCGCACAGAGGTATAACCTTCCCGAATTACATAGATAGGTTTTTAATTAAAATATTGTTTGTGGACACATAACCGGTAAGATCAAGTGGTTAAACACAAACAAATAACTATAGATTTCACAAAAAGAAATAAAAACCAATGTCATATGTACAACAAATTTCCCGCAGCATTCAGATCACAAAAAAGGTTTAGTCTTCCCCAAGTCATCACACTAATGACCACGAGGAAAACCAATCACATTGCATTGCTCTACAAGCTTTCATTCATCAAAAAGCTTTTGACACCCAATGATGGCGTGATGTAATTCAGTGTGAGTGAGGATGAGGGATTATGAATGTAGTGCCGCCCGTTACCCTTCCCTTCATGCCGACTCTCCCACTAACTTCTAGCGAGGGTTTGTTCCCCCAGAACTAGGTGGCGCTGTGGTCCCACCACCCTCCCTGTGTTCATTGTCTCTTCTCCCATGTCCCAGAACACAATGCGCACTTCCGCAGCCTTCCTCGTCATCTCCATCACTTTCCGAGGAAGACTCACCGAACTGTCTTGGCTTCTCGTAAATACAGCAACCTGGACATATCAAAGTGGTTTTAGAAGAAAGTGACAGAAAAAAGACAAATCAGCTGAGGACGTTCTATTTTAAGAAATGAAACATTCGATCCGCCGCTTTAAACAGATGCAGGTCGTTCTAAACCCAATTTTTAAGGTCAGCTATTTTAAAGCAGACTTGAAATGACCCAGATCTGCCTGTCCTACACCAATTACTAAACAGATTTTTATGTTTTACAAGAAATTCTCAATAGATAAACAGACTGAATGATCATCCATTATTCAGACCACCAGATCTGTGACTCACACTTTGAAGACCTCCGGCCCAGATGTTCATTGTCCACCGTGTCACTGGACCACTCCACTTTCTTTTCTGTCTTCCTTTTCCTGAGCTTGATGGTCAAGCTTCTTCCCTCCTGAAACAATCATATGGAGATTGTTAGGGCACGTTTACATGACAATGTTGTCAAAATGATCCCTGCTCCCATCATGGATCCGCGAAAACTATTAAAAATGCTGTATGGCACAGCCATTATACTACCAATGAGACACTATTATAGTTTTTATTAATATTTTGAATTTTAATTGCATAAATATTTTATATACTTTTCATTATCATTTTAAAGTTGTAGTAATTTTCTTATGCGTTTTGTCCTATATATTAGTTTTTATTCATTATTTCAGTTTTATTTATTTTTTGTATGAGAAATGTTGGCACGTTTATTTAAAATGTATTACAGTAACGTTTATTGTTTGTTTGTTTTATAATCGGTGCTATTCCCAGGACTTTTTGAGTAATTTCACAATTTTTCTGTATTTTTTGAAGCCAGTAACTTGTAGTTGTTGTAACTAATGCTAAACTGAAAAAGGCGTATAAGTTACCATGGTAACTACCGTTTTCAGGTGTATTTGTGCTGCGATTGGGATTATTTTAAGATCATAACACACACTGCCAAACCAGTTGAGCACATAAACCCTTCTGAACATGTTGATTACTAAACACTAAACAGGCCTTGATATCTAGCTAGTCTACATGCTAACTAAAAAACGATTAACTTAGTTAATTACAAGAGGTCTCAGCTCTTGTAACTGAATTATTCCGAGCAAAGTGTGGTTAGTGATGGTGTCCACTTCAGTAAATAGGGCAGGATACCTGCTGCGGTGGAGGCGGTGTGCCCGTCTGAACCTGAACAGTCTCCGTTATCGTCTCACTCGTTGTAACGTTACGCTGGACCTCCGCCATAGCACTGATGAAACCAGAATAAACCTTCCCAGAGGCGTTCGATCGATGAAAGTCTGGCCTCAATTTAGAGAATATTAGAAAACAAATATTCAGTTGTTGGATGTTGTGTCAAAATGTCGAGCTAGTCGCTGTATGCATCTGAGATGAATGCATGAGATGAATTTGGACTAGTCTAATCACTCCTCGGAAGGACACATTTACGGACGGACCAGATTCTGGAAAAGTTGACTGTGTTTCAAAAAACTAGTGAGCTGACTACCTAGACTGAATTTGTGACATTATAAATGTTTTTTTAAATCAGCTCAGCTGATTTGTATATATAAATCGATGTTTACTCGAAACACATCAAAATGTTTACGATTTCAGAAAGAGCAACGCAATCTTGACGCATAGCAACGCTGTCTAGATAGACAGGTCTAGGCTTTTGAGACGCAACCGCTGAGTGTTCCTCTAAAAACTATCCGATAGGAAACAGCGGACGCTACAAGAACTTGTATATCGAGAAGGAAATATAATCCCCTCTAAATGAATTTTAACTGTTCGCAGCGTTTTGATTTTTCACTCATTTGTGTTTTTAAGTCATACCGAATTTAAAAACCTAAATATATCGTTGGAAAAAGTCAATGCCGTATCCGCAATATGTCTGCGCCCAGTGATAGCACACATCTAGTAAGGGTACATTCCTTTTTATCTGTCATTTTCAAAATGCTGTTTTCTCTTATGATACGATTACGTGTGAATTCTGTAAAGGATGCCTTTCACAAAGTTGCAGTACGCATTTATTAATAAAATTTTCATAAAGGCGATCTTTTATTGATTGCTTAAAGCACTATCAAGCACCTTTGATCCTGCATGTTTGTTTCATGTATTTTTTTGTACGGTACTGAATACTGTAACGTTACATGGCAAAAAATACCATGGTGTCATGTCTAAAAAAATGTTTTATTACTCAATAATTTAAATGTGATGCACAAATTACATAATTGTTAACAATTATTTAGTCTGTGTGTGTGTGTGTGTGGTCACATTTTGTTTACAAGACAAATTTTGTTTGTCTTTTTACACTAGTTCCATGCTTAAGCGCTCCAAATTTCAGGACATGTGGAGGTCTGTGCATGTGGTTTCACCCAGAATCTGGAGCAGAGATCTACAGAAAGCCTGGAGCACATGGGCTTGCGGACTCTGCTCTCAAACCCCATCCAACACGCAGCCTTCACATCATCCAAGGACACAAGCGGAGAAAGCCAAACGCAGACGAGCACGGGAGAAAGCCATACTCAGTAGTGTGGGTTATGCATAGTCAAAAAAGTGCACATTTCATATGGTTTAAAAACCATTCAAGCCTTCTAACCCTTTAACCCTTATAGGATGTGAATGGTGTTGAACTGAGCTGGTCTGATAAAGAGAAAATAACCTACAATGAAGCACTCTTACCTGGAAAGATGAAAGGTAACAGAATGCTTTTCCTTCTTCTCTTCATATTATTTCTTGTGTTATTGTGCATTGATGCTCTGTTTTTTCCACTGATGGGGTTTATGTTTGACTAATGCATTTACCGTATTATAGATGCCTGTGCTATCATCCCTATCTGTAACTCCCATGTCTTCCAAACATCCTCTCTTTTAGACACCACTCTGCCCTTCCCACAATCCTACAGCCCAGAATATGTGGAGTTTGGCTGGTATCAGTGGTGGGAGAAACAGGGATTCTTCAGTCCTGAGCAGCATGTAACGTGTTTATAGCTTTTTATGCATTATCATCTTCTTGAATAATCTGATAATCCAATTTGATAGTCTGAAGTCTAAACTATAAACAATTTGTCTAAAGTATGTCTGAAACTTTTTATTACCAGCACTTTTGCTTCTTTATTTTGAATAAATAGATTTATTTAAAATAATGATTTATTTATTTATTCAGCAAGGGCACATTAAATTTATCAAAAATTACAGCAACAACTTTTATAATATGATATATATATATATATATATATATATATATATATATATTCATTTAAAATAAATGTTGTTTTTTTACAAAGAATCTTGGCTGGGGGGGGAGTGCTTTTCACAAAAATATTAAGCAGCACAACTGTTTTCAACTATTATGAAATAACTATTATAATTAACAAATGTTTCTTGAGCAGTAAATCAGCATATTATAATGATTTCTGAAACACTGAGGACTAGAGTAATGATTCAGCTTTACCATCACAGAATTACATTTTAGAATATATTGAAATAGAAAAAATTGATTTTAAATTATACGAATATTTCACAAAATTACTGTTTTGACTGATTTGTTTTGAGCATAAGCTGTGCCGACTTTGTTCTTTTAGTAGAGGGGATGTATTATTGCACGTTACATGCTTTTTTGACATACTGTACATGTATTAGTGTTCTTGGTTTTTGCACATATTATAATGTTTTTAACCAAGTTTTTTTTGTGTGTGTGTCTTATTCTTCAGAGTAAACAGCCCCATTCAGTTGATAAATATTTCTCCTTATGTATTCCACCCCCAAATGTGACCGGCACTTTACATCTCGGACATGCACTGACAGTGGCTATTGAAGATGCTTTGGCTCGCTGGTACCATTTCAAGAACAGTAACATAACATACATCAATAATGTAGAAGATCTCTATAAATGGACACTTTGTCAGAGTCCAATATGTTATTATGTTTTAAATTCAGGCGACGAATGCAGGGCTACAAGGTGCTATGGGTTCCAGGCTGTGACCATGCTGGAATTGCAACACAGGTATCCCACCTCTACATCTGTTAATGATGCTGAGATTTTATTGTCTATGTGTATTAGCTGTTCAGAAAACTCTCTGATGTGTGTGTTAGTCTGTGGTGGAGAGGAAGCTGTTGAGGGAACAGGGGAAGTGCAGACAGGACTACAGTAGAGAGGAGTTCCTCAAACAGGTCTGGAGATGGAAAAATGAGTGAGTCTTTGTCTCTCCTTTTTTGTTGTCCTTCTTTTCTTTATATATCTATATGGAAGCTTGTTTCTACCACAAAATAAAAAATAAAACGGTTAATTGCGACTTTTGATCTCACAATTCCAAAGTTCCAATTAAAAGATCTCACAATTATGCGGGGAGAAAAATCAGAAGTGCAAGTTATTAACTCGCAATTGTGAGAGAAAAAAAGTCAGAATTGCACATTTATATCTCACAGTTTGCCAGATTGTGAGAAATAAAAGTAAAAAAAAAAAAATCCTGCAATTTCAGACTTTATTAGTCACAATTGCGAGTTAATATCTCACAATACTGAGAAAAAAGTCAGAATTCCAAGTTTATTTCTCACAGTTTGCAAGATTGTGGGAAATAAAGAAAAAACGTTGTGAAAAATAAACTAGCAGAGTATGCAATCACAGTATCATAAAGTCTGAATTGTATATATCAATTCTAAGTGTATATATCATAATTCTAAGGGAAAAAAACCAAGTCAGAGTTATAAATTCACAATTGCGAGAAAAAGTTAGAATTGCCGTTTTTTATCTCACAGTTTGCAAGAACGCGAGAAATAAAGTCCAAAACCTGATTCCTGCAAATTAACACTTTATAATTAGCAATTGCATATTTATATCTCACAGTTGTGAGAAATAACCTCAATAAATTGAGTATCATATTTTTCTCAGAATTTCAAGTTTATATCTCAAAATTCTGAGAAAAAAAGGCCAGAATTTTGAGTTGTTATCTCTCAACTGCAACAAAAGTAAAAATTGTGTTGCAATTACCACATTTTCTTTATATCCGATTCTATATATATCAGAGTCTTTCAGTGGTTCAGTTCAGGGTCTGTATATGGAACAATTGCAACTATTAAATTATCCATTTCCATACGGTAACTGTTTAGGGATGTCTTTTTTTAATTCAACTTTACAGTTTGGCCTTCTGTCTTTTCTTTTTATTTTAGAAAAGGGGATGAGATTTATCATCAGCTGAGAAAGCTAGGTGCATCTCTTGACTGGAGCAGAGCCTGTTTTACGATGGACCCGGTAATAAAACATTGGCTTTGTTACTGTATTCCTGCAGTAAATAATATAATTAATATATGTAAATAATATACTATACATTCAGTTCACACTTTTAATATTTTCTGATACTTAATTACATTTAATTGCATTTAAATGAAAATATATTATAAGTTACATTTATATTAAATACAATTAGCTGATCTTTATAGGGCTTTTTTTAGACCCAGTAAAATTGAACAGAAGTGCCCCATTGTTTGTAATATTATAACTACTTTGTCTTTAAAATGTGGTTAAATTGCGCCGAATACACTGACAATCATTCATGGTATATTAAAATATACTGTACTTCAATGTCATTTCTGTTGAAACTTGTAATATCACATTTGTTATGATTAAGCTGAATTGTAGTACATTTATAATATATTAACTTTAAATACAATATTGAATAATATTATAATAAAGTAATTTATATGTGCTTAAGTATGTAAATCAACAATAGATTATTAAAACTATTGATTTTAAATGTAATTAAAAGTATTACAAAGTCAATGTTGTAAGTGTGTACCATTTATTCCATTAATATAGTATCTGCAAGTACAGATTTGTTTAAAATATACAGTAACACTTTATTTTAATGTGACGTTGTTCTAGTAATAACAGTAAATTATGCATAATTACAAGTAACTAACCTTAAACGTAACTCAATTGTAATTACATGTACTTGATTTATATCGCCCAGTACTTATTTGAGTATAAAGTATGTAACCAAATATACTTTTAAGTTTTGACGTACACATTCAATACTCTTATTTTCTTGAGGGTTTTCATTGTGACGAATGAACCAGGTCTATTATCGACTGCAATCTCAGGACACATTTTGTCTACAAAATTGTATTAAATCTATATGTATATTGTCTCTATAGGGTTTCAGCAGTGCTGTGACTGAAGCTTTTGTCAGGTTGTGTGACTCTGGGCTCATCTATCGTTCCGAAGGTCTGGTCAACTGGAGCTGTGCGTTAGAGTCAGCCATCTCAGATATAGAGGTGCATCACTGGGCCAAACAATATCTGACAACACAAGCAATTCCACACATTTGTTGTAGACTAAGGCATGGTTTGATGTGTTAAGGTGGACTCAAAGGAGCTGTCTGGCAGGACTCTTCTGTCTGTTCCCGGCTATCAGCAGAAAGTGGAGTTTGGCATCATGGTTACATTTGCTTATCCTTTGGAGGGACAGGGTAAGTGGACATGTTTCAGTTTGCTCGATTTCTTGAGATTGTGTTTGACCCGTTTAGTTCTAAGGTGTGGTTTATTCATTTATTTTATTTAGAAAGAGAGGTTGCCGTTTCAACCACTCGTCCAGAGACGATGCTGGGAGACGTGGCCATTGCTGTTCATCCCGATGACCCTCGATATAAAGTAAAGTTATAATGGTTCTCAATGGATTTTCTTGTCAACTGTGCTTATGTTATGTGAAGCCTGAATTTTACTCAATTACCAATTATACATTGTAGCTATGGGTAAAAATTATTTATTTTTCTTTTAAGCTAAAAATCATTATGATATTAAAGGGATACTCCACTTTTTTTTTGGAAATAGGCTCATTTTACAACTTCCCCAGAGTTAAACAGTTGGGTTTTACTGTTTTCGAATCCATTCAGCTGATTTTCTGATATTTAGAAGTTCTGATATTTTTATTTATTTGACAGGGACAGTATACATTAATTATCATTACTGCAAATGTACTAGAATTAGCCAAAAGGCTATTTTTCATCCATTGTCCCTGGACAGATGTTAATAGTCTACCTTAAAAAGAAACAGCAGTTAAAACTTTACAAGGAAAATACAAAATATAAAAACAATAAAACAATATAAATCGCTAAATCATTTAGGTAAATACAGTGTACAAATTCATTATATTATCAACATTTTGGCAAAATATAAATGTTGACAACAGTTACTCAACAAGGACACAGATTGCAGCACGATCAGGTAAGGATAAATTATATACTTATTAATGCTGACATGACTGGTGTAATATGAGCCAGTTTTTTAAGTGCTTTTTAAACAAAGTGTAAGTTGTAAATTCTCTAATATTCTGAGGAACAGAGTTCCATTCTTGTGCTGCTGAAACCGAAAAAAACATGAATATCAGTAACCAGACAGTTTCTGGTCTCATTGACTACCATTGTATATATTTTTTCCTACTATGGAAGTCAATGAGACCAGAAACTGTCTGGTTACTGATATTCTTCTTAATATCAGAAAATCAGCTGAATGGTTTTGAAAACGGTAAACTCAACTGTTTAATTCTGGGGGAGTTGTAAAATGAGCCCATTTCCAAAAAAAGTGGAGTATCCCTTTAAGTAAAGATCATGTTCCATGAAGATATTTTGTAAATTTACTACCATAAATATATAACACATTTATTTTTGTGAGTGAATGTAGCACAGTCGCGAACATAAACGGACAACTTTAAAGGCGATTTTTTTTTTTTTTTTGCACCCTCAGATTCCAGATTTTCAAATAGTATCTCAGCCAAATGTTGTCCTATCCTAACAAACCATACATCGATGGAAAGCTTGTTTATTCAGCTTTCATGTATACATTTCATGGCTGTACTTCTGTTCAAAGTAGAGATGCTCATTTTCTGGGCTATCGTTATCTAGAATACTGAATATTTTCATTTTACAACCAAAGCTCAAGTCCAAAATATGAATTCTTTTCACTTCAGGATCTTCATGGCAAACACTGCAGGCATCCATTCACTGAGCGGTTATTACCTATTGTCCCTGACTCTATGGTGGATATGACATTTGGCACAGGTATTTCATTTGTTTATTTACATTTACATTTATTCATTTATCCAAAGCGACTTACAATTGCTATATATGTCAGAGGTCGCACGCCTCTGGAGCAACTAGGGGTTAAGTGTCTTGCTCAGGGACACATTATTGTCTCACAGTGAATTCGAACCTGGGTTTCTCACGCCACCAGGTTACGCCATCATCATTATGCATAATATTTTTGGAGATGAGTGGTTAATTTGTCGTTAAATGGCCCCTTTCCACATTTAACTTCTATACCCCATTTGCTACAATAGCAAAAGCTCAAATCTGTGATAGTGTTTTCCAAAAGAGACCAATATTTGGACAATTTTCACCTCGACTGTTCACATTGCAAAAAAATCAGTTGAGAATACAGCCTTAATCACTGTTACCTCTCTTCAGTGAATTTTTTATCGTAAATATAGTCTTTTTAACAGGAATTCATTCACGTCTTGAATTTCTTGTTAGGCTGAAATATTTCCCCACACAGGCTTAGCACGATATTGGTGACATGGATTTGTCACATTGACCAACAGAAAGCTGCTTGAACTAAAAGTGACTTTTGTGCGAGCGGTGCTTCACAACTACACTATTGTCAATGGACAACGGACCTTTTTTGCCTGATAATCTGAATTAAATTTTCAGCCCCAGTCTTTCAACTTTGCCTTCATAGGTGCTGTTAAATTGACACCAGCTCATGACCACACTGACTTCCTACTCGCTCAGAGACATTCACTCCCACACCTCACTGTGATTGGAGGAGATGGGACCATGACCTCAGTCTGTGGCCAATGGCTAGAGGTATAGACATCATTTTACATTTGACCTTTACTAACTCTCTATTGTGACCAATATCCGAGGTGATGTCGTTGCAAGTTATTTTGTTTAAGGATTATGAGGGATCATAAATAAAAATAATTGGAATCTACACAAATAAATAATTTCAGAGGTAATAGCAAAACCCGACATGTGGGTCATTGGATGGATGAGCATGTTTCTGTCTGTCAGGGTGTTAAACGCTTTGATGCTAGAGAACGAGTAATTACTGCGCTGATGGAGAGGAATCTGTTCAGAGGAACGAAGGATCATCCCATGTCATTACCAATCTGCAGGTAAACCACTGTAAATTAGACCCCTAAACCAGTCAATTCTTCCCAAACTTCTCAATACTGAGAAAATTACAGGCTGCTGAATTATCATCTGTCTATATTTCAACACACTTTTGTGTGCTTAGGCAGACTCTTCCTTTAAAACATTTTTGGCAGCATTTTTTATTATTATTAGACTATAAAATAGCAGTAGTCCTTGACATTATGTCATGTTTTGATTTTATTCCTCCCACATAGCCGCTCTGGAGATGTCATTGAACCATTGCTGAAGAAACAGTGGTTTGTACGCTGTCAGGAAATGGCCAAGAAAGCAGTTCAAGTGAGTGAGTGTGTTTTAAATGTGCGGTTGCATTAGATATAAATTGTGCTGGTACGCTAAACCAACACAGTATGTGGGACGGATACAGTTTTCAGTTATGTCTTGCACATAATTATAATAAGGCTAATGATTAAATCATATTTACTATCATTTAAACAGTTAAATTTGAATAAAAGTGACTGTGAAGTCATTTATAATGTAACAATAGATAATTATAGGTAGTTTCAAGTAAATGCTGTTCATTTTTACATCAAAGAATAATCAAAAGATTAATAAAAAAATCCTGAAAAAAATGAATCATGGTTTCCACAAAAATATTAAGCAGCATAACTGTTTGTCAACATTGATTATAATTAGAAATGTTTCCTGAAGCATTTTAAGATATAGTAAAGCAGAAAATGGATGTAAAATATTTCACAGTATTACTGGATTTTTGAGACGTCTTTCAAAAACATTGAAAATATTACCTTCACCAAAGTAATCGAACAGTCATCCACATTTAGAGTTAAAGTTTCATAATCCTGGTTTTGTTTACATGGCCTTGAATTAACATGCTTGTGGTTTAATTACTTTCCCTGTCAATATTCCCTCGATTCATCAAGAGCCTTACTGGAAAACATATTCCTGTTACTGGTCAATGATGGTGTACAAACATTTGCCATTGAAATTTGATTATTCTTTTCGATGATTTTGTTGATTTACACACTGACATCCCATGTAAATGCTCTTTTTTTAGGCAGTGGAAGAAGGAGATCTACAGATTACTCCTCACTTTTATTTAAAAATGTGGAAGAGCTGGCTGTCCAACATCAGGTTAGCCTTATTATATCCAAACCACATAGATCTTTCTTACATATGCAAATGGACTATTTTGTAGGTTGTCTATTTGACTTGTCAGTGAGTCTTAAGGAGACCCTATATAAGTAGGCTGGTTTAGGGTCATGTCCATATGAACAGTTACACTCTTCTGTTGATATTCTTTCAATTACATGCTTGAATAGTATTTTTATAACTTTCTTTATATTTCCACCTTGCAGTGATTGGTGTATTTCCAGACAGCTTTGGTGGGGTCATCAGATTCCGGCCTATCGAGTGACTCTGCAAAACTCAAAGGACACAGAAGAGGTGAGGGACAGGGACTATCATAAAATCTGCATCTATAGCCCAAAGATGACCTTTAATGTACTTGCTCTAGCATAATGCGTCCATGATTAGGCCTTGATCGTATTGTTGACTGTCTCGAGCAGGAGCAGTGGGTCTGGGGCAGGAGTGCTGCCGAGGCTCGACATCGTGCGGCTGTGAAGTTTGGGGTGAATCCCGATGACATCACACTCACACAGGGTGATTATCATAGAGTTGACATGAATCACACGTCTGTTTTGATGATTACTACTCATAATCTAGACTTCTTTCAAAGGTTTGGCCTCTTATGCTCACCAAGGCTGTATTTACTTATAATAATAATAATAATAAAATAAAAAATACTGATTTTTATTATTATTTAAAAAACAACTGTTTTCTATTTTATTATATTTGAAAATGTTATTTATTCTTGTTATGGAAAAACAGATATTAAGGAATGGCAACTCATTTGAGTTGTTGTTCCAAACCCGTATAATTTTTGTTCTTCCGTGGAGCTAAAAAAAAAGACATTTAGCTGAATATCCAAACTGATCTTTTTAATAAAATAAGGTTAATGGTCACCCAGGACTGTCAAGCCCCAAGTCAGCTTTGTGTGAAAAGAAAACAAATGTAAATTATTTACTGAAAGTTAAATAACTCACTGATATTTTTGTTTTAGTTTCAAATCTCATTCACATTCACACACATTCAAATTTCACATCAGGTCTGTTCTCAGTAATGTGTTTTTTGTATACAGCTGATCATGGCACCCATAAATGCATTTATTTAAATCACATGATTGAAGGTTGATCTTAAAACTTATGAATCAACCTCGTGTCTGTCTGTTTCAGACCCAGATGTGCTGGATACTTGGTTCTCTTCTGGTCTCTTTCCATTTGCAATGCTTGGCTGGCCTGAGCAGGTTCATTTTATAGTCAATTTTTCTCTCACCATCATGAAAAAAGTAAAACACCTTTATTTTAATATGTGAAGATGAACATACTTTGATATGACTCTCTATTCTCAGACAGAGGACCTAAACCAATTCTACCCCAATTCCATTCTGGAAACAGGAAGTGACCTCATCTTTTTCTGGGTGGCCAGGATGATTATGCTGGGCAGAGAGCTGACTGGCCAGCTGCCCTTTAAACAGGTTGTGTTGATGGCTTATTGCTGAGCTCGTAACTCTAAATGTCATATCGTAAGGTTGGCAGGAATTGAAAATTTTATATTGCGATGTACGCCTAAATGTCACTAAGAAATGTTACCATCTGTTTTGCCATCAAAATGTCTTAAAAGTTTAGTGCAGCTCTGACTCATTTATTGCTTTCTCTCTCTCTCTCACTTCTCCATCACTGTGTGAAACAGGTGCTCTTTCACTCTCTGGTGAGAGATAAATATGGGCGGAAGATGAGTAAATCTTTAGGAAATGTCATTGACCCTCTTGACGTCATCTCAGGGATTTCTTTGGAGGTATACACATATATGCCTGAAGGCCTATTTCAATCATGTGCAAAACAAAAATTATGTTGTACTGGTGCTCAAAATTGCTATTTTAACAGAGAAATCTATTTTTACATAATATTTTATGAATAATTGTCTTTATATTCTGTGAGAATAGACCAGTAAATGTTATCGAAAACTATTAATCAAAATAAAGGTAATAATAATAACCAAATATAATATAAAAAGCGTAAACTTAAAAAGTTTAGTTGCCTTCTCAACTAACTGAAAAGTTGCAATAGTAAAATGACGTAGCCCTCAAACCGTATTCACTTTATAGCCCTTAATCCTGTAATTGTGGACAAATGTGGGCACAGAGGTCTCAGGTGTGATCCTAATCTTCGATAAAGTTTTGTCTATCCATTTATGGTGTTATTTTTTATTTTGGGGGTATTTTTGAATTTATTTACTTCAAAAAGTACCATATTTTCTATGTAAATTATGCTTATTTTTATGTGTTTATTTCTATTTTTTTAACTACATTAAAATATAATTTCAATAAGTTCTTAGAGCTGAAATCTAAAAATGAAGTGACTTTGACATCACCTGGTGTCTTATATTGGCTTATTTTAGGATGCTCTAAATTACAATTTTTCCCATTCATTTCTATGGATGCCCATTTTTGACCCAAACACAAGATTAAGGAGTTATTGTTTTTTTCACCCACTTAACATTGTAGAATCGAGTAAAAAAAAATTAAGAATTTGTGTGTTCAGGATGCAAACTTAGGAAAAGTAGCCAAGTCTTGTACCGCTCAGATCAAGGGAAGTATTTTTTTTAAATAAATCAAAAATATTTTGCCCACATTTGTCCAGAATATGGTTTTAGGGTTAAACTTAAAATAAATGAAAGCTAAAGAGACATAACCAAAACACAATAAAATTACTAAAACTTAGTTGAAAATCAAAACTGAAAATGTAAAAAAATAAAAGCTAATTCAAAACTAGCTTCTAGTTTATAAATAATACAAAAATATCACTGGAAAAAAATGTCTTTGCAGATTTTTCTTATACACTAGTGTAGTTTCATACCATTACACTTGATTTTGTATGCCTTTCTATGCCTGAATTTTTCCTCCTTTCCCTTTTTAGTTCCTAAAAACACTAAATTCTCAGTATATCAATACAAAATAATAATTCAAATGTTTAATGAGTATTACAAGACTTTGCACAGCTGGCAGTGAGCAGCTATTAGTCAGATGTCTTTAACCAGGCCTCAGGGCAGAATTGACTCCACTCATTTTGAAAGCACAGCCAATCCATAGTGAAATCTTAATATCTGAAGCAGCTAATGTTCTAATCACCACTTTGTCATGAGGACTTCATTTTCTTGTCGGTCACATTCTGGTTTCTCTGTAGAGACTTCAAGAGAAAGTCAGAGAAGGAAACTTGGATCCGAGAGAAAGCGTTGTTGCCATGGAGGCTCAGGTCAGTGTGAGGCTCTCCCTATTCCAGTGATCCAGTCGCTCCCGCTGAGCAGGTTCACTTCATTTCCTGTGTCCTTTCTACAGAAGAAAGATTTCCCTAAAGGGATTCCAGAGTGCGGGACAGACGCTTTGAGGTTTGCTCTCTGCTCTTATAAAGCCCAGGGTAAGTCGCCCTCATTACAGAGTCCTGTAATCAAACCTTACGATCAGAAATACCCAAAGTTCTTTACTCCCTCTGCTGATGTTTTGTTCAAATCCTGTCTCAGGAGAGGACATCAGCCTGTCTGTGTCTCATGTGCTGAGCTGTAGACATTTCTGTAATAAGATGTGGCAGGCGGTGCGCTTCACCCTCGCCACGTTGAATGATGCAAGTTTACCGACATCATTAGCAGAGGTACGACAGCAAATATGTATAACAATAAAACAGCCCGTCGAATCGGATCCAGCTCACTGCATAATACCAAAATATCCTCCTGTTCTGAATTTAGGTTCTAATGAAGAAAACTCTTTATCTCATGCTGTATTTGGTCCTATGCTGTTTCACATTCTTTCTTCTGCTTTCAATCAGTTTAATGAGATTAAATGATAAAGGAAGAAGAACAGTGCCAGTGTTAAATTACTTGTTGGAGAAAATGGCAGAAAATCCATTTGAAGGATGAAGTCATAGATCTTCACTGAGATTATCAGTTGATAACTGTTTCCTCCACGGTGTGCTTGTGTTAGTAACAAAATCTACTGGCAGCCTGTTATAGTGCACATTTTGATATTTTTTGAATTACTTTTAACTTTTGAAAAAATTTTGCTGATAATTTACTCACCCCCATGTCATCCAAGATGTCCATGTCATTCTTTCTTCAGACGAAAAGAAATTAAGGTTTTTGATGAAAACATTCCAGGATTTTTCTCCATATAATGGACTTCAATGGGGACCAAACGGTTCAAGGTCCAAATGAGAGTTTCAGTGCAAACTGCAAACTGTTCAAAGGGCTTTAAACAATTCCGGACGATGAATAAGGGTCTTATCAAGCAAAACGATCGCTCATTTAAAAAAAAAAAAAATAACAAAGTTTAAGTTTTATTTGCTCAAATGCTCGCCTTGCTCTGTTCTGTAACGCACTCCTGTTCGAACTCGTTCATCAAAATGAACGAATCTTTTTTCGTGTCATTTGGTTCATTCAACAAACGAAACGAATGAATTGACTCGGAAAAAGCTTTGTTCATTTTGATTAACGAGTTCGAACAGGAGAGTCACACCGAACAGAGCAAGGCGACCATTTGAGCTTATAAAACCTAAACATTGTTATTTATTTATTAAATGAGCGATTGTTTCACTTGATAAGATCCTTATTCATCGTCTGGAATCGTTTAAAGCCCTTTGAACAGTTTGCACTGAAAGTGTCTTTTGGACCTTGAACCGTTTGGTTCCCATTGAATTCCATTATATTGAGAAAATCCTGGAATGTTTTCATCAAAAATTTATTTTCGAATGAAGAAAGAATGACATGGACATCTTGGATGACATGGGGGCGAGTAAATTATCAGCTTTTTGGGGTTTTTTTTAAAAGTGAACTACTCCTTTAAGGAGTGAATACTTTTATTCAGCTAGGATGCATTAAATTGATCAAAGTGACAATAAAGAGATTTATAATGTTACTGAATTAAATGTCACATAACTTTCTCAGGATTAAACAAATCCTAAAAATAAATGTTATCCATAAAAATTGTAAGATGTTTTCAACACTGAAAAGAATAAGAAATGTTTATTGAGCAGCAAATTAGCATATTGGACTGATTTCCGAAGGATCATGTGACACTGAAGAGTAATGATGCTGAAAATTCAGCTTTAACAGCAGGAATACATTACATTTGGTAACACTTTACTTGCAGGGGTGTGCATAAGACTGACATGACACCTTCATAACCATGACACATGTCTTGGATATGAAGTAGGGTTTATGACAACTGTCATTAAGTGTCTTTCGCTCAATAATGACAATTTGAATGCAAATATGACATTGTTAAAGATGTCTTTGTTATGACATCTTGACATAAACCATAACATAGTGGTTGGCTTTGACATTGGCTGTCATGAGGCCATTATAACTGTGTCATGACTTTTTTAAAAATCTTACCAACCCCAACATTTTTAACAGTACTGTACATTCAGAAAATTGACTGAATCTGTAAATTGACCGCTAAATATCAGCATGGTTGGCAGACTAATATTGATTTTAGTGTTTTTCTCAATTTGTCTCTCAGACCTATCCTTTATCCAGCATGGACAGGTGGATATGTTCGCGTCTGTACAGCACAGTTCAGCAGTGTGAGCAGGGTTTCGAGAGCTTCGAGCTCCACACGGTCACGTCTGCACTGCACTCTTTCTGGCTCCACAGTCTGTGTGACGTCTACCTGGTGAGTTTGATCTGCACATCAGTGCTGTCATGATTTGATGGATCTAACAATCATCGATTGATGAGTTTCCTCCCTAAACTGGCTTTTTGGTTCCTCTCTTACTCCTTCAGGAAAGCATCAAGCCGGTGTTGAAATGTGAAGGCTCTGGTAGTGAAGAACAGAGAGTTCGAGAAAGGCAGGTGGCCACGTCTGTGTTGTATCACAGCGTGTCCATCTCTCTCGCTCTCCTCTCGCCCTTTATGCCGTTCCTCACAGAGGAGATGTGGCAGAGACTCGTGCCTTATGGTGACTCTGACAGGACATCTACCAGCCTGTGTGTGCAGCCCTACCCAAAGACCTCACAGCTGGTGAGCCAGTCGGAAACACAAACACAATTGTATTTTTGACACAAAACAACTCTTTTCAATCTCCTCCTTCACCACAGGAGCACTGGTACTTTCCCAAGGAGGAAGCAGACTTCTCTTTGGTGCAGGAAGTTGTCAGAGTGGCGAGGTTACTGAGGGCCCAGTGCCAGATGACAAAGGAAAGACCTGACTGTGAGAAAATCTCTTTTTTTTTTTTTTTTTTTTTTACTTCACGCTAATGTTTTAGTTTTGGTAGCTGTGTTTGGAAAGGCAAGTATCACTACTGAAACTCTGATGAAATATTTTAACATTATTTGATATACTCTTATAGTATATTTTGATTTAACATTATATACACTACCGGTCAAAAGTTTTAGAAGAGTTTTAGAAAGAAGTCTCTTTTGTTTTCAATATCATTACTGTTGCTGATTACACATCAGTTTTCAGTGTCACATGATCCTTCAGAAATCATTCTAATATGCTGATTTTATGCTCAAAATACATAAATTATTATTTTCAATGTTGAAAACAGTCGTGTAGCATTTTTTTTTCCCTCAAAATTCTCTGATGAATAGAAAGTTTAAAAGAACAGCATTTATTGAAAATATAATCTTTTCTAACATTATAAATGTCTTTACTGTAACTTTTGATCAATTGAACTCATCCTTGATGAATAAAAGTATTTTCTAATTTCTTTCCCCCAAAAATAAAAAATAAATTCTTACTGACCCCAAACTTTTGAATGGTAGCGATTAATTACAAAAACTTTCCATTTCAGATCAATTTTTTTTTTTTTTTGAAATTTCTATTCATCAAAGAATCCTGAAATAAAAATGTAAAAAACTGTTTTCAACATGGATGATATAATCATAAATGTTTCTTGAGCATCATATTATAATTTCTGTAGGATCATTTGACACTGAAGACTGGAGTAATGATGCTGTAAATTCAGCTTTGATCACAGGAATAAATTACACTTCACTATATATTCACATAAAAAACTGCTGTTTTAAATTGTAATAATATTTCACAATATTACTGTTTTTTTTGTATTTTTTTATTAAATAATTGCAGCCTTGGTGAGCAGAAGTGACTTCTTTTAAAAACATCAAAAATCTTACCGATCTAAAACTTTTGACCGGTAGTGAATATATTTTTTTCTTCAATTTCTTTCCTCTATTGTCCAATTTTGGTGAGCCTGTGTAAATAGTAGCCTCAGTTTTTAGTGCCAGACAGGCTGGTCTGAGTATTTCAGAAACTGCTGATTTACTGGGATTTTCCAAGAATGGTTTGAAAGGAGAAAATATCCTTTGGCTAAAAATGCCTTCTGACGCCAGAACTCAGAGGAGAATGTAAACCAGACTGGTTCGAGCTGATAGAAAAGCAGCAGTAACTCAAATAACCACTCGCTATAACTAAGAAATGAAGAAGAGCTTCTTTAATCACACAACACGTTGAACCTTGAAGCAGAAGGGACACCTAACACACCGGTGGCACTCCTGTCAGCTAAGAACAGGAAACCATGTTACGTTCAAAGTCACTTAAATCATCTTTCTTCCCCATTCTGATGTTCAGTTTGAACTTCAGAAGATCATCTTGACCACGTTTATGTGCCTAAATGCATTCAGTTGCTACCATGTGATTTGCTGCTATTAGTACCTAATAAAGTGGCTGGTTAGTGTATAGTAGATTAAATCTTTCATCATGTGATCTATAATAGTTGTGTCTTCTAGTGTGGGCAGTGTGTGGACCAGATCAGGCTGAGACTCTTCTCCACTTCAGATCTGCGATCTGCACGCTGGGCCGAATCTCAGCGCTTCATCTGCACTGTCCAGAGGGAGGTTTCGCTGACTCCCCTCCACCTAAGGCCAGTGCTGTAGGGGTGGTGGATCATTCCATCTGCTTGCATCTCAGTGTTCAGGTAATGCAGAGTAAGATTTTCCTTTCTAATGTATAAGGATGCTTTTATATATACACACTGCTGATGTCTCATTCTCTCTCTGTCAATGTAGAGTGGTATTAATGCTGACAAACAGAGAGCTCTTCTCTCTCAGCGCAGAGAAAAGCTGGCTTCCAAACTCAAGCAGGCCCTTGCTCGGACATGCATACCCAACTACACTGAAAAAGTACCTGATAAAGTCAGAAAAGAGATGGAGAATAAGGTGAGTTCAGAAGTTCACAAAATCTGTAAAGACCATCTTACACAATGAAGCCTATTGTAGGACCTTTTCTTTTTGCATTGTGACATAATTTTGTCATTATAATGATGCAAACAATTACATATTATTTAAATTGTAATTGTAATGTAAATCATGCTAATATTTGTTGCATTAAATGTAATCTATATATATATATATATATATTTGTATTAATCTAATGACAATTTTGAAAACTTTATTGGTAAATTCCTTTTAATTCCAGAGGTTAAATATGACATGGATTTTCTTTGTAAAATTCATCCACCTCTACATGAGAAAGATATTTGCAAGCCAAATATAAATAGCCAGTCGACCGGATTTCTGTTACTTGAAATGCATGAGGTTTCCTTGCAAGCCTCATTGCACACTGTTTTCACTCACTGTTGAAATTCTATTTTCAACAGAAAACATTATTTATTTTGTGTTATTAAAGTTCAATATGAGATTATGCACATGAATTGATGTGCTTTTGCGCATGCACTTCATGCTTTGTTCTGTATATGCCATGAGAAATTTACATTCTTGTCAGTTGAAAAATGATATATAGCTGAATAAGGAGCTTTCATGAATTTTGTTGTGTTCTACAATAACCAGATCACAGCTATGGAGAAAGAGCTGAAGAACATCGAGGACCAACTTTTGGCTTTGGATGAAATAAGGAAAGAAGTGTAGTGGAACCAAATACTAAAGCCATCCAATAACCAGATGGAAAAAATACTTTTTTCTTTTTGTAAATCTGATAAAGATCCCTTGAAACAGGCAATGAGTCATTTAACGACAACAACAAAAATGTCTGGGTCATATTTATGTCGATGTAACATTAATGTAAAATAAATTATTTACCAAGTAACACAATTGGTGAATCATTTTACTTTTGTGTACCTTTTTTCCATTTTATCAAATTCTGTGAAATACATAAGAGGACAAAAGAGGTTGTTCAAGATTCATTTCATTTTTTTGTAAATAAATACAAAAAATTTTGTAAAAACATTTATGCTTTATTAATTAACCAGTTCTGGAAAATAATTTGAAAAAAAAGGTACATTGGTGAATGTGATCTATTTATATAAGCAGCCTGTTTTAGGACCATTAGGATATATTATTTTATTATGTTAGGCAATCTTATACATTATGCTAGTGTGTGTATATATATATATATATATATATAGATTGTCACAAAATTTCACAATTTTAGATTTTTGCAGTTACATTTTTATAACAATAACGTAACGTTATCTCATGTTATGCGTTTATATTGCTTTCTGACCTTATCAAACACAAGCATGTTTCAAAACAAGACAATTCTGTGTGTTGGCTGTAGGTGTCGTCATTGTTGATTGTGTCATTGCTGCCTGAGTATCTCAGCAGGGAACTCTTCATCAAATCCTTCCTATCAGTTGCATTCTCATTTAGGTCATCCTCTGTGTTGTCTTCAATTTAATTATTCCTTCTAATCTATTCTACTATATTTGTTTTTTCATCGAATGAGTCATACAAATGGTCAAAGGGTATTCTGAACAGTAATGTGTTTTTTTTTTCTTCATTGTGCTGAAAATGAAATAAGAGCAATGACCAAGAGATTCATATTAATAATAAGTCATGAGGAAATATCAGGAAATATCTGGAGTAACAGTGGACAAGTGGAACCAACAGTGGAAAAGGTCAAATTATTACAGGTGGAGGAACAGACCTGCACAGCAACAAGACTGTTGGTTCTCATTTGAAGAACTCTTAAAATCAGAACTTAGCACAAATATTGAGCTTTTAGATGGCAAAAAATGGGGCTGGGGGTGAAAAAGATGGTGAAAATGGTGAAAAAGACCAAACACCAATCTATGGTTAAATAGTAAAATATTTTCTACATAGTAATTGTCGCATTATACCTTTTTTGCAAATTGACTGATTTTGAAATTGTGTGACCCATTGTCATTTAGCACGCACATCACCGGGAAAAATATGTCTAGGACTGGGATCTCTGGGTGCTCGACAAAGGACATAATAAAAAACAGAAAAGAAAAGAAAAAATCATCACACTTAAGGTTGTTTGGTTGTTTTTCATAGTATGATTTTTGGGAATTTTATTGTATCCAATTAGAGTGTGTTTTTTTCAATCAAGGGTAGCCTAACTGTGGGATTGGGAATGCTGGTTTGTTTAAAATATACATTTACATTTCAGTTCTAGAAAATGTTTACTTTTTTTACATTACACTAGTAATAATAATAATGATGATAAATAAAATAATAATAATAATTATTGTTATTATAAATAAACAATAATTATTATATAATAATAAATAATAATTATTAATATTAATAATAATAGTAATAATAATAATAACGTTACAATGCAAAACAAATCTCTAAAATATGCTAAAAATAAATAGGCTAGCCTATGTATTTCTTAATCTTGTGATATTTATTGCATGTAACAATCATTGAGCTGCCCATCACCACCTCGCGACGGTAGCTAAGGCATCTTGTTGCTAGGGAAATGGCGAAGGGGAGGGAAGCGCGAAGGGGGCGGGTCATACTTAATGAGTCAATCCGGAAGTGGAGAATCGCTTTGACTACAAACACACAGACGAGCGGCGGCGTCAAATGAAGCCCTCCATCAGTGCAAAACTGCAAATAAACGGACGTTTAAACCACAGTCCTAAACCGCACGTTCTCACCTCGCTAGCTCAGACCGCTGCAGACCTTACCGGATTTGAAACACGGAGCGGGATAGCACACACAAAACACTCGGGTAGAGATTGAAATGGGCGACAGCTGCAGGAATGGAAAGAGACGAATGTTGACAGCAGTGCCGAGTGAAGGCGGCCGATGAGGATGATGATGAAGAGTGAAAAGTGAAGCTTTCGTTCTGACGGCCTGCATCTCTTCGGTCACGGCCATCCCTCCGTTGAACACCATCCTGTTCAGAGATGATGAAAGGTGAGAGCGGTCGTGGTTTGTGTAAGTGTTAGCCACTGTTATATCAAATACCACTGTGATTTCCCCAGTGTGAATGCGAAACTGTTTCAAAGACTTGAATGCATCTATGAATACATCATTTTTAAGAGGACACTCATATTTTGGCATTAGTTTCAGCTTCAGGCAGGTTTAGTGCATCTCTCTCTGGGGATCAAAAGGGAAAGGCGGTCCATTGAACCTTTAACATCATGTCCACTCAATAGTGTGTGTTCTGGACCTTCTGCTAGTGTTTGTGATGACAGACTTCAGCTGTGCGACTCACATTTTACCGGTCAAGCATGTTGTGCAAGTTAAACACAATGCCACGTCATCTTACACTATAACAGAGACTACTTTACCATCAGACAAATAGATCAGTTGTGTATGTCGTGTATGTCGTGTAATTCTTTGTTTCTTAAGCGCTTTTAGATAAATTCTGTTTGTTGTCCCTATTAAGGAAACTTATTTAACAACTAATAGAATAATATAATGTAATGTAATAGCCTTTGCAAATAATATGTAAAATGGAAGAAGTTTAATAGTAAATAAATGTAGGCTATGTGTCCAGCCAATCAAATTCCAGGACCAGCATTATTTTTGTTGACTAAAACTATTAAAAGTCGTTTGTGTTAGTCGAAATTTCATTGAAATACAGTTTGAATATTAGATGAAAATCTTAAAGTAAAGAAACAAAAACAAGGAAATGTTGCCTTTGCAATAAACTGAAATAAGTTTAATTTAAAGTACTAAAATAACTTAATCAAAGCTAAATAGAAAAAATTGACAAAAGGCAAATTAAAAATGCCATAGCACATAACAAAAATACTAAAGCTTAAAGTAAAATGAAACTGAAAACATAAAAATAAAAGGAAATTCAAAATTTGAGTAAATACTATAATAAGTATGTAAATGGAAGTTTGTTTTCGCCATGGAATTGCAACTTTTTATCTTACAATTCAGACTTTTTCCGCATTTTACTTTTTATTTTAAAATTCTGACTTTATAACTCGCAATTTCAAGTTTTTTACGCAATTCTGAGAGAAAAAGTCTGAATTGCCATAACCATGCAATTGCGAAAGTTCAGAATTGTGAGAGAAAAAGTCGTTTTTTTATTTTGTTAGTCAGTTTTTTTCTTGCACTTGCGAGTTTATAGCTCACAATTCTGACTTCTTTTCTCAGAATTATGAGAGATAAACTCGCAATTGCAAGTTATAAAGACTGACCGAGTTATAAAGCCATGAATTATTGCGAGATTAAACTGACTAACAAAATTTAAAAAAGCTAATTGCTTTTTTCCAGAATTGCTTGTGGCAGAAACAAGCTTCTATATATAAATAATACTAAAATAACCCTAACCAGAACTTACTGTATTCATCTATACTCATAATAAATGAAAATGTGATTGTCTGCAAACAGTTTAAGGTTTTAAAATAACCATATTTCAAGTAACCATAACTGTAGCACTTTTATAACAATAATTATAGTTTCCATAGTGCATTTTATTCTTCATTTATTCTCCCCTACATTTCTAAAGTTCAAAGGTCTACTTCCTACATTTTGTGGTTAGAACTATAAAACAGCTAAACTTCCATCTTTTCAGATTTCTAGTTCCTACATTTCCTATGAACAGTAAAACAGCTGAACGTCCATCTTTATAAATGAACCTTTCAGGATGTCACGTGTTAATGCGAGTGAAGGAGGGTGTTAAAAGTTCTTTGGAGCGTTAACTGGCAGTGTTGGCTCTTTGCATGGGTACAGTCCCTCCCTCCCCTTTCCTTTCTACTCCCCTCCTCCCCTCCCCTTTCGCTCATCTGTTTCTTGCTGATCAGCTCCTTGTGAATAGTTTGGGGAGAGACGGGGAAACATAATCTGCTCTGTGTCCAGGTAATGCTTAACAATACGTCTTATCTGATCCACACGATCCACTGCCAAATGGGCAACTTTTGGACATCTTGTTTTACTTTGTGGTTGATTTGTTCTTGGACTGTGGTCTTCATTATCTCTTGGCGTCTCTTGCTTTTTTTGTATATATATAAATAATGTTTTACCCTTTTTCTCGTCTTTAAATGCACAAATCTTGTCTTTTACCTGTTTTAAAAATCGTCTGTTTAGTGAACGCATTTGATTCCAGGTGTTTTTGATGAAACTTTACGCTTAAAGCATGTATGCAGGCAGGACTGGGATCTGTGTGTAATGTTTATTCCTCAGGAAAAAGCATGAGGCGAGTTTTAAACCCGTCAAGGCCTAAATGGTTCCGTCTGTCCTGCTCATTGTAGATTCATGAGTGTTAGACTTAAACATCTTTACTAAGGGTTAAGTGGAGATTAGTTACTTGCTTGCAGCCAGATTACTGAGGTTATTATTGGCACAGCAGACACCTTTCCTGTGCAAAGCACTTTATTAGGTGTTTTTTAATGTCTGTTGTCACATTGTAACTTTTAGGCTGTTTCATTTAACCCTTAAGCAGAATTGCGTTTGATTTCTGTTCAAAGTGTTATCTGTGGTGTGCATAGGATGACGAGCAGTCGTATGACCCTGTATTGACTTTTGTGTGCGGCTCAGTGTCAGGCAAATACAATGAATGGACTTTGTCAGTTTATTTCACTACTGAACAGTATCTGGCTAATCTCAGAAAGGGAAGCAGGTCGTTTTTAGCTGTAGATTTCCTGTGGAACGATTTAGCTTCTGCTTCAGATGCAGATTGTTAAATTTTTGTTAACCTTGTTTCTTTCCATTAAAGGAAACATTCTGTCATTGTTAACTTGCTCTCATGTAGTTCCAAATCCAAACCCATCTGAGAGATTTCTGTCCCTCAATTGAAATAATAGGTACAAGTAGAGCCAGACCGATATATCGGCAGGCCGATATCAGACATTTTCCAACCTATCGTTGTCAGCAGTTATAATGGCCAATAAATGAATATTTCAAAAATAAAATAAAAACGGACGAAACGCGTTCAAACATGTCATGAGTGTTGGAGTTGTATAGTTGGTCCACCAGAGGGCACTCTACACTGTCTCTATTGGCAACACTCGTTGAGTTGGTCACGATACATTGCTTGAATAACAATTAAAAGATCATCCCCATCAGTTCTCTTAACTCAAATAAGCATGACAAAATTTGTGACTATCATGTCCAGTTTTGCTGCTGTTCAATAAGCCGAGATAGAAGCGGAATCAGCTAGTAATAGTTACGTTACGTTAGTGTAGTTGACTGACTGTCCTTTTAACTTTTGACAATGTGACTGAAGTATTTGTTTAATAGCGCGTGACCGTTATAGCAATGAGACGCATCATCTCTCCTTGGCCTGTTATATTGAATATGTATGTTTTACAATTTGCAGTATGACGTAATCCATTGCTAAATTATGGCTCATCGTAGACTAGCTAACCACAAAGCGATCTAATACCACTATCATCAGTCTGTTCTGTTGTGACAATAAAAGAAACAAGTTTCTTTTTAAAATGCATAGTTAAATCTCATAAAGAACTACAAAATAACTAATGTTAGGGAAATCTGTTAATGTTTAGTTGCGCGTTTCTGAAATAAAAAAATGTAAAAAAAATATCGGCCGATATATCGTAATATCGGAATTTAAAACCAACAAATATTTGTATCTGAGTCGGCCTTCAAAATCCTTTTTCGGTCGGGCTCTAGGTACAAGGTGGGAATGTCTCAAAACTAGATAAGGTAGGAATGTCCTTGATTCATGCTCAAAATGCTAAAGCAGTATAACGACAGCTTCAAAGAAAGCCACAATAAGCCCACAGATCAGTTATCTATCCATCCTGACGGATGACTGCTATAATGGAATCCCAGTGATATACCAAATTCTGTTACCCATCGAATTGTTACCGACTGTACACATAATGTAGTGATGGTAGGATTAGGATTAAAGGGTCAGTTCTGTAGTGTATATTGACTATAAGCATGAATATTTCCTTGGGTAAAACCCATTAGTTGAAATCACAGTTAATTAGATTATTAGACTGCAGATGACCTTTGCACGTGTATTTAATCTCAGGAATCAATTCTGTCAGCCAGAATTTCAGTATCCAGTGCTGGAGTCCACCTGGATAATGTTGTTTTTCTTGCGCGGATAGTGCCTGCAGAATTTTGGGCCATCTTTCATGAGTGCCAGGGGTTTTGTGTCTAATGAAAAAGTGCTTACTCAAAGCATATTTATGACCTCCTAAATCCACACAGGAACCATTGGGCAATGCCACGTTTCTGTTTTAGGAGGGGGGGGGGGGGGGGGGGGCAGATGCTCAGTTCTTCCTGGCTGGCAGCTCGCAGAGACTCTTTGCCAATGACAGACTTCTGTTCATTGATCATGACACATGGTAACATAAAACCACACTTGGTGCTTCAGTGAATTGTGAAACTGACATCATATAGAACGAATCTTTACGAATTTCACTCTTGAGAATTGTAGGCCTCTTTTAAAAGGAAATTCCTTTCTGGTATAGAAATTACGTTGGTATGGCCCGCTTAGAAAAAATAGGCGAGCTCTTGTTAGTAGCCTCAGTCTGCCCATGCTGCCAAAAGACATGTGGGGTCAGCTAATTGGGATCCAGAATTTCTCTAAAAACACAGGAGGCGGCTCTAGCGTGGTGATTTTTTTTGGTTCAGTTCACCCGAATGTGAAAAAAAATCATCATTGGCTGTCATGATAATTATGGAGTGCTCTCTCTCGCAATGATGGCGCACGGCGGTCTGATCAAACTGTCAGATTTAATTACTCTGGAGTGCCCTCAGCCTGCCAAGAGCTGGGTTTGCATATAGTTTTCAAAGCATGCTGGGAAGTTTGTACTTCCTAAAGCCCTCCTGTGGATGGAGGTGAATGAAATACTCTAATTTGTGTTCGAGATGAAGGCAAGCTGTTGTGCAGATGAAACATTGGGCGAGACCGTTAGTGAATGAAAGATTCAAGGGTAATCATCACACTGCGATAAATTCTTCTTTACCATGGCCCAATGTTTCTCATCCAAACATCACCACAACATGATGTGAATGAAAAAGAGCCATTGCATAAGATTGTGGTTGATTTGTGGTTAACTGGCTTCAATGGTTGATTCATCATAACTGCAGTCAGCAGGTTTTCTGACAAACTGTCAACATCTGTTTTAAGGACATATACTCCCCAATGGTAATGGAACTTAGACTGAGTTAACACTGACACTGTATAGCCTGTCTGCTTCAAGGTTCAATGTGTTGTGTGTTCAGAGAAGCAGTTATAGCGAGTGGTTATTTGAGTTACTGCTGCCTAAACCAGTCTGGCCATTCTCCTCTGACATCATAAGGCGTTTTCACCCACAGAACTGCCACTCACTGGATATTTTCTCTTTTCAGACCATGCTCTATAAACTCTAGAGAGTTTACTTGTGTGTGTGAAAATCCCAGTATATCAGCAGTTTCTGAAAATACTCAGACCAGCCCGTCTGGCACCAACAACCATGATACGTTCAAAGTCACTTCAATTACCTTTCTTTTATTCTGGTGCTCAGTTTGAACTTCAGAAGATCATTGAAGATCACAAGTTGCTGCCATTTGATTGGCTGATCAGATATTTGTGTTCATTAGCAGTTGAACAAGTCTACAACATTGTTATCTGTGATATTTATTTTTGGGTTTATCCTCATCTTTAAATTTATATCTTCCTTTTCCCCGTTTTATAGCATTTTCCTCACTACAGTCCCTCGTGTGGTGTCACTGGGCCATGGTTCGCAAGAAAGGATCTCTTATTTTGTGTGGAGCATTTCTGTTTGTCGCCTGGAACGCCTTACTCCTCCTCTTCTTATGGGGGAGGCCTCCCATCGGCCGACTTGGTGAGGGAGGCGGAGCTGAACCAGGGGCCGGAGAGGAATGGGGAGCAAAAGTGGGTGGAACTAACGGATTGGCCGGTGAAGTGATCAGATTGGCCGAAGAAGTTGAATCGGAACTGGAGACTCAGAAGAAGCTCCTCAAACAGATACAGAGTCACAGGGAACTATGGGAACAGCGGAAAGAATTGGGAAAGAGGGAATCTGAGGACACAAAAGACGAAAAGAACTTTGAGCAGCCGAAAAAACCTCAGCAGATTCCTACAGTTCCTCTAAGTCATAAAATTGTAGATGACACAAAAACTCTTCCGAAAAATACACAGACTCTAATGGTTACGCCACCTCGGCTGGTCACGAAGGAGCAGAGACTGGACCAAGAGAAGAAGCAAATTTCGGAAAATGAAGTAGCCCCTACTAAGCCAAGCCCTCAGATCATTATCCCAATTCTCGTCATTGCCTGTGACAGAGTAACAGTGAAGAGGAGTTTGGATAAATTGATACAGTACCGCCCTTCTGCTGAGCTTTATCCAATCATTGTCAGCCAGGACTGTGGCCATGCAGATACGGCAAGGATGATTGGCTCCTATGGCAGTCAGATAACACACATCAGCCAACCGGATCTTGCAGACATTCCAGTGCGACCTGATCACAGGAAGTTCCAGGGTTACTACAAGATCTCCAGGCACTACCGTTGGGCTCTGAACCAAGTGTTCAATGTCTTTGCTTACTCCACAGTGGTCATTGTGGAGGATGACTTGGAGGTAAGATCATGAATATGTTGTCATTTATGACTAGTACTCAATGTTGTCACATTCCTCCAGCCTTTAAGCATCATTATATGTTAACCAGGTCTGAATAGTACCGTATCTGAAAGTAAGTCACGTTTTTCCTCCACGGAGAGGAATTTTGACAAGCTTTTCTCTCGCTCTTAGGGAATATTTTCATTTGCACATTTCTGAACCCTTTCCTTTGAAATTCTCACAGGTGAACTGATTACCAAGTCTAATATGCATTATGCACCCGAAAAACCCATCAATAGGACAGTGGTAAAAGCTCCAGTTCTGCTGCCATGTGTTCTCTAAAGGAAGGGATCAAGGTCCTTGTTTAACTGTTTTTAGTATACTCTCATCATTACTGTGTCCTTTGATGGCTGTCGTGGCCATGTTGAATTTACAATTTTTGTTGAAATAGCAAACCGTCATGCTCAAGGTGAAATGGACAATGACAAATAACAGTTATGCATGAATATGGCATGGACAAATCTTTTTAAAATATATTTTAGGACACACTTAAAACACGTACTCTTTGTATACAACTCTCTATACGTACTCTTTTATAATTTCAAGAAGAAGAGAAAATTAAACAACCAAGTAAAAGTAATAACATACTCCCCTTACATCTCGACTACATGTAAATGTATGTTTTAAAAAGAAAAATTAATCATCATTATGATTTTGGGGAATTGCACCACATGACATTTTACAACCTGAATTAAACATGTCTTGTAATTTTTTTTAGAGAATAACATAACTTTCTTTAATACATAGTCATGAGTGTCTGCAGGTAGCCTGGTAATACTTCGTAGTGGCATCATTGAAAAGTGTTTTCTTTATTGCGAGGGGGCGCTTGTCTGAAGTATAAAATCATTCGGTTATTCGGTTAATCGCTTGGTTATGCGCCAGCTCAGCCGTATCGAACGAAACCTGTGAGCGAAATACCGGAGCGCACATGGCTGTGAATGACTTTTATAGATTATGTGAAGTAAATCTACGCAACCACGGCACAATCGGGGCCTCTAAACTAATATGGAGAGAAGAGAGTAGAGAGAAACAGGAAAATATTTGCAGCCAACTGTCAAAGTTAGGATTAGTTCTGTTAAACACAGCTCTTTATTCATCTCGAGTCTGTCAGAAATGCTGCAACTTAATTGCAAGATTACAGCATGAACTGGAAAAGAAAGGAGACACTGACCTGTCAAAAGGGTGTTAAACGAGATAAACAAGACCGAGATACTCCCTCTGTCGGACTCGGGAGTACGGCCACAACATCACCTCCTTTCAAAATGTTTAACAAACACTCTTCTCGGTCGGGCTTCAGTTTTCAAATGCCAGGAATATTCTCCACAACAGAGCGAATATGTCTCCATATCCGCGGTCGTTTTCGCTTTCCCCAATCTTAAATTCGGCGCTTAGCATCTACGTCACTGCTCTTAGCCCGCCCTCTGTTCGTTGATTGGCCAGGCTGTTTTCAGGCCGGAGGAAAACAAAGAGATGTGTTGATGTCTCGGACTTAGTTCAGAAGCGAAAATAAATAGTGGAAGTACGAAAATAAATAGTGTCAAGGTCAGCTCTGTGATACTTTCCTGTTTTCTGCATGCTGGTTGCACCAGATCTGGTGGTCGCCGCATGACTTTGATTTGGTGGACAAATATTTTTTTATACTAGTACTTGTATAGTTATTTAATTAGCTCTACTGAGCATCATAGTTAAGCAAGCACCATTGAGATTACCTAAGGCCCCATCTCATATTTTTTACATTGTTATAAAGAAGCCAACTGGTGGAACAAACTGACAGGACCTTGAGTGAACTGGCCATTTCTGTCCAGATAGTTTAGAAATAGTTTCTTGTTCATTATTACTTGATCTTAATGTCTTTTAAACTGCTCTTATTTCATCTTACAGGTGGCCCCAGACTTTTTCGAGTATTTCCGTGCGCTCTACCCCATATTGAGTTCGGATCCGACTCTGTGGTGCATTTCCGCCTGGAATGATAACGGACGGGATGGGCTGATCAACCCGGGCGAGGCTGACCTCCTTTACCGGACAGATTTCTTTCCTGGCCTTGGATGGATGCTTTTGAAGGAAGTCTGGGCAGAGTTGGAGCCCAAGTGGCCCAAGGCATTCTGGGACGACTGGATGCGGCAACCCGAGCAGCGGAAGGATCGCTCGTGCATTCGTCCCGAGATCTCGAGGACTATAACTTTCGGCCGTAAAGGAGTCAGTTTAGGTCAATTTTTTGACCAGTATCTGCGCTACATAAAACTCAATACTGAATTTGTGCCTTTCACTAAACTGGACTTGTCCTACTTGGTCAAGGAGAAGTACGATAAGACTTTTGAAAAAGAAGTGTATAAAGCCCCTTTGGTGAAGGTGGAGGAACTACAACAAGGTGGAAGCCTGAAAGGTTCTGGGCCATTTCGAGTTCAGTACTCCAGTAGAGACAGCTTTAAAGTGCTGGCCCGCAACTTGGGAGTTATGGACGATTTGAAGTCAGGGGTTCCCCGTGCCGGTTACAGGGGCGTAGTCAGCTTCATATCCCGTGGACGAAGAATTTATCTGGGTCCCCCTGAGGGCTGGACTAAATATGACACCAGCTGGAGCTGAGAAGGATGAGGTTTGGACCACAAAAGACAAGAAATTGAAAACTCACAACTATTATTACAAGTGAAGGAGAGAAACGCCCTCTCAAACCAAAGAAAACAGAAGCAGGGTGTAAAACGTTGAGAAAAGCTAAGATGTGAGTATAAAATAACTGCTGTTTTGTCTTGGAAAAAACTTCCAGGGATGCTGGGAACAGCACAAAAGGTGGTGCATTGTATTTGCGCAGCAATCATGCAACAATCTTCCCTCAGAGAAAATAGTGGAGTTACGCTGCAAACAGCTCTTATGCAGAATCGCTTGTTATGATATGAAGAAAAATGATCACATTTTTTTATTATTACTTGATTTTAGTATTGTTTTGCTTCATCGATTAAGATCAATGCAAAAGGCATACAAGAGGTCTTATATTTTATCTTACCACAGTGTCTTTTGGGAGAATCTCACGATAACTCGCTTTTAACTCCAAAATCAAAAGAAAAGAATATTTTTATATTTGCATACATACAGAAGAATAATTAAGCCTGTGCTTGGGTCCATCCATTTTTTGGGGGGGTGGGGATTTAAAATAGTCACACAACCCCCACTTTGACATTAATTTAATGATTTGGAAAGTTTTACTATATACATATATATATATATACAGTAATACTGCATATTTTAAAATGGTAATATCTTTTTTTGCTTTAAGAAAAAACAACTCAATATCCAGATGTTTCTTGACAAATATATCGTGAGATTCAGCCTTTGAAAGACCAAATCTGAGTGTTAAAATTCCATTTGTCTAAGTTTTATTAGTCCCTGGCATAATTATAAATGAAAATTGTGTATAATTGTTGTCTAATTTGATTGATGCATTCATATAAATGCGCAGACTTGTTCATTTGACTTTATGTAGCACCATTGAAACTATGAAGTTCAAGCTTGTGGCAGAAATTATTCAAGGCTTGTGTAACTGACATACCAAATCTCTAGACGACATCTCTTCTGTGCCATTCTGTTGAAGTACTGTACTTGAACTTGTTTTTGTTTTAACTGCTCTTCCTGGCCTGGGAGAGCTCTTATTGTTTTTTTAAAGATGTTGTAGGTTTGTTGCAAAACCAGTGGTCATAGAAAATCGCTTTACACGTTCTTACGGATGAATGATCGGATTTTAGTTGGCCAGAGATGGAAACATTTTAATTAAATGTACTGTATTTAAATGTTTGGGAGAGAAATGATCTGATGTTAATACTAATACAGTATGAAGAAGTGTGAAACCACTGCCTGACATGTTTATAACTTTATTACATTGAGAATAAAACAGACTATTTTGATATTTGACCGTATATGCTGTTTTTGTTTCCTGTTTTATATCTTTATCTGTTGACTTCCTTCCAGGGATCATTTGTCCAAACCACCCACATCAGCATTGAATCAGGCGCTATTGTGACACCGGTGAAGTCTCTGTCGCTCCAGATTTCCTTTCTCATTCCTCTTGTGTCCTGTTGACTTCCTGTCTCATGGTTCTCTGCTGTTGACTTTACTATGTTCATTTCCTGTTCTTTACCACCAGCAACTTTAGAAATGCCAAAGGATGTGTATGTTACTGATAAGACGTATTGGGCATTCATTTTGTGTTTTAAAGGGATAGTTCACTTTGAAATTAATTTTTGATATGTTTTAGCTTACCTCAAGGGCATCCAAGATGTAGGTAAAATTAAACATGATTTAATGACTCGTGAATGCAAGTACACACTGATGTCCTAAGACACGAAACGAGTGGTTTGCGTGAGAAAACGAACAGTATTTATATAGTTTTTACCTCTTGTTAAACAGCCGTCGAACTGATCTGAATCAGATGTCCAACTGAACTGAACTAAACCGTCTCCAGATGTTACGCCGGAAGTGATCTCTCGCACGTCTACGTCACGCAATGTTTACACCGAGATTTTGGAAAATTTTACCTGAGCCCGTCTAACGGAGAGCCTTGGCACTTCCTATTAGCCCCATTGTGCATCACCTTGGTTGCAGTTCCATAAGAATTCCACTGGAGGTGATCGCGGGTGAGTGCAGAATGAATGGGAGTCTATGGGGCTAAACAGCTAAATGTGTCTCTTTCACCTCGTCTGCTTGTCGTTAAATCAAAATAGATTTTATTGTTGATTCCGCAAGTTCAATATAGATTATAGGCCAAAAGTCTGAACGAGTACTTATGTCCTTTTGATTTCTTACAGGTTAGGCTCAGGCTGTTGGCCGGAACATGCTAGCATTCTGCTATTGTGTGACATCACATTTTTGAACGGATTTTTAGAACATAAAAATGAACTTAAAAATGCAATTTTCAGCTGAGTGTATTTTCTTAGCCCTCCCTTTTGAAAGCAACTTTCAAATTACTTGACAAAAAATTACATCCTGAGAAAAGTGGATTTATGGTGGTGAAACCCCATTGACTCCCATTCATTCTGCACTCGACCGCGAGCGCCCCCGCATGGACAGAGACGCGTTACTGCAGCCAGTCCAGAACCCAGAAGTAACCAGCCAGCCAGTGCCAATTGGCTTTATGCACAGCTTCACTACTTCCTGAATTTCAGCCAGCTCCTTGTTTCCTGTCTGCCATTATTGGACACATTAATTAATTCAGGTGTGCTTGACCTCAGTAGTCATGGCAACAATAATCAGAAACACCTGAATTAATCAATTTTTTCCAATAATGGCAGACAGGAAACAAGGAGCTGGCTGAAGTTCAGGAAGTAGTGCAGCTGTGCATAAAGCCCATTCTCTTCAATTAGACATTCTTTGGTTCGGTTCAGTTGGACTTCTGATTCAGATAAGTTCGACGGCTGGTTATCAAGAGGTAAAAACGATATAAATACTGTTCGTCTTCTCACACAAACCAATGTGTACTTACATTCACGAGTCATTAAATCATGTTTCATTTTGACTTTTCTGTGCATGCTCTTTGAGGTGGACCCACATACCCTGCATATGACCGACAGACAACAACGGTTTGACCGAAAAATGTCAAAATTGAAAATACTGTGGAAACAAAGACGCCTACATCTTGGATGCCCTTGGGGTAAGCTAAAACTTAATTTCAAAGTGAACTATCCCTTTAATAGCCATTAATCTAACCTGAATCTACCATGATTGATTGATTTTGATAATATAGCTACATCAGCTCAGGTTCAATGAGTTTCAAAACTCATTAAAAGTAAATGAAAATACTTTGAAACTTCAATGTGTGTGTGTGTTCACACTTGACAACTGTTTCAAAGAGCTGATGTCAGACCTATTTCAAGCCACTCTGATGGTGGAAAAGGGAAAATGCCAATCTGGGAACACTTCTTAAAATTTTTACTTCAGAAAAGGTGGTTCTGGGACAATAAGCAGCCAGTTTCAAATCTTGCCAGACTGTTTTAGTTTTGAACTACAAAACTAGGTCGACTTATGAAATGCCATGCTGGAAAAGCCCGATGCGGTGAAGACAAGTTTTGTGGTTACACTTTATTTCGATTTTTTTTTTCTCGTTTTTTTTTGTGTTTGCACAGACAAGAGTGTATATGCGGGTGATTTGAAATGAATGCTTGAAAAACAGGCCACTGGATTGCATCTGTCCATATATGTTTGGTAACACTTTATTTCAATAGTCCACTTTAGACGTTCTACTAAATATAAGTAACTTTTCAACTACATGTCAAGTAACTCTCGTTAGAGCATTAGTATATTATAGTAGGCTATCAGTAGACAGTCAGGTTATGGTTAGGTGTTAGGCTTTGGGTTAGGATAATAAGTTTACTTGTAGTCGCCAAGTTACTTATTGTCAGTTGAATGTCTGTTGGGGGACCAACAAAATAAAGTGTTAGCAGATCTTAAGCTGACAGTCTACTAATACTCTAATGACAGTTAGTTGACATGTAGTTGAAAAGTGACTTATAGTTAGTAGAATGTCTAAAGTGGACTATTAAAAATAAAGTGTTACCAAACATATATGGACAGATGCAATCCAGTGGCCTGTTTTTCAAGCATTCATTTCAAATCACCCGCATATACACTCTTGTCTGTGCAAACACAAAAAAAAAAAACAATCAGGTGCACATGCATAGACATCAGTGGACTGTGCTGATGACAAATTACATTACACGAACAAGGGAAATTTGAGTGTTCAGGTATCAGCCAAAAGTTTTACGATCTGCTTTTGAGACGTGAGAAGTGTGAAAACGCAAATGTTTAAATAATTGAAAAACAGTGTCTGTAAATTAAACAAACATAGTTTATTTGGTTTAACCAGCATTGATAGTTAAACAAAGCGTCCGTTGGTCTGGCAATCGAACGAACACTGAATATATTTCATTAATACCTACTTTACTGGTAACAAGCATTCAGTATAACTGCTAATATCTTTAATAACTTTCAAATAATTTTACATCAATGCAAACTGTATGGTTCATTATAATCCAATGATAAACTCCTCACACAAAAAAAAACAAAAAATATGCCTCTTTATTATAAATAACTAAAACGGAATAAGGCAAACGGGAAATTATTCATATTGAGAGGAAAAATAATAAAATGTTAAATAATTTGTTTCCCTTTTCAACAAGCAAAAACAGAACTGACCTACTGAGGAGGAATTAAGAAACCCACCACATTTAGGATAACACTGTGATATGATCTGTTCAAGTATACACTAACACAATAAATCTATATGAAATAAAAACTCTCAGTTGCTACCAAATGCTACAATGCCATGCAACGCATCCTCCGAAAAAACTGCTGCCTGATGTGTCGTCTTCTTTATCGGGTTTGTTCAACTAGGAGAAATAGATGCACAAGGAGAAATCACGTAAGTGCTCATGACTGCACAAATAAAATAAAAAAACTTTTAAACCTTTTTTTACATTACAAAAAAATCTGGACAATTTCAAAATTCACCGTCATTAAAGAAATAGTTCACCCAAAATTTGAATTCTGTCATTATTTGGTCTCGCTCATCCAAATGTTCTCACTTTGTACCTAACTTAATTCACTTTCTTTATATGGAAAAGAGCAACCTAGAATTAACAAAATATCTTCTTTTGTGGATCACAGAGGGTGAATAAAACAAATCAATTTAGTGTTTTTGTGAATTAACCCTTTAAAACCAGCCTGTAAAGATGAAATATTAACACTCACTGTACGACGAGATGTCGATCTCCTCTGGAAGCTCGCTGATGTTCACCTCAAACCTGTCCTGAACATCGTTCAAAGTGCGCGCGTCAGACTCATCTGACACAAAGGTGATGGCCAGACCTTTGGTTCCAAACCTGCCGGCTCTAGCAACCTGAAGGAATGAGAAAAGTTAAAGCTAAATCCATTTACAGCCCATTATGTGGCTTTGTTTGACATAAGCCAATGTCACATGAACTGAACCGACCCTATGCAGGTACGTGTCCGAATCTTCAGGCATGTCGTAGTTGAACGCAATGTTGACCCTTTCGATGTCCATACCTCGGCCAAACAGGTTTGTGGCCACCAGGATTCGTCTCTGGAAATCCTTAAATTGCTGATATCGAGCTAGTCTGGGATAATAATCAGACTCAGATGTGACACGAGTCCCCAAAAATCCTACCATCTCAAGTATAACATTATATTGTGATAATTTTTCTACCTTTCATCTTGAAGCATCGCTCTATGAATGGCAATGGCAGGGAAATTTTGCTCCACCAGCAACTGAGCAAGAGCGATACAACGCTGCACCGATTTAACGAAGATCACCACCTGCAATACTAAGCAGCTGTAACACTGTACCAACCAAGTTTCATCATTAAAATTACAATACAACAAATTTTAATGGACAAATCCACCCATTCACTTTTTTTAAAGCTTAGGTTCAAAAAAATCAAAAACATTGTCATCCAGCAATCCAAAAAAAAAAAAAAAAAAAAAGATGAAGCTATTAATATTGTCTATATTAAGTATAAGAAAGTAATAGTGAATCTATAGGCCTAAATATATAATTCAGTTAATAAAACATGACAGTAACAACTCTTTTAATGTCACAAACGCTTAATATTTCAAATAAATGCTGTTCTTTTGAACTTTCATCAAAGAATCCTATATATTATTATTTTTTAAATCAAATTGAAACCATGAACTTTAATGTTTAATAATATTTCATTATAAAAATGCAGCCTTAATGAGCATTATAGACTTTAAAAACATTAAAACATGTTATCAACCCCAAACTATATATAAAGAGTTCAGATGCAAAAGCCTCTAAATGCCATTTAAAATTTTCTTCTTTAATGATGATTTTTATCAAACTTGTATATTTAAGTTCAGTAATTTCAGTTAAATAACAATTAATAGATAATTATCATTGCCATTTAAGAGAAATCACTGAACTTAAATATACAAGCTTGATAAAAATGATCATTCTAGAAGAAAATTTCAAATGGCATTTAGAGGCTTTTGCATCTGAACTCTTCATATAATAAATACATTGCAAATAATCATGTTATTTCTAGGTTTAAAATAAAATCCCACATTTTCATTGTAGTTTTGACCAATCTTTTATCCTTACAAAAGTTTACTTCAATGGTTCCAATCCAGAGTGTAGTTTGCATTTAAGTTGTTTTAACTAAACCTGTATTCAAATGGTATTTTGCATTACAGCCTGTGAACGACTAGAGTGCAACGTTTATTAGACGGTGGAAAATTTTGGTTTGAATAGTTTTGCAAACTTTAGCGGTTAACCCTGGTATTGTTTGAGTCACTCTAGATTTGAATGGATTAAAGGGTTAGTTCACCCAAAAATGAAAATTAAGTCATTAATTACTCACCCCCATGCTGTACCAACCCCGTAAGACCTTCGTTCGTCTTCAGAACACAAATGAAGATATTTTTGATTAAATTTGAGAGGTGGATCACTGCTACAGACTCGAATCTTGACGGCCCAGAAAGTCATTGAAGAAAATGTTTAAATATTCTATGTGACAACAGTGGCTCAACGATAAGCTTATCAAGTGACGAGAATACTTTTTGTGTGAAAAATCAAACAAAATAACGACTTTATTCGACTATTCGAATAAAGTCGTTATTTATTCGACTATTCTTTATTCGACGAACGAAGGTCTTACGGGGTTGGAACAGCATGGGGGTGAGTAATTAATGACTTAATTTTCCTTTTTGGGTGAACTAACCCTTTAAACGTGGGATCTTGACTTTTGTGTGTGTCTTGGTGGAGTCTTGAGGTACCTGGTTGAACTCCAACACATCCAAGAGGTCAAAGAGCTTCCTGTTCTTCTCGTTGTCCTTCAGTTTGACGTAGTACTGCTGGAGGCCGTGAAGCGTCAGCTTGGTCTCGTCGTCCACAAAAATTTCCATCGGCTAGGACAACCAGTGGAAGCAGGGGGAGGTGAGGAGGGGTGGGAGGAGCGTGCAGGTTCAGGGGGTTAAGATTGTGTGAAGACACACACAGGAAAGTTGACGAGACGTGGGAGGTGCAGATCATAGTGTTACAAGGGTGTGAAAGAGGAAGTGGTTGTGATGACAGAGTGACGGCATGGGTGGAATGGGTGTCGATGTGGACAGGGAAAGAAAGACACCAGAACACAAAGGAAAACAAGGACAAAAGAGGTATAAAGATTTTAGAAAACGACAATGTGAAGGAGAACATGGTGTTAGAAAGGAGAGAGTTATGAAACAGCAGGAGAAAGGGAAGGAAGAGAAGGGATGGAGGTTAGACTCACCCTCCCCTCCCATCCCAAGCCAATGAGGAGGCAACACACACACACACACACAGTCTCAAACACGTTGATAAATGCTACCCTGCTGACCTAGACTATATTTAGCTCACATTTTCAAGCCTAAAATCATATCTGTGCAATTTCTAAATAAACGTTCAAAAACTACAGATCTTTTGAGAAACACAAAGTAAAACTAAAAATGTATGTGCAGTTTGGAAATGACATGAAGTTTTAAGTAGTATAAAGTCAACATGAAATCAAAACTGACCCTTATTTGCTTTCCAAATACACATTCCTGCTCTTAATGTGGTTGATTGTATGTCTTAATGTGGATCTTTTTATGAATGTTTTCCATGTGTTTTATGAATCACGTGCATGCGTTTCATTATTTTTGACCTTTTTTTAAATTATATAAACACAATTTTAATTAAAATATAGATTTTTTTTCCCATTGGATGGAGGCAGATCCAATCAAAAAATAATGCATAGATATCCTCAGCTTACTTTTTTTTTTTTTTTGATAATCTGTTTTACTCAGATGTGCATCACAATACGAAACATCAACCACTACTTGGTTTATGTTAAAAATAACCAAACAGATATTGAGTCATTAAGGCTGTGTTCATACTGTCAGTCCAAATCCTGATTAACCTGATTAAAGGCTATTTTCACAGTCAGTTCAAATCCAATTATTATTAATAGGACTTCAAACCACATTGCTCGAAACAGATTTGTAAAAATCGCATTTCATGTGGATTTTTTTTTTTTTGGGCCGTTCACACAAGCTAATTATAATCAGATTCCAACCAGATATGCACACAAATTGGTATTTGGACGGAAAGTCTAAATAAGGCCAACTGTAGTCTAAATAACATGTATATGCTAGATGAAACCGTTCTACAATCAAATTATCTAAGTTCCAATTCCACATTTTCAGTTGTTGACAGTATTGACGTAACTTTTAAAAAAATATGAATAATTGCTTTTGTTAAAGTGTATTTAAAGCTGCAGTCCGTTTCATTTCATGTTAACTTTAAACACTCATCAACATCCTAACATTGTTACTGCAACACTATGTAACATTTAGCAGTGGGAAATCAATTCAGAAGGCCAAATTCATTCATTAAATTAAATGTACAGAGAACATCCTCAATCTGATCTATCTGTGCAGGTGGGACACGTTTTAGGATCTGGTCCACTAATATAAGGGTTGTGGGAAGAATAACAAATAGTGGTGGCCAAGTAAAAGTTACTGAGTTCATAATTATTTTCTATCACTATTAGGCCCTTAACAAAAGCACTATACTGCACCTTTATTAGTGTCTAACACACATCTTTCCACTTACCTTAGATGTTAAAGCAAACCTGTCAATCAATCCTCCTGGTCAGTCTAAAGTTTATTTTACTATATTGTCTTTAACCTAATAAAGCTATCAAAGTGGATTAGGCTGCATCTGAATATGCATAATATTTATGTATAGTAACTCCCACTAAATGAGTATGTTTGAATCAGTTTTGAGAGTCATTATTTTAAATTATCTTACGGTGCAACATGAGCCACGTCACTTAGACCCCTCAAGTCATTCAGATTTTTTTAATAGGTGAAAAGTTGTGTTTTACTATTCATGGTTTCTGTTTGAGTCCCGGCTTTCAGTTGCTCTTTGCCACCTAACCGTCTCTATCTACACCCGCGCATATCTCCTCTCTCCACTAAGTTTCTTCATCATCTCAACCCTCTCGATCCAGTCTTCCGCAGCTTAATCCTCCCTTTCTCTCTCTTGTCTTGTCCCTCACACCCGCGCAAGCTTTCTTCTCCGTTTCGGGCCAGTTTTATTGCCTCGATTTTAACTTGGAAACTTTCTTTTTTCTTTGGGGCAGATGAGGCCTGTCAGCTGGATTGATGAAGAGATGTTCCATCATTGGCTGGTCCACCTGAACTCATTAATGCCACCAATAGTTTCGCTTTATTCCCCAGAGGATTTCATTATGCTGTTTGCTTTGTTAAAGAGTAATTAATTGCAGCCCTGGAGTGCCACTTTGTCGTGAATCTAATGTAGTTTTTAGCAGCTGGCTTGCTTTGTTAGACCGACACTTTATCGGTTTAAGTTTTGTGCCCCTTGAGAGTGTCTGGCAGCTGGCAACAGAATTTTTGAAGCTCCAACAAGTGCTTCTTTTAATTAAAGGTTACTTGAGGACAAATCTCCAGGCTGGAATTACAGTCAAGCAGGAACTAAAGCAATTTGTCTTGATGCATTGATACAGAGAGTGGAGTATTATTTTAATGAGGGATTTTTTTAGAGTTGTGCCTGTTTTTCATAATTAACTCCCTAAATGATATTTATAAACATGTGTTTATGCTTTGATTTATGGCCCTATTTGAAGATACACTACATCCTTCCCTTAAAGACATCCTCTTATTGTGTTTAAAATATATTAAATGGACTCTTCATGACTTTAGCAAAGGTTGTTAAAGGATCTGTTTAAATTTACAGAGGATTGAGCCTGATGGATGGTGCAATATCTGTTGGCCAAACAGACGGGTGACCGTGTTTGCCAAATGCCGACACAGCACTGCCAGCTGAGGTGAGGATTAAGGACTTAACATCTTTTTTGCTGTGCCTAGTCTGTGATTATCAAACGGGCAGGAAAGTGGGGCATTTAGTGTTACGATGTGTCAGGGAGGTCGTAAATGGATCTCTTTCAGGTGTATATGAGGTGGTCTTGTGAAGGGAAGGAGCTGTTGACATGGTAGAAGTAGGAGAGGCGTAATTACATCTTGCATGAACTTTCTACAGATGGGACGGATCTCTTTACTCAGGGTAGCACTGAACATCATGACTTGCTTCTCGTGAGGGGTCATGCGAAAGATTTCCTGGACATCCCGCCGCATGTCTGCAGGAGACAGTAGAAGATAAATGCATTTACAGTGCTGGTCAGAATTATTTGCCAATTATTATTTGACCATTTGACCATCCCGTTTGAAGTTCCAGCAGTCTCAGTTACTTTTCAAACGGTCTATGGACATATGAAACAAATAAAAAAAAGCTAATAAAGATAAAATCAGATTTTCTCCAGTCATTGTTAAAAACAAACTGACGTTAGGGAAGTGGCCAGTGGGATCGTTCTGCCTCCACCTAAGCTCCACCCACAAAAAAAGTTACCGTAGGGATGGGTAACGATTAATCGCGATTAATCGCATCCAAAATAAAAGTTTGTTTACATAATATATGTGTGTGTAGTGTGTATAATTAGTTTGTATATATAAATACCCATGCATGTATATATTTTATATATATTTATTCACAATTAATATTATATATAAATATGAATATTTTATATATTAATAACAATTTTTTCTTAAATATATACATGCATGTGTGGGTATTTATTTATGGTATTTATATATACATATTAATTATACACACTACACACACATGTTATGTAAACACAAACTTTTATTTTGGATGCGATTAATCGCGATTAATCATTGCCCATCCCTAACAACTGAAAAGGGGTCTATTAAGACAACGTCTGAATTTTTGGATAAAGAAAAGTAGGCAGTACACGGTAAACTGCACACTATTCCATTCCAACACATCCATAGTTCAAAAAGAGATTGCTCACCAAGTTGCTCCAGCATCTTGTCGCATTCATCAAGGATGAAGTGCTTGATGTGTCGCAGGTTGAGACTCTTGTTGCGAGACAGAGCTAAAATACGTCCAGGAGTTCCCACCACCACATGAGGGCTCTCTCTCTTCAGCACCTCCTCATCCTTCTTTATAGATAAACCCCCAAAGAACACTGCCACCTGGGGGAGAGAGACAGCGTAAGCAAACGCATGAGAGAAAAGTTTGACTTTAAAATGAAACTCCTGAATTTACAGTGACGTGGCAAACAATACGGGTAAGTGTATAGAAAAGTAACTATTATTAATATATTTGAAATGGCTGTTGTGAAAATGTGTTTAATAACATATCTTTTACAATGGAAAAATATTTCATTTCCACCATTTTAAGGGATGCTCCACAGTAGCAAGGCTGTGTTATTTTTGTATCATTATATATGAGGAATTTGGTAGACATTTTTGGTGCTGTATGCAAAAATATATTTTGTAAAATTTGATGGTTGTGTTAAATATTTTGACAGTACTACATTAAGTTCAGATAATTATGTCAAATTGATTGACATATGCATTCTGCATATCAGGTAGGAATCAGTTGTCTACATTAATGGTGTGTTGAAAACGTTTTAAAATTGAATGTTGAAAAGAACAAAGAGAAGACCAATGAGTTGATTATTGGATTTAGGAGAATTTCAGTTTTATAAATATCTTGGTGTCCATTTGGACAGTAAATTAAACTGGAAGTGAGAACAGTGAGGTTGTGTTCAAGAAGGCACAGTCAGGATTATTCTTTTTAAGAATCATGAGTACTTTTGGTATTAGTAGGAAGCTTCTTCGTGTCTTTTATCGGGTAATCCTGGCCAGTGTTTTGTTTTATGCAGTGCTTTGTTGAGGAGGTAGTTTTACTATGGATGACAAGGTTCGGTTATTGGTTTTACTTCAGATTCACTTGAGGTCTCGATGGCAAAAGAGAACAAGGGCAAAATTAAAAATGATTTTGACTTATGAAGGTCATCCCGTATTTAATACTTTTGGTGAACCTAAAAGTTAATTTATTGAGACATTAGGAATGCCTCTGTGTTTTACTGAGCGATTTATAAGGTCTTTAATTCCTGTTGCAGTGAGGGTTTTTTTTAATGAAGCTGTGTAATTATTCTATGGATTTATTGTGCTGTAATGTTTAATTGCTTGTGCTGTTTTTGACGTGTAATGGTGGCAAATGAGTTTCCCATCAAGGGGATTAATAAAGATTTCTAACCTAATGATGTAATTATTTAGGTTTGGTTCCAAAACTTGTGTTGAATAATGAAATTCATCAGATTTTTATAGAAAGTGTTTGAAATTGCTATATATCAAAATTAGTCATTCTAAAACAAATATGAAAGGGGTTCAAATAGAACATCTTCCTACCTTGACACTCGGCATGTATTTGGAGAAGCGCTCATACTCTTTGCTGATCTGGAACGCCAGTTCTCGAGTATGACACATCACCAACACTGATACCTGGGTGAGAACAATTACTGGTCAAGTCAACAACACATAAAGCACACTTTATGTCTTAGTTCTTTGTTTTCAGAGCATTTTACCTGACCGGTCACTGGCTCCAGCTGCTGAAGGGTGGCCAACACAAAGACAGCCGTCTTCCCCATTCCAGACTTGGCCTGACACAATACGTCCATCCCCAAGATCGCCTGAGGAATGCATTCATGCTGAACTGAAAGAGGAAAAACACAAATATATTCATACTAAACTTAAACTGATATCAAATGACCTTATATGAGCACATGTAGAATTGCTCACCCTCAGATGGATGCTCAAAGCCACAGTCTACTATAGCTCTCAGGAGTTCTGGTTTGAGAAGGAAATCCCTGAATCCTGAGGAGTGGATGGACACGTATGACCCTTTGACCCCTTCTTTCCTGATGGATATGACACTGTCGCTGTGTCCAAGCCCTGTATCTCCAGCAACGCCATCAACTTCATCCTCCTCATAGTCTAACAGCTCATTATCAACGTCGTTCTCCGTCATCTTGCAGAGAGACAGGAATAAAACGGTAAATGCAAAAATATAATCAAACTGCCTCTTCCTGTCAATCATTATTATGTATGATATTATCTGCTGCTATTTTGTGTGTGTATTATTTAACACAATTGTCGTTTTATGTGTGTCTGTGCTTATATATTTTTTTTTTTATATACTATAATGATACTTATAATTCTATTTGATAACATCATAACATGATCATAAATAACATTGGAATCAGAAATGTATGTCTGTATTATTTTATTCGATTTGATAACATATACAGACTCAGCTTATACAGCTTAAAACTATTGCTAGATATTACAATTTATTAAAAGTTGTTGTTTTATATTAAGTAATATGCATGTAATTAAGGGGACAGGTCGCTTTAAACTAAGAAACTATCGCCTGGTTTTACAGACAGGGTTTAGATTAAACCAGGATTAGACTTTAGTTCAATTAGGACATTTAATGGGCTTTTATAAACCTGCCTTAGAAAATACTGGTATGCATCTTGAGACAAAACAATACACTGACATATTTTAAGATATGTCAATGCAAGTTTTTTTTTTCTTTTCTTTTTTTCAGTTAAACAGCTCAATAATGCATTTTAGTCTGGAAATTGTCTGTGAAATCGAAGGAAAATTAGCTTATCCGTTTAGCCCAAGATATCCAACGCGCCAAATCATACACTAGTATGACACAACATTCCTGTGTGTTTTCTAACGGAATATAAAGGCTATTATCACTTCCTGTGTTGATTTTTAATTTTATTTTAATGAAATAATAGCAGTTACCTCGAAATGCTGTATGAAGCAGTTGGATTTTTCACTACACCTGCTGCTGCCTGCTGGATACGTTCGCAACGTCATCAAAAAGCGACGAATTGCGTGTTTTGATGAAGGACCCAACATGTGAAACTGCCTTGAGACGTTTCAGTTTTTAGCGAAGAAATCGTGTTATTGTTATTATTAAAACTAGAGTAGGTATTGCAGCACTCTCCCCCCTGGCAAAACTTTAAAACTATTGTATTCGAACTTTGATAAGTAAGTTCTGATTATGTGGACACGTGTAGTTAACCAGAAGCCCTGGTTTTGAACGCTGTGAATGTGGTGTGTAAAATAAATCTCTGTAATTATTTTTTTTCCTAGCAATGTCATGTTTTAAAGGTGACCTCGACTTTTGCCCTGAATGTGGAAACATTCTCCCAGTGCCTGGCAGGGAAAATACTATAACCTGCCCTCGATGCTCTTTTGAAATATCTGTTAAAGGTAAGAGAGATCTTTTTTATGTCATAAAATGTAATTTATGGCAGGGGTTTTCAAACTGTTAGTCGGTGAAGTTTAGAGAAAAACTATAACTTTAACTAAATACATTGTATTAAAATAAAAATAGATTAAATCAATTTATTTATTTGTGTGAAAACATGAATGCATGATCTTACAACACTTAAAGTTAAAAAAAATGATTTATGAATCAAAAATGATTTAGCTGTATGGTCTCTCTCTCAGAATTCACAGGTCAAGTTATTAAGTCGTCGGTGGTGTTTAATCCTTTGGATCAGAGCTCTATTGCTAGTGACAGTGTGGAAGATGCTGAATTAAAGGGACCAGTGGTAAGTTATTTCAAAAAACAGTAATTAATTCTTTAAAACTATTAGTTCTATTTGTAATGATCATTCTGACCAGTTTCTCATTTTCTGCAAATGTTTCATTAGATTGACAGGAAATGTTCTCGCTGTAATAAAGAGGGAATGGTGTATCATACAAGACAGATGAGATCTGCAGATGAAGGGCAGACAGTCTTCTTCACATGTATACACTGCAGGTAATTATGCACCCTAAAGGGATAGTTCACCTAAAAATGAAATGTTATCACTTACTCACCCTCTTTTTGTTCCAAAACTGTATGAGTTTCATTCTTCTGTTTAACACAAAATAAGATATTTGGAAGAATGTCAGTAACCAGACAGTTGACGGCACCCATTGACTTCCATAGTTTGAAGAAAAATACTATGGAAGTCAATGGCTACAGCCAACTGGCTGGTTACTGACATTCTTTAAAATATCTTATTCTATGTTAAACAGAAGAATGAAACTCATACAGGTTTGGAACAACATGATGGTGAGTAAAAGTGGGTGATTTATCCCTTTCTCCCACAGACATTGTTTTAAGTGATTATAATTGCCACCAGTTCAGTCTGTCAGTGTACTGACAAGAATAAATATATTCATTTAATTTCTCTGTTACAGGTACCAAGAAAAGGAGGATTCATGAGAAAATTACCTTTGCTGCTGTTGTTGTCTTTTACAGTTATTGATTGAATTTAAATAGTATTAAATATTAAAGATGTTTTTATTTGTTCACAATGTTAATTAATAATAAAAAAATATAAAATAAAAATAATGTGTGAGTCCTTTTTTGCAGGAGTTTATATTATACAGTTTACGTTTATAATAATTAAAAAAAAGAGTCATGCACAAAAACACCGAATATAAATCCATATTTTTATATAAAAGTTTACACAAAACTGCACTTTACCGAAAAGTCTCCCCCCATGCATGGCACGTGAACCAATCAGACTGCCCGTTTCGGCGAGCACGTGACCATTCAACATGGCTTCACGCAGTATCCACACTGGATCGCTTGTGAAGAAATGAAATGATGCATATCATTTAATGCACTGTATTGTGCTCCTTGACACACGTAAAACATGGTAAGCCTACTGACTATATATTAAATATATATTTAAAGCGAAAGGTACATAGTAGATATTTTTTATTTTGTTTTGGAATGTTTCCTAAATCCATTAACGATAGGACAAAAGCCTCAATGATTCTGTTTATGGTGTCTTCACGGTATTCGTTGATGTGTACTTCTGTTTTTAAATGCATTTAGTTTATTTTTTATCCATTGAACGCCTCAGTCACAGCTTCCTATGTGCTAAAAATGTCTGAACAATTTGACTTTATATATATATATATATATATATATATATATATATTAACACTATGACGCTGTATTTAACATTCATAATTATTTATTATTACTAGTTTTAATGCTAGTCATCTTATGCATCTTTTTGCTAGTATCTCCTTATTCATCTGTCTGCCTGTTTACAGATGAAGTTTCGGGTCCAGCTGCAATGCAAGAACTTGCATGAGTACCTAAAGGAATTGAGCCCTGAGGTCCTCGACAGGCTCTACAATCACCCTGCAACATGCCTGGCTGTATACAGGTCCATCATGCTTTAGTGTTTAAATATACATGCTATTGACATGTATGAATGTTATTTGAGTAGATGATAATATATCAATGAAGTGACAATGTAAGTGACATTTTTACTTTTCAAGCCACAACATTTCTTACAAAGACGCCTGTGACCGTTTTGAATTATAACACAACAGTTTTAGTGCCACTTTGTTTATCTAAACTAATAACATTCACAAAATTCATATGTGGCATAATTGGTCAAATACTTTTCAGAGCCCATTATATTATACAAGGCCATAACTTGTTGCATAGTTGGGAGTATTGAGTTATTGGTCTTAAAATAATTAAAGGATTAAAATGGATTTAAGAGAATAACAAGTATGAATTGCAGAAGTTCCAGGTTTATTGTAGTTATGATTATGAAGTAATCAATTTAAACTATTTACAAATTAAATAAAAATGCAAAATATTTCTTGTCTGGTCATATTCGGTTATGGATTACATGAATCATTTACATAACATTGTGTATTTTCTGTTCAAAACAGTGAACTTTAATTTTAAAAAGTTCAGTAGGTTGCATCCTCTTGATATTTCTGTCGGTCATGAGAAATTTGGCCATTTTTGGGGGGACTTATCCCCTTCAATGCCTGTGGTGGTTATGGTCGTGATATAATACTAAATCTCTCATATTTGCATACAGGGAACTTCCAGCTTTGGGAAAGAATTACGTGATGCGAATGCTGTTTTTAGACCACCCCCTTCCACAGGCTGCAGTTGCACTGTGGGTTAAAAAAGACAGTCAAAAGTAAGTACAATAGTAAGTCATTCAAATCATTATATTATATTTGTGAAGGATCATGTGACACTTCAGACTAAAGTAATGGCTGCAGAAAATTGTTCATCAGCATTGCTATCATAGGAATAAATTACATTTTAAAATATATTAAAATAGAAATCAATAATTTCAAACAATTTTATGGATTGTACTGCATTTTTCATCAGATAAATGCAAGTTTGGTGACCATAAGCCATATTTTGCCCTTTCACAGAGTGTGTAATTTGTTTTTGGAGTCTACTAGAATATATTTTCATGCTTGAATGTTATATTTTACATTGTTTCAGTCTGCCAGGAATGCTCTGTTTAGTTTCTGTCTCTATGAAAACCCCCTTCTCTGATTGGTCGGCTGGACTAGAGTGTTGTCAGTGTTTCAGTTGTCATGCCCCTCACTATAACCACAAGCTTCAACGCTATTAACGCAACTCAACAAGGCCTATGGCCTTTTTTTGCATATGTCTTTAGTGGGAATTATTTATTTATTAATTTTTAAATGTATTCTAGAATTTATTCTATTTATTAATTATTAAAATTAGGGATATTGTAACATGCACGCCTTTGGAAGAAAACTCGAGTCATTTCAGGGAGTTCAGAAACAGTGATTACTGATATAGAGAATAACTCCCTTTGGAGTGACTTTGTGTTTTGTAAACATGTAAACCTTTTTCATGCTGAATTAGCAACATTACACACTAAAGAAAGTTGAAAGTCATCTTAATTTTTTTTTACTGACCACAAATTTTGAACGGCAGTGTCATAAATCTCTTTCTTGTATGTTGTTGTCTTTGCTTTTCCAAGAGACCACGATCAGTGTGTGTCTGTGTTAACCGGGCTACGGCTCTGGCACAGTCAGCAGCTTCAGGGTGGACTCCAAGGCTTTGTGCTCAACCCTGTGTTTAAAGACAACCTGAGAATTGCACTGCTAGGCGGGTGAGGATCACAGTTTTAATTGAGAACCGTCATACTGTTGCAGCAGACGGTTCACATTCTCTTTTATCCTTGCCAGTGGTAAATCGTGGGCAGATGAGGGCGGCAACCTGGGTCCCGATCGCCATGCGAGGGATGTTGAGAGTCTCGACCGGTACGCCATGGAGCGTTGGGAGGTCATCCTTCACTTCATGGTGGGCTCTCCTAGCGCAGCCGTCAGCCAGGATCTGGCCCAGCTCCTCATTCAGGCTGGGCTCATGAGGAGGTAGAGCGCAACATCCCTCCATTGATGCACCAAAGTAGGTCAAATATGATGGGAAGACCAAAAAAAAAAATCTTGATCTGATTTTTCCCCTCTCAGCGAGGTTGGTGATGCTCCTTGTATCACATCAGCAGGGTTTCAGTTCCTTCTGCTGGACACGCCATCTCAGCTGTGGTACTTCACCCTGCAGTACCTCAAAACAGCACAGGTCAGTCTGTACATTAAATATCCGCTACATTATGATGATACGTGTGTATCAAACACCAATTGTACCCAGTTGAAATTATAAAGGACATTTATGTGCTTGCCAAAAGTGCAATAACAGCGAGAAGCTTCCGAGTCCTGTCAGAGAAAGATAAACAACTTAGCATGGCACAACTGTGTGTGTTTGCCTTTTTAACATTGAAAAACATGGCTTTCTTTTCGGTTTGCTAACTTTACTTAACAAAAGTTGAGAATTTTAAGCTGCATCCCAGAATTGTGTCTATCATATGAAAACATACGGCCTCATGCCAATTCCTTCAATAACTAGAAATCTGGATAAGAGAACTTTGCAAAGATTGCTGGGTTAGAGAGTTCCTGCACACAACACTGAATATGAAAGTAGTTGGATAAGAATGTTTGCATGGCAATTGCTCTTCTGTTTGGTGAATTATTCAAGACTTGCACCTCAAGGTGTTTACATGATGGCTTTTCATTGCAGTTGAGCTATCATTCTGATTGCACATAGTTATTAGGCTGCATGTAAATGTGGTTGGCGTGATGGAAAATATGACTCCGCCTCTTTATTAACGGTCTAATCTCTCTCCTTCATAGTCGAGAGGAATGGACCTGGTAGAGATTCTCTCCTTTTTGTTCCAACTGAGTTTTTCCACTCTTGGTAGGGTGAGTACTGCATTTACTATATCAAGAATAACATATGAGTCATAGATAAAAGACATTACTTAATATAATTAAATTAAAGAAGCCATTTTCCCATAGTCCCTTAAAGTAGGATTGGTCTCTTGGTTAAACCTATAATAGGTTTTGATTGTTGTTTTTCTTGCAGGACTATTCTGTGGAGGGGATGAGTGAGTCTCTGCTCACATTTTTGCAGCATCTACGAGAGTTTGGTCTGGTTTTTCAAAGAAAGGTTTGTGATCAAGGAGAAATTACTCTGAGTAATGCATATGTACCCGGCTCTAGTCGACTACCCGACTTTTCGACTCTAGTCGAAATATGTACAGGATTTGGAATAGGATTTCTAGGAACTAATCTCAAAGGATCCTTGCCAAAAAATAATTTGAAATGTATTTATTTATTTATTGGGGGTCTTTTTTGAAAATAAGACTCACTATGACTGCATTTTATTTGATTTTAAAAAATACATTAAAAACAGTAATATTGTTGAAAAATAAATATTTAAATAAAAATAAGCAGCTTTTACTAGTTTTCAGTGTCACATGAGCCTTCAGAAAAATATGCTGATTTGGTGCTCAAGAAACATTCCTTATTGTCGTCAATGTTGGAAAAAAGTTGTACAGCAATGATATATAATATCATTTGTAATTTCTTTGATCAATAAAAAGTAAAAAAAAATAAATAATAATAATACATTTTATTTGTAATGTGCCTTTTCAGATTCAAAGCGCTACAGTATAGAACAAAACAATCAAACATGAGGATAGAAAAATAATAATAATACAGTTATAAATTAAAAGCTCGACTAAAAAGATGTGTCTTAAGAAGACAGAGACAGAGAATCAGCATCCCTAATAGTTGTAGGTAATATGTTCCATAACTTTTGTGCATTGTAGGAAAAGAGTGTCAATAAATTAACAGCATTTAATTGAAATAGAAATCTTTGTGAATGTAAAATATTATAAATGGCTTTTCTGACACTTTTGATCAATTTAATGCATCCTTGCTGAATAAAAGTATTCATTTCCTTTAAAGAATTATACTGACCCTAAACTTTTTAACTGTTCTGTGTTAATACTGTATATGTACACACACGTATGTATGTATGTATGTATATATATTAATTATTAGGGACTTGATCAATGCCCTGGGAATTTAACATTCAATCTAAATTCTTTGAATGATTTGTATTGTAAAGTTTAGTCTACAAGCAATTGCACCAGTTTGCATCATTCCCTGCATCTATTCACAGAGGAAGTCAAGGAGGTACTACCCTACGAGGTTGGCCATAACTCTCTCTGCAGGAGTCACATCAAGCCCTGCCTCTGGGTCTGCCTGTTCTGCACAAGGAGCCATACCAGGAACAGGGGACACAGGCTTCATCATTGTAGAAACAAATTATCGAGTATATGCCTACACAAGTATGTCAGACTCCTATTACACTCACTGACATTTCTGAAAGGCATTGTGCTTCACAAGATCAGTCAAAATGCTTCTTCTATCTCTGTCTGACAGACTCTGAACTCCAGATTGCATTGGTAGCTCTATTTAGTGAGATGCTGTATCGGTTTCCTAACCTGGTTGTTGCTCAGGTAACCAGAGAATCAGTGCAGCAGGCCATCAGTAACGGCATAACAGCACAGCAGGTGAGTGTTGCATGCAGCCGCTGTAACTCTGAAACTATTGCCCTGCAGACTGGCTTTTCCTTTTACTGAAAGCGTGAAGCTGTTTTGACATTTATTTCATGATTTTTCAGATCATTCACTTCTTAAGGACCCGAGCACACCCAGTAATGCTTAAACAGGTAATTGCTAACAGGTTTAAATGTTATCATTGTGCTAATAAGAAGAGTTTAAATAAAATGTAGCTTTAACTTTACAAACTTGGTGTAGTTTATTGCAGGGTGATATAGATAAAATATATAATAAACATACATATTAAAATGATTTGTAATTAATTATTAGAGGGATAGTTTACCCAAAAAATATATATTCTGGTATCATTTACTCACCCTCATGTCATTCCAAACCTTTGAAACGCGCATGAAGATATTTTTTATGAAACCTGAGAGGTTTCTGTTCATCCATTAAAAGTCCAGGTAACAAAAGGTGTAGTGAAAACTAATCCATATGAATTGAGTGGTTTAATCCAAGCCTTGTAAAGAGTAGGGGTGTAACTATGCCCTCATTTCACGTTTCGATACATATCACGATACTGAACTCGCGATACGATATTATTGCGATACACCAAGAAAGGTTAACAAAAAATGCTCTGTTGGTTAAAATGCTTACTTTGGTATTACATTGTGGGTTCAAATGAATAGGTTTGGACTTGGTGCTGGTAACCCAAGGACAATAGAGACACTAGAATAACAATATTCATGATTCTGAAGCTGAAAATACAGAATTATTTTAGAAGAATATGCTTGATCTTGACTAGATATATTTAAAATAAATGTCGGCCACTTTTTACTGGTAACATAAGATATTTGGCATTATCAGATTTAGGACCCACAAATATTCCCCCATTGCATTATTATACATTATAATCAACATTATATATAGTATTTTAATGTAGTACTGACACAAACACTCTGAAAACTTTTTCTCACAGTCATTTTTATTTCGGGGGAACTATCCACGATACATATTGTCATTATTCACGATATATTGCCACTATCCACGATACGTATTGTTGAATTTTTGTATTGCGATATATTGTGGCACGATATTTTGTTACACCCCTAGTAAAGAGATATGATTGCTTAATGATTGCTAAATAACAGATTTAATTTACAGTGTATTAATTTACAATCCAATTCCAAACATTGATTGACATATATAATATAAATATTGAAGCTTGTATGTGCATCACATGCTAGAACAAACCTCACTGGTTTTATTACATTGTGCATTACCATATTTGATGCTATATATATATATATATATATATACACACACACACACTAGGGCTGTGCAAAGATTAATTGCGATTAATCACATCCAAAATAAAAGTTTGTATTTTGGTTACCTTTCAATGGGGGGACAGAAACCTTTTAAAGATATCTTGATTTGTGTTTCAAAGATTAACCAAAGTCTTTTGGGTTTGGAACGACATGAGAGTAAGTAATTAATGATGGCATTTTCATTTTGAGGTACTGTTTCTTTAATTGATGATAATGGAGAATTATTATAATTGTTTTTAATTATTTCAAATTAAATGCTGATGGATTGTGTGTTTAAAATCCTTTTTAATAATTTAATCCCATGAATAAAACATGTTTATTAATCCCATTAGATAGATAGTTCCCCCTTGTAGTTTTAAATGTCCCTTAGTGTGTCTCATTTGTGCAATATTGCAATTCTTATCATGATTCATATCAATTCTTATCACTTTATACTGTTATGCAACTTTTGCATGATCAATGCATGAACATGTTTCTGTGTGTCATTCTGTCTTCAGACCCCCATTCTCCCCCCAACCATCACAGATCAGATCAGACTGTGGGAGCTTGAGAAAGATCGCTTACAGTTTACTGAGGGTGAGTGTGCCTTTGTGCATGTTTTTTGACCTGTTCTTTGAATTTACATTTCTCATTAATAATCTATCTATGTTTTTATTATGTTTTTCACTTTGAATAAAACCATTTGATATTATACAATTATTGTATTATGTTAGTAATTGTAATGATTTAATTACAAATGTAAATGATTTAAACAATAGAGTGTTTCAGATTCATTTAAATGGAACCTCTGGGAATGGATATATATATATATATATATATATATATATATTTGCATGAGCAGTGCATTGCTCGTTCTGAATCTTAGAACAGCTCAATACGGTCTTTCTCAATGCATTTTATATATATATATATATATATATATATATATATATATATATATATATATATATTACACATTATCTTGATATTACTACAGCATTGAGAATTTGTTTCCACTCCATGGGTGACCTGCAGGGTTCATTCGTTCATTCTTTCAAATGTAAATATCAGACTCTATAAGAAGTGTGTTTGTGAGATGTAATGCAAATAAAAAATTAGCATTGGAATAAGGTTTGGTGTAGGCAGGGGGTCAAAACCACCATCTGAAAATATACAGACGTCTCAGTTATGCATTTTGTGTCCTTCAACTACACAGTGTTTTTCTTTCAGGAGTGTTATACAACCAGTTTTTATCCCAGGCTGATTTTGAGGTGTTGCGGGACAGGGCTCAGGTAAAAAAAATAGCAGTTTTTTACTTGGTGTACTTGATAAGCATTAGCTGTCTCTCCTGCAGTAACTAACAGAGTACTGACAGTAAAGCCTCTGTCCTGCAGGGTTTAGGTGTGCTGGTTTGGCAGAACCCCGCTCACAGGGTCATGATGGTGACGCCACATGGACACAGCGAGGTTAAGAGATTCTGGAAGAGACAAAAGAGCCATACATAATGGAAGTAAGGAAGAACAGATCTTTAAGACCACAAGATACTTCATTCACTTGAGAATGAGACTGAGAACTAAAACTAATGGATGGAAAAGAGGATCCATCTTTAATGAGGACTATTTTTTTATTTTTAAGGTTATCTGTTTAAAAAAAACTGTTTCTATACATAGTTCAAGGCTTTTTGCTGTTTGTGAGACAGTATGCGCATTATTATTCCCTTATTGACTTGTGCTTTTGTAGTGTCTTTCTTTGCTACATGTTTGTGTCTGAGGGAAACTACGGACTAAAATAAATGCTGTTTACACAGAATGCTAATAATGTCGTTTGTTTGATAACATGGAAATTTAGTCCATGAAATTTACATTTCAGTAAAATTAATTGGATGATGGAGGGGAATAAATTATAGTCTTAATGGTGAATCTCACAAAAATATGTTCACCAGGTAACATTTTTGGAAGATAAGTAATATAAAAAATATATATAATTATAACTTGAAAACATCAAAAGAAAAAAGTAATGTTGCATTCCATCTAAAACTGTTTTTTTTTTTTAAATAGTATATTTTATATTGATATTTCAAGTTATACTTATTTTTGTAGTACATAAAATGGTAATTTAATCACTGCTGTCATCAAATAAATAAATCCAAGAAATAACAGAAAATTTCACTTAATTTACAGTAACTTGAGGTAAGCAGCAAAGCATTTGTAAATCGACAACACGCACAACAGCAGAAGACCCCACCGGGTACCACTTATCGCCACTACAAATAGGAAAAAGAGGCCACAATTTGCAAGCGCTCACCAAAATTGGACGGTTGAAGACTGGAAAAATGTTGCCTGGTCTGATGAGTCTCGATTTCTGTTGAGACATTCAGATGGCAGAGTCAGAATTTGGCGTAAACAGAATGAGATCATGGATCAATCATGCCTTGTTACCACTGTGTAGGCTGCTGGTGGTGGTGTAATGGAGTGGGGGATGTTTTCTTATCTCTCACTTTAGGCCCCTTAGTGCCAGTTAGGCGTTGTTTAAATGCCACGGCCTACCTGAGCATTGTTTCTGACCATGTCCATTATGGCCACCATGTACCCATCCTCTGATGGCTACTTCCAGCAGGATAATGCACCATGTCACAAAGCTCAAATCATTTCAAATTGGTTTCTTGACATGACAATGAGTTGACTGTACTAAAATGGCCCCCACAGTCACCAGATCTCAACCCAATAGAGCATCTTTGGGATGTGTGGTGGATTGGGAGCTTCGTGCCTGGATGTGCACCCCACAAATCTCCATCAACTGCAAGATATCCTATGAATATGGGCCAACATTTCTAAAGAATGCTTTCAGCACCTTGTTGAATCAATGCCACATAGAATTAAGGCAGTTCTGAAGAAACACTGTATTAGTAAGGTGTTCCTAATAAACCTTTAGGTGAGTGTATATTATTAGGCGGAAACTTTGGTTTACATGGAAAATGTTTATAATGATAATCCTGGACAAAAACAAAAAGGCAGCTAGAGAGGGAGAGAGAGCAAGAAACGGGGACGGAAAGAAATAAAGGTAGCCTTAGTTCCGTTTAGTTGTCTGGCTGGAATTCTGGCTGTATTTATGAGTCCTGAGCAACTGCTGTTTAAGCTGAGGCTGTGATTTCTGCAGTTAACGTTAGCCGTAAAGCTAGCTGTTCAGCCAGCCCGGGTCATTCTACGCGGTCACAGCTCCACTGCATGACGCTACCGCTGCAAACAACACGCCTGCGCCGTTAAATGACGCTCATTCAACGAATATGTAGCGCGTTATCGTCAACTCCTCGGGTAAATATGTATTTATAGTCATGGCAAACATTTAAGCGCTTATTTATTCCGGTTTATAAGAGCAAAACGGGTCATTCTCAAGGCCACGGATGGAACCGGGGCAGCAGCGTGAGAACCCCCCCGGATCCGGGGAGCCTGCGTCAGTGGAGTGGAGAGAGGAGACCGCCGGGGTAGAGGCTGAAAAGAGGGACGACACCCTGATAAACAGAAGCGGGGACGGAGGAAACGAGGAAGTTACGAGCAAAACCGAGAACACTGAAGTGGTGGAGAAAGATAAGAATGAGTTTGATGAAGATGAGGGGCAGTATGAGGAAGAGCTGGACCCCAGGATTCAGGTATTAAGATTTGGAGCCATAATAAACTTGATATTATGACAGGTGCTTTGAACTATATTACAATATTCACAATTTGCTTCAATTAATGGTTTATAATGTCAAAATAATTTAAAATGATTTGTTTGTCTGTGATTATGCTTGCTAGTTTGTATTCATTCAAATACTTTTCTCTGTATTTTAATGCATTATTGGTAATTGAATGTCAGCTATCTCACCTCCCTTTTCCATTTGTCAGGAGGAGCTGGAACACTTGAATCAGGCCAGTGATGAGATCAACAGACTGGAACTACAGCTGGATGTGAGTAATGTGTGTGACACAACTACTGTGTCTCAAAATATATTAGGCAATAATTACATGCAAATAACCCTAAACCAAAACCCAATCATACCATAACCCTGTAGTTAGTAGTTAATATTGCTCAGTACTTAAGTGTATAATTACACTGCAACAGGGACACATTAAAATAAAGTGTAACTGAGGTTTGACAATAGGTGTTTTGACAATAGGTGTATCTTAATTATTCTATGCCATTTTAAAGTTTAAATAGCGTGAGTAGTGTTTGGTTTTCACACACAAAAAAAAAAAAAAAAATCCAAAAAAGACTTGCACAAATACCTAGATATTGCACACAAAAATTGGAAGTCAATAGGGCCTATCAAGTGTTTGGTTACAGACAATCTTCAAAATATCTTCTTCTGTGTTCTTAAATTATTAATGAATTTTCACTGTGGGGGAACTGACCCTTTAATTAACCGAAAAACGGAAGTGTGCAATGTTGGACACTTCATGCACTCAACTGTTGCAAACTTACTTGCACGGAGAAAGGGAAAGGGCTATCAGACTCTAATATCAAAATAACCTTTTCACATTTATACACTAGATTGTAGAAGGCATGCGTAGCAATACCATGTTGTATGTCATTTGGGACACAACTAATATCTTTATTCAAAATACACATTTGATGCCCTAAAATGAGAGAGCCTGAGAGAACTCTTCAATCTCAAGAGGTATAATATCTCGCAATCATGTCCTGATCACTTAATACTTGTTCTATACCTCTATTTTGTGAAGCCTAAATTGAAAGTTTTTTAAAATTAAAACTTTTTTTTTTTTCCGGTCTGTATTTTCACAGTGATCTTGCGGATTTATGAATGAAAATCTTCCCGGTCTACTGACATTTGTTAAGAAGACATTATGCTCTAAACATTTAATTCCGAATGAGAACTGGAAAGGGTTAAGATATGGAAAGGGTTTTCTTATCTCCTTTAAAATGCATTTTGGTATGCTATTCCTAACTAAGATTTTGTTGCATTTATTATTTGCGTTTAATATTGTCTGTGTGAGCGCTGTTTGGGTTGCAAATCATCCCCACCAGTAGATAACACTAAACTGCAGTTATATGTTTGTAATACATGTTTTACTCATCGTGCCAAATTATGCATTGTTTTCCCCACTCTTTCTCATTATCTCTGTCTAACGCTCGTTTAGGAAGCGAGATCCAGCTACAGGAGGATCCTTACAGACTCGGCACGCAAACTTAACGCTCAGGGCTCTCAGCTGGGAGCCTGCATTGAAAAAGCCAGACCTTACTACGAAGCCCGGAGACTTGCTAAAGAGGTAGGTGTGTGTGTAAGAGAGCAAGAGAACATAATATTGTGTGTTTGAGCTACATATCCTATCAGATGAGTTCAAGATGTTTTTGTAGTTTGCTGATTCATTTCTATTCTCTAATTATTGCAAGAAATCCTCCCGCTGAACCAGAAGACATTTGTCATTGCAGTGGTCATTATGGCAAAAGAGTTGGTGGGTTAATGTGATTAACCCTGATAACACAAGATGTGATTTGCACATCACTTTTCATTAGCGTTTTTGCAGCCAATTTTGAATATGTAATTGAGTTGATGAAAATCATTTAGCTGTGGCTAGAGAGTAATTGGAAACAGTTGAACCGGCAGCACTGAATTGAAACTTTGACTTGGCCGTAAGCCCGTCTCATGAAAAACTGTAAATAAGTTGGAGTGTGAATCATGGATGAGTAGACAAGCCAAATATAAATGTTTTTTTTTTCCATATTGATAAAGGAACCGACACAGTATTCGACAGTGTTTTTGATCATGTGCACAGATGCTAGTTACTCCGCCTTGAACTGGGTGAAGAAAATATTTTTTTCAAGGTGGTATTTTAATAATACAATAATTCGATTTTTTTTTTTTGAGAACACTCAACACTATCATACAGTGTTTCCTAGGGGTGCACGATATATCGGCCACCATATCGGTATCGGCCGATATTTGCTCATTTTTATGTTATTGTTATCGGCCTGATAATAAAATTTGGCTGATATATTGAAGCTGATAAATAATGAATTATATCCTTCAACACTTGACACCTGAGACACTATAGATGCGCACTGTTCAACATGATTGATCTTAATTGCTTGAAATATGATTGGAATCAAAAAGGAAAATATAGTTAAGTGCAAAATGTGCTGTCATATCGGCTACATGAAATTATAATGAGAACATTACACTTGTGTTAGGGGACGGATTTTAATTGTGAGACTTTTGTTTTTGCAATCAGGCTTTCAAAAATTATATAAAAATTGGATTTGGATTTATCGGCCGATATATCGGTTATCGGCTTTCAAATATAAAGAATTATGGGTTATCGGTATCGGCCAAAATGTTCATATCGGTCCATCCCTAGTGTTTCCCATAGGATATTGTGAGACCCCTTTTTCTGAGTGCAGCCTCGGCCCGTCTAGGGTGGTCCAGGCTGGGGTCATGCTAATGCTAATAGGCTAATATAGGCCTACATTGAAGGTCGGCTTTAATAGAGTGACGCATGTTCTACCGTGAACGACCACTGTTATGATTGGCTATCGTCAGTGCATTTTTGTTTTTTATTAAAAAAAAATTAAGAAGTATTTGATTTATAATGTTAAAAACATGTCATCATAGTTGGTGAAAAGGAGTTTTATATTTTTTCTTTTCTTTTACTCAAAATATTTTAACAATATTTATATTGTGCATATTATGTAAAATAATGGCTACATTCACACAGCAGCAGATTTCAGTTGTTAGTTCAATTTTCAGGTAGGGTTAAATTTACACACACATTTCCGATGATGATATTCATGACTATCTTAACAATACAAAAGGGTTTGAGTTCAGTTATTCATTCATACAGACAATATTCAATTCCCTCCAGTAACAGTTCGACAGTTCTTCAAGAGTCTGCTATTAAATGTGGTTGTCGATGTGTGAACGTAGCCTAAGTCAGATATCATCCTTGGCAAGGATGCCATATTTCCATCAAGTTAACCCAATGAAATATGGTCTGCCATTCTCAGTTCCTGACTATTATCGATTGGCTTGGATGTTCTAATTTGTGTTCAGCAATTTTCACTGACAGCAAGCCAGGCTTTTTGAGCTAGACGGTTTTCAGATCCAGCCTTGTGTGCGAGATGATTGTATGTCAGCTTTTCCCACCTCAAGTCCAATTGGCCATTTCTCCCACTTTATTTAAAATGAATGGTTATGGTTTGTGGTTTGTGAAGTGTTATACAGTTGATTTCTCTCTGGTGTTTTATTTTATTATATAACAAATAATATTGCCGTAGAATTCCATACTAATGCCACATCCTTTAGCTAGTGTTTTATTACATAAATATAACCTGATATAAAGTTTGAATAGATTTGCAGTCCCCATTCACTTTATGGCTCTCTGTAAGGTCAGCATCCGATCCTCTGGTTGGCTGCATGTTTACAGAGCTGAGTGATTGATTGCTGCACATGAAATATGATGGATGACCTCACCCACAGGCTCAACAGGAGACTCAGAAGGCGGCGCTAAGGTACGAGAGGGCTGTCTCAATGCACACGGCTGCCAGAGAGATGGTTTATGTGGCTGAGCAAGGTTTATTGGCTGACAGAAACACTTTAGACCCTACCTGGCAGGAGATGCTAAACCATGCCACAGCCAAGGTAAGACACAGTGACTCAGCATTGCTCTTTGATAATTACAGCAATTGGCAGTGGCATAAATTTACCCAAAAACACAAGTGCTCTTATGTTTATAACAGGTCTTAATTGCTAAAATCAATCCCCCATAGACACAATTATAGATTTTGCTTTGTCAAATCTCAATGTTTCATATTAAAATGTGCACAGCTGGTTAGTGTGGATTGTAATAGCAGCATGGCTTTCTTTGATTGTCGCAGTGGGGACAATCAATAACGCTGATGAATGCACACCTACACTTAAAGATCAAGGTTACACATCTTTATTTATGTTTTATTCTAGCCCTGCCAGTAAAATAGAGCAGCATTTTTCCGATGTTCAATCACCCCACAGTTTTAGTTTTTAGTTGGGTTGTCACCAAAATTTCAGAAGTCGATACCAATGCCAGGGAAATTTCAAGGTTCTTGAAAATGCTTATATACTAATGAACACAGACCTTTATTATAACACATTGCCTCATGTTTTTCAATTAATAAAATAAAGAACACAAACAAGCTATATGCATTAGAACAAATACAAACAATAGGACAAAGTTACAAATGACGTAAACACATTGTAAAGTTTATTTGAATCATTTAAGTGAACAGTCAGTAGTAAAATAAAGTACAGAAATGTATTACAAATACAACAAAATGCTTAAATTGTTCAAATTAAACATTCAAGTTAATATTCAATAATAAAGAAAATAGATAAATTGTAAACAATAGAAATAAAAAAAGTTCCAAATTAAAGGGATAGTTCACTTTGATGTTTTAGCTTACCTCAAGGGCATTCAAGATGTAGGTGTCTTTGTTTCCACAGTATTTTGAATTTTGATAATTTTAGGTCAAACCGTGCTTGACTGTCAATCATATAATGCAGGTCTATGGTCACCACCTCAAAGAGCATGCACAGAGAAGTCAAAATTAAACATGATTTAATGACTCGTAAATGTAAGTACACATTGATGGCCTAAGACACAAAATGAGCGGTTTGTGTGAGAAAAACAAAACAGTATTTATATAGTTTTTACCTCTTGTAACCACAGTCACATCCAACTGATCTGAGGGCGCGGGCGCTTTGTGGCTGTGGTTACAAGAGGTAAAAACGATATAAATACTGTTCGTTTTCTCACACACGCCGCTCGTTTCGTGTCTTATGCCATTAGTGTGTACTTACATTTACGAGTCATTAAATCATGTTTAATCTGGACTTCTCAGTTCATGCTCTTTGAGGTGGTGACCATAGACCGGCATTAAATGACTGACGGACAAGAACGGTTTGACCTAAAAATATCAAAATTGAAAATACTGTGGAAACAAAGACACCTACACCATCTTGGATACCCTTGAGGTAAGCTAAAACATACCAGAAATTAATTTCAAAGTGAACTATCCCTTTAAGTAAACTTGATTTAGGTTTTGAATTAATCATTAAAGTAAACTGTCAGTAATAAAATCAATTACAGAAATAAATGGCAAGGAATAGAATAATATGCAATGATGCAAACAGTGCATTATTTTTTCAAACGAATCTTTAAACTAAACAGTCAGTAATAAAATAGGACAAAGAAACAAATTCTCTTTGTAATCTTTAACTTCTAGCTCATACTCTGAAATGACTTTTCCCAAGTTGTAACTTTGGCCAAATAGTAATTCAAGGATTATTTTTGCAAACTGGCCCAGCCCCATTCTGGTTTGTATTGTAATGACCACTTTTAACAATCTATTCAATGTCTTACTTTGAAATATGTCACATTAATGGAATACATTGGGTCGTTCAGGCAATTCATGTTTGTTTTAAGTAAACTTTGGCAGTTTTCAATTTACCATTTAAGTAAACAGTAATAAAATATATAATAAAGAAACAAATGGCCTACAATAGAATAAATAATAAAAAAATGATAGAGCAAAGATACAAATAAATTTAACAGTGAAAGTTTCTAAAAAATCATTGTCAAGTAAAAATTTTGAGAAAAGCATTTGACATTCACACTGACGACAAATTGATATTGTTACATTTTCTTACTGATTATTGACAGTGGTGATCTGATATTGAATCTTTGTCAAATATTTGTATGAATGATACAGAAAGATATGAGAATATATTTGATTTAATGTCTTTCATTTGACATGTTGCTGTTTTCAGGTGAACGAGGCAGAGGAGGAGCGTTTGAGGAGCGAGAGGGAGCACCAGCGTGTCACTCAGCTTTGTCAGGAAGCAGAAGCACGTGTGCAGACTTTGCAGAAGGCTCTTAAGAGGGTCATTATCAAGTCCAAGCCTTATTTTGAGCTCAAGGCTCAGTTCAACCACATCTTAGAGGTATGCATCAGAGACTGGCCTTCGCTTTAAAGGTATTCAAGGTCTGGTGGCCATATTGATTTAAGGAACAAAATTAAATCCTCTATGAAATGCAAACTAGGAATGGAAACTTCTCTTACAGCATACAAACTAATCATTTTAGTTTTAATATTTTTTTATAAGTAGCTTTAATAATATCAGCCAAATCACAGGAGTGTCCAAACTTAGTCCTGAAACACATCTCGAAGTTTTTAGTAAGCCTACTAAGACCTTGATTTGGAGCTGAGGAACAGGATTGGACACCCCTGGCTTATCATATCAACCTGAATTTAAAGAATAACAGTGCATCCCTAAATATATATATATATTTTTAAATATCTGATGGATGATCTGTTTATTTAGCCATTATAATGCCATCGATGTATTTGGTGTAAATACATGTCAAAATGTTTTTGTTTTTTTTATCCAATGTGCTATGCTTATCCCCACTCATTAACAGGAGCACAAGTCCAAAGTCGTTCAGCTGGAGGAACGGGTGGCGAAGGTGAAGACCCGATATTCTGTCGCGCTTCGCAACCTTGAGCAAATCAGCGAGCAGATCCATGCGCAAAGGGGACGCATTCGCGCCACCAGAGAGCGCAACAGGGTTCGTGGGGGGCGGAGCTCTCCAGTCGGGGCGGAGTCTGAGGGTCTAATTCAGTCAGGGGCATATGCAGGGGTGGTGGCCAATCCTTTAATGGATAATGACTGGGCTGATCAAGAGAAAACCCGGCAGTGGGTGGAGAAACACAGGGAGGCGGGGTGGGGTCATAGAGAGAGAGTGGAGAAGGCGGGGTCAGACTCCATGTCAGTCATAAGTCTCCAAACCATCGCCTCCGATCTGGAGAAGTTCGATTCTGTGGAGCACTTGGGCGACCTGAGTGATGTCGGGAGTATAATAGGTGAGGAGAAAGAAACGGAGAGCGAGAGAGGATTTAGGCCTGAAGACAGGATAGTGGCGAGAGAGGTGGCGAACCTTTCGGGACAGGATGCAGATAAAGTTGCCTCAGGGACAGACAGACAGCGGGAGAGCTTTGTGAAGCAGCACCACAGAAGTGTTAGTTTGTGAGGAAGCAGGATATTAGAGTTGTCTGTTACTCCACCTCAATCCTGGTGGGCTAAAGCTTGCCTGAAGGCTTCCAAACGAGACCCTCAACTGACTACAAATGAATCAGACCGAAAACACTCCGTATTTGCTTAAAGGTGAAGTGTGTAATTTTAGTGCTACTAGTTGAAAAAACAGACTCTTTTTAAACAGGTTTCCCCGAAACACTCTTGGTTGCATAAACAGATGGTCCCACCCCTTGACTTATGCCATTGGCTGAGCCGATGTTTCTGTGTCGGGCTGGCTGGGATGCTCAAAAAGACTTTGCACTTTTCAAGGAAATCATTATACAAGTTAGTTTCATTGTAGTTGCCTGTTCGGTTGAGATCGGAGAATGTGGATAAAAATTGCACGCTTCATCTTTAAAGGGTTAGTTCTCTTTCGTTCATCTTCGTTTCACAAATGAAGATAGTCTGGTAACACTTTACTTAAGGTCTTTATGTATAATGCATTATAAGCGTATTTTTTAAATTATGCCTGGTGATGCACCTTATAATTAGGGTTGGGTATCGAGAATCGAGTATCGATTGGAACCGGGACTAACTTTTCGTTTTTCCCGGAATCGTTCAAAAGTTAAAATTTCAATTCCTAGTTTCGATATTCACAGTCCGGCGAGCGGAAGAAGAAACCGCTGAACAACACCAATGAAGAAGCGTCTACCGGAAGTGTTGGCATAACCACGCGAGTCGAACATGAGTACCTTACGTCGGAGATCCAAAGTGTGGCTTCACTTTTCTAAAAATAACGAAAAGGAGTATTTTTACAGAAGGAGTATTTCCTTCAGAAAGGCCGTTGGTTAGCAAGGTTAGCTAAACTTTTTTGACCCCGCCTCTTAAAAGAATCTGAATCGAGAATCGTTAGGAACCGGAATCGGAATCAGAATCGTTCAAATTCAAACGATACTCAACCCTACTCATAATGCATTTTATGATCTCATTATTAATTGTTAATTTAATGTAAAACATATATTTTTATTGACAGCCCATGCAAACACCACTTTGACACTGAAGTTCATAAATTGATAGAAAAACTAATCCATATAAATTGAGCGGTTTCTAAAGTGGCACGATTGCTTTTTTTGATGTACACATGCCAGAACCAATGAGGTTTATTCTCGTATGTTACGCAGCACATTTGAGCTTCCATAAGAACCAATGAGGTTTGTTCTTACGCATCACAAGTACGATTGAGCTTCTGTGTATTTTCGCTTATCAATGTTTATATGTGAAAAAAATCAGACTGTTTATCATATAGGGCCCTATCACACACTCGGCACAATGCAGCGCCGGGCGTGATGCACGTGTTTTTTGCTAGTTTCAGCCCGACGCAATTATCATTTTCATGTCCTGCGCCACGTTGTTTAAATAGCAAATGCCTTTGGGCCCCTCTGTGCACCCATGGGAATGCTGGTCTGAAAATGAGGCATTGCTATGTTCAGGCAACTGAAATAGACTGCACCATTGACCAACTGAAACCTGGTCTAAAGTCAATGACGCAATATATATATTTTGTTATTTAAAGAGCGCGTTAGTAATGTGTGCCTATAGGCGGGTCCACAACAGGCGTACAATTTGTCCCGTAGATTCATAAGGATTCGTTCTAGGATCTCTTTATGAACTTTGAAGCAATACATTGGTAGTTGTGTGGACTGTCAAAGAATGAACAGACATCAGATTTCTTTTAAAATATCTTCATTTGTGTTTTAATGATGAACGAAAGTCCTGCGGGTTTTGAACGACATGAGGATGAATAAATGACAGATTTTTTTTTAACTAAACCTTTTAACGGCGCAAAATATGGAAGCCAATTTCCACCTGAGAGTAAAAAATAAAATAAATAAGAAATCAAGTTACAATTGTGAGATATGAAGTTGCAAATTGCATTGTTAGGTTTCAAATCCTATTGTAAGATATAAATTCAAAATATAGAAAAATAAGGTTGTGAGATATAAAGTCATGTTGGGCTTCATTCTGAGTAATTTGCTTGTAAAATGAACTTTGCCACAAAAAAAACCCTCCTCTGGATTCACAAGCGCAATGTAAACCTCAGATTTGATGGTTAAATGTGTGTATTTTAAAGAATTTCAATCATTTGTAAATAGGGTGTCGTGTGTACGATCACTTATGATTAGCATAATCCTTGCCCATGAATTACAACATACAGAAATGTTAATGGGTTCTTTGACCTTTTTTTACTCAGGTTGGCTATTGCATAAATGTAAGCGACTAATTGGCCTTATGCTTTAAAATGATTCAATAAAAGTGTTCGTCTTGCAGTCAAATAATGCTTATGGTCAGGATAATAGTAATTTAAAAGGGTAAATGGATTACATGGCTGTTTTTAATCATTTTTGTTTATCAATTAAACTTATTGGTCAACTAATTAATTTTGCTATCAGAAATTCCTAAACGCAATTTTTGACATAATTCTAAAAATATACAGTGGAGCGCTTTTATGAACTTCTAACTTCTGTTGGTGTTTCATGAATGAGGCCTATTGTGTGATACAAAGTTGCAAATTTAGATCTAAAATTGCAATTAATAGACTTAAATTCACATTTGCATGATTCACAACTTGATTTAGCGTAATTCTAAAAAACAAACCTACCATTTTGTAATGGAAAGGTGGAAACAGGCTTCCATAACTAGCAACCGCATGGATCAAATGAGAGGAAATCATCCCTAGGGGTGGTGACTAAGATTTAGAAATCATTAATTAATTCATTTTAAGGAAAGAGAGTAATAATACACTTACATTGATTGATGCGGCATTATTGTAACACTGCACTAAACCAGACGGGGTTCAGATGTTCTCTGCAAATTAATGAATATCAATAAGGAGGGGGGGTTGAGGTGGTATTTTAGTCAGTCTGCTGGGATTTATAGTTCTTATGCTCTGATTTCTGTTTCACTGTCGGCCAGGGGACTTCACTCAATGAGAGAGATAGACAAAATGATCACTCACATCTCTGCCTGTTACCACAGAAAAGAGAAATGCTCTTACAATAGAGGTCTATGGGTACTGCTGTACACTTTCCTGAGAGGCTTCCATTGTTACTTTACGCACATTTCAGTTTAGGTAACTGAAAGCCAAAGTCAAAAGTCTTTTCTGTGATTATAGATAATATGACACTGATGCTGTTAATAGATCTTCACTTGTATGTAACCTGGATCCTTTATAAATATTGTATTTAATTCCCATCTCCGTAGATGTTTGGAGTATTGTTTTCATTTGGTATTATTTTGCGCAACAGATTGTGGCATTTATGATATATTTCAGATCCAGAGTACTGTTTTTATTGATTTAGTTCTATTTGAGAGATATTAGATTTGATGTCGATTCGGGAATCTAAGAGGGTCTTGTCTTAGCAGAAAGACAAGACCAGAACCTGTTTACAAGTGTTTTGCAAGAAAAGTTGAGTAAATATACTGACAGTGGAATGACTGAATGATGCGAACCTGATGACGTAACTGTGTTTTGCAGATATACACTTTAAAAATCATGTAATATGCTAGCTGTTTGAACAAGCCGTGCTGTGGACAGTACTGTATTGTTTGCAAGTTTACATCCTTTTCTGTTTTGTTGATTTGAATTTGTTTTTTAAATGTAGTTGTTGTAGTTTTTTGTCCACAAACCCTCTAAATCCATCCTTCTTGTGTACAGATTCCTCCTCATAGTAAATAGACGATGCTCTGTAGAGTAAATCCGGTATGCTGCTGTCTCTCTCCATTCACAAGGTCACATGAACTCTATGTATATACAAGCTGATGTTTGATGAATACAAATAATCTCTACGTGACTGATGATAACTTATTCTGTAAATGTTAATTTATTGCACAGTTAGAAATATTAAAACTTGAATTTAACAACTATGCTCTTTTTCTCGTTTAATTTCACTTTAAACCGATGAAAGAAGTGTGATTGTTCTTTTTAGGTACTTGCTACATCGTAGTAATAGTGATGTACGATATATGTTCATTTTTAATGTTATCATTATCAGCCTGATAAGAATATTTGGCCGAGACACTTCAGATGCGCACTGTTCACCTTGATGGTTTTAATGGCTTGAAATATGATTGTAATCACTTAAGTGCAACATGTGCAGCGCAAGTCTGTCATATGGACTTGAGAACATTATAATTGTGTGCTTTGGACATGGCTTCTTATGGTGACACTTTTAGTTTTGTAATCAGGCTCTCAAAAATTATATAAAAATTTGGATTTATATTTATCAGCCAATATATTGGTTATCGGCTTTCAAATATAAAGAATTATCGTTATCGGTATAAGCCAAAGTTTTCATATCGGAGCATTACTTTGTGTCTCTCAATTGTAAATATGTTTTTTGTGACACAATTTAACATCTTTTAATTCTGACTTTATAATACAGCTTTTTTTTATTTCTCATAATAGTGAATTTGTCTTCCAGTTGTGACTTCATAGACTTGTAGAGCCAGACCGATTTATCGGCCGGCCGATATTAGGCATTTTCCAAACTATCGGTATCGGCAGTTATAATGGCCGACAAATGAATATTTCAAAAATAAATTAAAAACCGACGAAACGCTTTAACATTGTCATCATGAGTGTTGAAGTTGTATAGTTTGTCCACCAGAGGGCACTCTACACCGTCCCTGTTGGCAACACTCTTGTATAACGCGCCTCACAGTTTTGCTGCTGTTTAATAATTACGTTACGTTGTTACCATAGACTGTAAAAAAAGATGGACGACGCCCCTTCGCTCTTTTCCATCGGAGAGAACTGAAGCCGCCAGTGTCTCGATATGACGCTGACATATTGGAACTAGAGTCTGCGCACTTGCGTGTTTCGGGACCAGTCATGCGCAGTCGTAAGTAGGAAGTAAAGCCGCGAAATCAAGGCCGCGCCCTCATTCTCGCTGAATCAAACGCAAGCGCACGCCCCGCACTTCTTCTCCAATGATGTCTGCTGCTGATGTCTGCAGAACCTCGTTAAAATAAGGTAAATACAACTACTAACCACATAATCAACATTATTTAAAAAAAGTCCGCTGGTGCTTCAGTGACTACCTCGCACAGAGAACCTGGCAATCACAGCTGTCAATCATGATATCAGAGCACCGTTTTTATCATCACATAACTAGCTAAAAACAAACTTATTTTAAAAACGAACACTTACGATTACATCAACGTGATAGAAACTACCGTAAATGACAGAAACTATCTTTTGAAAAAGGATATGTGAAGTGTAATTTAATTGTTTAGTCGGTCTCGCGTCCCATTGAATAACATGGGGAGGCGGGGGTCATGAGCTAGACCATTTCACAAGATGTAAACAACACTGGTCCAGAAACACTTCCTGTTTCAGTTTGTAACTGTTTTCTTTATTTCACATGTAAAGAAAAAATCTTAAAGATGTTTGTTTAACTTTTTGATTCAGTTTTAAATGTTCTGTTGGTTGTATTTTATCCCAGCTTTTAAAAAACTGAAACAGGAAGTGCTTCTGGACCAGTGTTTACATCTTGTGAAATGGTCACAGGTGGGCGATCGGGACGTTTTCACTTTTGAGGGCTTGTTTGGCTCGCTTGGTTGTTACAGTGTAATTGACTGACTGTCCTTTTAACTTTTGACAATGTGACTGTAGTAGAGATGCTTTTAATATGGATATTATGCTAATTAAGAAACATGTAGATACTTTAACTCCCCAAATCATATATTCAATTAATCTTTTGATTACTCAATGCCACTTTCCTGAAAACTGGAAGCATCTCGCCTTTTCAAATCTGGAGAGCGCTATGATGCAAGTGACTATAGGCCACTAAGTATATTACCAGAGCTATCAATGGTCATGGGAAAAACGAGAGCAGTTGAGAATGCATCTAGATAGCTGCAACTCTGCCTTTAATTGCATGCAATTTGGATTCAGGAAGAATTATTGCACAGAAATAGCCATTGTGCATTTCACAGAAAAAGTAAGAACACAACTATATAAGGGAGGAGTTGTTGCTGCTTTAATTTTATATCTCCCGATGTGACTTTGTCTTCCTCTAAACTTTATTCCACAATTAAGTTCCCATATCAGAGAGATTTTACATGATGCTATTATGCACATTATAGAAAATGAGATGCCTGTTTACTCATGGGCCACCAAAAGATAAGGGGTGTCCTGGGCCGTTGCCAGGACGTCGCTATGCAGTTGCTAAAGCACCCTGACTGAGGGCTTGTTAGAATTGCTCGCATTATGTATGAGCAATAGTAATAGTTACACTTGGCTTGACAAACACCACTTACATTGATTCAATAGCTTGGTAATTGTAATCAAGAAGGACAGCGAGTTTCTGGGATTTTTGGCTATTTTAAGGTGAATGTTGAGCCAAGAGCAGTGGGGCTCTCCAGCTACCTGAAATCAATCAGATGTGCTGGAAAACAGGGATTCCTTAATGAAAAGAGAACGAGAGGAGGAGATTATCCTCCGTCGTCAGTCTTTAATTATTCAACAATGATATAAATATCGAGCAGAGAGAGAACTGCTGGCCACTGGGGAGTGAAAAGAAAGTGAGAGAGGAGCTGAGCAAAGGATGAATGTGGTGTAAAATGTGATAATTGTCGTGTTGAAAGGGCAGTAAAAGGGAGGATGGGGCAGTTAAAGGTGAGAGACTAATTTCTCTATCCGACTGCAGAGAGTGAAGGTGACATTAGATGTGGGAGTTTGTGAAAGAGACAGCCGAGATGATATGACAGCTGCGTTTGAACTGAAAGATGAGGTGTCACTGCCAGCATTTGTAACCAGAGCTAGTACTCACAGTTTTTGTTTTTTCTTTCTTTTCTCTTTCTGGTTTTCATTATGTTGAAATTTCTCACTCAGGAGGACGTTATGACTCACTGATTTCACTGCTGGGAAACCTGAGTGGAACCACATCAGAAAATGCATTATTTTGATTGTCAATTTGGATAGGTACATTACATATGAGAGCGAGCCTTGTTTCTTCACTGAGTACATACATCACGACTCATTTATAGATGTATCATTTCTATCTTTGATGTAATTCTTGTTCATTTAAGCATTTATTTGAGTTTAGTATTAGAAAGTGTAAATAAATGCATGAAGAATACAGGCCTATTTATATGTATGCATTTATGTGTGTGGCCACTTTATTAAGTACACTTGTTCAACTGCTCATGAACACAAATATCTAATCAGCCAATCACATGGCAGCAACTTAATGCATTTAGGGATGTATATGGGCTGCATCGGAAAGTTTAAAAGTGCTGCCTTTGGAGGATGCATTCCATGGTAGGAAGGCACTTCACTTCCTGTCTCCTGAGATACCTTCATCTGATTGATTTTTGAAGGCAGCATATATGTAGCCCACAACCCAGTGTGTTCCATTACATGACACACTCTCAGAAAAAAGGAACAAAAGTTTTCACTGGGGCTGTACCTTTTCAAAAGGTAAACTTTTGTCCATTTTAGGTGCTAATATGTCCATTTCAGGTGTTAATATGTACATTTTAGGTGCTAAAATGTACATTTCAGGTGTTAATATGTCAATTTTAGGTGCTAATATGTACATTTTAGGTGCTAATATGTAAATTTCAGGTGCTAATGTGTACATTTCAGGCGCTAAAATGTCAATTTCAGGTGTTAATATGTACATTTTAGGTGCTAATATGTACTTTTTAGGTGCTAATATGTACATTTCAGGTGTGTGTATATGTCCACTTCAGGTGTTAATATGTACATTTCAGGCCCTCATATGTACATCTCAGGCCCTCATATGTACATTTCAGGTGCTAATATGTAAATTTCAGGTGCTAATATGTCAATTTCAGGTGTTAATATGTACATTTTAGGAGCTAAGATGTACATTTTGGGTGCTAACATGTACATTTCAAATGTTCATATGTACATTTTAGGTGCTAATATGTACATTTCAGGTGTTAATATGTACATTTCATGTGTTAATATGTCCACTTTAGGTGCTAATATATACATTTCAGGTGTTCATATGTACATTTTAGGTGTTAATGTGTACATTTTAGGCGCTAATATGTACATTTCAGGTGTTGACATGTACATTTTGTGTGCTAATATGTACATCTCAGGTGCTCATATGTACATTTTAGTTGCTAAGATGTACATTTTAGGTGCTAATATGTACCAGTAAGGTACCAATATGCAGCCTTTAAGTACAAAAGTGTATCTTTTGAAAAGGTACAGCCCCAGTGACAACTTTTGTACCTTTTTATCTAGAGTGTGTCACATGATCCTTCAGAAATGTAGGCTAATGCTCAAGAAACATTTCTTATTATTATCAAAGTTGAAAACGGTTGTTCTGCTTAATATTTTTGTGAAAGCGTGATGCATTTGTTTACGATCCTTTAAGGATCAAAAGTCATGATTATGTACAGTGTATGTATTTATATATACACATTTAATTCATCAACATTTCTTTAAGTTCACAGTTTTTAATTCAAATATTCCTTATAGTCCATCAAATGATAAACTGCATGTATACTAAAACTGCATGTATACTAATGATAAAAACATGTTGTTTAAAATAGTTTCAGGTGAATTATTGCATGCCACACTACAAGACACTGCTTGATGCGCTGTCAGCTACCCTCTTACGTGTTGCAGACTGACTGACTGAGTTTGTCCCAGGATAGGAACTCAAGTGTCATGCCTAATGGAACAGATCCCAGGTGAGTTAGTTTTCATTTCACTGATCTTAGCTGTCTGTGAACAACCTTGGATTAGATTGACCAGTTGAGGGCTTTGTTCTTGAGCTGAGGAAAAAGAGAGTGTGATGAATGAGTTCAGATGAATGGAATTGATCCAGAAATAGGAAGAGAGTGATAAGTCATTCTTCTGGTTGGTGTAACAGTTGGCCTCGTGAGGAAAGATTTATCTGAAGCCTGGGATTGACCCAAACTGACCCAGACCTAATTCAGAAGTTGGATGAACATGATTTGTTTAGATTTATGGTTCACACACTATATCAGAGTATAGATATAAGCGTATAGATCACAGACACAAACTTCATACTTATTTTAAAATCCATCCGTCCATCTGTTTCGCTAATTATATCAATTAATATGAGCATCTAGAATAATACAACTATATTATTTACCAGTAGATTTTTTAGCAGTTCTAACAATGCTAGGGTGTTTCTATGCGGTTAAAAAATATGATGTCCATTTTATCATCCACTGATCATAAGTCTAATCGTACGAAAGTAAGAGCAGACCTCAAACTGCACATTTTGAGATATGATTCATGTCTGTAGTACATATGGTGCAGGATCATTTAAGCTAGTTTTAGCAAGCAAGCGCCACTAATAATAATTGGTTCAAATTAACACTGCAAATTATTCATAGCCACGTAAACCAATACTGCGCAGAGAGATACATTTAGCCTCTTGCAAATGAATGGTAATAGGCCTACTGGTGTGTAGAAACAGCACCACTTGTACAAATGCGTGTCCCCTAAAGTAAAACTATAGTGCTTATGGACTCGCGTAAATGATTTTCCTCCACCGCGTGCCGATGTATATGTAAATGAGAGCTCCCTGAAAGTGGCTGTACAGAAACATTTGCAGCAGGGAATAATGAAGTGCTCCCTATCCTACTGTACTCCTCTGTTTGTGCTCAGCAAGGACAATCTATTGTCATGAGCATGACAGCGTCTGTATGAGTAATTACTGAAGCCCACTGCACACTATCCAATTTTCCTTCCGTCTAATGCGAGAGCACAAAACTAATGCTTAGAAGAGTTTGAGAGTGATCCTCGGATGAAATGAGATGTGGCGGTGCTTTGGGTTTACTTATGGCCATCCATATGGGTGCACCAACAGTAGTTGCAAGCATGAAAATTGCATTGGATTTTCTTCCCAGCAAATCAAAAAGTTTTAAAGGTCATTATTGACTTTGTGGGAAAGAGACTGCTGAGGTGTTGACATCCTAATGGACTATAGGTCTATAATTAAATGTTTGCATGCACCCTCACTCATATGATAAATGCTGCTCTCATCGAGATATCATTTTCAACCAGCATGACTCATCCTCTCGGCTTGCACTGCCAAGAACAGAGCCATAGGATTTAGAGCAGCGCTCTGACAGAGGAACCCTTCCATTCCCAAGCTCAAAACAAGAAACTGGGAACTTGGTTTATGTTTCTTCAAGGAAATGTGGAAAGAGCACAGATGTTCGGACATGACGTCAATTCGCAGGCCGATCTGGAAAATAATACAAACAAAACATCTCTTGGTAACACTTTTCGATAAGGTTCAATAGTTAACGTAAGTTAGCTGTCACCCCCCTTTTTGAGAATGGGGTTAAAATGCACTATTCAAACTTAAATGGTTGTAATTCAAGAATGCTTTGGAATATACCCAAGTTTGGTCTCGTTTTAAAGAAAACACTCAGCAGATTACTGCTGAAGTGAAAACGCTTAAAAAAATTCAAGTATGAAACGGCTATGGAAGTTTAAACTTACAGTAAATCAAAGATACTATATTTTTTATTTTATATATAATATATATTTTACAAAATATTTTTTACTCTAAAATTACTATAAAATCAAAGCCATAAGTCTAATCAAGAAGTTGATATCACAAAGATTGAAGTTCCCATGAGATTTTATTTAGGCGTAGTACCATAAATAGCCACCAGCTGCCATTGAATTCCATTGAATTTAATTGTATACATTCTGCCTTTAACAAATTAATACATTTCTGTCCAAATATCACTTCTGTCACCAAATTTGGAACCTTGAGACTCAGACCTTTCTGACAGTATGTGTTTTGTCAAGATTAGAAAAGGTTTTGATCATAAATTATGAAATATAATGATGCCCAAAAGTCACATTTATATAGCGCTTTTCACAATACAGATTGTATCAAAGCAGCGGGAGGGAAGGGGAGGAGCCTGATAAAATAAGTACCGTTTCTATGGTAAAGCAACGTTCAATTATAAAACGGTTTTCACAGAATGAATTCTGAGATTATAAGCTTTCAAATGATACCTAATTAATTATAACTGCTAAAATATGTGTTATAATAAAATGGCGATACAAATAATAATATTATATTTTAGAGGATAATATATATATATATATAAAATTATAATAATATTATATTTTAGAGGATAATATATATATTATGGGTTTGGTACAGCATGGGGGTGAGTAATTAATGACTTAATTTTCCTTTTTGGGTGAACTAACCCTTTAAGGAATATCAATACAGTGCTGCCTTAAAAGCACTTTAATAAAAATGAAGTTTTTATTTTTTATTTTATATAAAAATGAAGCACCAACTCTGCTTAAAAAAATACACACACACACATCTTATAACAGCCTAAGTGGTTTACTAGAGTCTTAACTGATTTAAGATGGTCTTCCAACTGGTGTTCAACTGGTTTCCCCGTCTAAAACCAGCCAACAGACTATAGGCTGAGAGGCCAACAAACAATGTTTTTCCAGCTTCATTCAGCTCCGAAAAGAATCAAGATGCTCCAGTCGACGGATAAATATAATACGTGATAGAATGACTACATAGATCAAAGTGACACTTCACTAGAAGAGGAGATCTGGAGACCGCGGGTTTCCATTGGATCATCCACACTGCGCAGGGAGGAGGTCTGCACTATTTATCTGGGATATGAGCGCACCATCTGTCTTTCCGTCAGCCAATGAGCGCTTTAATTCCCACTCTATTCACCGGCGGTGTCTTCATGTAGTGAGCAGACTGCACACTACAGACTGCAGAATAGAGAGAGGAGCACTGCCCAGTGACGTCGTGAGTGAGCGAGCAACAGTACAGAGTGCGCGAGGAAAGGAGAGGGAGGCTCCGCGATCTGTCGTCGTCCGTGTGTAGCTACCGTGTTTCTTTTTTGCCGATGTTACATCATATACATTAATTCCTGATAGTGTCCGCAGAGGATACTCTCATGAGCCGTTTAATATCCATCGATATTTGGTGTTTATTTTTTACCTGCAAGTCTCTAAGACGACGGCATCATCATGGCAAGTACACTAGCCTCTGATATTCGTACGATTTCCGAAAAAAAAAAAACGACTGTCAGTCCGACGTTTGTAAACAGTAGTGTGTAAACGTTTGCGTCTAATACAACTCGCAATCGCTTTTTCTTTGGCTATTTGTTGTCAGTCGCTGTAATCGAGCAATACATTTACGTGAAGCACAACTATAAACCTTGTTTTTTAATGAGTATTTTTTTATTTAGAAATATTCGACTGTTATTTAATCGCCCGAATATTTGAAAGCAATCTCGCACATGTCGAATCGCGACGCACGCAATATCGTACAAGAGCAATTGCACGCGCACAGAGACAGTTGGTGGTTGAAGTTTAATACGAAGCTGTGCGTAGTGAACGCCTAGCACGAGCAATTAAAAGACCATATTTATTTACCTGTCGTTTTACTACACACACGTACACACACTGTGGTTGTATCAAGCATCCCTCAAGGACCAGCTCCACAGACCGTTCCCTAAAGAGCCTGCACGACGCAGTAAGTAATAAAACTGTGTGCAATTATTGTTCGCAACAGGGGTCTCATTCACCTTACAGTGAAACAATTTAATTGAATGTGTGTTTAATTGAATGAGGTTTTGAGCCACCACACAGATGCCGTAAACATCATTTCAATGGGCCCTGCAGCTTAGGCTAACTGAGGGGCAAGTTGACCTGAAGTGTTCTTGAATGCTTGGTCTCGAGTCTTATTGAATAGTCGCTGTCCGTGGTGCTGAAACAAATGACGGCTGATGTAGATCGGTGTTTCTCGATCCGGGTCCTGCAGGTGCCCCAGCACGGCACATTTTCTCTGTTTTCTCCTCTGTTACATACACATCTAATTAAAATCATCAGCTAATGCTCCAAGACCCGAAAAAAGTCGTTTAAATAAAGTAAAAATCGGTAAAAGTTACCACCATTTTGATAAATGTCATATTATAATAATAGTTCAAGTTCATTTATTGTATTATTCATTTATTCTCAATCATTTGTCACAAGTTCTTTTATAATACATATAATTTTACTATTAAATGATGTAAAAAACATGATTTCAAGGGATCTAAAAATATATATAAATGCGTGATAAATCACACTGATTGTGTTGGTCATCATGTGGGCTTCCTTTTATCTTCAGTGTTATTATCAGTATGTTTTTGCTCAGATAGCTCAAATAGATTGGTGTGTAGTAACTGTATGTAAAATCAACAACAAATAGGAACTGTGAGTGACAGACTACCCAAAATTATATATAATTAAATATGACAAGAAAGCCATTCAAAATATGTATTGCTGGAGGCCCGTCAGGGACAGGGTTGCACATAATATTTAGATCCATATTTCCTGATTACTTCACGTTTCGAATGCCTTCCTTATTTAAAACAGTTTTTCACCGATCAATTCATCTATATGCTCTATGAAGTGAAATGAGTGTGTCGAATAAATTTTGCACTGGTGAAGGTGCTGAAGGGATGGTGAGAGGCTTTGATTGTTGCGTTTGTTGTAAGTATTGATGTGAAACAGAATTTTGTGCCACTGTTTTTGATTTATTTGACTGAATTGTATGAGTTTCATACAAATGTGTAGTTTTTACCTTCAGGAACTATTTTTGGGCTGTTATACAACAACCATGTTGGATCGTGAGACCTAATGAGCTCAATGAATTAGACATCCACCTCAAGTTTAAAAAGCAGTTTTTGGCTTTAATAGGTTTAAAGGTCACTCATCAAGCCACATTTCTTTTTGTAGGGTTCGTGCTCCCTGTGTCCGTTTTTTTTAGCTCCATAAAATCCTCCTTTGTGGAGCATAGCTTATGTGAAGCTTTGCATTATTCTGGGTCACAGAGGTGTCGATTCAATCCTGTGAGTTTTATTTAAGCCACACCTTTGTGGCATTTAGCAATTATGCTGTGAAAGCTGCCTCGGTCTGTGAGTGCCAACTTTTAGCCACTATTCCATTTTACTGATGTCTGGCATGTTGTTATTTTTGAGGCGTTCTCCTTGACCTTTTAAGTAATTTGATAGCTTTATGACAGATAAGCATAGGTTATTCAGACTGTGTTAGGAGCCTCATGTTGCTTTGAAGACTCACTGTCAGATCTCCTTTATAGCTGCCACATACTGCAAAGTGACTATCAACCTAGTGTGTGTGACTCACCTTTGCAGCTGCATTTGAAATTGCGATTTAGGTTTTCAGCGTTAAAAATGACCATGTTTGTATCCATTTCAACTGTTACATGTGCATGAGTGAGTCTTTCTGGTAATATTAGGCATCTGTTTCTTTATGGAGGTATTTTTTATTGCAGTCTTGCAGGTGTGGAATGCCTGGAAGCGTAAATGGGGTTAATTGGCATTTCCGTTGCATAGCTACTACTTATGTGTTCATCAGCAAAATAAGCCCCGCTGGGTCCAGAGAGTGAGTTAACGAACTCTCTTAATTAGAGGAATGATGAATAATAAAGTTTTTATCATGTCCATGCGGATCTGCTGATGGGATGCTGTATTTATGCATCTAGATCAAGAGACTCGCAGCAAATAATTATAAACAGAGACACAAAACTGAAACTTGCATTGACTGATCTGATTGATTGGAACGCACGCTGAATGCTTTGTGGTTCGTTATACAATCAGTTTAAACAAGGAGATGCAGCTCCGCATGTTAATTACTGCAATTGTTTGAAGTATACACAGTGTGTTTGCCCATTGGTCAAATATTTTTGTTTGGGTTCACAGATCGTTTACACAAGATCATGGCCTGTAGAAGCATTTACACGGTGTCTGCTATTAATGTGATCGCAAGACATTCATAGGCTGGGTCATTTAAAAGTGTGAATTACGTAGTAATTCCGGCAACTAAGTAAGAGGGATGTGTAGCATCTAGAACCAGACCGATATATCGGCGGGCAGATATTATCGGCTGATATTAGGCATTTTCTAAAATATCGGTATCGGCAGTTATAATGGCCGATAAATGAATATTTAAAAAATAAAATGAATACGGACGAATCACGCTTCAACCGTGTCATGAGTGTTGTCAAAAAGTGCAGGTAAAGGGATAAGCAAGCTGACATTGTAATTATAAGGTAGCAATGTAGGGACTAATTATTTTATTTATCAGAACTTTAATATATTTTGATGTTCCTCCGTTCTGTTGTGACAATAGAAACAAGTTTCTTTTTAAAATGCATTATCATATTATTTTAATTAAAACTCTGAGGGAAATCTGTTAATATTTTGTTGCGCGTTTCTGAAATAAAAATAATAATAATATCGGCCGATATATCAGAATATCGGATTTTAAAACCAACAAATACTTGCATCAGATTCAAATTCATTTGTATTTAGATTCAGAGGCAGAAGGGCAAGTAATTACATTTTGATAGAAGTTCGGCAAAACATTTTTATTTGGAGTAATGTGCACCAGTGAATCATGCACAATGCATTAAAAAGTAAATAGCATCCATTTTGATTTTGTCTTGACTTTAAGTACATCGCTTCAGCAAACCCCATTTCATGTTGCCTCGAATTTTGGAAGCGTTCACAAGTGAAATGACACCACCACAACCATGAACTCTCAAATATTCACTCTTCTTCAAAGTGCAAACACTGAAGCCAGCAGGCCAGCTACTAGGTTCATTTTAGGTAAGGGGAAAGGGTTTTAGTGAGGAAAACGGCTCTATGTGCTTCTCTAGTTTGTAGCACTAGTTTTGCTCGGTCAAAATTGAGCCTAGAACAAAAGGTCCATTTGCTCCCCCGTTTATCGGCAGCCTAATTGAAATGTGTTTTAGAATGGTTCAATGTGTGTTTGACTGTTTTCCCCGCTCAAACTGCCTTGATGATATCAGCTGAAATGGAAAGTAATTTCAGAAGTGCTGCAAGTTATTACATTTTGATTAAACATTACGAAGATAACTATGACAATAACTATTAGCATCCAAAAAAATGGATTATAATGTTCTGTTTATTATAAGCACGCTGCAGTTTTGTCGTCTACCACTTTTTGTTCATTAGCTGGAAAAAAAGATATTCTCAAAGGGATTACAATGATATCATCTGCTGCTTCGTTATCGCTGTAGTGTGGACTTATTATAATTAATTATAACCATTATTAAAACTTCATATTATCATCCTTGGTGTGAACAGGTTTTTAGCCACTGAAATAGACACGTGTCCCAAACCCTGCCTGGAACAGACTTTGTAGTCAGAAAACAGCAGCGCATCTTCTTCAAAGTTAAAGTTTTCACAAGCAATGTGATGAATGACTGACAGGCAGAAAGCATCTGGAAGTCTTCTGACTGTCTAAACAAAGATTCCAATCACACTTTTTTGTAGAGGATAGGGATATTTTAGGACATCTCATTCGAACAATGACATTTTACAGAAATCACTTAGAACTGCAGAGAACTTTTGGTCTAATAACACATCGGTACCTAGTCGACCGTTCTCTGAGATTTGTTAATCGAATGTAAAGAATGTATATGCTAGTATATGGGGGAATATAATAAGTAAAGAGAAATCGCTAGTTAATACCACTAACAAGGCTCAAAATAGCCCCACACTAACACAATAACATAATGAGGGTCCCTACATGCAAAACAAAGCATTGAGAACTTTGTAAGTGTACAGACCGTTTAATAAGAAGATACTTTATAAAGACAGTTCACTTCGTGTACACAGGCGGCGCCATCTTTGGAAAACAGTCTCGACAAGTCGAACCATGAACGACGTTGCCATGAACTGCCTTATTAAACGGTCTGTACTCTTACAAAGTTCTCAATGCTTCATTTTGCGTGTATGGACCCTCATTATGTTACTGCGTTAGTGTGGGGCTATTTTGAGCCCTGTAAGTGGTATAAACTAGCGATTTCTTTTTACTTATAAAATGCCCCCATTACTAGCGTTATACGCTAAACAGTTTTTAGAGATAAAGCTCTTTACATTCGATTATCATGAAAACAAATCTCAGAGAACGGTTGACTAGGTACCAATGTTTTATTAGACCAAAGGTTCATTTTGCGCTGGAGTTCTCCTTTAAGAAAAGTAGTATTCCAAGCATAAACTTCAGCGTAGGTATTAGAGACAGACCGATATTATCGGCCGATATTAGGCATTTTCCAAAATATCGGTATCGGCAGTTATAATGGCCGATAAATGAATATTTAAAAAATCTAATAACGACGGATGAAACATGCTTCAATCATCTCTCCTTGGCCTGTTATATTGAAAATGTATGTTTTACAATTTGCAGTATGATGTCATCTATTGCTAAATTATGGCTCATCATAGACTAGCTAACCACAAAGCTAGCTAATGCCTCTATCATCAGTGGAAGACATTAATGAGCTTGGAAACCACAATGAACTTTTTCTGCCTAAATAAAGTAATGATTACTGTATTTATAACTAGCATATCTCTAATTACAGTCCCTGCATTGTAAAATGTAAGTTATACTTGCGAGGAGTGAACATTTAGACATAGAGAAAAAGTATTAAACGTATCTTGTGCAGAAAAGTTAGCTTTTCTTTTACACGTGTGTGAAATCCAACAATATTTAATAAAAAAAAAAATATCGGCCGATATATCGGATTTTAAAACCCAAAAATATTTGTATCGGTATCGGCCTTCAAAATCCTTTATCGGTTGGGCTCTAGTAGGTATTGACTCTTCACTTCCATGCATATGTACATTTAGACTGATTGGCCAACTCCTGCGGTAGACATGCAATCCTGAATGACAAGATAAATCACTGGAGGAGGACATTTCACGACTTGATGACTGAAGAAAGGCTGAAATAAGTCCCCGTATCAAGACCTATTCAGCTAACATGGCCATTACAGTGGCGCTTTAACAGTGAACAAAGCCTCCCTGATGGACATGTTAATTAACTTGTTTCTCACCTATTTGGTTTGAGGTTTGTAACCATTGCAGAGAGGTGCTGCGAGCGTTTAAATTGCTGGAGGCCTGACAGATTGAATTGCGTTATTGGTTGCCGCACACAGTCGGCAGGTAAATGCACTTCCTTGAGTGACACGCGAGGTCAGGACAATGAGCCTAGAGAGGATGAGGAACAGACAGTGGCACCGGTGAGTCCTACACCTTTGTACCTCCTTACCCACCCGCCCACACAGACTGTAATGCCTCATCTTGATGTGCTTTCTCGTTTTCGATTTCTTGCTCTGTTTTATCACTATCGGATTGACTGATACCTCCAGGTTTGCATCTGTTCAGATTGATGCCCAACTGGGCAACCTCAACTCTGCTTGTATCGCTAGATGTGCTTTTAGGAAGCCCTGCAGGAGAATTCAGTAGATTTTGTTTTCTTGTTGTTCAGTTGGAGCTCTCAGACTCAGTGTGATGTTTGGAGGCTTGACACTGCTGATAAGGCTGTAAACTGCTCTCACTATCGCACCAGTGTTGAACCTGTCTGCCGCAGGGAGGAGGAGCAACTTAATGCATCAGTGGTGCTTTGAAATCCGGAGGGTCAACTTCCTAAGCCCTTTCTTAGCCTTTCCCAGCGGTTATTTGCATTACGAGCTTGACACGAACACTCTCACTCTATTGAGACGCTAATATGATTCATATCAATGCTCTAATCCCATCCCTCATGATCTACCTCCGTCTCTATTTCCTTTTCCACTATCTCTCGCGTCCCCATTCCGTTCCCCATTTCCTTCCTCTCCGTGTCTTTCTCCAGACCCGGCGTCTGGGATTTGTAGATAGCGACTGGAAAAAAATAGTCTCTCAGAAATCTATTTCAATATGGCATATTGATTTTTTTTTTTTTTTGCTGTTTTTATGTGATACATTTGTTCTTGTCATAAACGTATACAAGCTTTTGGACTAAAGGTTTTGAACTAAAACGATCAAAATATGTTATAAATAGGAAATGGAAGGAAAGTAAGCACTCTATAATATTTAATTAAGAAAATCAATGGCAAGGAACAGCTTTAGTGGAACAATTGATTGGAGTCTATCAACTATTTTCAGTGCTTGGAGAGTTGGAGCCGCTTCTGGTGCACAGGTCAGAGAAAGCCATTTCAGCTCAATTTTGGCTATTCTCCTAGAGTGGAAAAGAGGATGTGGTTAGGGAACTGTCCATCAGTGCTGAAGCTTTACTCGAGCAGAGTTCTAGTAACTGCCATAGTGAGAGCACTTTGTCACATCAGGAGTTAATCAAACACGGTTCCTCTGCAATTGCGGCCGCTGTGTTTCACTTGAAATGGGCATCGCAACTCAGTCCGCACACAGCAGGGTTGGAAAATGACAAGGGCTTGCGGTAAAAATGCCACCAAAATGAATACAAATACCAAAAAATAAGATGTGGTGCAAAAAAAGGTAAATAAGTTCTTGTTCACCCCAAGAAAAGGGGCTGTTTTGCAATTGTGAAATTGATTTTAAACAATAATTCAATAACAAGTTCAAGGAGAACTCCGATGCAAAATGAACCTTTGGTCTAATAAAACATTGGTACCGAGTCGACCGTTCAACAAAACCGATATTTGTTTTCATGATAATCGAATTTAAAGAGTTTTATCTCTAAAAACTGTATGGGGGTATTTGATAAGGAAAAAGAGATCGCTAGTTTATACCACTAACAAGGCTCAAAATAGCCCCACACTAACACAGTAACATAATGAGGGTCCATACATGCAAAACGAAGCATTAAGAACTTTGTAAGTGTAAGAAGATACTTTATAAAGCCATTTTTGGTCTTGACAAGTCCACTTAACACGTTGTTCGTGGTTCGACTGGTCGAGACTGTTTTTCTAAGATGGCTCCTGTCTGTATACACGAAGTGAACTGTCTTTATAAAGTATCTTCTTATTAAACGGTCTGTACACTTACAAAGTTCTCAATGCTTCGTTTTGCGTGTATGGACCCTCATTATGTTACTGTGTTAGTGTGGGGCTATTTTGAGCCTTGTTAGTGGTATAATTAGCAATTTCTTTTTACTTATTAAATGCCCCCATTACTAAAGAGTTTTTAGAGCTAAAACTCTTTACATTCGATTATCATGAAAACAAATCTCAGAGAACGGTCGACTAGGTTTCAATGTTTTATTAGACCAAAGGTTCATTTTGCATTCTCCTTTAATAGGCTATTAGGTGACACACTTTAGACAAAATATTCTCTGCTTTTTTCTCTATATTTGCCAATGAAAATAATTCCAAAACATAAAGCTATAATGTGTGACTCCAAGCAACACAGTTTCAGTTTGCGAATCGTTCTAATGAATGACTCGACGACTCGTTCTGATTTGTAGCAGCCATTTTGAATGAATCGTTTGACTGAATGATTCAATGACCAACTGGTTAAGACAATGATTTGCTGCCACCTATTTGCAATTTTAGTATTATTTCATTTTAGATGAGGGACTGAGGGATGAAGACTGAATTCTGTTTTTGTATTCGGTCATGATTCTGGTTAAAGAGATATGATATTAAGAGCGAAAAATGAGATAACATTGAAAATATAAGCGCACTTTGTTCACGGAAGAAGCTTGTGATTTGTGTATCAGAGCACCTCCGTTCACAGTAAATGAGCCTCATCAGTCATCAGTGCATATGCTGTGAGTTTAACATGAATTTTTGACGACTCCTGTGTATAAGTTGCATATATTTTGTTTAAATCATAATTGTATTTCATTACATTGTGGTTTAAACCCCTAATATTTTACTTGAAACATTTTTTCAATAACAATTAACATTACAATTGTTTTAGCTTGCTACTTTTTGATAGTCATTTTTTGATAGACATTATTTTGCTGTTATCCGGTTGCTAATGATCATTGTGTGCATTGCTGTGCAGTTTTCTATGGTGTTACTACTGTTTTGGTTGGTTGCCAAGGCATTGCAATGTTTCTATGCAGTGGCAGTGCTAGTGTATTCTAGGGGTTACCAGGACATTACTATGTTAATATGGAGTGTTCTGAGTGCTTTAGCATGTTGCTATTTGATTTCTTAGGGTCTTCTGGGCAATTGCTTGTTGGTTGCTTAGCTATTTGCAATTTATTATTTCCCATAGATCTCATATATCTCACAATTATCACTACATTTATTCAGATTTAAATTGAGTTTTTTTTTTTTATAATTTGCATATTAATATCCATATTTTTGTCATCTTGGTTTGTTAAATGAGCAATAGTAACAGTGATGCTTTCCTTAGCAAACACAGCTAATGACATATTACCAGGGCCCTGCTGCTTGTTTGGTGTCTTTCATTAGTATGCTTAGCCCGTGAGACACGTACTGTGGTGATGTGGTCTCTTATCAGGCCTTTACACAGGGATGCTAACGTTTGTTCAGCATTATTCCTTTAAAATGGCTGATAATAGGCCTCGGTGTGCTTTGTAAAACTACGGTATGATTAATGGCCAGCTGTTGCATTGGACTTTGGCTCTGTGGCCAGGTTTTCTCTAAAATTATGGTATTTAAGCTTTAGATATGGGTGCATTTTGCAAAGATAATGGTGTTTGTGTCCTAAGCCAGATTTGCACAAGAGGGAAGGAGAGAGAGAGGGGGAGAGAGCAGCAAGCTGGCAACTGACTGTAAACCCAAGACCAGATGGAGAGAGAGAGAATCTGTTTGTGGATCAGATTTAGCCTACATTCAAAAGTAAAGGATAGTAAAACCTGAAATCACCTGCAATTAATAGTACAAAACATTTGTATGGGCTTTGGTAAAGTCTCAAGGTGTGCCTTCTCCAAAAGTGTCCGGGTGATACTTTTATTTACCCACCACGATGGCTGAGGTGAAGCTAGTTTACCAGCCACAACACAAAATCACCTACATTTGGCTGGTGCTAATTTCCATCCCTGGATCAAAAATACAGTAAAACAGTAATATTGTGAAATATTGCTACAATTTAATATATCTGTTTTCTATTTGAATATAAAAAAAAAATTTTTGCTTAATATTTTTTGTGGAATATGTAATGAGCAGAAAGTTCAAAAGAACAATATTTATTTGAAATAGAAAGTTAATAATTTTTATATATTTTTTTTATTTTATAATTTTTATTATAAATGTCTTTACTGTCAAATCCGTAATCCGTACTCGCTGAATAAAAGTATTAATTTCTTAAAGAAAAGTAAAGAAAAATTCAGTTGTAGAGTATAGCTCAATATATAACCAACAGAAGTCAATGGAAAGCCTTATTTTTATAGAAATAGGGATATAACTGACAGGTTTGGTAAGCTTATACAAAAGGGACACTTTAAACACTGCTGAATAAAACATTTTGCTCTATTTTTCTATGGCTTTTCACCCATTTATTGACCAACCGTGAAGTTAGAGGATATAGATTGTTGCAGCAACCTCATATATTAGGCACTTTGTTATCTGAATGAACTTCCTATTTAATCGTTCCAATAGTTGGCTCAAATGACTGTGGGTGTGATAGACCGGTTGAGGATAAGAAAAGGAGGAAGTGACTAAGCTAATAAATCCAGCACTAAACAAATCAGCCACTGAGCTAATAGGAAGATTTATAAGCCTACTTTAAGTGTTGAACACAGCACTGCAAATATAAGCTTTGCAGCCATTTTTTCAGTATTTAGACAACAGAACCAAACCAAAATTTGCATATTTTTCTTTCATGAAAATCGTTTAGATTACAAACCAGTGCAGATGAACCTCTAGTTTTATGTTTCTGATGCACGTCTATTTGTGGTATCCTTGTGTGTATCAGTGTGTACCATTTACTAACATGATAAAAGTTTTTATTGACGTTTTGAATATAACTTTGTACATTTAGTGCAAAGTGCCTTTGTACTTTGTAACTTTGACATCTGTAAGCTGTTATTTAGCCTAACACTTATAGAGTGCCGAAGTTACGACGTCACTCTGTAGGCCAAAACGCGGAAGTGTGTTAGCATTTTAGCATTACGTTTCCCTCGCTCTAAAGCCTATGGGATTTTGAATGGGTTTTTGCTAAATCGCCTGAAATAAGGTCTGTGGTGAACAAAGCCTCTAAATATTTTCACGTTTTGATCTATGACATAAAACACGAAGTTATAACCTGCTTGTGTTTTTTTAAACTTTATTGTGTCTGATTGTGTTTTTTAAAATCTTTATATAGGCTTCAAAATGTATAAATTTTGGATTAACTTGTAAAGATTATCTTGATAGACAAAACGTGTAGGGGTCACAACTCTTTGTTGAACACAGATCTTATTTTTTGCGATTTTCCAAAAGTCTATGGGGAAAATGCATCGCTTTTCGACCGAGGGAACCCTTGCGCCGCTAGCTTCCGAGTTGTCCTACAAAGTGACGTCATCACTTCGGCACTCTATTGTGTTAACATGTCATGTATAAATGTTTTAGTTTTGTGGGTGTACTTTCAAACATGTTTATATTTGAGCATTTATGTTATTGCAGTTTCCCAGAACACATATTTTAGTCATATTTGTCAGGTTGAAGGAACATTTCATGCTTTATATCCCCAAAAAAGCCCACAGGTGCCTCTGTCAAGCTGCTGCCTGGGTTTTGCTTTAATCATCTGAAGGGAATTAATTTAAGACCACATTTGATGCACTCTCCAAATTCTTATTATCATTGGCTAGATGCCAAATTTGACCCAGAATGCATTTGACCTAGTTTGCTGTGCTTAGGTTTTGTTGTTGGATCGTGTTTGTGTGTAGACCACCAGACAAGGTCTCTGCATGCCACCGTTCTCTCCAATCCACTCAACGACATGCATTTGAGTGGCTCCCACTTCTCATTTCCTTTGCACACAATAGCCCTGATGGCATAGCAGTGGTGTTTAATACCAACTGGAGCTGCTGCATTCATGCCTTTGTGTGCATCTGTGCACTTTCTGCTGCAGCGTTCTGAATACGGTGCTGCTCGCCCAAAGCCTTTCTGGCCCTCAAGGGAGCAAGCTGAGGTACAATTCCTTCCAGGTGGCCTTTTAAATCCCAGTGGTTGAGGAGATAGAGTCCTCCTCACATTTGGCCTCAGGTCTTTTAACTTAGGCAGCAGGGGCTCCAGCGGATTGTGGAGTGCCTTCAAAAGGGCTACTTGAAGGACTTGCCGCCTGCTGAAGAGAAAAGTGAAGAGGACTGTTGCTTTTTTTCGGACTTACTCGGCTAGAGGAAGGATTTGTGGAGGAAACGGTAGGATCAGGGATGAGGGATTTCAAGTTTGACCAGTTCAGAACCTCTGTTTTAACCAGGTTGAACCCTGCAACTTAAAACTCTCAAGGGTCAAGGACAGGTCAAGGAGAGCAGGAATCGTTATTTGTCAATGATAATGTGATACTTTTGTTTCTCATTAGCGTCTTCAATCTTCTCTAAAGCCTTGGTTGACCTATTCTGGTTGTGGTGATGAATAAGGGTCTTATCATGCGAAACGATCGGTTATTTCAAAACTTATTCCAAAAATGTAACTTTTCTAAGGACAAATGCTAGCCTTGCTCCATTCTGTGAGGCGCGTTTGTAACGTCACGTAATACGTAATTACGTTCAAAAAGGTCACGGGCGACGTAGCCGGAAGTACAGAATCAAAATCGTCCGACATCGTTGTTTTACCTTTTAATTCCTTTTTTTGTAAACGGTGTTTGAGTTAGTTTGCACGTCAACCTATGCGTTCAACTTGTAAACACTGACTCTGTACTTACGGCTACGTCGCCCGTGACCTTTTGAACGTAATTACGTATTACGTGACGTTACAAACACGCCTCACAGAATAGAGCAAGGCTAGCATTTGTCCTTAGAAAAGTTACATTTTTGGTTCAAGTTTTGAAATAACGCATGATAAGACCCTTATTCATCGTCTGGTGTCGTTTAAAGACATTTGAAGCTGCATCTGAAACTGTTATTAACTGTCTTTTGGACCTTGGACCGTCTGGTTCCCATGTAAGTCCATTATATGGAGAAAAATCCTGGAATGTTTTCATCAAAAACCTTAATTTCTTTTCGACTGAGGAAAGAAAGACATGGACATCTTGGATGACATGGGGGTGAGTAAATTATCAGCAAAAGTTTTTTCAAAAGTGAACTAATCCTTTAAGGAATTCCTCCTTCTCATGTGAAATAAGGAACAGAGCTCTGGCTGAGCTGTGGGTTAGCTGTGAAGTACAATTTAGTTTTTGACTCCCCCTTCCCACCCTCTTTGCAAAGCATTCATCATAGTGACAGGATCACAAAACAATCTGAGGCTAAATGTGCCATTCAAACTCTAAAGGTCAGATTGAAATGATCACTATCTTGTTAAAAGTAAACTTTGGCCGCTTTTTCCTAATGTCACACAGCCCAAGCACAATAGTTGATGGGATGTAGTGGAATATTTTCACAATGGCTATGAGTCGTATTCTGTGACCAAAGTGACTAGCTGAACTTTTCAGGGGTTCAGTCTGTATGTGATTCAAGGCAACCTATTTGTCAAACTATTGTACCAACACACTCTCATTGCAATTCTAACACAAACAAAACTATTTTATGTTTTGGCGAATTGGTGGCAAAATCGTATGAATTTGTTTAATCTCATTCGTATGTTTTCACACGATCTGCTTACGCCCCACAGACGGTTAGGATTGGGGTGGACCTTCATGCTTAGTGTTTGTTTATTTTTTAAATTATACATTTTTATGATCAAATCAAATCAAAACGGACAATTTCAGACTAAATCACCACCTTGTAAAATTCAGAACTGCCTTAATTGTATGTGGCATTGATTCAACAAGGTGCTGAAAGCATTCTTTAGAAATGTTAGCCCATATTGACGGGATAGCATCTTGCAGTTGATGGAGATTACTGATTTGTCTCCCATTCCACCATATCCTAAAGATGCTCTATTGGGATCTGGTGACTGTGGGGGCCATTTTAGTACAGTCAACTCATTGTCATGTTCAAGAAAGCAATTTGAAATGATTCGAGCTTTGTGACATGGTGCATTATCCTGCTGGAAGTAGCCATCAGAGGATGGGTACATGGTGGCCATAAAGGGATGGACATGGTCAGAAACAATGCTCAGGTAGGCCGTGGCATTTAAACAATGCCCAAATGGCACTAAGGGGCCTAAAGTGTGCCAAGAAAACATCCCCCACTCCATTACACCACCACCAGCAGCCTGCACAGTGGTAACAAGGCATGATGGATCCATGTTCTCATTCTGTTTACGCCAAATTCTGACTCTGCCATCTGAATGTCTCAACAGAAATCGAGACTCAGACCAGGCAACATTTTTCCAGTCTTCAACTGTCCATTGTAGCCTATTTTTCCTATTTGTAGTAGAGATGAGTGGTACCCGGTGGGGTCTTCTGCTGTTGTAGCCCATCCGCCTCAAGGTTGTGCGTGTTGTGGCTTTACAAATGCTTTGCTGCATACCTCGGTTGTAACGAGTGGTTATTTCAGTCAAAGTTGCTCTTCTATCAGCTTGAATCAGTCGGCCCATTCTCCTCTGACCTCTCGCATCAACAAGGCATTTTCGCCCGCAGGACTGCCGCATACTGGATGTTCTTCCTTTTTCACACCATTCTTTGTAAACCCTATAAATGGTTGTGCGTGAAAATCCCAGTAACTGAGCAGATTGTGAAATACTCAGACCGGTCCGTCTGGCATCAACAACCATGCCACGCTCAAAATTGCTTAAATCACCTTTCTTTCCCACTCTGACATTCACTTTGAAGTTCAGGAGATTGTCTTGACCAGGACCACACCACTAAACATGTGATTGTGAACACATGTTTAACATGTGAGCACCTGTAGGAATGGCAAAAATCAATTAAAAGATTGCTGGATCTCACATAGGGTGACAACAAGTCATAATACACACAATGCCTCATTTGAATGTGTCTTTCCATTTGTTTAACGTTGTAATTAAAACAAAAACTTCAATTAACACTGGCATCCGCTTCCATTAGCAGTGCTGCTACGTTTTCAAATTATAAGTCATCATCATTGTCAAGTAACAAATTCAACTTACACTGCAGCCTGCTCATTTAAATGAAGTCAATGTCATTCTTTTATCTGCAATATCTTTTCTTTCGGTGCAAATTAGGCTCATTAGAGAATGTGCCTGATTCACAAACATCAGCACTATTTTCCTGTAAATACGGCTTTTTGGAAGGTATGTTTGAGTACATTTTCTTATAATCATGGCAGCAGTAATTGCAAGCCAGGCGAAGGTTGTTTTTTTTTTTTCAGTCTTTCAAACATTCTGTGTAAAAACTCCTGGAATGAAAAACTTTAACATTCAGTCATTTGTCTGGGTGCATTTCTTTGCATAGGGCACAATTGTCCAGTGCAAACTGCGATCAGGCCTAATTTTGTGGGTGTGTTTGTGGCATCACATCATTTGCATAATTCCTTCAGTAAATCGGATGGCGACACAATGCGACACATACAAATAAACAATGCTATCAGTGGGCACAGTATTTCACAGTTTCACATTCTTAATTCCCCTGTGATTCATCGCTCTTTTCCATGTAATCTCAATGAATGGAGGTTTTTAGGCTTCAAAAAGAACACAAAAGCACCATTAAAGTATAATAAAAAAAGCCTTTGCGACTTGTGTGCTGTAGTCCATCTTTTCTGAAGCCATACGATAGCTTTGTGTGAGAAACATACTGAAATTTAAGCCATTCACTACATCTGCTCAGTAAAGAATAGTCTCTTGCATAGACTTTTGAAAGTCTAATCCAGTTTGCAGCTTTTTCTAGCCAAGAACCGCCTACTTAGAAAGGAAGACAGAATGACAGATGGACTTAGTGATCAGAAATGTTGTCCACAAGTACTTATTATTTAACATGTATCACTTAGAATACAGTTATATACCATTCTGTTGATATCTATATTATTGATTACTTTAGGGTTTAAATAAAATATCAGGCATAAATATTGATTGCCCCCAGTACCTTCTGAATATTACCTCAACTCTCTATCCAAATGGCCTAAAAATGTGGATGCATTTACGCCCAGAAATAAGCTAATCAGACTTAGTTTTGTGCACAGTATTCATCAGAAAATCATTGAGTGGACTGTGGGTGTGCCGTCTGAGGCTGAGACTAAATAAAGAATAACCAAAATAACCATCTGTTCATCGCATCCATTCTACTACAGAATTAACATTTTACTGCCAACCTAGACATTCTTCTGATGCAAAGAACTCTAAGGCACTTCAGGCCTTTTAAGGCAACATTTTATCCTTCATTGATAATTTTATCCCAGAATGTATTGCGATTAGGTCATTGAAAAAAAAATCATTAACTCATTAGAACACTAACTCACATACAGAAACAATTAACAAATTTATACCTTGGTGGCCAGCACCAATTAACACACAAAGGGGGATACACAGACATATAATGGCCATTACACACAATAAAATAAACGAATATGAAAACACCCAATATACATAAACAAACACCTCAAATAATACTATCAAATGACTTCACTTAATAAATATACTTCTTATAAACAAACAAAAGAAAAGCAAGCAAAATAGTCCTTGGAGTTCCCCAGGAGAAGAAACCGTAATGGTTGTGGCCGATCATCGGCCGGAACCCTATAAATACGTCCAATGTTTCCACTTGAGCCCCTTTTCATTGGTGCACCAGCTCACGGGAATCAGACGTATCAAACAAACAAACAAAAAGAACGGTAAGAATAAACTTAAACTAAACGTTAAAGAGTGTGCGCACTTAACTCCAAACGAAAGTTGAAATAAAGTTTATTAAACCAAAATAATGTTGTTGTGTATTCTTTACTGTAAACAAATTCCATTAAATAAAAACTCAAACTGACCTGACCCAGGCTCACCAACATTCGCCACAGTCACGTAGACGGGTCTTAGTTGCAGCGTTCAGGAACCGTTAACCATGAACTAAATATTGTTATTACTGGTAGAGTTACCGGTACCGGACATTACGACGTGAGTTACGACGTCACTCTGTAGGCCAAAACGCAGAAGTGAGTTTTAGCACTCTCCCGGTTCCCTCGCTCTAAAGCCTATGGGTTTTTTTTTGAATGGGTTTTTGCTAAATCGCCTGAAATAAGGTCTGTGGTGAACAAAGCCTCTAAAATTTTTCACATTTTGATCTGACATAAAACAGTTATAACCTGCTTGTGTTTTTTTTAACTTTGTGTCTGATTGTGTTTTTTAAAATCTTTATATAGGCTTCAAAATGAATAAATTCACCTGCATTTGGCAGGTGTTCGGGTGTTAACTTCAGGCCCTCACTACCACTGTATAAAAAATACCTAAACTGGTAAAAAACTATATACACAATTAATTATATATTCCTCTACCCCCTGATAAATCTAATGCAATATAAATGACTATGACATAGTATTAAACATAAATATTCCACATTTATGGCCAAACCATGGTAAATTATTACATTCATAGGCTATTACATGGTAAATGTTTGTAATGGTGGTGATAAGGTCTTCTAACTTTGTTCATGTTTCTTCTATTTACCTCATCAGTAGTGTTGGGAATGTTAAGGCGGTTTCATCCGATTTAAACTCATTGAGTGATTTGTGGTTTGTAAGAGAGAGTGTCCGATTGAAAAGCTTCTCACTGGATGTTGCAACGCTGTTTAATAATAGTGACCGGGAGTAAACGCAACTCCTTTAAGCTTTGCGTTTCGTTATCCACTGGGCCGTGCTGCCTAGTTCAAATTAAACTAGTGAAACAACTGAAACCAGCGCTATTCTGTTCTCTATTTGTTGTTACAAACCGAGAAAACGCTTCAGGTGAACGAATCCGAATCGTTTCAGACCGTTATGCACGCGCGTTTGGCCGATTCATGGAAAGGAAATAATCAAACCAACGAGTGATTAATATCGCTGGTTCAGTCGACAGAAATACGGGGCACACATAAGCTGAAATATTCGGACTGTAAACGTTTCTGTCAGGTCAGTCGGAGCGCTCAACGCGCGTATCTAACCAAATTTAGCCGCACCACCAGAAAATAGGTGGAGGGAGGTTGGGGTGCCCTCGGGCCGTATGGAGATGATTGGCGAGCTGCTCTGCTAGAGTATATATATATATAGCACACTGAATAATAGTGCTCGACTTGGCGACCCATGCAAAATCTCCCGCGATCCCCTTGTGGGTCGGCCGGGACCCCGCCTTTGGGAATGACTGGGTTAAAGGACAATCATGCATTAAGCTAAAATAAAATAATTGTATTTTGGTTTAAAGTGGGCTCTCTACTTTCTTTTTATATATTGCATTTTCAGATATTCAGACAACAAAATATTCTGGGACCCATGAAACTTTTGTGAAAATGACCAAAATCACTACGTACTTGTATTAACTTTTAAAAAAAAAAATTTAATTTTAGCATTTACTCTCCCTTTCGAGTGCCATAGCAATGCGCCAAAACAAGTTTATTAAACTCACAATAATGAAACAATGCAGGTTACTTAGTACTTTTGTCAACACATTAGCATGTGTAATTCTTTAAAGTGTGACAAAAGATATTATTATTAGATTAGATTATTAAAATGTAATGGTTTAAAATGATTTTAATGGATTTTTTTTTTTTTTTTTTTTGTATTTGACAATATTACATGGTGGACTTTGTAATAAAAAAGTATAGTTTAAGAAACAGCCATGATCCTAAAAGGGCCTATAGACCATTTCAAAAGATGTAAACAACACTGGTCCAGAAACACTTCCTGTTTCAGTTTGTAACTGTTTTCTTTATTTCACATGTAAAGAAAACATCTTAAAGATGTTTGTTTAACTTTTTGATTCAATTTTAAATGTTCTGTTGGTTGTATTTTATCCCAGCTTTTATGTAGTGTTAAAAAACTGAAACAGGAAGTGCTTCTGGACCAGTGTTGTTTACATCTTTTGAAATGGTCTATAATTCACAATAGGAAGAAAGGACCATTACAATGTCTGAATGGTTGAAAGAAATCAACTTCACTTGTCGAGTTACTGCATATGTTGAGCATTCAGTCGACGAGTCAGTCTTAAAGCTAATGTAAATGGCAGTTAGAATAGGCAGCAAACAGCACTCTAGATTGTGTTTTCTATGCATGGTAGCACTATAAAGAAACTCTTGTTGAAATTTCAGAGCGCAGTTGTTGTAGAATAACTCAGTTACCAGAAATGTCAGAAGGAAAGCAGGGAACTGTCACGCCCCTGTGTTAATATGTGTGTGGTGTCATGAGGCTTCAGGCTTGAGTCTTTTATGAGACACACTGTCAGTAAGCTGTCTGTTACACCTCACACTCATGCCTTATGGCATTGATTGAGGAATTACAGCTCTGCATCTTCTCTCTCTTTCTCTTTGCTGCCGGTGGCCTGTGTCTCTGATCCATGTAGGCGTGTATCACAGCATGGGTTTGCATGTGTCCTGTTGCGTTTCACTCGTGCGACTCGATGGGAGTCAGTGTATGTTTGTGTCTCGCTGTTTCCTAGAGTGTCTTTGTGCTTCATGGCTTTCCAAGCAAGTTTTTTTCTTTTTGTTTTTTTGGCACTGCGTGAGATGCACCATGTGGAAGCAAATCCCCCAACCGTCTTAGTCATAATGTACTTTCAATTTTATGATGACTCAGTCAGAAGGTTTCTAAAAATAAGCCTATATGCTATACTGTACGTTTGTGATATTATATCATTTACTTTAATTTGACACTCTCGTCATATATTCCAGACATAAAACAAATGGCAAGGGGAGCTCAAAGAAATGACTAGTGGGTCTGAAATTTGTGAAAATCAGATGTTAGACCTTAATAAGTTTAAGCATCCTTTACTATTGAATATGCTAAAACAGTTCTTAGGTTTTGATGCTTGGAAAATAATCTGCATAATCAGCAATAATTTTTGTAGGATGTATTATGATGGCCTTTTTTGTTTTGGTGCTTGTTTTGGGACATGACGTCCATATTCATGATTTTTATTATTATTTTTTTTTATCACATGATGTCCATATTCTAAGTTGCATTAGCTCTGTGACAAGAATTCAATTAAACACATATTCAAATTTAGTTACAAAACATAAGATAACCATTCAGTTTTAGTATACCATAGATTTTATTCATATTTTTAATTTATTTTTAAAATATTTTAAACATTTTAATTTATTTGATTTTTAAATTTTAGTCATTTTAGTACTTAAAGTTATTTTATTTTAGCATTATTTCAATTAACAAACATAACAATAACACTGTTTGGCACCATTGATGTCAAACCAAACACCTTTTTGTGACTTTATGATCCTTTATTTATTTATTTATTTTTTTACATTTTATGGCTGCTCTGGTGACTATTTTCTTTTATTCGATGTAACGAACACTCTGAAAAATATCTCCTTTTGTGGAAGAAAAGTATGTATTTTTTATGACATGAGAGTGAGTCCATGATGACAGACTTTTAGAGTGAAATATCCCTTAAGAAACCTGATGAGACTGGCAAACCATGCTGGGGACCAGCAACATTCTGTTGTTGTATCATGCGTGTCTTTTCAGCAGGCCTGTACAGTATGGCATGTCTCTGTTTAGTTATTTCTCTTATTTAGGTATTTTTTTACCAGTGCATTTGTTTTTGTGTGCTTATAGTGAAGTTCATCAGTCTTATTTGCGTATGTGCTATAGATCCAGGTCCAAGAAGGAGAGTCCAGGGTCGAAGGATACAGCAGCAAAGCTTCTATATCACCCCATAATTATTGACTGTGTTATGTGCTGTGGCTTATTGGTTTCACGTTCTGCCAGCTTGAATTACATCCCTCAACGTCTGGTCACGTACTCCACCAGCCGAGCTTCCAAACTCAGACATCTCCTGTGATTTTGGTGGAATTAGAATAGACATCTTTGAACTTCCTTTTGAATCCTGCAGATTTAGGCGTATTAACGGAGGAGGAAGTTGGCTTGCTTAGATGTGTCATGGAAGAATAAAGCTTTTACCTCACTTCGGACACCTTCCGTTTGGTTTTTACTAAATGAAAATGACTATGCATAGCAGAATTCCCTAGGAGAATGTGTGTCCTTTGTTAAGAGATGTGCACACACTTGCTTTCTAATGGTCCGTGATCCTCCCACCCAGATTTACATCAGTCAGGTTGTCAGGCGTTAATCGCCCTTATCAGTTAGCAGACAGGTCGATGTCGAGGAGGTCAGTGACAGTTATTCATCATTCAGTGTGCATTTCACAGGAAGTGACATTAGAGAGTGCGGTAGCAACACACTGGGGAGCAATTGTCATAAGGTACAGTAATATCAATTTCCAAAGGGGTTGTCCCCAAGAGGGGAACTTGATGGCCCCCTATTTGTTTTATTGGAAACATTTGGGCTCTAGAAAGTATAATTGGTGCTTCAGGCAGTAATCATAATTACTATTGGTCATGGGTGAAAAAAATGGTTCCCCTCGCCCACAGCTTTGATTTCATTGGTCATGCCAATCACAGCAGTGGCACTGACTGCATATAATGCTATGACAAATACTATCCTCTAACCCTATCCTTAATGTCATTGTAGTGTTGGTTGCACATCCTGATAGATAGCATTATTGTTTGTCATGATCAGATGCCTCCATGATATTTCTGAACTCTAACCTGAATCCATGAAGTCTGACCTTTTCTTTGAAAGGAGACTGTGTGATTGAGTTGAACAATCAAATCAGCTGTGGGCCTAAATGTTCCCTTTACTAGCAAGTGACCTGGATGGGAGTGACCTTTAGGTTGTGAGTGTAACAGAAGCCATCCACCTCCATTTCAGTTGACGCTGGTTCGAGTTTTCAGCTATTTTCACCCAGTTAAAATTCTTGGCCAGGCTGGGATATGCAAACAACAACAAACCAGCTTTTTTTCAGCATGTTATGTAGAGATCAAAATATCACAGAGACCTAAAGGATCAGGTGCACTCTCTCATGGTTGAGGTGCACTGAAATCACTCACTGTATGCAGACTGTGTTTATGGACGGTCACCGTGATTTTGCCAAGTAAGATCCTGGAGCAACATTCCGGTCTGAAAATTTAGTCCTACCCCTAAGTTATCCCTAAAATCAAAAGGAAATGATTGGTGAATACGAATGGTGTGAAGCACTTAACCCTGGTTGTAAGCCTACAATTGACATCCCTCATTTCTAATTGGTTGATTGGAATGTTGTTCCAGGATCAACAAAGATGTTGATCTAGGGACATGTTGTACTTGGTAAAAATCACCTTTGTTCTCAGTTTGGGGAGATCAGTAGACTGTGCTGATGATAATCTATGTCACGCGGACTGTTGACTAGCCAAAGTGGAACACGAACAAAGGAAATACAGTAAACTCTGGGTTTAAGGTGGGTTCATTGAACTTGGACCACTAAGCAACCACCAACCACTCAAAATGCAACATGGCATCATGACTTTTGCGTAAACATACGCCACTTTCAAGTCAAGTGGCGTGTTATCTATACGCTTTTTAAGCTATGCGCGTGTATGTCTACGCCGATAAATGTCCGAGTGATTCCGCGTGTATGTACACGGCGTTAAATGTTAGAGCGAAGTGAAGCAAAATGTAGATCTACATCTGGGGAGCGATATTTTTTTCCTAGGATGGTAGGGGAAGACTCATAAATGGGATTAACCCCAGTGACGGGTAGGTTTAGGTAGGTCATATATTTATATATACAGTAATGCAACGTTAAGTCAACAGTGTTCATATACACGCCGAAATGCGATTACCCAGATAGCAAACTGACATTGAATCAACGTGAAAACATGACATCGAAACAACGTTGATCTGACATTGTTTTTCTCATAGAATTAACGTTGAACCAACGTCAGACGCGTCATTCTTTCAAAACTAACGGAAAATCAACTTGAAATGAACGTTGTTTCAACGTTATGAAAGCAAACCAATTTTCGATTTTCATTTAGCTTTGAAGAATGCCGCGTCTGACGTTGGTTCAATGTTAATTCGATGAGCAAAACAATGCCAGATCAACGTTGTTTCGATGTCATGAGAGACGTCGTTTCCACGTTGATTCATTGTCAGTTTGCTGTCTGGGTATGTGCGTTGGAAATACGAATTGGCATGTCAAACATACGCCAATTCATGAGAAAATGTTCAACAAAATGTTCAAGAAACCATCTAAAATCCCTTAGTAACACCGTAGCAATTTGCTAAAAACACTGAAACCCCATTAATCCAATCATAACTGACCAATTAGAATTCCCATTGCTGAATGCAAAATTTTTACCTTTACCTTAGGGCAAGGTAAAAACCATCGAGTTCACTTCATCACCTCTGCAGTCAGATGGGTGAGAGAGTTCGTTTACAGAGGCGTGGTAGAGACAGCATGTCACCGGGGGTTACAACATCAAGAAAGTCTGACAGCAGTCAAAGCGCAAACAGAAGGAGGGTATATGAATGGTTGCCTGGCAACAGAATTAGGCAGTTTTCAGCTTTGGTTTCCAGTCAAAAAGAGACGTGCTTTGCTTTCACTGTCCATACAGAGATTGTCACCTGTCATTTATCAAGTGAATGTGCATAAATGTCTGCGTGTCAGGGCTGTATCCAACATAAAGACTTCAGGGGACGTTTTCACCTCAGTTTTTGGAGTAGTTTCCGATTCTTAAAATGGTACTTTTGAATGAACCCAATCTTGAATATTGAGGTGTTTCATTCAGGGTGGCGTATGGCGTAAAAATATGCAAAGATTATGGCGATTTCAGCGCTGTTTATTGCAATCAGACTGCGTATAATGAGTGTATGGTGTGAGAAACCGTTTGAATGAAATGTTGTTTTCGTGAGACAAGCCAGTTAGAAAGATGGAGGGGAGAAAGATTGAGCGTAATTGCTCTGTAGAGAGATAAAAGAAGGCTGAATAGGGAGGAAAGAGAAAGACAGCAATGGTTTTGGAAGGATACAATAAAGAAAACAATTGTGGCCTGGAAAAAAGCAAGCCAGAGAGAGAGAGAACATTTTAGAGAGAGAAGGAAAGAGAGCTTGCTACCAAGAGGTCAGTTTTACGCCTCAGGTGGAGCCCTGTCTTCATGCAACTGTCAGATTGTGTGTGTATATTCACCCTGCACTGCAGCAAGTGCATTTCATTAGCTTAATTTTCACATAACAAAGCAGCAGTCACAATCTCCTCTCTACTATACCTAGCATCAGAGCCTTACTCTTACTCTGACAATAGCAGAAACTAGCAAGCTGTCTACCTAGACAACATTTTAAGCAGTGGTGGATCAAGTGTACAAATCAAGTGCTTGAGTAAGGTCAGATACCCTAATGAAATAATACTTCAGTAAAGTACATGCACCATTAAAACACAATGTTACGAGTGAGTGAGCTGCCTGTGACAAGATGGCCGCCAGGTGTGGACGTCGGCCTCCATTGGCCAGCAGCGCAGACGAGACATTTAGCCTTTATTATGGATATCTATGGTTCCCTCATCCCTGGTCTCAATAGCCCCTTTTCCACCAAAGCATTTTGAGAGCCGGTTCGGAGCCAGTGCCTGCTCGGCTTTTCTCGGCAGGGAAAACTGGTTTCAAAGCGGCACCAACTCTTTGCTGGACTAGAACCGTTCTTTTACCACGGCATGCTTACGTCGGGGGCTGGGGCGGGTTTAGATGCGTTCTAAACATCTTTTCTGACCATAATAAAGGATTGCAAAAGCCAAGAGAAACATTTGCAGAAACACGATGGAGTCCGCCTTTGTAATTGTTATGCTTGAAGTTAACGCAAGCGTTTCTATTTTTGTAATTTTTTTATTGAAGACATTATGAGCAAAGAAGAAAAGTCAAAATATAGAACAAATAAATGGAACGAAAAAAAAGACACAATTACAGGGGTTTACAAAAAATTACATATCAAACGAAAAGATTAAAAGACTTACATATTTCAATGGTTTTTAAAGCTTTCTTGGTATACGAGTTAGAGATAATCCGAAAGTAATGTTGTATTTGCAAGCGTTTCTAGCGTTTCTAAGACGTATGGCGACGTACACAGTGACGTAACGACGTCGTTCCCTGGGCGCTCTAGTCAGTGGAAAAACAAACAGGTTCTGAAGCGGTTCGCAAGTTGAACCAACTCCGAACCAACTTTGAACCAGCACCAGTTCCGAACCAGTTCTTTTTTTGGTGGAAAAGGGTTAAATGAGACTAGGGTCTGACGTTAGTCAGGCTAGCTTTATCCAGGAACAAACAATGCTATGGCTATCAGTGTCAATCACTGCTATGAGAAAATGACCCCTCAAAAAAGTCAGTAAGAACCTTTCTCTTCCCGACTGCGATGGAGGTACAGTATAGAGGTATAGTATAATTAAGTGTGTATGTAAAGTGTGTTATTTGGGACACAACTCTTGTGTGCTTCATGTGAGGAGCTCTAATATATGTGCTTGTGTTGCACAGTGTTTATTTAGCAGTCTAAATCAGTCTCTTATGTGGCTACATTTCTAATAGATGATTCCTTCAGGCACATTCACACAGGACACATCCTAGCATAAAAAAATAGCTTGATGGAGCGTGACAGAATTGAACAGAAGGCATGTTTATAGCAGCATTAACTCCTATACACCTTTGCTAATGGGTAGCCTGCTTGACATTAAATACTTTTGGAAATTTGTTGTCATGGCATTTTGCTAATTATTATATGTGCTGCTTTAATGAGCTCATATAATTTGGAAGACTGCAGGAGTATAAAAGTGTTGTGCAGAAGAAATTTCCATATACATTTTTTGTTTAAATTGTAACCTAAAATATCTCTGTTCATTGGCTTTATGTACAGCTTCACTACTTCCTGAACTTAAGAAATTGATTAAATTAACAAATTGATTAAATCAGGTGTGCCTGACCTCAGTAGTCATGGCAACAATAATAAGACACACCTGAATTAGTCAAGTTTGTCCAATAATGGCCGACAGGAAACAAGGAGCTGGCTTAAGTTCAGGAAGTAGTGCAGCTGTGCATAAAGCCAATTTCAAAAAGCATGCAACTACCTTTAACACTCAATATTCTTGCACATATGTAAAGTCCTCAGGTTCATCTGAGAAGCCTTCATTGGTCCATTGTTTTAAAACTGACATTGATTTACTGCACTCCATGTTATAAGCTATTTTTAACATGGCATAGAATCATAAGCACAACACACTTGAGACGTTCTGTAACGGACAAAGATGTTTGTCAAGTCCATATTTGCAATAGACCTACAATTAGCGCAGACAGAACGTCTTGTGTGCACATCCCCTTAGAAGACAGCTTCCAATGTAGACAGCAAGGCAGCATGCTAGCTTCTCCCTTTCATTCTCTTTTCTTCCTGTCAAGGCTGTACGGCAGTTCCATATGTTCATTGCATTCATGAAAATCTTTCCTCTGCAGCTAAAGTTAATCCTAACCTGCCTTTCATGCAAAGACCGCCTTTACAACACACTGCTCTCCCATGGCGGAAAACCTTGTCTGCTTTTATAGTGTGGGATGAAATGTGTTATGGCTCATATACTCGTTCATACTCCTTTGAGAACAGTTAGAAGCCGTGAATAATCTCTAGAAATTGCTTCCATTGTGATTACAGCGCAAGGAATTGTAAAGCATTCTGGTGGAGTTGAGACTTCCTGCTTTGCTACCTGTATTTTAAATTAGCATATCATTTGGGTGAAATTAATTTATGTAGATTAGTCCTGGTTGATTGTTGGCTGCCTAATCAGATTGTGTGTGAGTGAACGTGAGCGTGTGTGTGCATTGGCCCCAGTTGCGTGTACGAAGCTGGTGGTTTACGTGCTCTATGTCCCAGATTTGTCTCTCTGTGGCTTTTCAGCTCTTTGAAGCATGTTTTTCTTTTGCTTCCCTGCAATTCCACACTCATTATTGGGACTTATGAACATGCCCTGCTATTACAGTGTACATCTTCCTTTCAACGTTCCCATTTACTTCGTTGTCAACAAGGTTCAAAATAAACACTCGCCAAGCTCCAAATGGCAAGAAATTGGTAAAAAAAAGAAAAGACATTGGCTTTAGTGAGCTACTCGCCAGTTGGTCACTAATGTTATTAGGAGCTGCAACATAATGCATGGTTTAAAAAGCCTACATGAAATCGTTAAAAACAACGAGAACTTCCTAGGTTTTCTATGAAAGCAGGCATGGTGATATTTATGTGAAGGATGTTTTTGCTGGGAAAATCAAAAGGACGTGATGTTTACGGGTGCTCCCGAGACGAAAGCATGCAGTGCATATTTACATAATCCTATTCATGTAAACGTCGCTCTCATCAGCATGGTTGGCATCGCGGTATTCGTTAATAGTATATCGCAGCAAAGGTATTTCCAATTTTCTTTTATTTCTAAGGCTAAGCAAATGACGAAAAATTTACTTTGGCGTGAGTATATCATGGCTTTGAATGACGTTCGGTCTCTTGTAGATCATGTCACTGATTGGCCACTGGTGTCGCTAATAACAAAAGCTGCGTTTCCATTACCCTTCAATTTGCGCAAATTGAAGTCGCAAAAACTCCCGTTTAACGCAAAAAAGTTTTTACGCTCACATGAGGAGGTTTTTCGGGCAATTCGAAAAAGGATTTTTTCGCAAATCTGCAATGGATACGGGTTAACTGACTTAGAAGACGGAGTGTGTTTTGGGTCCGTGTTCGCAAATAATAATAATAATTATCATCATTAGCCAATTATAACACTTATTAGGCTACATACGTACGTAGAAGACGCTTTTATCCAAAAAAGGAGCAAAGCAATTCGTCACATTGCATTCATAGTACAGGTTGGACAATAATAATAATAGGGCTAAGATTATCACAAATAAACACACGATTTTGACAAATATCCAAGTGTGAGCCTGCAGACAGGCCATACAGTGACTAAATTCTACATATAGTCCCTTTAAGTTAAATTGTAAGATTCATGCAGTTGGATGCTTCTCGATGTTAGTGATTTAAAGACGGTCAATTGTTTTGTTCCTGAATAAATCAATGTTTTTTTTCATTAAGTTAAAGATTAATTGACTCATTCATAAATACAGCCACTTCTTCATTCCTTAATGAGTTAGTGTTCTTAAAAAAATCAATAGAGTCAGCAATTAAATATCTTACTCATAAAAACAGCCATTTGTTTTGTTCCTACATACTGTAAATCAATGTAGTCAATAATTCAATCACTCACTCATAAAGACAGTCACTTCATTTGGACTTTGAATGAATTGGCTGAGCAAATAAATGAATCTCTAATTCCTAAAAACAGCACCTTGTTTCATTCCTGAATGAATCTTGAGTCATTCATTCAATAACTTGTGCAAAAAGATGGTCTGTTTAATTTCTCAATGAATTAGTGTTGTTGATTTAATTGGTTGAGGCAATGTCACCATCTCCTGCCATAAAAAGTCACTTCACTAATGTACAGTGCTGTCATCATTGTGATTATGTTTTCAGACACTGTTATCATTTTAGTAATGCTGCTCAGTCAAATTCAAGACTTAAGTGTCTACTGCATATGAATCTCAATAGCTATGCTAACACTAACAAAATGGGACCCTTGATGTCAAAAACAACACCAATAAATACACAATAGCCATTGACTGAAACAACAGCTATCATTCATCATGTCCACCCCCATCTACACCAACAGTCGTGCTTGTTGGCACATCTGAGTCAGAAAGCAGCTAGGCGGAAAGGGAATATTGATGGGGGATGGCTGGGCAGTGCTTGCACCTTGATGCAGATATTAAGCAGATCTGTAGGCTGATAAGGGAAGGCACCCTGCCGTGAGTGACTCATTTGGTTAGTCGTGGTAGACTAACTGTGAATCTAAGAGGAGATCAGCAGTTCAGATCCGCCTGTCTTCGATACCCTTCTGCTTCTCTCCTCATCAAATGCCTCCTTTTCTCTACCTTCACCTCTTCCCTAGTCTACTGTACTTCCTCCTTTCCTCTAGTCCTTCAAGGGCCTCTCTCACAATCACTCTCCATCACTCTCTAAGGGTTTTCACAATCACCCGTTCTTCTTCGGATAATACATCGACTCTCTCTCTCTTGTTCTGCAGGTGGAAAAATGGCCCTCACGTTTGTTCTTTCGTTTCTTCTCGGGTCTTTCTCCCTCACCATAGCCTCACGTAATACGACCACAGGTAATGGAGATTTTTTTTTCTTACATAGCCTATGGATTTGTGTAACTTTCTATTTCCTGTTTTCAGATGTAATTCGTGTTTAAACTTTATTTTTTAAGGATGGAGACTGTAATTCAGTACAAATGATATACTATTTTTGCCGATATGGTTGTCTTGGACTTACAATGACACCTTGTGGCATGGATGTATCACATAAAATAAAAGTTTTTCTTTCATTCACAAACTGCAAAGTTCAAAACATAATTTCACTGTTGATTCACAATAGATTCAGCACTCGGTATGACTTCTCATTTCATACATTTCAGAGCAGTGTTTCGTTTTTATTGAATGGAACTGGTTATGTTAGTTCTAGTATTTATTAATATGTAAAATTTCAATTAGATTTTACTTATTGTATTTTCAGTTCACTTTCATTTAATTTAGTTTTGTAATTTTATTTTCTTTGTCAATATTTATTAGTTTTTTGCTTCAAATTATTATTTTTTTAACTTATTTGATTTCAGTTAATTGCCAAGACAACACAAATTTAGTAAAAAATATAATAACTGTCTTAAAATATTAATTTAAATAATTAAATATTTACATTTTATTTTTTGTCAGATTTATTTCAATTACAAATTAATTAGTATTATTATTTATTTTTTTTTAATAAGAAAAAGGTCTTGGCCTCCGGCTCCAACTTTATTTGTGTGTGTGGTCCACGTATTGTTGTGAGGACAAAGATAGGAAAACATTTTTTTATTCATTTTGGTTCCCATGAGAAAACAGTTTATAAATCATACTAAATTATGTTTTTTTCTAAGGTAAAATGTAAAGTTTGTACTGCACAATTACACAACATTTTGTATTTTGTATTTGTGTGTCAGTTTTTGTGTGCATTTATTTGTTTAAATGTTTCTGTTTGCAATGGAGTGTCTTTATATTCCGGGTGTGTAAAATGGTTTTATTCACTATAGGTCACATCAGTCAGTATCTAGAATTGAATTTTTTCTCACGTCTTCTCCGGCCAGCTCTAATTGCTTCCTTCCTATCTCAGATATTACAAGCTTAGCTAGTCTGCTTTGCCCAAGCTGAACGACTAATGAAACACAATATCAACCTTATTAGATATCTGACAGCTATAATAAGTACATAAATCCTCACGTATATAATCCCCCCTTCAAAATTGTCCTGTTATACGGCCTGTTGAGCAGAAACAAGAGCCTGTGGAATATCCCTTGTCACACTATATCGCCTGTCAGATGAGCGTTTACTGCCATTTATAACAGCCATTAATGATAAAGCCATTGCCAATGTTTTTGTGTCTAGTAGACAAGAAATATGCAAGTAAGAAAAACAACATGTTGGCAAACATAAAAACATTGAAGCCAACAGTTTTACCTTTTTTGATGTTAACCATTTTTGACCAGATTAATATTAGTGATGTAGACTTGTTAACATCCAGTAATTTTTTTAACAAACCACGTAGCCTACCTTGTTACCTTAAGGAATATAGTTCACTTAAAAATGAAAAATCTGTCATCATGTAGTCACCCTAAAGGTTTTTTTTTTAAACCTGTATGACTTTCTTTTTTTCAAGAACACAAAGGAAGATAATTTCAAGAATGACAGTTGACTTTCATAGTAGGAAAATAGAGTGTGTGAATATATATATATACACACACACACATTTTATAATATATTATAATAACATACTATACATTTTTTAATATGAAACCTGACACTGCCCACTAGGGGAGGAGCCTGCTAAAATAATGTACTGTACCGTTTCCATGGTAACGCAATGTCCATTTTCAAAATGATTTTCACAGGATGAATTTTGAGTTTGTAAGCTTTAAAATGACAGCTACCTAATTTATCATGATCACTAAAAATATGGTATACGAAATAAAGGCAATAAATAAATAGAGCGCCAAGCTTCCTTCTAACGGGTCGGTGAAAGTATAGGGTTTAAACCACACTGCTAAAAAAGTTAAAGCTAACAAAGTGGCGTTATTGACGACTAGTCGGCCATCCTGACCCGTTTCATAAACAGAATGAGATTGAGCTTTCAGTAGAAGAGTGAAAGCTGTATTCATCTGCAGTGTGTACATGGTCTTCTTGAATACAGTGTGCAGTCACACAAAATGCCAGAATACATGCTGTTTAGAGTAGACTTGGCATTTTTAACTACTCTACAGTCTATTCAAAGCTGCAAATAGCGGTGCCAATGTGAAGCATTTGATTTCTAATAATGCTGCTCATATTTTTGTCCCTAAAAATACCCTTACACATAAAATGACTAATACACACAGGCACGTGTGAACACACTTGTGCACACAGTCATGCTGGTCTGTCGTGCCCCTGGGCACTGGGTTTGGTGATGACTGTAATTAGCTGCTGACACTGTATAGGTGAACCAGGCTGTAATAACAGGCTACAGCTACAGCGCTCTTTCATTCTGACAGCAAATCCCTGGCAGAGCCTTGAGCCCAGGGGACACGGAGACATTTACGCAGAGACATGAATGACTCAAAAATAATGGAAAATTTTGTGTTGAGGAGTACTAGAACTATTTATGTCTATATTTGTAGTCTGTAATTACAATGGGTTTTGCTAGTGAAACCATTTACATTTGTGTAGGAGTTTCAAGTGGAAGATATATATAGACTTATATATCATAGGCTATCCTATTAAATGTGGCAAGAATGGCGAATTCAAACAAACGACTCATGCCGTCACTGGAGCTTCCATGATGGCTGTCGCCATTGCTAGCTCTAAGCTACCTTAGATGTTCAGAAAGGAGAGACTGCCATCTAATGGACAAAATTGAAGATTGTGATGAGTGTAAATGTAATAAGTAGGATTTACAGACATTCTTCAGAAAACATGATTATTTTTGATTATCTACATATTTTTTCCAACAGGTTGTGCTATCATTCGTCCACCAAGAGATGGAGGGATCAGATACAGGGGCCTGACCCAGGAACAGGTGAGAAGTATTTCATTTATTTTTCATTTATTATATTAAATATGTGTATCTGTGTGAGTTTGGAGGATAGATGGACAAGTTTGTGCTACTGTTGAAAATGTTGGGGTTGGTAATATTAATTTAATATTTTTTAAAAAGAAGACTTTTATGCTGTTGACCATGGGGCATTTGTATTATCAAAAATACATAGAAGCATATTATATTAATACAGTATAGTAATACAGTACAAAAAATTGCATTTTAAAATATATTAAAATAGAAAACATTTTTTTAATTTTTTTTTTTTTTTAAATATTTCACATATTACATTTTTTTTTCTATTTTAATATATTTTAAAATGCAATTTTTTTTCCCTGTGAGGCAAAGCTGAATTTTCATCATCGTTACTCAAATCTAAAGTGTCAGGTTATCCTTCAAAAATAATTCTAATATGCTGATTTGCTGCTCAAGAAACATTTCTTAAGTTCAAAACATTTGTGGTGCTTAATAGTTTTGTGGGAACCATATAAATACACCCACCCAAATATATATATATACTGTAAATATATATATATATATATATATATATATATATATATATATTAGGATTATTTGACGAATAGAAAGTCCAAAAGGACAGCATTTATTTGCAATACAAATCTTTTGAAAAATTATAAATGTCTATACTGTCACTTTTGGTGAATTTAATTTATTAAAAGTCCAAATTCATGTTACTGACCCCACACTTTTTAACAGTGATTATGTGATTCTCTTTCTGGATGCAGATTCGTAGTGTTCAGGTGTTGCCGGTGGATTATGAAATCGAGTACATCTGCAGAGGGAGCAGAGTGATTGTGGGACCGAAGGTTAGGAAGTGTCTCCCCGACGGCACTTGGACTGACCTGAACCAGCGCAGCAAATGCTGTATGTTCAACTCCTTCTTTTGTTTTCTGTAAAGGTCTAAAATGTTTCTTGATAAAACATATCTTAAGTATCTTTATCTTTAAACGCACACACACACTATAACTATTACAAAGCCTACAGACTGTCCTGAGCTGTTTTAAAATCAGAAAGATGTGTTTGACATGCTCACTTCCCGGCGGAAATATGAATTATAAGTTATAACTGCATTTTGTGTCATACTGTATAATTGGTCTCCCTGAATGATTTGTTTGGTTTTTGCCATCATTTATCTTTTCACTGCTTTTTTAAATTTTTTTATAATGGGCTCTATGCACGGCGTTATTTCCGGTGAAGGATTAAGGATGCTCGATAACTTCCGCCGATCATAGAGTCCAATGCAATACCGAGAATTTATATTGAATTTTATACTCCATGGTTATACTAATGAAACGTTAGTCACAAAAACAGATAAAACAGACACCCCTCGTTGTGTTTATGCTTCTTTTTAAAATTATATTAAATAAACATAACTATATATAAAATTACATCTAAACGTATGTACGTTTCGTTTCAAAGACGGGAGGACAGTAAATATTGAAGACTCTGCCATAATCCCGTTTTCTCCGGTTTTCCTCCGCTTTAATCTCCACAACCGGAAATGGACGAGCATCCTTACGTCAAATGCGGAACTTATGCGTGCATATAGCCCATTGCACATAATACAAAATCCAGAGTGTAACAAACAAAACGTATACAATGAATATTTGATATTGAGAAAAGATATACAGAGTGCGTAACACACATACAACATGAAACAAAGGAGAACAATAATTGACAAAATAGAACAAAACAAGAAAGAAAGAAAAAAAAGAAAAAAGAAGAAAAAAAGGGGGGGGGGATTTTTTTTATCTTTTCACTGCTTTTGACAGATGAATTAACAATGTTATGCCTTATAAAGGTTAGGTAAGGTAATAAAAGGTAAAAACTTTATTAATCACATAAGGGAAATTTGAGACTGCTCACAAGAAACATAGATCTTAAAGGGATACTCCACTTTTTTTGGAAATAGGCTCATTTTATCACTCCTCCAGAGTTAAACTGTTGGGTTTTTCCGTTTTCGAATGTATTCAGGCGATTTTTTTTGATATTTAGAAGAATATCAGGAACCAGACAGTTTCTGGTCTCATTGACTTCCATAGTATATTTTTTTCCTACTATGGAAGTCAATGAGACCAGAAACTGTCTGGTTACTGATATTCTGTGGAGTGGAGTATCCCTTTAAATGAATACAAACCACCTATAAGCAACAAGTTTTTATTCAGTTAGTGTCTGGAATTGATCGTGTAAATGTATGCTCATTTGTTTATCCTAAAGCTTTTAGCTTTATGGAGTGCTTGAATTTGTTTTATTAAAGAACCTTTTGTTTGTTTGAACCTGTTTGGACCTTTTTCACCATCCTCCTCCAGTTCCATCCATATCCATCCCTTGGGAGCTGATCGTGACACAAGTCAATATAATAGTTCAAAAAAAGCATACACTTGTATAACTGACCCTTCGCTGTTCTGTTTGCACCTCAGTGCTGCCGTGTCCGCGGGTGTGGACGTCTCTGGAGAACGGCCGTGTGACGGTGCACCCTCCAGGCCCAGCTGTGGAGGACACTATACTTCACTACAGCTGTCTGGAGGGTTTCATCCTGGTGGGCAGAAACAGCACACACTGCACTAAGCTGGGCAAGTGGGACTCACCCAAACCTGTCTGCCACTGTGAGTATTTATCAACTTTCAATTACAGAATCAATTTTATAATCATTCCTTATAATTCTGCTATTCTCTTTTTCCTGTGTTTTGCTCATGCAGATGACAGACATTATACAGGTAAGAATGATTTTGTATTCTTTCCATTGTACAGCATGATAAGCCCAATATTGTAATTATTAAGGAAACGTGGACACTGGTTTATTCATAAATAGTTTTTGCACTGCTCTGATTTTACACATAAATTAAATTTGCTACTTGTGTGGATACGTATCTAGTGTCATCTCTGTTTATGTAATCTTTACCATATCTTTTTAATCATGTCAAACTGATTTTTGGCGAATCGAGTAATAGATACATCAGATCTTAAAAGTGTATTTAAAAAAAGTGTACTTAAAAGTGTATAGTAAAAAAAAAAAATACATACTCACAGATTGATTTGATTATTAATGAAATAAAACGCCACTTAAGTGTACTCAAAGAAAGTACACTTCCATGACAATTTGCATGTTTTTAAAGGGATAGTTCACCCCAAAATGAAAATTATCCCATCAATCCATCCAGTTACTCACCCTCAGAGTTATATATAATAATAAAAAAAAAGAATGACAAATTTAAATTGTCATTCTTTCTATAACATTATGGTTGGCTCATAAATGTACAAATGAAGACTCTATCAGTACATTTCAGCAGTACACTTTAACCATATTTCAAAGAAAATAGAAATTATGAAATTATATATAAAGACATACTCAAGTCGTAATGATTAATTGATTGATTGATTGATTGATTAGATACTTTATTTATCCCGAGGGAAATTCAGGTATCCAGTAACATACAAAAACATACATACATTAAAACCTATTAAAATAAAAAATGAAAATAAAATTAAAAATACAATTACTCTATAACAACCGTAGCCACATTAAGCAGTGCAAAGACAGTAAATAGTGCTAATGGAGTGCAGAGGTAATTAATGTAATTGTAATTAAATGGGTCAAAAAACACACAAAATGCAGCTGATATTTTTAATTTTTAAACAAGGTATTTTATTATTTGTTTTATTCTTTATTTTGAATTATAATAATTTTTTTAAGGGGGGGGGGGGGGCTGAAACTTCCTCTGGTTTTGAATCTTAAGTGAGCATCGTGTATTTTGCAATAGAAAATATGTTTTTGTTGTTGTTTTTTCAAGAAATATACTGGCGGTGGCATTGACAGTCGGAACTGAGTTTCTTGAAGTTCCCCAATCAAATAAAAGAGTAAATTGAACTTCTCCTGTCAAAAGGGGGCAGTATTTCATTCAGCACTTAGTGAGTCATTTACTAACCTGTAGGGGGCAGCATTAGACAAGTTAATATTGGTGATGCAATACCAAAATCATGTCAGAAGATGGCAGTATTGAGTGCACAGTGAGCCGTACATCCTTTTAAGACTGCTATTCAGTCCTTACCAATAAGATCCCCTTTACGCCATTATGGTATATATATAAAAAAATATTTAAAACAACAAAGGAAGTGGGACTGTACCATCCAGTGGTGCATAATCCAACATACCACAACCTCAGTTTATACTGCGTAGGGATTCCCCAATGGACTGCATGACCTTGACTTCCACAGGGCCAGATTGAGGCTTGAGGTGAATGAATTGCAGATACTCGCCCTCCATGTTTTGGCTTGTGCACGTGTGCATGACACTGTGTGCAGATCAGCCCGTGGTGTTTGCTAAATTGATTAATGGAGGTGTCACTGTCCCAATATGGCAGTGATGTCTGCACACTGAGAGAGAGGGTGATGGAGGGCCGGCCAGCAGGAAATGAGAGAGGAGAGGAGGATGAAAATGAAGGAGGGGAAATGAGATGGAGAGAGGGGGGTGAGGAAAAAAAGATGGAGAGGGGGCACAAAAGTATAGGGGGCTGAGGGAAAAGAGAGATAGACAGAGTAGGATGGTCGAGAAAAAGCAATTTGGGAGGAGGGATGGGAAGAGCAGATGATTTATGCGCTACAGCTACTTAGTAAATGGTGTTTTCTCACAGTTTTACCTGACTGGAAATACACTCCCAGGTTATTACATGCATTCTGACGCCATGCACCTTCTTCTGCTAATCCATGATTATCAGCACACCAGTGGCTGTATACGGATCTATACAGACCTTCAATCTTTACAGATCACATTTGTACTGTCTAATCTATTGTGTCATTACAGTTGTCAACTTAAAGGTATAGTTCACCCTAAAATTAACATTTAAGTAGGGCTGTGCATAAATTAATTGCGATTAATCGCATCCAAAATAAAAGTCTGTGTTTACATAATATATTTGTATGTGCTGTATATAATTATTTTGTATATATAAATACACACACATGCATGTATATATTTAAGAAAATGTGTTATTCATATATAAAATATTTATATTTATATAATATAGATTATGTATTTATATATGAAGAGTTCAGATGCAAAAGCCTCTAAATGCCATTTGAAATTTTCTTCTTTAATGATGATTTTTATCAAACTTGTATATTTAAGTTCAGTAATTTCACTTAAATAACAATTAATAGGTAATTATCATTGCCATTTAAGGGAAATTACTGAACTTAAATATACAAGTTTGATAAAAATCATCATTAAAGAAGAAAATTTCAAATGGCATTTAGAGGCTTTTGCATCTGAACTCTTCATATATATATATATATATATATATACACAGAATTTAAGCGCAAATAATTCTTAAATATATACTGTACATGCATGCATAGGTAGTTCTATATACAAAATAATTATATACTGCACACACAAATATATTATGTAAACACAGACTTTTATTTTGGATGCGATTAATCGCAATACATTTTTGCACAGCCCTACATTTAAGACACAGATTACTCACCCCATTGTTTTTCTAATGCCAAATGCCCTTCTTTCTTTTATGCACCACAAAAGGAGAATATTTAAACTCATCCATATAATGGCAGTGAATAGCGGCCAGCATCATTCTTTTTAAAACAGACACAAGTATCCCAGAATGATCCCATTTGACGCATGTCATATATTAATAGAAGTGTTCCGGGGGTTTACAAATCTTGACCTTGGCCGTTGGTTTTCGGTGCACAGCTATGCAATGTGCAGTGTCATGTGACTCTGTTAGCGCCGCAGTTCACTCCGTCTCCCACAAAAAAACAACAAAAAACACACAAATCGTGAGATATCAAGATTAACAAAAGCGCAGCACGAAATACAATGCCTAGAAGTCCCAAAAATGTATCTGCGTACGTGACAGTCATTGACAGATATGAATGATGAACACAATGGATATATTTAACTTTATTCTACCCGTGACTCATGAGTTCTTTTGATACTTTTGCATCTTTTTTAAAAAGCACAATGATGTTTGCTATTCACTGCCATTATGTGGATGAGTGTGAGAGGGACATTTAAAGCTACACTGTGTGATTTTTACCCCCATCTAGTGGTGAAAAGGTATATGACCACCCAGTGAATATTAGTTTCAACTAATATTCGTTTTAACTCCTACGGTGACCAATGTAGTCCAAGATTAACATGGCTTCCAGTTCGACATCGTCCACGAGTGTTAACTCAAACGTAAACGCGAAAGGCGAAGCTTGAATTAACGGGTATGTCCCTCTTTGGCTAATGTAGTTTCAAGATGGAGGGGCAACATGGCGACCGCTTACCCGTATGTATTTTCAATGGCATATTATGCACTCACGAGAATACTTTATTACTTGAACGAAGTAAATGTACATTAATGAGCACATATATTTTTGAAAGAACTAATTGTTTTTAGCTAAGAATAAACTTACACAGTGTAGCTTTAAAAGAAAGAAAAATTCTCCTTTTGTGGTCTATAAGAAAGAAGGGCATGTGGCATTAGAACAACAGCATGGTGAGTAAATCATAACTTGATTCTCATTTTAGGATGAATAATCCCATTTAAAGCTGCTTTGGACACAGACGGAAATCATTCAGTGGCAAATAATGAGCCTTTCCATCATCCAACAGGTCAAATGACACAATTGCTGAGTAGATATATAAATACTGTAGATATGACACCATAGCAACACCTAAATGCCTAGCAATCATTCAGCCCTATGTAACTTCCCATCTTTTTCTAGCTTGAAATCACATGGACATAGATGTAAATGTAAAATGGGGTTTTTCAATCCACTAGCCCCATTGACTAAGTAGGGGTAATAATAATACTTCCCTTAACAAGCATGGCTAATTAGCTGCTTATGGATCTAAACAATGACAACGTACTGCATTAGACTAAATCTCTGGCATTGAAAACACCATTTTAAAAGGAATACAGAATATCATCTCTGTCTGTGGATATCATTAGGCTTTAGTGGCTGAGACAGGGTGATGTGGTGTATTGATTGATGAAATAGGTGGCTAAGAATGAGTTTAATGAAGGCGTTGTGTTTGTTATGGCTTTTAGTCATTAGACAAGCACCCCCGGAGAGAGGACTTTAAGAGATGCTGCTGTTCAGTATTGGTGTGTGTTGAGAATGAAGCTCTGTGATTGGTCCACTCTCAACATGCAGCATGCCGCATTAGAGATTTTAATTAAGAGAGGATGCACAGTGTGATCTCGCTCGCTCGCTCTCTTCTTCACCTATCGATGGAGCTCACAGCATGTAAAAGGTCATCAAATGAAAGAGTTTCAGTGTCCGTGTGAATGAAAGCGCCACGCTTGTTCGAGTCCGTTTTAATTTATCCTGTGTGTGTTTCTGTGCACCTTTTGAAAGTCTGTTTTGTCATCTCTCTGTGTGTGATAATTTCATGGGTAGCCAAGAAAAGGTCTCCCTCTGGATCGATTTCCCCTATGGCATTTACATGACATTCCTCAGTGCCCACTCAAACCTGGAACCCGTTTCTGCATCCGCAGACCTAATCTCATTCTCAAACGAGAAGTCCATCGAGTGAGAGAGTCAGACTGCAGAGAATTAACAAGGGGTTAGCTGGAGCTCTCCTCGTTTTCTGAGTCTCGTTTTATTTAAAAGTGTTGATAAATTATTCAGGAACAATCGCAGACTGTTACAATCTGGAATTGCAGAAATGGTTTACACCTCCAGCACAGTGTGTCAGAACTGTCCTATTTGCAGTTTTTTTTCCCCCAGTCCTGCACCTGCAACCACAGATATCACCAAAATAAAACAACCACAGCGACTGACTTGTCACATATGTGAAGACACCTGCCATATTGACTGCCAAAATGACACATCTGTAACACCTAGCAGGTGACGTTCAACAAGACGCAGCATTCGTCACAGCTGCTTCCCTCTGGACAGCACAAACTAGACTGGATTTTTAACCCGTGGGCAATCGTGTATAGTTACATACACGATATAAGCTAGTTATTTTACTTTAGAAAGTTTTAAATCCCTAATGTTCAATACCGAAACTGACACAGCCGGTTGTCTGTTGCTCAACTACTACACATTAACATTATAGCAGTTGTTTCGTACTGTAAACCATGGCATTGCAGTTCAGGGTCAATGCCATAACCCAGGGTTAAAGTGATGCTAACAACATACTTAGGCCGTGTGTCCACCAAAGCGTTTTTATCCAGCTGAAAACGCCAGGCGCTCTGCTGAAGACGCCGTGCTTTGGGCGCTTGAGAGTGTTTTGGCGGCGCAGCGTTTTTTCCGTTGACGTTTCGTTGCTATGATACAGAATCTCTGCAGCTGTTTGAATGTTGTGACAGTTGGTCGGTGTGGTATAGACCCTTTTACAGTTGGTAAACATGGTGACGTTTTTTTTTTGTGGGCGGAGCTTAGGTGGAGGCAGAAAGATCCCTCTGGCCGCTTCACTAACGCTAGTTAGCAAGGATTGTTAGCTTGTTTTTTAACAATGACTGGAGAAAATCCGATATTATCTTAATGTGTAAGGTCACTCACTGTCCAGGACTGTGATTGTTATTTCCAAAAGTTATTTTTAACGGACGGAACCAGATTGGCCGACCCGTAGCCGCCTACACGCTCACTCAATGCATGGACGGTCTGACAGGATTAACGTACGTTACCTCGGTTGAGTGGCCTGACTTCTACACCTACCTTATAGAGAAACCGATCGTAAAGAGAAACTGAGGGCATATAAATCTTTAGATGCCTATATTGTCCTGTGTACAAGACTTGTGTGTACGATCCGCAGTTCTGCCGAGCCAGCGCTGAGACCGCGACAATGTAAAGAGTGACATTACAGTGCGATTTTAACAGCATATTCATTTTTCATCAATTCTTGCACCAAACAACACAACAAGATGACATTTAATAATAGTAACAATTATTTAAGCTCCTTATGTAGCCGAATCTGTGCTGTTTTGTATTGGCCGCCTCCAATTTTCACTTTGTTTTGCCTCCAGCTAGCGCCGTGACGTAACTGTGACGTCGGCGCAAAAGGGGTCTATTAGTCCCGCCTCTCCTCCACTGTGATTGGACGGCTGGGTAAAAAGTGACAGTGATGAGCGCTGCGTTTTATCCAAAGTTGAACATTTTTCAACTCCCAGCGACCAGTAAAAACGCAGGGCGCTCGGCGCTTCAGCGTGAAAAAAAAACGCTTAACGCCTCGGTACGCTCATGGCGTTTAAAAAAACGCGGCACTCCCATTGCGCCTGGCATATGTTTTCAAATGTTTTCAATGGGACCGTCGCGTTTTTTAAACGCCATGAGCGTAACGAGGCGCTGAGCGTTTTTTAAACGCTGAAGCGCCGAGCGCCCAGCGTTTTTTACTTTTTACTGGTCGCAGAGAGTTGAAAAATGTTCAACTTTGGATAAAACGCAGCGCTCATCACTGTCACTTTTTACCCAGCCGTCCAATCACAGTGGAGGAGGGGCGGGACTAAACCACACTGACCAACTGTCACAACATTCAAACTGTGCTGCGGAGATTCTGTATCATAGCAACGAAACGTCAACGGAAAAAACGCTGCGCTGCCAAAACGCTCTCAAGCGCCCAAAGCACGGCGTCTTCAGCAGAGCGTCTAGCGTTTTCAGCTGGCTAAAAACGCTTTGGTGGACACACGGCCTTAGAGTGAAACATTGTTTAACCCAGGGTTAAAAGTGTCCCCAAACTGGGGTTAAAAATTTCCCACGATAAAAAGTAGCATGGAAAGCCTGAAATCAGATCCACTCACCTCCACATGTATGTCTCACAATGATCCCAGGGCTGTAAGTGGTAAAGCCGCTTTTATCAGCGTATCCATTAACCTCCATCATACCACCTAATCATCAGCACTTCCTAGGCTAAGTGGCTCACCTGTGGGCAGCATTTGCGAGAAAAGATCCACGTCACATCTTAATCCAGCGGACCAGCTCAGCTGCCGTTTCTCCCCCCTCCTTCCTCTAGTATCCCACTCACGCTCTTGATTAGCATGCAAAGTTCTTGTGTTTGCTTAAAAAATGTGACCATTGATTTGAATTCAAGTATTCTCTTGGCTCTAAAGGCTATATTTAAAAAACTAATGAGTTGCACCTTGCTGATCGCATGGCCGCAAGAGAAATGATAGCATTAAAAAGTGGCGTAAGCAGGTTTACTATGCCATTTATGTGCATTTCCTTTTCCAATTATCCCGCATGTGTGTGATAGAACCAGAGGACTCTCTTTCTACAAGCTGATTCATATTGCTCAGTATGCTCCGTGCATCCAACCACAACTGTATGTGAGGGGAAGATGCTGATGCAATCACATCTGACTTGTTACGTGGTTTATCAGTGTCTTCCCTCCCTCGAAATTCTTGCTTTCCCTTTGTAGACCCTGAAAATACCTTGGCATCAATCCCACTTATTTCTTTACTGCCTATTCATCGAGCCCCGTGAAGGTGCAAAACACAAGGGTTCTCGAACAATGAAACGAGCACTCCAATGACAAGCGCATCATAAGAGATGGATCATAAACATGAGGGATGGCAGAGCCAGGAATAGCAGAAAGGGTCCAACTCAACCCATAGAGCCATGGAGATTAGAGTGTGTTTTACTGAAGCATGGCAGATCACATTAACGCTACAACATCCAGCCAAATGAGAAGCAGGAATAGACGAGATAAATGGGCAGCTTGGTTAAAAGTAAAGGATTAATGATGGCAGCAGAGGTGAAACTTTGGAGAGATGGTGAAGGCCACTATTACAAAAACACTAATGAGCCAACCATCCTCCTTTAAAGTGCTGGAGCATTTAAAGCGACAGACAACAATAACGTCCACTGGTGTAGACTCAATATAGTTATCCTTATAGTCATTTCAGACTGATCTCGTGAGTATGACACAACAATTCGTGTTTCCATTTTTGGCGTGTTATCAACATGTTTATGAACGCTGTTGACTTAACGTTGCAATACTGTATATATAAATATATGACCTAAACCTACCCGTCACTGGGGTTAATACCATTTTTGAGTCTTCCCCTACCATCCTAGGGAAAAAAATATCACTCTCCAGATGTAGATCTACATTTTGCTTCGTTTCGCTCGGACATTTAACGGCGTAGACATACACGCATACATGCGGATAGCTCAAAATGCGCATAAATAACACACCACTTGACTTGAAAGTGGCGTGTATGTTTGCCCAAAAGTCATGATGTCATGTTGGTCATTTTTATAGTTCTTCTTGGTGTGAACAGGCCTTTATGCTCACTAAGACAGCATTTATTTGATCAAAATTGCTGTGAAGCTGTAATATTGTGAAATATTACAATTTAAAATAGCAGTTTTCTGTTTGAATATATTTAAAATGTAAGGCCTGGTTTTACAAACAGGCAATCCAATCTGACTTATGACCCGTAATGCTGCCTGAATCATTCATAATCATACACTGTTCGTTCGTTGGCCAGAGGAGAGCCTGGTTACTCTCAAGGTTTTTGTTTTTTTATCCATTCTGTCACAAGATGTTTTGAGTTTTGGTTCCTTGTCACTGTCGCCATTTGCCTTTTGTCTTGTTTAGTTAGGGATATTTAACGTTCAACAACATTATTGATCTGCCTGGATTGACACCTTTGTATAAGAACCGACCTGAGCTGGACAATGACATCACTTTTTTCTCCAGAGTGATATATATATTTTTCTTGTTTTTCTAAAAATGAACTAAATTAATAACTTTTTTTAAACAAAAATGAACCACTGAACTTAAAATAGACCATGATACTATTTTCGTCCAGCAGAAACAAACTTTGTTGCATTATTTTCCACTGCAAAGCTGCTTTGACACAATCTGTGTTGTAAAAAGTGCTATATAAATAAAGGTGACTTGACTTAGATTAAGCCAGGATTAGGCCTTAGTTCAATTAGGACATTTAAAGGGATAGTTCACTTTTAAATAAATTTTTGGTATGTTTTAGCTTACCTCAAGGGAATCCAAGATGTAGGTATCTTTGTTTCCACATTATTTTCAATTTTGATTTTTTTGGTCAGACCGTTCTTGTCTGTCAGTCATATAATGCAGGTTTAGGGGTTCACGTCAAAGAGCATGCACAGAGAAGTCCAAATTAAACATGATTTAATTATTTAATTAAACATGATGGCCTAAGACAGAGAGAAAACGAACAGTATTTATATCGTTATTACCTCGTGTAACCTTAAGCCTCATCTTTATTACATTTTACCAAACTTTTTATGAAATCTATCTGGTCATACAGACCTATTTGTAAATTTGTTTGATTAAATTCTGGGCTTTTGTCCTTAACCTTATTCAGTGAGGTCATTTCAGCATTCACAGGGATTAGTGATTTTGTTGCAGTCCAAATGCCCTCTTTTTCTTTCCTTTTTTTTTTTTTGGTGACAAACAGGGTTTGTGGTAGCTTAATTCCAGTCCAAAACCACATCTGTGAATTTAAAAGCAGGAATGAATCCAAGTAATTTTGAAAAAAAATATTTTTGACCACTGCCAAGTTGCACTGCTTATATAATGTGTATCTTTAATAATGCATTTTTTTGGTACATTTTTTTGGGCTTATATTACAGAATTATAAAAACAACTAAAGGGAGATCTTAAGTTGAAGGAAGCAATGTAAGCAACAGTAAAACATGCATTAAAATGAATATACATTGCTATTGTGACATGACAGGCTTAAGTTACTGAATTTATGGGAACTATTATAAATGCAATGAGTAAATGCATTTAGCCAAGCAATAAGAGCGAGAATGACTGATCTTGATTTTGTTGTATATTTGAAAAATATTTTAGTCCCTCACATCTGAATATCAAATTAAATATTAACCTTCCTCGTAGCCATTCATTCTGTTTAATTTTTTATGCACTTAAGCCGAACTGTCCTGAAGATGAAAAAAACCTCAATGAACTACCGTGCTGACCAATATCTATTAATATAACAGAGTAGTTTATAAAACAGTTTTATCAATACATATTGTTGTCTATTATTTATTCGTCGATTATGTCCAATAGGAATGTAAACAGACATTGTGCATTAGGCCTTGCTGTGTAAATGCAGCCAAAGAAACTAAATCCAAAAACAGAAGGAGGAGGTGGAGTAGGAGACGGGTTGGAGATCAACCAAATTCTGTTTAATCTAACAGGCATTCATATCAAGTAGTTTTATTGTCATTCCTCTCATTATACAGCGAGTTGAAGAAAAAGAATGCAAACTAGCTCCACCAAAGCGCAACAAAGGCGATGACAGCAATGTATTTTCTCAGCAAGACTTAACAGAGGTCATGTGGAAACTGCCGTTACCTGCTGTCCGCTATATAGCGGATTCCCGTTGAAAATAATGGAATCGGATAATTACGCTCTGATATGCCAAACGTCATCGCATGCATTTGAACGAATCGAACAGACTGTGCTCAACAGTAATTTATGAGAACTGCACGCTTTAGAGCACTCCGCTTCTTGGCACATTTTAGCCAGGAGCGTTAACCGTCAGTGGGCTAGCGGAGGATTTAGAGGGACAGACGTTCAAAACAGCAGGTGTGTTATTAAGCAGCGCTTGGTCATATTTCACACTCCAATTCAGCAGAGCAGCCGAGAGCTGTGGTTGCGGCTCGCTCACTGTGCCGCAATCCCGACACGGATAGATTCTTCCGTCGCTTTGTTATCAAAGCAACAAACACGCAGACACGATTTAATACTCCTCCTCAGTCATGGAAGAGAGTGGCGAGCTGTGCTTTTTCCTCCATGTCTGAGCACGCCTCAGTCATCTCTGACAGCTGAGTGATCTGTCTCCTAATATTCTGCGATTCATTTAATTCTGAGAGGCCTGGGGAATCTGCTACGATGCAATTCTGAACTCTAACTCTGAGCATTTAGCAGTAAATGAAATTTTGTGTCAAATCTAACAAATCTGTTTGGAGAACGCACTCTGCAGCGGGGCAAATAAAAAGATTACTGGGGTGATGAAAGGGAAGTCTTTGGCTGGATGCTGAGATCACTCCCTAGACCGTCTGTAGGGGATTTTCTATTCATTTAGTCAAAGTCATGCAATATTTACATGTCTGGTTATGATTCTCCTCCGCATATTGAGTCGAGGTCGTTCGTTATTGGATTATGCCTTGTGAAAAATAAGAGAAGGTACCTTTGGTCCTCCTTTGTGCACTTCTGAGGCAAATCAGTGGCACCTTGTTCCCCACAAATGCTTGTATGCGTTTGGTGACCTGGCAACCAATCAAGCTGCCCAGCTGTGACCTGGCAACTAGAACAGCCAATCACAGTGTCCTGCTGTGACCTTGCAGCCATGGCATGGCACAGCCACTTGTGCGACCACGATCATTAGCCAGCAACCACCTGTCATGTTGCTTATTTCTACTTGTCTGTGGAGGTCAAGGAATCGATTGAAATTGCAGGATGTCTTCCTTCGTGAAATTACATTCTCTCTCTTATGAATAAAATTTCAGTGGGTTGTGTCATTTTCTTTGACACGTTGTGTCTTGATGGAGAGCTAATTTGTCCGCTTCTGTACTCTGGGTGTTCTGAAATTTCCCCACAATTTAATAACCAAATAAAATCTGACGGTTGATTTTTAGGTGTTTTGAGGGTTGGATATTAATAAACACTCAGCTGTAGGCTGTTCTATAATGCATGTGTACATTCCTGCAACACAATCCTGCAATTAAGGCTATAGGTTGTAATTCCAAGCCCATAGCATATTAGTTATGCAATATTAGTTAAATGGCTGCGGAGCTGCTGCCCTTCACTTAGTTTAGTTTCAGATTTCTCTAGCAAAATGATCCAAATTCACAGTTGCAAAATGAACACATATATGTTATCGTATTCATGGGTTTTATAGGGTTAGTTCTTTGAAAAATTAAAAAATAGTCATTACTCACCCTCAAACCTGCGACATTCATAAAGAGGTCGTAAATCGAACACATATGAATTGATCGGTTTAGTCAAATTTTTCAGAAAAGGCACAATCGCTTTATTAACAGATTTCATTTAGGTTTTTATTCACATATAAGCATTCGTCAATGCACACATTAGATATGGTAAACAGAAGCTCAAGCATGCTTGCTTGACATGTGGGAACCAATGAGGTTTATTCTTTTGTTACGCTGTACGTTTGAGCTTCCACAAGAACCAATGAGGTTTGTTGTCATGCATCAATCAAGTACAGTTGAGCTTCTGTTTATGTTTGCTGATCAATGTTTATATGTGAATCAAAGCTTAAATTCAAACTGTTCGAATCATAGGGACTCGTTTTACAATCTCTTTGTGAACTTTTTGAAGCAACAAAGTGGTAGTTGCTTGGGCTGTCAATGGAGGAACAGAAATCTCTCAGATTTAATCTAAAATATGTTCATGCGTGTTTTGAAGATGAACGAAAGTCTTACGGGTGTGGAATGACATTAGAATGAGTAATTGATGTCATGATTTTTATTTTTGTGTAAACTAACCCTTTAGATATTGGGTTACCCATTTGGATATTGAAAACTGGTTCATTTTTGAAAAATAAAAATACTGAATGAACAGTGTTTTCTGCCAGTTCTTTTCAGTGAAACAAACATACAGCAGAACTAGCGTAGTCCAACTCTTAAATTAATGACTTTGTTTTAGTGAATCTACACTTTAGAAAAAAAGATTCAGTTTTATTCTACTTAAAACCCTAAGGTTCTTCTTAATATAAATTTAAAGAACCATTTATTCCAAAAAGTTTATATATTAGGAGAAATGCCTTAAATGATTGTGTAATACTTTCAAGTTATTTATTTTTTTCTAGTGATAAAGTATGTTCACAAGCTAAAATTCTATATGAATTAAAAATGAATAAGAAATGTATTAAAAATAAATCCATAAAATGATCCCATGATGGAACCCCTAAAATGTTCTATATATGAAGTGCTTTTTGATTCCTGAATCAAAAACTCCAGATTCCTGATTGCAAAAAAATTCTACACTTCTTTTTCCCCCAAATATTCCTTAAATGTATTAAAAGAACCATTAATGGAACCATTCAGGAATCATAAACGCACCAGCATCGTTTAATTCTTTACAGTTCCCATCTGTAGTTTTGAGGTTCAGAGAACCTGAACACAGTGACCAGGAATTAGATCATTCCTCCAACTGTGAGTGTGAGCCCATCAAACACAGGAGATCTGGCTGCAGGTCCATTTAAACTCGAATTAGATGTCGAATTACGCAGTTATCTCAGCATCACTCCCATTTGACTCCCACCAACCGGCAGACATTGTGGATATGGCTGTAGCTTAAAATGATCCATGCCTTTAGATCTGAAGAGAGTGGTTTAATTGATCCCATTAATGCAGCAATGGAGTGCATCAGGTGTCTGAATTACTGGCAAAGATAGTGAAAGGTAGCCCACAGGGACGTCGGTAACCTGCTGCCAGCTTTTCTGTATGCTAAGGGAGTGTGGGGGGAGAGCTGCTGACCTCCACGTGCTTCAGCTTTGCGGGGCTGTGCATGACAGCGGCGAGATTTCTCTCGAGAGGCAGTTTTGCCTGATATTCCCCCAGTCGCCTTCAACCTTGACATTCTTTTTGAAAAGCGTGTGCGGATATCCATACTAATGCCGGTGACATCCAGTCTGCTGTGTCGTGATCCTGTTCCAAGCAGGCTGGGACATGCAGCTCACTCTAATGCAAGCGTGGAGGAAGACAGGGAGATAAAGACAGCAGTAGAAGGGCAGTGAAAAAGAAGAGTTTTCTCTTGATTTAAAATTCGACGCGCATGGCAACCTTTAGCGTCAGTTCGATGACACGGTTATGTTTAGGTCTGGGGTAGGGTTGTGCGTCGGATGTTGACGTATGGTCAAAATTGTCAGTTAGATGATGCCTTGGGATGAGAACGGGTCTAAAGTATGAAAGAAATGTACATTTTTAAAATAACTAATTTCTACATTAAACACAACAATACACCATCGCATTCGCGACTGTCCTATGATTAAAGGCGTCACTACCAGTTTTCTGCCCACCTGAGCCATTTCAAAATGGCGACTACGTGAAATCAGCGTCATACGTTGTTCAGGAGTAATTTGCTTTTGAAGTGGATTTACTTAATGTAACGTTAACAAAAGTTATCATGAGGATTGTAATGTTTAAAGCAGATGTCTTACCAAATGTCAGTGGACCAGGAAGATTTTAAATACGCAAGATCTCTTTGAAAATACAGACCGGAAGACAAAAGACAACCGGTGCGGCGCTGAAAAGGGGCGGGGCTACAAGGTCTATGCACTAGAGAAACAATAGTATGCTGCAGCAGAGCTGGCCTTTCAATATGTTAGGACAAATATAGGTGCACGCCAACATCTCCGTCTGAAACAGCTAATCAGGGTCTTCAGGATCACAACAAACCTCACAAGGGACTGCACGATGGTGGCCCTCCAGGAATATTGGAAACCCCTGTCATATATCCAAGAGAAAATCGATAGAAAATGGCTCAGAATAGTTAATGACATATTTATTTAGCTAAGGTTTTTTTTTCCTAGATAATATCACTGGTCCGTCTGGTTGGTTGGCAACTGAAGCTCTGCCAGAGGCAGCAACATTAATATTAGCATACCAATTAGATCAGAATTCATTCCATAAGAACAAGTGTGAATAATAAATTAACAATCGCAGTGTTGATTAGCTAAAGAAGAGGCGAGTTAAGAGCATATGGACTGTGATTTCAGACTATCAACAACTCCCTCACTCCATAGGCTTAGGCAAGAGTAGCCTCGCCCACTTCGAATGCTTTGACGTGCCGTTGTGGTGATGAATCGAAAGTTTAACTTTTTTAGATAATTATTTATTTCATAGAATCTTTTTGCTCTGGTTTGGTTCTAATCTGGCGAAAACCCTTGGACTAAAAATGTAGGTTTTGCAAAAATCTATTTGCATGATGGAAATAAAATTAAAGTTGTACACATTGAGGCAAGGATGATAAGTGTCTCTCAAATGGTGGGTCGCAAGACTGTTTTGAGTGGGTTCACTTCAGAGTGTCTAGGAGACAACAACCATAGGAAAAAATATGTTTTCTAAATGTTTTTCTAATGCAATGCTTTTATTTCGAAAGTCTTGCGTGAAAGCTGTTAACTCCTGGCTGAGAAAAACACGTTGCTGATTCAGTATCTTCTGTCAGATGAGATCTTGTCCGTCTATAGTGTCATTATTCTAACATTATTTGTCTTTCTAACTTGTTAGTCATGGTTAAATATACTAACTAAATAAAGTAACTTAACTAACTAACTTACTAAATAAAGGTCTCTAACCTCAGAAAAACAAATTTTACAGTACTGTCAGACTTTATCGTGTGTTCGTAGCACACGCTCTTCAAATGCGTGCAAAAATGCGAAGTCGCAATTTATATACATGAAATAGCGAGCATAAAACATTGAAGTTACAATACAATTTATTGAAATTACCAAAACGTACCAGTAAATTGTTGTATTTGTGGTGACTTTAGTTTCTGTAACCTTAACCCAAAATACCACTTTATTTTCACTTTATGCTATTTTTTATGTTGATGATGACTGTGGTTCATATCAACTTTCTTTAATATAATAACAAATACTAATTTCAGACTGCCATTTAATAGCCTTACCTTATATTGTTTATCCACTAGTGTTAAAGACATTACAATTTAAGTGTGTGTGTTAACCATTTTTTTAAAAAAAGTACTTTTACATGGTTCAGATTTCTAAAAATGTGTCAGCATTTTCACCTTTATTACTGTTATAGCGCCACCTATTGGTTATATATATATATATATGCCTATCTATTAAAATACCGCTCTCTATAAAAGTGTGCGTGCTTTTTTAGATTCATTTGTCACAAGTGGTTACTTAATTTCATGGAGTTTTGACATTTTGTTTAGGAATTAATGGCTTTTGTGTAAGCTGGCCTAGAATTTAACGCTAACGCCGCCCTGGAGGCTAATCGCCTCTCTGCATTCACCACACACACATGGGTGCATTTCATTTGTGGCATAACCCCAGGCCACTAATTCAAGTTCTCTGATATATAACCAACGCTTCTGGGTTTTGATTTTGATCTGAATGTGGAAATCGAAACAGTTCAAGAGAGAGAAAAACAGAAAGGTGGCCTAAAATTTCTCAGTTCACTCAGTTTAATGTGAAATGCTTACAAAATCAGCTCTTGTTGCTTAAAACATTTAGATTCCAGAATTGCTAACCAGCTTTGTGACAGAATGTCAGCAAAAATATATCGCTGTAACGATCTGAATTACCCAAGGCACCTAGCGAAAGCCATATCTCATGTTTCCGCCTGGAGTTTCATTATTCATTTCAAAGTCTGCTTGATCATGGCCCATGTCACTCTTAACTTTGAGTAGCTATCGATGTGATGTAACTGGGCTTGTGCTGAGTTTTTGCAAGTGAGAGAAGTTGCAAGATCAATCAAGAGTGTCCTAAACAGAGCAAGAGAAACGAGATAGATAACTGTAGCGAATTCTCATCGACTCTAAAGATTTGTGAGAGGGTAAACGCGCTATACCGAAACCACTGAACAAGTAGAAAAATGGCCCTCCACTTGGAGGAAAAACATTGGGGAAGGTGAGGAAGAGAAGGATCGTGTCAGCCCATCAGTTTGGAGATACATTATTGACGACTATACAGTCAGGCGCACACAGACGTTCCTCTGTGGATCCTGTTTATCACGATGTATCTGCTGTAAGGTGCAGGATTAGTGTGAGCAGTGGCTGTGAGTTTGGAAATAGATGGTGCAGTGGAGATGAAGGTGTGTGGGAGAGAAGAACGGAGCATGTGATTCATAATGTAGTGTACAGCAGCTTCTGTCTGAAATGATTCAGGAGACATTCAATCCTTATATTGATTGAAAAACAACACAAAAAGTGAGTGACATGAAGAAGGGCGACTAAATTGTGACTAAGGATTCAATTGTGTGCCAGAAAGGAGACGTTATTGCATATGGAGTGCTATTGCATCATGCCATGGTCCACCTTGATTAAATTACAATGTTTTTGTTATTAAGTTCTGAGGAAGAGACAGTGATAGAAAGCAAAATGTGGATCGGAGACGGATGCTTTGGGTGTAGTTGGGGGAGAAGATAAGAAGGTGGGAGACGGGAGGGTAATTAAACAGAGTGGTTGTGTTAAAGGGATTGCAAATTCAAAGTGCTCTGTGAAACGGAGAGCGAAAATTAGCCCCACATATACGGCTGTCTCTCACATACACTCCTTTCTAGCTCTTTTTCTCACACAGTTTATCTCAATCTCTCTCTCATACGAACATACACATTCTCTCTCATGCGCGCGCGCTGTCTCTCTCTATAAACCCAGCACATTCTCCCTCTCTCTCAGTCTCCTGCTGCATCCAACGAACACAACACACACTCTCTGCTGTGACTTCGTTTATTCGTTTCTTTTGTTTCCGTACTGGATTTCATACCAATCAACCACAACGACATTAGTTCTCCGTTCAGGGCTTATCGGTTTTCACTTCGAATTCAACGTATCGTTTTCTAAAGACGCACACAGAGGATTTCAGTCGACCGTTTGTGAACATTGCGCTTTCCTCAAACGTTATTACTGTTATTATTTTTTTTCGCTATATTTTTTTCTTGGTTCAGGAAAGGCGTGAGTATAAAAATACAGCACTAAAAACTCTTGAGGCGACGACAGATTGTTATTGTTTTTCAGCGCTAGCATAGCCTACGTTATTCCGCGTCAATGTTTTCTGTTGCTAACTTAAATATTAGACCGCCTTTTTTAGACTGGTGATAGCTACGTTATTTTTCAACGTCGTTTTATTATCAATTGACTTCGCGGTTCTAAATTTGCATACTTAAAACTTTTGTGAATCTTTGAAACTTCGTTGGTAAAACACCCGCTTGCGAACGCAATGGACTTTTCTGTCTTGATTACCTTTGTTAACGCTTCTAATTTCTTCTGCGTACAGTTATTTTAATTTAGTTAGGAAACGAAACCACATTTGTTTGAATCGTCATCGATGTCGTGGTTGTGTTTTCGTCCCGAACGCAAACAAGTTAAAAATGTAAAAGTGTATTTTAATGCATCTAAAAGTATAGGCCTATCACAGGTCTATAAAACTTTAGGGTAATTGACAGTGCGTTATTCACTTGAGATTTTGAATAATTTCAGCACTGAGTGGGAATGAAATTTACACTTCCCAAAATATTTCTATGAAAGTAAAATTATTGTCAGCTTTGCTTTTCATTTTAAATAATATCAAGAACAGAAACTGTTGGTACACACTCTTGCTCACTATGGCCAAACTAACCTGGCAGCATCCCAGCAGAGGACGGAGCTTGTTTTCAACTTCCTACTTTATTTTGGCCACCCTTACTTTACTGTTCTCCTGGTCCTGCCCGGTTCTAGGCAAGAAGAAACTCTACATCGGAGCCCTGTTCCCTATGAGCGGCGGATGGCCAGGTGGCCAAGCATGTCTCCCTTCTGCCCAAATGGCCCTGGATTTGGTGAACAAGAGAACGGATATTCTTCCGGATTATGAGCTTGAATTAATCTACTATGACAGTATGGTAAGTGAGCACTGCATGTGAACCTCTTTAATTACTTTCCATTATTTGAACTGTTAGATAGCATGCACTTGAGTGTACCAGTCATTCCATAAGAGTGTTTGCTTGCAATTAATGTTATTTATTCAAACAGTGTGGAGTGTCATTATCAGTTTGCTTTCTGAAGATTTGCGTTCACTGGAGATTTCTGAGCAAATTGACATTTTACTACGGCATATTGGGTCAGCTGTAGTATCCATATATGGTTTTGGTGGATACTAATGAACATGATGTTCTTAAAATGGGAATTTGTACTTGATTTAGTATGACTTCATTAAAGCTGCACAGAGGAATGTTTTACAGCATCATATTATTCATCAGTTATGCTGTCACCTGAGATTTGCCTGTAAAAAATCTATTCATAGCAACTCTGTATACCTTCCGCTTTCCCTGTCCGTATCTTTCCATTTGCTTGACACTCTCTCTCTCTACTTCTCTCCATCTTTCCCACCTGCGTCCCTCCTCCCCCGCACTGGAGATGCCAATGCATACTCCCTCCCGCGCACACAGACACACACACACACACACACAGAGTTTTTGACAGAGAAGACATATAGATACATGCAGAGTGCAAACAGTTAATTCCCTGTGACTACTCCATGTTGCTAAGAGCTTTGCCGTGATTGGTCGGAATGGGTCTGCATTGGAACCCCGCTTCAAAGATACAGGAGAAGGAGGAAAGACTGGGGGCGGAGGTTGGCATGACAACTGTTACCAAGACCACTGCTGTTCAAACAAACACATAAGGCCACAGATTGTTCTGACAAAAGAAAAAAAGCACGTCTCTTTACCATTATTGCATAAACAGAGGCAGAAGGATAAATGGAAGAAATTAACTGGCTGGTGTGAGACTTTACGGTTAACCAGACAAATGCAGTTCAAGGCAATCTGAACATATTGAAAGCATAATTTCTGATGGTTGATGTACTCTGTCTGAACCCCTGCGGATCTGAATGAATACATGCACACAAAATCACACACATGCAGAGAGCCGGCACTGATTAGGATTCAGCACCATGGACAGTTACATTTAGAGAGCAGAAAAGCGCTGTGTCATCAGGAGGTATAAGGCAGCCAGGAGTTGGGTTTTAGATATTCAGACCCAAATGTTCCCTCCTGAGTAACAGAAAGAGCAGTCTCATTAAACCTGCGGCTAGCGTGGTTCTCGGACGTTCTGATTGGAGCTGAGGGCGGCCCTCTCCGTGGGACGACCGTAGGGATGGTAAAAGGGCTTATTAGCATGGACTGGACCTGTGCCTGATTTCCCCAGAGACCCGATGTGAGATCCCCTGGCCTTAAAACTTGTGTCGTGGGGTCTTTAATGTGTTTTTGGGGTTTGTTCTTCCACTGATGGAGAACTGGGACGCTGAAATCCCTTGTTCTCTGTGTTGTCATTGCTAGAGAGCTAGAGAGTCTCCTGACATTACTTGCTCATTTGGCAGACGCTCAAAAGGGACTTACATTCAAGGTATATGTTTTATGTCCCTGGGAATCAAACACATGACCTTGTGCTACTGTTTGAGCTGCAGGAATGCCATATTATGCAAATTGTGTGATTATCATGATTATTTTATGTGCTTTTAATTATGCAATTAAGTTTCCTAAAGAGTGCATCATTAGACTACTTTTGCAATCCTTTCTTGTCCTCCAACTTGTGAGTTTTGAGACAGATGTTTTAATAGCGTCTAGCTGATAAGTTTTCTTCACATTTAGTGAATTTAATCCAACTCAACCATAGTGCCAATATGCTCTTATACTAATATTTGCTGCACTTCTGTTTCCCAAACCCGTTCCTGGAGGCACATCAACAGTGCACATTTGGAGCTTATCTTATCTGACCCGTCCAATTGTCTCAATTGATGAGCTTATGAGTTGAATAAGCTGTATTTGATTAGGAATAGTTTGAAAATGTGTTCTGTTGGTGTGCCTCCAGGAACAGGGTGGGGAAACTACAGCACCACGGCAAAGAAAAATGTTTTTGCTGACTGGGAACATGTCTTTCTATTGTGTTGTCTTATAAACAACACATACAGTCCAACGAGTGTAGTCATATTTAAGAACACTTCTTTTAATGGATCGGAATGAACCGAATCTGCTGAAACCATCAGAGCAATACGCATCCTACTCACTCACTAAATGGATATTTATATAATATTTTGTTAAAATTTATACAATACCATCCAAATGTTTTGGGTCGGAATTTTTTTTTTTAAACGTTTTTGAAAGAAGTCTCTTGCTCATCAAGGTTGCATTTATTTGTTTAAAAAATACAGTAAAAAATATTGTGAAAAATTATTTTCAATTTAAATAACTATTTTCTATTGGAATATATTTTAGCAAACCTGAATTTTCAGTATCATTACTCCAGTCTTCAGTGTCACATGATCCTTCAGAAATCATTCTAATATGGTATTTTGGAGCTCAGTAAACATTTTTTTTTAATTATTATCAATGTTTAAAACAATTGTGCTGCTTAATATTTTTGTGGAAACCACAATAAATCGTTTTACAGGATACTTTGATGAATGGAAATGTAAAATGCATTTTTTTTTAGATAGATCTTTTTCATTATAAATGTCTTTACTATTACTTAATCCACCATTACACCATATAAATTTATCTTATTAAAATCTTACCGACCCAAAACTAATTTTATAATTAGTTGATAATACAATCATACATATTTTAAGATGCACATTCTCAAAAGTGTTTTGTAGTAATAACTGTTTTTTTAATTTGGAAAAAAAGAAAATGCATTTGTTTTCTAAGTAGTTATGAGGACCTTAATGTACATAATAATAAGTCAAACCAAACTATCATCATCATCATATTTGTTTGATGGTTCAGTTTAGATGGATCAGTTCCTTCAGAAAAAATTCAGACTGCAGTTGTTACAGTGGTTTTGATTAGCTGGAGCCCAGGTGCATTTAAAAAGTTAGACTCGCGCTTCCTTCCCTCAGGGTTAGAAAGTCGGGCAGGGGGAGATTTAGAGACCAAACTAGATCTCCACTGTGTGGGTACGATTTTGCTGATGACCCCTTGGGAGTCTGGAGAGAGTCTATGGTAGCATTCTCACCACCGACTCCTGAAGACGTACTGTGTGCCTGAACATATTATGTGCAATCTTGCTCATTTTATTTACTTTATTAAAAAGAATGTGTAGGCATGCGTCTGCAGTGGAGGCAGTTGATGTAACTCACATAACTGTATGGAATGTCGCATTCATATTGTTATTCAGACAAGAAAAGCAGTTTCTCACTAAAGCACTTCTTTTGTTGTAACAGAAATAATTGATTGATTTAGCTGTATGTTTAGAAGAAATTAAAATCATCAGGAGAGACAGAAATAGAGATGTGTCTCAGGATATGGATGCCAGATTAGACGCCAATAAGTAAAGAGCAGTCAGTCACCAAACGGTCCTGCCAATTGAATTTGTGATTGCATCAATCAAGCCTTGAATCATTTTTATTCTTTATAGGTTTTGCTCCTTTTTAAGCTTCTCTCTGTTCCCAGATCAACAGAAACTAAACAAAAGCTCAGCTTTAGAAATTCTGGCTGTGCTCAAGGCCATTGGCTGCAACCCGGTTTACTCTCAACACATGATCAATTGTGTCCTTAACGTACTATTATCATTTAAATGAGATATTGATCTTTCATAGACAGTAATTTTAAGACAAAGGGGTGATTGTCAATATCGGGTTAAAGACTGATGAGGGTACATGTCCAGCAAACAAACATTGTTTCTTGGTGTATATTTTAGGTCTCATTTGTAAAAGAGGTTTTAACCTCAATGTGACTTTCCTAGTTAAATAAAGGTTAAGAAGTATATATGGGCAAATGTATGTGTCCTTGGAAGACTGCAGTTTTCCCCTCTACAGTATGCATGTGTATTGCTTTATCTGTCTCTGCTTGTTTTATTCTGCCTTTCAATGCATATTTATCTCTACTTATGTGATTCAGTATGAAATGAAGTCTCTCTCCCTATGGGGGTTCTGACGGCTGCAGCAAATGTATATACAGTGTGAAATGTGTTGTTGTTGTGGTCTGCAGTTTTCTGCATGAAGTGACAGAATGCCTCATGAATTGTGACAGCTGTGCTTCAAATCTGAATATATGTTATATATTCCAATGTTTTTCTCTTTCTCTCTGCCTTCAGTGTGATCCCGGAGAGGCCACAAAGCTGCTATATGACCTTCTGTACACGGAGCCCATAAAAATCGTTTTGATGCCTGGCTGCAGCTCTGTGTCCACACTTGTGGCCGAGGCTGCTCGCATGTGGAACCTTATAGTGGTAGGCTCACTTTGAATGTTCAGAGATAAGCTGTCGTTGAAAGAATGTTTGTTTACATGTACAGTAGGTTCTGTAGAAATGGGATCCTTCAGCCTAGTTGTTAAATATCAGGGAACTAAAACGTTACAGGTTTAAACCCCAAAGACAGGTAGTCGAAGACAGGTAGTATTTTTTGGGGGGTTTTTGTCGAAAGGATGTATTATCAGGGGTATGTCTCCTGTGGCGACTGGCAGGGTATATTTATATCCTTTAGGCCATATTCCCTTTAAGGTATTATTTGAATACCTGAGCTAAGCTGCCCGATGTAGCCAGAGCTCCTGGCCCTAGGGAATAGAGTCACGACTAATATTGGTACGTACTGTTAGGAAGGGGAATTATGACTCTGGATCAGTTCCTCTGGAGTCACTGACTTGTGTTAGCCATACGACACTCATTCCTTCCAGATGGAGGAGTCCATCAGCGTCCTAGGATGCAGTGCAACTTCCCATTCGAGTGGGAACGTTTTGGTTTATGAATGTAATCATGGTTCCCTGAGAAGGGGAACGAGACTCTGCGTCTCATTGCCATGTTTCAGGTGTGCCTGCCCAGGTCTGCTTCAGACAAGAATTGTATGTATGTACTACAGGCACCCTTTTTATACCCCATCAGTAGTGATGTAATAGGCTGGCGCTGGCCAATGTTATTGTAGGCTTTCCCCAGTCTCGTTACGCTTCTCAGGGAACCATGGTTACATTTGTAAGACTTTTTTTATGAAAGAAATAATAGGCTGCTTTTATTCAGCAAAGATGTATTAATTGGTCAAAAGGGACAGTTAAGACATTTATAATGTTACAAAAAATTATATTTCAGATAAATTCTATTTTTTTTTAATAATCTTTAACAATATGTTTTTATTGTTTTTTTTGTTTTTTTTTTGATCAAAGTCTTTTTATTGTATTTTAACATACAACAAACAACAACTTAACAACCAAGAACCCACCCACCCACATCACACTACAGGTATGATAGCAAAAAAACAAAAAAAAACATCATACAATGTCATTAGAGTCCATTTGTTCGATTAATGTAAGAACAGGTTGCCAGATATTACTGAATTTAATGTTATTACCCTGCAAATTATAGCGAGAAATTATATTGCTCAAGTGTTAAATAGTGCATAACATCATTAATCCAATGTTTAAATACAGGTGGAGTTTTTATTGTATTTTTGATCAAATAAATTTAGCCTGGGTGAACAACATAAGAGAAAAATTCTTACTGATTGGTTGTCAATCGATTAAGTATTTCAATCAAATTAACTGAATTAATTGCATAGGCTATATAAATATTTGCTTGGAAGACATTCAAAGAAGTAAATGGAAGAAGTAAATGTATTTTTTTGTTTTTTCATATTACTGTAAATAAACCTTCAATCTTCAATCATTGACTTAAATCCCACAGCAATTCATTTAATTGCATTTGTCAGTCTCTCTGAGGTCGATAAGACAGGATATTTATTGAATGTACTCATCAGAAGGCAGGATTAATTGCATTAAAGGGGAGGAACATACCCCTGCATTTGGTATTGATGGCTTCATTATGACACTGTGCATCACAAACCGAAATCTCCAGCAGGTCTAATCACTGAAAGTGTAATACCACAGTTAAGATGAGCTACCGAAATGCGTTCCCATTTCAGAACATGCAGCACTTCATACAAATACCCAAAATCAGTAAAATGGCTTCGAGGCAATTTAGATCAGATATTTATGTAATTTTATTTCGCTTTTGGCACGTCTTTGAAGTGCACTCCCAATGCCTCATCTTCTTTTTTCTTTTTGAAAGTCAGTCTCTTTATTTTTCATGCTCTGCTCTATTTTTATATCTGTTGAGAGCTTTTTCTCTTCACATATGAGTTTTGACCTATATATCCCCCCGCTGGCCTTGAAACCCTCTCTTTTTCCACCCCCTCAGAAGACCTGTCAATCAACGACATCTCGCTGCATCTAGGAATGACATTGAGTTATTGGCAAAATATCTAAAAACCCTCTGCTGTCATCATTTTTTGACTGATGTCGGTGCTGCACTTAAAACAGGAAATGTTTTACTTTACACCTCTGTTTTGCATTTATTTATTTTTTTAACACAGCTTTTTACGCCTGTCTCACACACTACAGTCCCCGATGTTAACTAAAGCTGTTCCGAGTAAACCGTGCAGGAGATAATTTAGCCACTTGGGCACTGGTTTTCCTCCGGGTGACTCGCTTGTTTCTAATTTTCCTTCAAAAGTCTCAGTGTCCTGTATAGTGTGTGTATGTCTTTCTCTTATGCATTTCTCATTTGCTTGCAGTTGTCCTATGGATCCAGTTCACCAGCTCTGTCCAACCGTCAGCGTTTCCCCACCTTCTTCCGCACGCACCCCTCAGCCACATTGCACAACCCCACCCGCGTGCAGCTCTTTCAGAAGTGGAAGTGGACCAAGATCGCCACCATCCAGCAGACCACCGAGGTCTTCACCTCTGTGAGTGAGATGTTTAAAGATGTATAAAAGCAATAATTATTCAATGATAAGCTTGCAGACCATTGCACAACAGAGGTCAAACAGAAACATTTTCCATATGTTGACCAGTGTTAGGAGGAGGTGTCCTAATCAGCTGATACGAGATGATTGTTGCTTGTTCATTGTGTGTTGTCCTAAGTAACCCCACCCACTGTGAAATCCTATTGGTCCATAATCCTGCTCTGCATAGTTACATATCAAAGTCTTATTAAAGCATTAATTGATATTCACAACCAAGTTAATTTAAATAATGTGACCAATTTGAATTGTAAAAGTATATTTCCAAGTGAACCTGAATATTCATTGAGGACAAAAAGTGTAGGGCAGGACTGGATTTCATCCATTCAGAATTCATGTCAGGTGAGCGTTTCATATCAGAGTTTGCAGTCAATAGTGTGGCACTATTTGGTCAAAATATATGCAGTCTTATTTACATAAGCAAAAAAAAGAAAGTTGTTTCAAAGCTTGAATTATGAAAATACTCTTTGAAAATGGAGTGTAACTAAGGGACCCTGTATGGTAATGGATAAAATTCTGAGATGGAAAGAAAAATTATATTTCAATGCTTTGAAATTACAAAATATTCCCACTGGCAAAACTATTGTGTTCCTCCCAAAAAACGATGCATTAATTATTTGAGTTTATTCACGCAAGTACAGAAATGTAATACACACAGGCTCCGTAAGTAACAATTCACACTGTTTCTCATTAAAAAATCAATTTGCCTCGATCATGAAATATGAGTAGATATGCCATTGGTTTTACATGAAAACATGAAACTGAAATAAAATGCTTTCATTGCATGAAAACTTGACTGCATTATTTTCTTTAAATTAATTTTTTTTTCATTTTACTTGCATTACTGTTTAGTTGGTGTCTTTTTGCGCAGAAAATATTTAAGCTTAAAATAACGAGTCATCAATATCACTTCTCTTATTATCTTTTTATTATCGTGTGTCCTTGAGCTTTTGGTGCACTTACTAAGATGCTTTAAGGGAAGTTTTTAAAGAAAATACTAAATTAAATGTTTGTTAATGAAATCGAATCATTTTGTGATTGATTCAAATTATTTATATATATTTATATAAAATATATCTAAATCAAATTAAACAAATTAGTATTAAATCTAATCAAATAATTCTGAATAAACAAATAAATGCTTTTTGAATAAAATTAAATCCCACTTCACATTGAAACTGCCTTATTTTGAATAATTTGCGCACAATAAGATACAAGGAACATTATTTTAATAGTAAGTAGAAAGGGTCGAATTTGATCTATGCTGTCAGTCATCTTGACTGGATTACATCAAATTATACGCAGTGTTTTTCTTCTAGTGTGGACAGAAACCTTGTCCTTGTCCCTGGAACTTGTAAAACAAAATGCAGCGGATATCTGGTTGTGCTACTCAGGGTATAGCATGTATTTTTGTATTCTATGTAGGTAAAGTGTGCTTGTGTGCTGTATAAGATAACATCTGGGATTGTGGGCTGTAGCTGATGAATGCATGGCTCTATTTCTTTGTTTCATCATGCACTCTGTAGCCTGAGGTTACACAGACTGTATTAAAATGTTCACGCTTGTTTTATTGGTACACGCAGGACAGTAAAAAAGCCCCAACAAAATAAATGAAATTTGCCGATCTCTTTCTAATTTTCCTTTTTTCTTCGGGTTTTTTTTCTCCATTCATGTCTTATCTCTGCCTTTCTGCCACAATAATATCCTCTCCCGTCTCTTGCTTTTTCTACGCGACATCACCTCCCTCACTCATCTACGAATGTTTTTCTTGTCTCCATGCTTTTTACTTTCCCTCACTTTCTTTCTCAATTCTCCTTTAATTTCTCTCTCTCTCTCTCAGACTCTGGATGATCTAGAGCAGAGGGTGAAGGAGGCAGGCATTGAGATCAGTGTGAGGCAAAGTTTCCTCACGGATCCTGCTGTGGCCGTCAAGAACCTCAAGGTGCTTTCACTTTCACTCATTTCATTTATGACCTCACTGACTTTAAAGACTTTAAAGGTGAATCTCACTAAAACACCAGGTCACATCTCAACCCAAAATCAGATGGAAAAAATACAAGAAATTATTGACGCATTACCTTTAATAAATTACATGATATCCCCCCCCCCCCCATCTACCGTATTGCTTCTAGATGCTTCATTTTTGCACTTTTTGTTGTTTTTGTAATTTCCATAATTGTTTTAGTATTACATTTTAGGAAGCAATACTAAATAATTGTATGATTTCATTTTAATAATGAATAAGAAAAATATTTGTTTTGCTTTTCCAATATTGACAAAATGTATTTCCCCAATAATTATTAAAAAAAATTAACCCCACCTTCTCAAAAAATGTTAAACTTTATATATTTCAAGTTCAATTTAAGTAATAAATAAAATAAAAAACTATTCTTAACATTATTTGTTAAGAATAACCTAATATATTGTCATATAGTGATTTAATTTAGTTTTTTATTTAAATCTACCTAGCAAATACTACTATAACAATGCGTTTTAGATTACCTTACTATTGTTTTGTACCATGGTAAGGGGGATTTGGGGGGAAATATGTCATGTTAAATAAATAATATCACAATAAAAAAATTTATTTCTCTAAAAATAGACTTGATTTTCTTTAAGCAAAGCATTTTTTTGTTTCCCCCATAAACAATTCCATACAGACAGGAATATGCACCTTTATTGTGATTGGCTAGCTCTGGCACTTTCACGCCAAAGGACATCATTTAAGTCCGAGAGAAAAATACAACATTGTGGGAATCTGCTCTTTTTCTTGAGGAGAATCATTTTAATTGGAACATGGGTCAGATGATCTGTTCCCCCCCCCCAGCCCTACCGCTACCCCATCCTGCTCTCTCCAGCGACGCCTGGGCCCCTGGCTGCCTGTTTAGCAAAGGCCTGCCATGTGTACTGCCCTAGTTTTGGCGCACAAGATTAATGAAGTACCACCAGAGGAACCATGGTAACCTGGAATAGCACACTGCTGAGAGGGGAAAGTAGCACTGATTGGACTGCTTGTCCAAACCAAAATTACTGCAGTCTTATGCATAGTAGCACTCTCAAATACGAAGGGAACCTCCCTCTCATGCTAATTCACTGACTTTTGCAAATTTGTTGCATTCATTTCTTTGTTCTGATCATCAATTCTTTCTCTGCTCCTACAGCGGCAAGACGCACGCATCATTGTGGGACTGTTTTACGAAACGGAAGCCAGGAACGTTTTTTGTGAGGTCGGTAATCAGCCGTCCAGCTGATCATGATTAATCTATGTCAATGTCAAAGGGGAAACATGGAGTTTCTGTTCATTTTTCATTCTTTTCATTCAAGTCGTTGCCTAACCCAACCTGTTTCACACAACCCAAATGCAGGTCTATAAGGAGAAACTGTATGGGAAAAAATATGTGTGGTTTCTAATTGGCTGGTATGCTGACAACTGGTTCAAGATCAAAGACCCATCCATCAACTGCACAGTGGAACAGATGACAGAAGCTGTGGAGGGCCATGTGACCACTGAGATAGTCATGCTCAATCCAGAGACGGTGCGAGGGGCCTCTAACCTGGTAAGTGGGCCTGAATAATGTTTTCTCATTGATCCATATGAATTCCTTAAGAATGTCCTGTGGCTAGGCACAGACCTGGCTTGAATGGTATCTCAAATCATAAAGCTTTACTTTTTGAAGCAATCAGACTTAAAGGGCCCTGTTTTAACAATCACGGTGCAAGTGCACGTAGGGCGTGTCCGAATTCCCTTTTGCTAGTTTAACGACGGGAAAAAGGTCTCAGAGTCTCATTTCCCATTCCCTTTAAAGTCCCCATGAATTCTAAATTGACCATACTTTGTTTGCCTAAATTGATCGTTTAGTGGTGAACAATTCATGCATGCAAGTCAATCCACTTAGGACACGGTGTTAGATTAATCGATGCATCGGAAAAATAATCGCTAGATTAATCGTTTAAAAAATAATCGTTTATCCCAGCCTTAGTCAGAACACTGGAGAAAATTTGTGTGCAACTTCCGGTTCACGGGGACTTTAAAAGCCAGGGCTTACACTGAAGGAGAAACATAAGCCATATTAGCAACACGCTAATAACCACAAAACACTTCAGCAACTTGAATGTTCTTTGTAAAATCTTTATTTCTTTATATCTTATTTGGCATTAATGAATTCTGTTTTGACTGTATCTATTGGCCATCAGCCATCCTGCTCTTTAAATGTCCTCATCGACCATTGAAAAATCCTTAAAAATTATCCAACAGTGCCCTGCGTGTTCGTATATGCTACACTGTTTACAATGACATCATCCTCAGATAAGTGTGGCGTAGACAAGCTATAACGACTTATAACGTTTTCCCACTGGGAATAGCCCATAACCTACTGTTATAACTTTAGCTATTCTCAGATCTGTAAATCCGAAGAGTCCTGTTGGGGTCAGAGCATTCAGGTCCAACTGTTGTACCCCTGGGAGCGCTGGATGGACTGGTGTGAGCTCCAGGGGGTGCTGTCTGGAGCCCACCCAACTCCGGTGCTCTGTGCTGGGAATTGGCTCGCATGCATATGTCCCTGCTGTTTTCCTGGATCCGGCTCAATCTGGGCACGTATCCAGACACCTATGCTTCAAATCTGACGTAAAAAGACAGTCATGTGTTGCACAGGACAATTTGTTATAAAATGCCCATGCTAGATTGCCTCAACACCACCATAATTTGTTCCCTCTTTACTGTCCCTCACTTTGGGGCTGTAATTTCAAGAAAGCTGAAATGCATCTTTATGCTGTCGTTTGTATCCACACACACGCTGTTCTTCACTGTCCATTTGCATCAAGCAATCACCAGATGCCCATCTGCAGCTTGGCTCATTTCCCAAAATGCACCTGTTTGAAGCAAGGAAGGTGCCTCAGCTGTTTCTATAAGGTGTGAAAAATGTCAAGGAAATCATTTTTTGTATGCCGCCACGATAAGAGCGCGCCAACTCAATTTCTTCTCCCAGTACCCCCTTAATGACATGGAACATCTTCAGAGTGTGTGTGAAAGCGGGAGTTTATTTTTGGCGCCTCAGGTCATGGTGTGTGTGAATGAAGATTTCACACCCAGGAGAAAAGTACCTCCGTCTATATGATGCGCTCCCACGGTGATGAACTGTACTGTAACTTACTTTGACCTCTCTCTTCGCTGCGGGAAGCCTGGTGCTTTTTTCAATTCAGTGCTTTTATAGTGACCATGATGTCATGCTTAAAATCCATCAAGCATAAGCCCTTGTTAGTGCACTACATTTTTGCCATGTTTGTGCATCCATATGCATGCCAGATGATACCGTATGTCCGCTCTTTTGATCCAGACCTCTCAGGAGTTCTTAGCGCAGCTGATGTCCAAGCTGGGTGGGAAAAATCCAGAGGAAACTGGAGGGTTTCAGGAAGCTCCTCTGGCGTATGATGCAGTATGGGCCCTGGCTCTGGCGCTCAATAAGACAGTGGGTCCCTTGAAGGCAAAAGGCCGCAGATTGGAAGACTTTAATTACAATAACAAGGACATCACGGCTGAGATCTACAGAGCCCTCAACACTAGCTCCTTCGAGGGGGTTTCGGTGAGTGACAGCTCTGGCTAAATAATAATTGGATATAAAGGTATTAAAGTCGTCATGATGGCAAAGGTTCAGTAGTCAGTGGCAGTTAAATTTAATGATACTGTATGCAATTGTGATACCACAGCAGAAACCAAAATTCTTACCAGTGTTGTTATCGTTAATACAAAAAAACTAATGATGATAATCATAAATTAAAATAAACCAGACATAAAATAAAATATAAATATTTGATGAAGAACTTAGGCTTAAAAAAAGTACTAAAACTTAATGATATAAATACTGTATCACATTTGATATGCCCATTTATGTGGCGTCTAAATTGTCAACATGATTAAAACTGTTGAACAGAATCTACATGAATTGTGATCTTATGACGTTTTTAGCAATTCAAATTTTAATTTAATTAAAATTTAAATAACCGTTGGAATATTATATCAAATATTATAAAACATGCTTTTAATGAAAGTTTAAAGTACATATCTCAATGATCATTGTATTTCATTAAATTATATGTAAAAAAAAAAATATTATTATCAAAAAACTACCAAACTACCAATACAGTACAGTACCAAAATTGCACCAAAGTGTATTTTTTGCTCAGTTTGGGCCTTTTTTTCCTCCTCAAAAATAAGCTCCATATTTTCCTATATCATACTGTTTTATGAGTCATAAAAGCCTGTTATGTCTTATATTTTTTTAATATTTTGTTTAAAGGTTCAGTAAACGTTTAAAAAAGATGACTATTATTTTATGACTATTATTTCATATGTCAGGTTTTACTGGGTTAAAGTAAAAATGTAATGAAAAATAAATTTATAAAGGTAAAAGCTAATTTAATATATATAAAAATACCATAATATCATATAAATAACACTGATGCTAACAAACTCAATTTATGAGTGAAGTATACACAGAGCTGTACAAATTTTTCCGTTCTCTCTCAGGGTCACGTGGTGTTTGACGCCCAGGGCTCCAGAATGGCATGGACCCTCATTGAGCAACTGCAAGGTGAGCAAAATAAAGTAATTTTATGATTTACTTTCCCTTGAAAAATGTAAGGTACAGAAAATAAGGGGTAACTTAGAGTGAGTGTGGACAGCAGATGTAGTCCGTATGCATGATTGCCTCTGCTCAATTCTGAAATGAACGACTCTGTGATCCGTGTTCTCGCTCCATTTGGAGAGTAGCACAGGTGCCAGGTAAAACACTGTTTTTCCTGGGTTCAAACACTCTAGAGCTGTAATCATCTTGCAAAAGCCGGAGAACCGAAGCTTGAGGTTGTTGTTTTTTTAGCTCACTATCTTTTTTCCCCTTAGCTCTCATGCACACTGCAAAAATTATTAAAGAGACAAAAATTACATGTGCATGAAAACTTAATAAAATTCACTGAATATTTCAGTAGACATGGTTCAGAAGAAGCCATTCTCCTATCCAAGTGAAAAAAAAAATAGTTTTAAACCCATTACGTTTTGTCAGTTTTTACATTTAAGATCAATCAATTTGAAGTGAAGTGACGTGAAGGTATGTATGGCAACCCATACTCGAAATTTGTCCATACTGTATTCAACCCTTTCAAGTTAGTGCAAACTCATTAGGAGTAGTGAGTAGTGAACACACACGGAGCAGTGGGCAGCCATTTTGCTGTGGCAAATTTATTCCTGGGTTATTTAGCTTGTTTTTTTTAATTTTTTGTTATAAGTCATAAACGACAAGGAGGCATCCTCTCGCAATGCAAAGTCAATGTAGACGGTTGGATTGTTTTATCCCCGGTGTGAGCATGGCTAAATACTCTCTGTCTCTACCGGTAAACTTTAACTGTACAGAATAGGTCAAAAGCACATAAATGAAGGTCTACGATTCAGTGCGTCTCCATATTAATCTAGTTAAATGTAAATGAATTTAATCTTACCCTGCGGTACTTGAACAGTGTTGATCCTGGATGTTGTTTATCTGCGTAACAAGAGGCTTGCATTGTGATCTGTCTAAACCCTTGCTGACAAATCAATCTTGTTACCCACCATATTGATTTTAAAATATTTTATATTTCCCTCCATGGTATTTAAGTCCCATATGAATTCTGTGTCCAAAATTTATGAAAAACATCTTGGGACAATGTTTTCACACTGACAGTTGTCATTGTAAGACAGTTAGTAACTCTTTGGTTTTATACAGACACCAGATGCAGTATCATGCAAAAGTGAAAAGTTTCAGTTTCTGATGCCATTATGGGTGTAATTGTCCAATTTTTGGAAAAGTTCAAAAGGATAAACAATGCAGATTGATTTTTTTACTGCCATTTTATCATGGGTGCCATTAATTTTGACCACAGCTTTAGTTATGTGCTGTTTGTTATCTATTTGATCTTAACATGGCACCACTCTTTAAAAGTTTTCTAGGTCCCTTTTATGATTGAATAATTCTTCATCTCCATAGGAGTCTATCGTTTTTAACATATTTTTCAAAAAGACATGGATTTCTTTAGGTCTAACACTTTTCAAAGAGGATAAATGCACACTTAGTTCACCCTGAACAAAAGTTAGGATTCAAAAAGAAGCAAGAGTTACTTATGGCAGAAGTCACTTGTTGTAGGTGTTTAAGGTGTATTTGTGTCTTACATTAACAATGGTTGCTTTATATTCCATCTAGAGCCTTTGACTCTGTGTTTTTTGTGCTTGCACATTCTGTTTCAAGTCCCTCACCACTTAATATGAAGTCTTGGATTTTGCTTTTCCAATCGATAGCCCAACATTTATTTATTTTTTGACTATTTTTGTGGTTTTGCTTAAGGGGGTTTGAGTCATTTTATTGTATTATCTGCTTTGTACATGTCTACATTTCAGCTTTTGCATTTTGACAGATGGTCTCACGTGGTCTAGTCCTCTGGTACAATTTGGGATTCATGGTTTACCCTGTGATGCCAAGCTGACAGGCCCTGAGGCAGAAAGTAACCCAAAACCAAAAATCTTTCCACCAGCATACTTTATAGTTGCTACGAGGGTCAGTCAAAGCAATTTTAACCAGACATCATGTGTGGTTCCTTTTCTTTGTCACTCCGAGTCCCGTTGTATGACGATGAATGGGGTTTTGCTTAGAAAGCCTATCGACTTTGAGTTTAGAAAACGAGCCAACATTCTGCACTGGGTTCAAACATCTCTCCACAAACCTCTGATATAGTGTTGTGTCGATGTATAAATGTGGATGCCAGTGTAAAAAACTGATGGTATTAAAGGTTCACAGGAGCTCGGTGAACTCTATTATTGCTAAATAAAAAGAGGTTTGAAGCTACTACAACTCTTCATGAATATGGCAGATTGGTCATTTGGCCTAGTCTGGCAAAGGTCAGGCAGGTTAACAAGAATCCAAGGCCTTACTCACAGATATTTAGAGCTTCTTTGAAGAGATCAGTGTTGTGGGATTGGAACTCTAACAAGGCAAGCATTGTAAGAATGACTGCTCATTTTCAATACTGTCTTTTGGAAGGAATTGTGTATACAACCGTCATCTCGGATACCAATCAAAGCCACTTGTTCCATACAGCCGTATTTCTAGACTTAAATATGCCATTTGATCTTCGCACACACAGGGGCATCTCTCCTTTTCATTTGCTTGTTAACCTCTTCGAGTGACAAGTGCATTGTGACTTCAACCTCTGCTATCTCACATAGATTGGATCCTTTTCTCTCTCCTGTCGTTTGTTTTCTATCTTTCTTTTGGCGTCATTTCAGAAGCTGTCTTTTTGATCAGTACGCCTGTGTTCCCCTGTTCAATCTGTCACATCGCTTTGTGCCTCTGCCGGTGCCCAGATCCTACGTCAATCCTTCTTTGTTTGACACAGTAAAAAATAGACCTAGACTTTAGTGTTTTTAGAGTGGTTGCCCCTCCAGAACTCCAGAACCCTGCCACTCTACTACAGTGTTCTAGGTTGCTCCAGTTGAAGTGCAACTGCTAAGGTGTTGCTGTGCGGTTGCTTGGGTGTTTTGTGTGCTTTGCTTGTCACTTCCTGGACCAAATCAAAAAAATCTCTCCAAAATGTGACTGAAGCCTGTTCATGAAAAGGGGGGTCGCAAGGGTGTTGTTGTGAATTTGCTAAATCGTTGCTAGGTTGTTGTTTACTGGTCCAAGTCAAAAGAGTCCACCAAAAATAGGTAACTGTAGGAAGTTGCTTGGGCTTTGTTGTGCTGTTGCTAGGACATGTCTATGTGGTTATTTCCTGCCAAAAACCCACCAACATGTGAGTTGTGCTTACCCATCAAAAGCCACCTCCAACATTTTAGGTTGATGTGGGTGGTTGTCATGGCATTGTTATGCTGTTGCTAAGGTGGTAGCTAGGGCAATGCTTGATGATTTACTTTCCCAAATAAAAAAAAAAAAGCCCACCAAAATATAAATGATGCTTGCCCATACATAAATTGGTGTTGCTAGGCAGTTGCTAAGACATTGCCAAGCCAATGTGAAAGCTACCTTCACAATGCTATGCTAAATTTGGTGTTTGCCTAGATGTTATAGCTTCCTAGATGTTCAAATTATGCAATGGCAATGGTGAAGTTTGGAGAAAGGTCCTTTACAAGCACCACTAAATGTGGTTTTGTTGGCAGTATAGACCTTATTCAGAGCAGCGCCATGACAGGTATGAAAGTGAGGCTGTGAGGGATAGACTTACTGTGTTTCCAATGGCATCCGCTCTAAAAAGCTGAATAAAGCGGCTAGATTACTTATAATTTTCCAAAGCTTACATTGTCGGGAGTTTTTTGTAAACTGACATTTCTTTAAAAGATATTTTTCCAGTGTTTCATGAGCAGAACAATCCGAAAACACATTAAATAACAGTACAGCCCATTGCAGAGATGCAAGTCTATCCCTCACAGCCTCGCTTTCATTCTCATTAAAAATCAAAGATGGCGCTGCCGTGAATAAGGCGTATTGTCGCCTAATGGTTAGAGAGTTGGACTTGTAACCTGAAGGTCACGGCCCTGTGTGTGTGTGTTTGCTACTCATTACTCCTAACTAACTTGGATGGGATAAATGCAGAGGATAAATTCTCAGTATTGGTTGCCATACTTAGCCTTCACGTCACTTCACTCTGCTTTTATTAATGTTGAGAATGTTGGGTTCAAAATGAAACAGTTGGAAGATCTACAGGCAGAGACGTAAGGAAGCTAAGAGGATACTATAAACTGTGGAAATGAGTCTTTTAGGCATTCATTCTCATGCCTGTATCATTATTATTCCAGAGCCTTTCTTTCTTCCTCTGTCTTCTTTCCCTCTTTTTCAAGTCTCCCAGGGGGAAGCCCAAGCTGCCTGGAGTGATTACGCTTAATGATTACCTGATAATTATAATAGTTCTCACTTAAGCTAATTTCTCGTTTTGTTTGGGGGATGAAGACCCAGAGCTGCATAGCCCTGCACAGATCTCTGTTGCCTGCCAGTGTGCGTTTGAGAAGGAGAGGAAGGGCGGGCATGAAAGAAAATGGAGAAATGTAGCAGGAGAGAGAGAACGTAATAGAAGATAAATTCCTCTGGCTTACGGTTTTTACTCAAGCACTGCTGATACGGTGGTATGCAATTACAGCACTCTCTATAAAGCTGATTTTAGGGGAGAGCAACCCTGTTGTGCATTCTCATTTAAAGCTCAGCTGATACGCCTGCTGGAAAATAAGGATTGATGATAGATCTGTTTTCAGTCTGTTTGTCTAATCCAAGTGTTGTTTGGTCTCTAAAGGCCTGCCTAAAATCTGATTCAGCCTCACAGTATTGATTTACAGCAATGTGTAGTGACATTTCTCTTTCCTTTGTTCCTTTCATGTTATCTGTTTTCCACTCCTTTCCTTCATCTCTTAAAGCCAATCGTGAAATCAAATGTTTCCCTGTTTACGGTTGTAGTACATATTCTTGGTCTTTTTGCGACTGTTTCAAAATATATTACATTTTACACATCATGGCTTCCTTTTTTGTTTTAATTCACCTGTGTAGACTAGTTAATGTTAATCAACAGCTAAAGAATTATTTTAGGCTATTGTTGTAGTCAGCCTAGTTTTTATAAAATTTTCCCAATAGCTAACGCAGTAATTTAATACTTGATCATTTTAATGTATTAAAGGTTACTGTAAAAACAGTTAATAACAGATTAAGAAGATTAAAGAAGCATATTTAAGTGTTGAATATTATATGTTGAACTGTTCCTTTAACAGTTTATGAACATCTAACCCAATGAAATAATATTTTAGCTCAGCTGTGAATTTACACTTTAAACTTAAAATAATTAAAAGAGACATGATCGCTTTGTATGATGAACAGGTTTAATTTAGTCTTTATTTAGATGTAATGGTAACACTTTACAATAAGGTCCAAATTATTAATCAACACACATGCATAGAGCTCGGTAAAAAGAAGAGAAACATGCTAATATAACTCATTGCACAAACTTCTTTTTACCATATTTCATGTGCTCTTTAGGCTACACATCAATGTTTACATGTGAATAAAAGGTTAAATCTGCTCATGATTGTGTCTCTTCAGAAGACTGGGAATAAACCGCTCGATTACAATAATTGATCTCTTGTTGTTGGATGATCAGAGAATATTAAAAATATATATTTTTGAGGTATACTAAGCGACAAGGAAAATGTTCATATTTACATGATGTTTTTCAAAAACTGAAATAAACCGTTTTCTTAAGTGCATGTTAACGGGGTCAACCTGCACTCCCACTGGTAGTCGCCACTTCGCATCTCTGCCACATTTGCATAAGAATTCACAATGCATAAAATCAAGTCAATAACATTTTCTCTCCTTAAATGTCTTGTTTCAAAAAATGCTTTACGAATGCCATCTGATGTTGACTTTAAACTGTTTCTCAATTGCCCTCTCTCCCTTTCTTTTTGCAGGAGGAAGCTACAAAAAGATTGGATACTATGATATGACCAAAGGCAATCTCTCTTGGTATGGGAATGACAGGTGGATAGGTAAGTACACATTTGTCTCTCTCATCTCCCATGAATGCTCTTGTTTGTCATTGTCTGAAGCACTCTTCTCTGTTTTAAACCCCCTTTCACAAAATCACTCACGTTATTACTCTCACCATTCCTCCACATCTCTCCCAGTGTCACAGCCGCACATTCTAGGCCCCGCCCCCAAAACGACGAGAACCGCGGACGACAGACTGCTACAGGGCATTAATCAATCAGTCAGTCAAATTCTGTTTAGCATTCTGTCCGTGAGGGCAGCCACACTGCGGAAGCTCTGCACGGCTCTACCAAAAAAAGACAAATGAATGCCATTAGAAAACCCGCCAGGAGTTAATTCCAATCATAAATTGAGCAAGCGCACTGATAAAAATTGCGCACAATTTAGAATGAGTGATGGTTTCATTTAATCTTTTTAATTGTATTTGATGACCAGTTCACGCTCAGTGTTGCTGACGGTGCACTGAGAAGATGTCAACTGACAGCTAAAAACAACACAAATCAGACGCAGCCCTGGCTGTTCCCCAGCTGCCTTCCAGCACATGCTAACCTTGACTGGACGAGTACAAATCATCCAATCAGCACGGGCAACACCGCGTGCCTCAGCTGTAGGGATGGGCAACCATTAATCGCGATTAATCGCATCCAAAATAAAAGTTTGTGTTTACATAATATATGTGTGTGTAGTGTGTATAATTAATTTGTATATATAAATACACACATGCATGTATATATTTCAGAAATATTTGCATGTATATTCTTTATATATATTTACTAGGGGTGTAACGGTACATGTATTTGTATTGAACCGTTTCGGTTCGAGGCTTCCGGTTCGGTACGCATACAAACCGAACGATTGCTTGGACCATTTTTCTTGCCGGCAAAATTCGTGCTGACGCGGCCAACACAATGTTGCGCAACATCCAAATGGCAAGGGTAATGAAAGCAGAACGAAACTGCGCTCCTCGTTATGTGCTTCACGGATCGTTTATCAGTTCGGACCAGCAACATCTGTGCAGCGAGAGCCGATCTCGATCAAGCAACACTGTTACCACACCGCGCTAAGAGATCCGGTAAAGAAAACATTTGAATTCGCTACTGAGGTAATAACATCGCTGCGAGATCTAGTGAGATGCATTCACATTTCTCCGTTATTAACCGTAGATCTCTATTAGATCAAACAGCGCTGTCATGGAAACCAGGAGAAACATTGTGCCGTGAATGAAATAGTAATACTTTCGTCCACAGACCAGCAACATTCACCATGGATTTAATATAGTAACACTAACTGGAACCAGTTTGGCTGGAATGGTGAAATGCTTTCAAGTACTTCACACATCTTTTTCCAGCACTTCAAAATTCAAATATTATATAAATAAATATATATTTAAATGTTATTTTTAATGTGATGACCAAAACATTATTTGTTCATCCTTCAAAGATGACCCCCATTTATAAACCTGAAAGTTTCAAGATCTAGGAAAACTCAAACTTATTTACAAATATTTTTTCTTTAAACAAATAGGAAATTTCTCTGGCATTTCTTTCTTTTTGCTGTATGGAAAACGTACCGAACCGTGACTTTAAAACCGAGGTACGTACCGAACCGTGATTTTTGTGTACCGTTACACCCCTAATATTTACACATAATTAATATTATATATAAATATAAATATTTGAAATATTAATAACACATTTTTCCTAAATATACACATACATGTGTGGGTATTCATATATACAAATTAATTATACACACTACACACACATATATTATGTAAACACAAACTTTTATTTTGGATGCGATTAATCGCGATTAATCGTTGCCCATCCCTACTCAGCTGATTGCCTTTGCCTGTTATTTAACCCTCGTAGGCTCCGAACAGAGATGTTGATTCTTCAGCTTTGTGATAGCAGCCTGGATTTGTTGGTTTATAATATTGGGAGCATGACGGCACATCACCGTGCTCATTATGTGACCATTTCTATGCCTAGACATTTCCCTAGATGTGCTCTCTGTGGGCTCGCTCGGTTTTGAACTTGCTTATTAGCTTATTAAAAACTCACCGAAGCAGCGAGCACCATGGCAACTGAAGCACGTAGACATTGCGAAATGCGCTAATTGCCATTTTCACAAGGCGTAACGGGGGCCTTGTGATTTTCATTTATTTACTCAGCTTGCAACTGGGAATAGTGCCCACAGCGTTGTCGTCTACCCCAGGTGGCTCGCACAGTCTGGCACCTTTAACTTCTGCATTAGTTGTCGATGATAGATCTCTTTAGAGGTCATCTCTTTAACAGCAACCCTTGACTGTGCCAGACTGGGAGATTCTGCCGAGTCTGCCGGTGAGTTGAAAGGTCATCCTGCCCCTTTGATCGTGACAAGGCGAACAGGATTGCAAGATCATTGAACTTTGAAATGGCGACAGATGACCCTTGAGGCGGTGCTGTACCATCTGGAATGTATGCACATTGCCACCCAACTTTTAACCTTGCCGTCATGGCCACTGGCGCTCACGGACAGCCTATTCCAGGGAGACGGCAGTGGCGTAGACCTAAAAATAATCAGTGCTGCGATGTGCTCAAATAAAGGCCCCTGGAAGGAGAGGGTGACTTTGCTCCAGATTGGATGCCACGTGTTGACCGATCACTTGTGATTTTCTCGCTCTCTCTCGTGTGTACCCTCTGCAAAGTGAAGGTTGCATCCCTTCATCTCCCGGCTGAATGAGATCGGTTTGAATCTTTATGTTCAATTGTTTCTTGCTGTTACCCATCCACTTAACTGATCTCTCTCGTTCTTTCTCGCTCTCCCTGGTCGCCCCTGACAACCACTGCATGTGCTTTGCTCTCTCATCGCTGTAGCAACCATTATGGATATTGGTTGCCATGGCAACTTACTGTCCCGATTCCACCATCAAGGACAGGGATAGGTATTAAACAGAATGAGCTCTGTAGCCCGCTGAATACATACGTACTCGCACATTTACAACCATTTACAGTCGTCACGCACACACACGCATTCGTTGTTGACCTAAGTCTTCACAAATCAAGTATTTACCAACTTAATTCCTGGTCTTATTTTACAAGATTTATCAGTGCATGTAAAAATAATCTTGCACCGCGTCTAAAATGACTTCCCCTTTCTCCAAGCCCTTTTGTTTTTCAGCCTCAACCCATCTTTTGCAATCTAATCAGAGAAATATGCCTCTTTATGGCTGTAAATGGGTTGCCAAACCCTTTTCATGGTCAATCGATACTGACTCGTTATATCTATGAATTGTGTTACCCAATCAAAACATTGAGCTGTCAGTACAGTAAATGAGTTCGCTCAGCTCCACAAGGCAGCTCCACACAGATCGCAAGTTAATTTGAACACCATAGCAACACTGCAACGTTAACATTCTGACCTGAAACACCATAGCAACCACTTTCTATTTCCACAAACCACTTAAACTCATGTGTCGTGCCAAATCACATCTCGTAGTCTACAATATCTTTTAAGATTGTTCCAGCATCAGTGGTCCTCCATGCTGTTTCCCAGAATCCATCAGTTGGCCATCTTCTGCCCCAAGCGGTCGTGTTCAGTAGGATCTCCCACTCTCCTTTAATCAATATCAGCGAGATCCACGAGGGAGATTGCCTTACGTGAACCTCTAATTAAGACTGACAGCCACTGCGCTTATCAGATGCTCTGGCGAGGGGTTCCGGTGGGGCCGCAATGGGCAAAATGAGTCCTGTCGAGCTTGAGGACCTGGGCTTCCTAAAAAAACCCATCAGATCTAGAGATAGATCTAACAAGCTATATTGTCCCCAGCCAATTTGTCACTTGCAAAAGAATGTGACGCTATACCTCATGTGTGCAGCCCACCCATTGAAGGAAGCTGACCACAAAAACACCCTGTTGTCCTTTGTTGTTGCCAAATGGCCGGCCGATTACCCATCTGGAGGCTGTGAAACCGTCTGTGATGGTATCGCTTCACAGGGACCAGAGGGGGTGAAGCTTTAGTCAAATGGCAGTGAGGTGAAATTCGATAGCTATCGCTCTCTCTGCAGACGTCAATTCAGTCAGTTTATCATGAGATAGCGAGAGAGAGACCGAGAGGGAGGTAAAGTGACTCATAATTGGCTCAGAGAACAGTTCAGAGCTGCTTTCCTTTTCTGTCTCTTGCTCAATTGTTTCATTATTAAATACACATGATTATTACATTACTATTTTAATTATACTTTCATTCACATAATTATTTTTTTTTTACTTTCAAACTATTTTCATTTAGAAATTCCAAGTAAATTTAGAAAAACTTTAGTTGAAAGACTTAAATTTCCTATTAAAATCTACTCCAGTAATCTTTGTTTTATTTACAACTCGATCAATATTTTTTTTTAGGTTTTTTTTTTTAGTTTTTAATATATATTTTTTTAGTGTGTGTGTGTGTGTGTACAGTATACTTATATGTGGTATTATACTTGGTATGTGTATATTTATATGCACAGACACATGTATTTATACACACACACACAGACACACTTTTTACATGCAGGTCATTGTGCTCATGTTGGAGTCTGACCTGTATCGTGCTCCTTGGTAACTTCTTGTTCTTTCTCTATTGGATCTGTTTTAAAGGGGGGAAAAATGTATTTAGAAAGACTAAATAGCAACTACCTCTTATTTGTTTTAAATTTTATTCATGAAAGTTATTTTAGTGTAATATAAAATAATAGTCTACTAAAATGCCAAATTTTTCTCTCCAGGTTCTGGCCCTCCTGCTGATCAGACTGTGGTGATTCAGAAGTTCAGATATTTGTCACAAAAACTCTTCGTCTCAGTTTCTGTTTTCGCTGGCTTGGGCATTTTAATGGGGATCGTTTGTCTCACCTTTAACATTTACAACAGCAATGTCAGGTATGTTTAGCTGTATACTCCTGCTTGCAGGTGTGTGTGTGCATTTATATTGCATAACCACATTTGAGTTCAGTGCAGAGGACAGCATGCTACATGCATACCAGTATCATGGGTCACATTCACACATTCTGTGTGTGTAGAGACACGTCGGGTTCAAACATTCTGATGCATTACGAATAGCAATAGCATCGCACCGATATATTTGGACTAATGTGTGTATGTGTGTTTCAGTCTTTTTATCTTATTGACATTAAAAATTTCTACTAGATTATCTCAGCAGACAGCTTAAGCTAAGACCCTGAACACTTACGAATCTTGTCATTCATGTGGGTAAATGTGTGAGTGTGTCTATGAATCTTGTTTCTTTGTGTGATGATAAGACACAGGAGTTTAAGTCCTGTTCCACTGTGAGAGACTTACTAAATTAGCTGAATGTGAGTTCACTACACTAGCAAAAATTACCCAAAAGTACCATGATATTATTTTAAGGATCATGGAACACCATATTATGTAAAATATTGATGTAGAATATTAATATTAAATAAAATAAATATTAATTTTAGACTATATATATATCAGTATCTATCTTCTATATATCTATATATATCGGTATCCGTACCACACATAGAACAAAAGGTTCTAAATAGAACCTTTTAGGGAATCCCATCATGAGATAATTTTATGGATGAATAACCGGTAATTGTGTTTTAATTCATTATTTGGTGAATGTATTTTATGAATTAAACAGCTTGTAAACATACTTAATAATTAATCACCTGTTAAACATGAAAGCTTAATGCAATCATTTAAGACATTTCTCCTTATTATAGAACCTTTTTGGCATCAAGAGTTCTTTCAAATTGAGTCAAGAATCCTAGGGTTCTATATAGAACCCCATTGAAACTTTTGTTCTTAGAGTGATGTCACTACCGCACTACGTGTCTTTGGAAATATCTGTTCCATGTATGAACCTATTGATTGAACACACCTGTACATATATTTGCAAACTTCAAAATTCAGCAATATGTATGTCCATATGTTGAAGGTACATTCAAAACTCTCAGCCTTACCTGAATAACATGACGGCAGTCGGCTGTATGATGGCTCTGGCTGCTGTTTTTCCTCTGGGAATTGATGGACTGCATGTACGGAACTCCCAGTTTCCTGTGGTCTGTCAGGTAAGCGCTCAGGCAATCTGGGTAATGCTGTCATTGATGTTATTTGTAGCAGTAGTAATTGAGTTTTTAAAACCTCCTCAGACACTTTTCTTCAGAAGGACTAATACGGAGTCGGAGGCGTATCAATTTTTTTTCTAGATTTTTTTTCCCCTTAGGCCTACTGATAACGTTAGTCAGGGTTCCTTGTATCAAAAAATATGAATTATTTAGTTTTTTTCACAACCCTTTTTCACCCACTCTCAGACCCTTAAGTATTAAAAGCACTTGTTTTGCCTCCTTGCTTTCAGACATCTATATATATGCCCTCTTCGCTTACATTTACTTATAGGTCCCATGCTTGCCGTCAGGTCCAATTTAGTTTGCACTACCCCTTCCTTCAGTAACTTAGCAAAGCCTAAGGTCTGAACGATTTGTTTTTGCAGCTTAATTTTAATAAATGCATTTTTTGGACAGGCGATGAAGTTTGAGATCTAAAAAGTTGCAGTGTGTTCACATTTAGGGATACACATTATATATCAGAACAAAAACGGTTATTAGCTATATTAGATATTAGTTGTTTTTACTGAATATGTATTGTGCTTGCTCATTTCTGCTATTTTTACATTTAATTTACATTTGCCATCATATAACACTCATTCAAAGTTAATCATTAGAAACATTACTATTTTAATAACATTGTTAAATATAATATTTAGCAAACCTCAAAATGAATTGTTCATGTTGTACATTATGTTGTGATGCTTAAATTCATTAATTGCTTTTCCTTTAATTTATTTTGATGAAATAGTATATCATTTTAGTATTGATTATTTATTTGCCATAACATCAGAATAATGATAAGCTTATCGATACTGGTCAGAATTGTAATATTGCTGCATCCTTATATCCATAATATACACTGAAATATTGGCTAAGTTGCTTTTTTAAAATTATTATTATTGTTGTTTTTCTAGTTCCGTTTGTGGCTGCTTGGACTTGGCTTCAGTTTGGCCTATGGAAGTATGTTCACGAAGATCTGGTGGGTCCACACTGTGTTCACAAAGAAGGATGAGAAGAAAGACAAAAGAAAGGTGAGTACAGAACCAAGGTTCCCCATCAGTCAGTCACGTTCGACATTAAGGTCAGTCACTGATGAATTATAATAACCGAATAACCTTTGAGTGGTAACAGAACAAGCCAATGCACATTGGCGAGTGTGATTTGCATCATAAGCCACTCCCTTGTGTGTGAATACTCACATTACATTTTTTGGCTAAGGAGCTGAGTGGACCTGGTTTTCACTCTGTTCTTTAATCATTGCTCAAGAGAGCATCAGAACAAGAGTCTGTTCCTGTTTCGGTGTTTGTGTGACGGAGCATTCCAGCGAAGGTTGCGGTTGCTGAGATTGCACAGTCTGGTGCAGCGGCTGTTCCCCTAAGTGTTTCAACATTTAAAGAGCAGTTTCCCTAAAAAAGTCAACACAGGTGTGATGTAATGTCTTTTTAAAATCATCTCGCCTGCGTGTCAGCCACGATCTCTGCCTCACGTGTCTGGGCTATAAGCACGCTGTGGAAAGATTACGATGTTAAACCTTTAGCCGCCAGAGGTTTTTTCCTAAAACGATTTTTACATCTTAATTTCAAAAGGCTATATCTTAAAAGTGATAAAAGATAGAGACTTTCTGTAAATTAGAGAAATATTAAGGATGACCCAAAGTTTATGTAGGGATTACATTTTCCCATCTAATTTGCGTATTATAACGTCACATGGTGGCGGCAATCATGATTATAGAATTTTCCTGAAAAGTCACATGTTTAAATGATAAAATGTAGCACTTATTTCCCCCCAAAATGTCCATCACGTTCTGTATGCTATATTGCACAATACTGAATGCTCAGGTATATATTTGTGTAAATCACTACTAATAAATGGTAGAAAGAAACCGAATGCATGTAGTGCTTGGCCTTTTTCCATTTACTACATCATTCATTCATTCACACACAGACACGCATTTAATAGTTAAACAGTCTTTGTGCAGTTTAAAGACACTATTTAATAACTATAATAACTGTTAGTATCCTGAACAGCATCTTGCTCCAGTGTCGCATCTCCCATCCAAGGCCTGTAAGTTCTAGGGTTGCACTTGTAGCCAAGACTTACAGCGCCAATAATTTTTTTTTTTTAAAGGGATACTCCACTTTTTTTTGGAAATAGGCTCATTTTATAACTCCCTCAGAGTTAAACAGTTGAGTTTTACCGTTTTCGAATCAATTCAGCCGATTTTCTGATATTTAGAAGAATATCAGTAACCAGACCGTTTCTGGTCTCATTGACTTAGTCTTTTAAAGTCTCTAAAGTCTCTTGTCGTGTCAAGGTCTTCCAGTACACTGCTGGAATGATCAATATGTCATAGTGGAATTATTATCTTTTATAAATAATATATCTTGTTCCTTTTTCTTTTATCATCTTTGGATCTCCATCTCGCTTCCACTGCCTCTCTGGCTTGGCCACTTTTTCACTGTGTCTGATCTCATAGAGATGGGTCCCCTGTTGTCCTTGAGCATCCTTAAACTGCACATTTATCATAGAACCCATCTCAATGAGCTCTCCTTACAGTCACTCCATCACCACAGATTCTCTCACGCTGCGCAAGATCACTATCAATCAGTATGTTGGATTTTTTTGGTAACACAATAAGGTCTAATTTGTTAGTTACTATATTATCTAACATGAACTAACAATAAGCATTATATTTTTGCTGCATTTATTCATATTAGTTAATGCATATACAATTGTTTATTGTGTGACATCAATAGTATTTCACAATAGTAACGTTTTTACTGTATTTTTTATCAAATAAGGGGCTTTCGCACCGGGAACTTAGTTCTAGGAACTAGCCACCAGAGTCCTGGTGTTTCGTATACTATAAATGTAGCCTTGGGGAGAGACTTTCAAAAATATTAAAAATCTTACCAACCCAAAAACTTTAAATGCTAGTGCATCTATCACGTCTGATCTGTGTTTGTGTTTTGCTTCAGTTGGACTTTAAGTTAGTCTTGCACTGTTCTCAGTTCAGTTTCCAGCAATAAGTACATAATGCCTATTATTGAGTATTCATGAGCATTCATCTAGTTGTAGGTAGAGAGAAGCTTGTCATGTTCCCCGTGGAGAGCTCTCGCTCTCTCTTTCTCACTCTCTCTTTCTCGCTCTCTCTTTCTCTCTCTCTCTCTCTCTCTCGAAAGGATTCAAAAATTGAGAAACAATCTATGATGTGTAGTGGGGCATTGAATTGACGGCTTTGTCATTTTCAAATGTGCTTCTTTGACTGGTGCATCTCTATTAAGATTTTTTTACACTTTTAATTTAAAAACAAACACAAAACGAGCACCAGTGCGTTTGTTTGAAGTGTATTCTTCACAGTCATTGTCAGATACAAAAGGGAAATGTTGGAATAAAGAATAGTTTCAGGATTTATTAAAAACCATAACATGGAAAGAAAGATTTGGGACAAAGATTCTATTTTTAGAAAAGAGAAACTCGTTAACTTGTATGATGATATGTTTTATTGTATGAATTGTGAAAAGAAATGAAAATAAATGTTATGGATTCAACATGTTATGGAGACAAAAACAAAACAGAAAATAATTTAGACTTGTCCCTCAGTTTGTAAAATGTACTTACAATTGAGTGCCTTTGTATGCGTATAACCACGAGACTAATTGTACTCTAGTCTGTACCATTCAAAAGTTTTTATTTTATTTTAAATAAATTAATATTATTCATCAAGGACACGTTAAATTGTTCAAAAGTGAGAGTAAATGTATTTATAATGTTACAAAACATTTATATTTCAAATAAATGCTGTAATAACTTTCTATTCATCAAAGAATCCTGAAAAAAATGGTTAATAATGGTTAAAAAAACACCATTTCCACAAAAAAATTAAGCACCACAACTGTTTTCAATGCTGATATTAATCAAAAAATGTTTCTTGAGCAGCAAATCAGCGTATTAGAATGACACTGAAGACTGGAGTAGCCCAGTAATATCAATACAGTAATATAAATTACACCAACGACCCCAAAGAAACTGACTATCTTGTCTGTGCAAAATTATATTCAGTATTTCAATTTCTGTAATGACCATGTTGCTTATAATAAAAAATGTCCAAGCGGTAAACCCTGTAACTTTCATTTGATATATGCAAGTATAAAAACTCACACCCACAAATTACATCAGTGCAAAACCAGAAGTTCATCCACGTAATTATCAAGGCATCTTTAGATTTTAATGTAAGCCCTGGAATATCCCATAAAAATTTGTACTACATTCCTGTTCATTTTTACAAACAGACATCTCTTGCAATCAGTAGCAGGCCACATATACAGCTTAACTTGTTTTGAACCCAGAAAATACCTTGAATCAATTGTCTGGCTATGTGTGAGTTCTTTCATCCTCGCCGTTGTGAAGGTGTGTTTGAGATTTATGAGCTGTATAAACAATACGAGTCACAGAGAACATACTATGCTTTTTGTGTTGCTCTTTAAATAAATGATTTTTATGTTTAATTGCTCACAAACATCCTCGCTACAAAAAAGAAAGAGTATTGATTTTCTTGAAATCCATTAAAGACACTTTCCTTACTTAAACCATAAAGAGCAGCCACCGTGTGGTGGATTGAATTGACGTCCTGGTAATGGGCCATTGTTTTCCCTTCAAGCTCTCTGCACTTGCGCTCCTCATGATGCCATGAATCACCACAGAAGTTGTTTCTTTCACTGGCCTGGATGGAAAGTTGATTGGTGGTGTTTTTATATCCCAGCAGCACCTGGAGCCCTGGAAGCTCTATGCCACCGTGGGGGTCCTGCTGGTTATCGACGTCCTGTCCCTTATGATTTGGCAGATTGTGGACCCCTTGCACATCACGGTGGAGGTAAGGCATCCCTCCGTCCTATCAGGGACTGTGTTTATAAGAACATGGCACAGTTGGATTTATTGTGTTTTGCCACAAGGTGCATATGAACAAAATCTCGAATGAACCGTTTCTCTTTCTCTCTGAGCAGAAGTTCACTAAAGAAGCGCCTAAAGGGGACGTGGATCAGTTGATTGAGCCTCTTCTGCAGCACTGCAGTTCAGAGAAGATGAACACATGGCTTGGTAAGAATCGTTCTGGGTATGACTCTGAATCTTTTCACACTGCACCCAAAAAATCTGATTAGATTTTCTTTTTGTAAAATGCAAACGTTACAATTTATCAGTTATATTCACTGACTTTACAGTGCTGTATTTAAATGCAAAAATGTATTCACAGTCCACCCGTAATCCGGTTTAAACCAGCACTCTCTGTGCTGACTTAGGGCTGCAGCGGGCATATTTAAATGAAGTCATTGTTGTGGAAAGAAGGTGGCTAACAGTTTTCCTCAAAAGAGTTTTTTGTGTACATTTTCTAGTGATAATACTGGCAGATATTCATCAAATGATGATTAAATGATGTTGCACACAGTATCTCCAGATGTGCAGTGTGCCAACTGAATTGTCTTGATCACATCGGATGACTGATGCATTGTATTTGCACTTGTAGTGTACTTTAAAGATTTCAAGGTATGTTTTCAAGTAAATAAGTATATTTTAAAAACAAAAACTTTACTTTTAGATAGTAAAATATGAAAGCATGGCTGTTCTTAACATTTAAGGATACTTTGTAATAATGCCAGTTTTATTTTAAACTACATATAAAATAATAATATACTTATAAAATCATTTAAAAATCCATTGTTATGCTTTAAAGTACACTTATTGTGTACTAAAGCATGTCAATGTTTTGTACTTGATTTTACTGTTGTGTGTTATTCAGTATTATATACAAGTGTCACACAGAGTAGAGCATCTCTGGTCGATTTGGGGAATTTGTATACAATAATTAATAATTGATAATTAATAATTATCCATACAGGTTTGAACCAGAAAAACTTAACATTTATTAAATCTCCTGAAAAGGGATGATATGTTCCCTGCATCTGCATTCATATACAGCATGTACCTAGACAATTAACCACAAAAGATTATAATTAATTGCAGGTTAAAATTAGCTCAAATGACAAAGTTTCAGAATGATTGCCTGATGTGGTGAGTGTCATGAGTCTGGTGGCGAGAGCAATGTTAGAAAGTCTTTGCCCATTAAGAGCATTGACTGATATTGTGAGTGAGGTGACAGGAATGAGTAAGCTTCTGAGCAAGCTTACGGTCCATAAAGTTCCCTTCCACTTCTGAGTCCAGTAAGGCTTGACAGTCATGAATGCGGGTTGTCCATCTCAGTCTTACCGGAGGAGCGTGGACGGTGGTGATGAGGCGGAGATCCCACCCGATAGGAGCCTCAGGTTTACTATCGAGCTCGGAAACCCCTCGAGGGGACGAAATAGATGATAAAACACTCTAACGTTATCCTGATCGTTTTCAATGCTCGAAATTCCAACTCCTGGCTCGCTATAGTGGTTTTGACGAAACAAGCTGGTTTTTATACTGCCAGTCATACCAAGAGCGTGGTGAGCTGAAACGAAGTGCGGAACATCCAATAGGAAAATTCAACTGCAGTAGCCACCGTTCAACCTGAAGAGGGCAGCACTACGACGTTTTTACACCATATATTGTAGAAATAAAACACTTTTTGAAACACTCACAAATGTCAAAAAAGGTACTCGAATCAATGACTGGTATTAAAAAAGATCCATTCTAACAGATCATTAACTAAAAAAAGTTGGTTTAAGGTTTAGTTACTCTTTAAAAATGTTAGTTTTAATAGAAATGACAAAGTATATTTTAGATTTCCATAATAAGAATTTTTTTTTTTAATTATGCTAAAGTGTACTTTTTTTGACACTGTTTCTCTGCTCAGAACCGACCCATAAGATGGGGAATTACAGCGTGCAAATTGTGGTTAGCGTTATTTTTAGACCATGTTTGCGTCATTTCCTGATTTGCATAATTCCTATAATGAATCGGATATTAAAATGCAGACAGTGCATGCAAATAAAGGACGTTAACAGTGGCCACAATGTTTGTTCTCTTGTTCATCGTAACATCTCATCATGGCGTCAGGCTCCAAAAAAATTTGCTGTCTGAAATAAAGCCCATGAGCCTGTGTCTGTGTGAAAGTGATTTAATGAAGGAACCCCGATGGTTTTGACCTTCAGACTATCTCCTCAGGTGTTTCCTTCTTGTAAGTGTTTAAGTAATTAAACAAATTAATTGCTACCTTTATGAGACAAATTGGAGCGGCCTTGCTCTTTTAGTTATGGTCATTAAAATGAGCCTTCAGTGTGTTCTACAGACAGAGTCCTTGAGAAATGAGCACAGCTGCCTGTAAACAGGCCTGTCTTACAAATACTTGTATGATACATATCTGCCATTACAATCTCTCCAAGTAAACCATTAGTAGGTTGATTTCATGGGGCATTTGGTTCAAAGATGCATGGAAGGCAGCTTCCTTTCACATCTAGATGAGAAATCAAACTCATTGAGATCAAAGTTGTAAATTGAAAGTTTTCTTCTTTAAATTTTAATTTTAATTCAATATGTTACTTGCCGTTTCTTTGTAATAATTTGTGAAATATACTAGCAATTTGGGGATTTAAAAATTTGCTTAAAAGTAAATCCTACACCAATTTTTTTTTTTCATAGTGTGTTGGGAATGAATGGCTAGATTCAGGCAAAAGTCATGAGAGCAGGCAGCACCTGTGACTGACTGATTACCCTGTCAGTGATGTGATAATGTTCACCTATCATGTTTGCATCGGCCTGAATTCATCAAACTGGTGGAAAAGGATGGACTAATTACTTAGTAAACCGCTCTCACGCACTCTAGATAGCACCATTTTGCTCACAAACAAATCCAAATGGATTTGAAATGATAATCTGAGAGTGAGCCGGTTTATTAACAAGCACTCAGTTAAATTGAATCCGCACACCCCAGTCTGCGGCCTTCATTACATCGCCAGTGTTTACTGAGGATTTAATGGTCAGAGAAGAAGGTGACTATAAATAATACACAAGCAACTGCCAGCCAGTAGTAACAAATAAAAAAAAACCCGGATATTTGCTTAATCCCAGGGACTATGGGTGAAAATTAGCTCTGGTACTATGCATATCACCCCTTGTGGTTAATGTTTACTGTACGCCGTCCCTGTTTCTTTGTAAAATATAAATATTATATATTGGCATTGTTGTAGATAATGTTTTTAAAGCACTTTATAAATGTTTAAAAATCCTTCAATTTGATGAGAGCTTTTGGCTTGATTTAATAAATAGTAAGACTAAGATGTTCACTAAACCTGCATTTTGATAAAATAAAAAAAATACATTAAAAAAATGTTTTTTAAATAACTTTTTTCTATTTTTTCTAAAATGTAATTTATTCCTGTGATAGCAAAGCTGAATTTTCAGTCTTCAGTGTCACATTATGATGATTTTTTTGCTCAAGAACCATTTATTATCAATGTGACTGTCACTTTTGACCAGTGATGTGTCCTTGCTGAATAAAAGTGTTAATTTCTTTTTGCTTTTTTATCTTACTGACTCATTTTTTTATTGCATATGTAGTCATTTTTTTTTAATCTTGACATGCAATAAATCATTAGAAATGTCCATTTTGAACTCAGTTTATTTATAACGCAATGCTCATCGACATAGCCTATACCTCAGAATACTATAAAATAATATTTTCTCTCATTCTATGAAAAGAAGTCACATCAGGTCACAGAAAGTAGTTGTTTCAAACACTCGACAAATCAAAAACAAGGTATTGATCTCATAAATTAACGTTTTTACACTACGCTAAGCTGACATGCTAGTGAGTTCTTAAAGTGCTACTGTTATACTAACAAAACAAACGCAACTGTCAGGCACATCTGATTGACATAAACTGGATTCTCTTATTATGTGTACTGTGCTGTTGTTATGTCAGCTAACAGTTTGCTTTGTACATTCAGTTTCACAGCATTTATACAAAAAGGGCAAAATCTATTAAACATCTGAACTGTTGCTCCGTCTGTCTATGCAATAAATGTACGTATTACATTTATACATTTACATTTATGCAGGTATTGTCAATGGTATGGGTGGCCAAAATTACAATCAGAAGCATAACTCACTTACATTAAATGAAAATTTAGAAATGTTAGCCATGTTGATTCAACACACTTAAACGGCAGTGAGCGACAAAACGCGTTTCAACCCTTTATCGCATGTGCTTGGGCTTTTGGATTTGGGACTAAACAATATGGATGTTTGGGAAACCTGTTGGTCATATTTGTCTCTGTTTTGACTTTTAGGTGTCGTGTATGGCTATAAGGGTTTGCTGCTGCTTCTGGGCATTTTTCTGGCTTATGAAACCAAATCTGTGTCCACTGAAAAAATAAACGATCATCGAGCTGTTGGGATGGCCATCTACAATGTCTCGGTGAGTCTGTTCATCTTTTCAAACTTATCCCTGTAGACATTTTAAGGATCGCCTTGTGTGACATTTGAAATGTCAGTTGTCACCCAAATATTGTCCAATTAAAAGGTAGAACTGTTCGGCTGACGTGACTAAAATAGCACCACAGAGGGTTTTTTTTCTTTCAATGCTCAAGTTTAGTTGGGAGTTGGCGTGTGAATTGGACGTAGCATCCTTCTGGAGCTGCTGGGTGTCACAACACAATCATAAGCAGGAAGAACATGCCTGGAGCATTTCAATGTGTCTCTGCTAGATTTGATGGAAGTGAAGTGTCTGAGCCTGCCATCTCGAATGCTGTCCAGGGACGCAGAGCTTTCCAGAGGACCGAGAAAGGGAGGGAAAAGAGCTTCCCCTCATCATCAGGAATAAGCTTGCATGTCAGTTTGACGGGACTGGAGCTCTAAAGTAGTTAGAAAACTCAAGTAAAGTGGTCCCACAGTAATGTTGAAAGTTGTTTTTGCCCATCTCATCTGTTCCACTTTAGCATTTCAGCGCGGCCCCGAGGCTCATGAGTCACGAAAGAAGCACGTACCATGCTGATAACACCCTCAATATTGAGGGTAAATACATGGGAATCTCTTTTCATTTACCATAAAGGCTTCTGGTCTGTTTTCTATGGCGAAGGCTGATTGGAAATGAAGCACAAAGCTTTTGTCAATAGGCTATTTCATTGTAGGCTTTTAATTTGAAGCAGCGTGTTTCTCTCCGTCTCGGCCTCCAAGGATTACCCATTATGCACTGAACCCAATTTAAGCTCAAATTGAGGGAGAGACTGTAGATCAGCAAGGGGCCAAATTTTGCATTTTAATCTTTTCTCGCTCTTTTTTTTTTTCTTCCAAGTCGCAGGCTGACTCCTGGCCCTTAGCGAATGCCCATTCTGCTAAAGAAATGATTTCAGATGCCATCTGTCATGTCATTACAAACTCCATCACTTTTTAGAATTGCAGCTGCTTGGAGGACAACAATAAAGACAATAAGAGCTCACCTCTTTCACAGGAAACTGATCATATTTATTAAACTCACATTTTGACTTGTTTGACGCCCAAATCAAGAAATCGAATTATGTATATATTTACTGGATAGCTGTTATGGTGCTTTTATGGTATTTATTTTCCTTCTTTTTGGATTTTGACAGTTGTGATCACTATTAACTGTCATTATATGGAAAAGATCTGCAGAGATTATTTTCCACAAAATAAATTATAGTCAAATGGGTTTGAAACGACATGAGGACGAATAAATACTGACATACTGTAAATTGTGTCATCATTTACTCACCCTTATGTTGTTCCAAAGCCATATCACCGTGTCCTATCCATACGCGATGCAATGAGATTCCAGCGACAAGCAATTTGTCTGTCCACACCAGATGCGTCAAAACTACAAGACACAACAAATCAATCAAAAATCACAGCCTATTGGAATAGTGTGTGGACGGAGTCTCTCTGCAAGCACACTGCACTCGCAATGAAATGAATAAATAAATAATCAAATTCATAAATATTTCACTATTTTAATATCATTAAAGGGATAGTTCACTTTGAAATTATTTTTTGATATGTTTTAGCTTACCTCAAGAGCATCCAAGATGTAGTTGTCTTTGTTTCCACAGTATTTTCAATTTTGATATTTTTCGGTCAAACAGTTGTTGTCTATCAGTCATATAATGGAGGTTTAGGGGGTCCACCTCAAAGAGCATGCACAGAGAAGTCCAAATCAAACGTGATTTAATGACTCGTAATTGATGGCCTAAGACACGAAACGAACAGTGTGTGTGAGAAAACAAACAGTATTTATATCGTTTTTACCTCATCTAACCACAGCCATGTCCAACTGTTCTGAATCAGTTATCCAATGTCCAACTGAACCGTGTCTAACGGTTGTTTACACAGGTTTTTTAATGTTTACACAGACATTTCGGAAGTTTTACCTTTCACTGTGAAGATCTAAACATATGTAGATATACAGGAAATCGCAATGAAAGGCGATTTCGATATATCTAAATATGCTTAGTGAAAGGTAAAACCCCCTATACCTCCATTATATGACTGATAGACAACAACGGTTTGACCGAAAAATGTCAAAATTGAAAATACTGTGGAAACAAAGACTACATATTGGATGCCCTTGAGATAAGCTAAAACATATCAAAAATTAATTTCAAAGTGAACTATCCCTTTAAATACATACTCAATGACTGACTTAATTTATTTTTAATATCTGAGGTTATTTATCCATTGTCACTTTCAGTTTGGGTATAAATATCACGCAAAAGGATTTTCAAACTCAAATTAGATGCTTTTAACATTAAATAAAGCACATAATCAATACCTAAGATCTCATTGTTGTTGTTCCAGCCGCAATGTTGTAGAAATGGATACCGTTTCTAAAATTGGCTGGTATGGACAAAAACTCTGAACATGGAGAAGATACCTTTTATCACGTGTCGATGTGTTGTGTGTCATGTCTTATTAGGTCATGGTGCATTGCTTCTATCCTTTTGTTGAATATGAAACTAGATATTTTGAAGAATGCCCTGGTTGCTCTTTTCCATTTAATGACAGTGAATGGGGACTCACTGCATTATTTAGCATGGCTGTGCATTTTAGACTAAAACCATACTGATTTTGTTGCATCATTAATGCTCTGCCATGGTGCGATTCAAGTGTGAAAGCTGCTGGCTACTGCTGTTACTTCAGCTATAAACTGCTTCGATTTATAGAGACTGCTTTGCACTTTTTGCCCTGTCCAAATAACTAATGGCCCTGCAAAAAAAGATCACCTCTGTTGATGCCAGGCAACATTTTCTTTTTGCTAGCCTGGATGAGATTTTTACTTGTTGTGTGAGAAACGACTGACTGATTATCAATATTTATTGATTCACTTCTCTTTCTCTTGGTTTCTGTTCTCCGCTCCTATGCCTTCAAAAGAAATAGTTTTTTTTTTCATTTTGTTATATGAACGTGACATTAAAAACGTTCTTGTAAACATATTATAATTCCTTCATTTATTGTTGCTAGTATTTTATGAAAATATTGCTAAATGTTGGCCCACACTTTCCATCAGAAACAAAGAGTCATACCCCATTTCAATATTTATTGTGTAAAAATTATACATTTCCAATCATTACATTTTGTCAAATTATGCAAAAAGTGTACAAATATTACTTGTGTATATTTAGAATATATCGAATGCCAGCTACTGTATGAAATTAGCCTTAACAAGACAAAGGACTGTGCCATTTTATTATAAACATATTTATACCTTTCATACTTTCATTATTTAAGAATTTGGGACATTTGTTGAATCATAATTCACAAAAAATTATAGAACCCTCTTGATGCATGTATATCCACTGTTAGACCAGTGTTATTATTACTATAATACAGTGTTTATTCATATTTTAAATGAGCTTTTTTATATTTTCACTTTAATTTTAGTATACATTTTTGTCAGTTTGTTATGTGCTTTGTTATCATTGTTATTAGCTTTTTTAATATTTCTAGTTTTGTAGTGATTCAATTTAAACTTATTTTATTATCTTCAAGTTAGTTGTCAAAACACCACTTGTAGTTTTTATATTTAACATGTAATGTTTTTATTTGATTTCAGCTTTGTTGTCATTAACAAAAACTATTTTTGAAAATTGTAGTTTTAGTTAACGATAATAACATTGTCTTGGACTTTGACAGAAGACTATGGAAGCTTGTTTCCCTGCCACAGAATAAAAGATAAAAAGGTAAATTCGACTTTTTATCTCAAAATTCTGACTTTTTTCTCACAATTGCGAGTTATATCTAAAAAGTCAGAATTGTGTGATATAAAGTCGCAAATATCTTTTGAAATGTTTTATTCTGTGGTGGAAACAAGCTTCCAGAGTAGACCAATTGGGCAAAAAATGTGTTTTGTAAGCACCCATTTAAATAAACGCCTATATATGTAACTGTTTCTCTCTCTTTCAGGTGTTGTGTATGATTACCGCTCCTGTCACCATGATTCTATCGTCTAAGCAGGACGCCTCATTCGCCTTCGCTTCGCTGGCCATCATCTTCTCCGTCTACATCACTCTAGTTGTCCTCTTCGTCCCCAAGGTACAACAGCAGATCATTTTCTCAAAACAAGAAGGAGAGCTAATGTAAATATTGCATTACAGTGATGAATATTAATGCTGGATAACTAGAGCAAAGGAAGGAGTGATCAAAGAGTGGTTACTGTGTGACATGTGAGCGGTCTTCACATGAAATCTTAAAGCGCTCTGAATGATGATACTATGGAGATGTGGTGTAATCAGTGTCATCGGAGGACAGGTGTTTTTAGAAGTGAAGACACTGCTATTATACAACAGCCAATAAAAGGAAGCCTTTATTCATGTTATATAGACCTTATGCACCAGAGAAACAAGTGTGCAGCCATCTTTAGAATTTTGTGAATTTTTCGGTAGCTCTGTATATTTCAATGAGTAATTTCGGTTCATTCATGAATCCGTAAGATCTTACCCTCATGCTGTGGAAATACAATCCTGGAAGAAAGAACACAACGAGTGCTGAAAGTGCTCTATAAGGTCTAAATAAGAAAAGTTTCTAAGTATTTAAAGAATTACAAACCTCGAGACCAGTTATTTTTTATATTTTCTTCATTTTTGTCTAATGATCTACACATAATCAACGCTCTATGACTCGACGAGTAGTTACATTTTAATCAAACTCATATTTGTTCACAATTTGTCCTTTTTTACTAGTATTATTTCTATTGTTGCCTGCCTGCTGCTCATCGGTTTGCACTCTATTTTTAATAAATAGTTGGTAGTAGTAGAGCGTATTTGCTGTCTAGCTTGCAGTACATTAATATTCTGTCGACATGAATCTGGTCTGTTGTTATACCTAGTGTGGTGTGTGTTTGTGGGTGTAGATGCGGAGGCTCATCACTCGTGGTGAGTGGCAGTCGGACCAGCAGGAGACCATGAAGACCGGCTCATCCACAAACAACAATGATGAGGAGAAATCCCGCCAGCTGGAGAGAGAGAACAAAGAGCTGCAGAAGATCATCCAGGAGGTTCTGTGTCACATTCAATTTTTCCAGCAGACTGTTCGGAATGTCTGATACCAGGATTGAACATATTTCAAAACTGAATTGAGAATGCCTTTTTTCTATTTGTTTAGAATTTAGAATTCAATATAATGTGTTCCACTAAGAACCAGGAAATATGATTCCCGGCTGCCTAAATCTAAAAAAGTAAAAATGTCAATCATAGAGCCAGACCGATATTATCGGCCGATATTAGGCATTTTCCAAACTATTAGTATCGGCAGTTATAATGGCCGAAAAATGAATATTTCAAAGATTAAATAAAAACGGACGAGACACGCTTGAACCATGTCATGAGTGTTGGAGTTGTATAGTTTGTCCACCAGAGGGCACTCTACACTGTCTCTATTGGCAACACTTGTGTATAACGCGCCACACATCCTGCAAACTGATCCAGCCAGAGTCGGGCAGAAAGAACCAGTTATCCGCGAGTGAGATCATCAGTGAAGTCAAGTGTGTTCATGGAGAGTTGGTCACGCATCATCTCTCCTTGGCCTGTTATTTTGAAAATGTATGTTTTACAATTTGCAGTATGACGTAATCCATTGCTAAATTATGGCTCATCATAGACTAGCTAACCACAAAGCTAGCTAATCATCAGAATTGTTCTGTTGTGACAAATAAAAGAAACAAGTTACTTTTTAAAATGCATTATCATATTATTTTAGTTCAAACTCATAAATAACTACAAATAACTCATGTTAGGGAAATCTGTTAATGTTTTCTTGCGCGTTTCTGAAATTAAAAAAAATAAAATAAAATATCGGCATATATATCGGATTTTAAAACCGGTATCGGCCTTCAAAATCCTTTATCGGTTGGGCTATATTAGATCATCAAAATGTCAACATATAAGTACACGGCTTTGAGCAGTAAAAGCTCAATTAGTGATATATAAATAGATACTAAATTTGACCAGAAGTCTGGAGACAATTAAAACAATGCGGAGGATGTTTTGTGCTAACTATCTGCGTCGATGCTATTGTTTTTGCAATTAACATAGTGTAATTAATAACCTTAGTTGCCATCTGATGTTTTCAGTTTTCATGTTATATTCATATTTAATTCTAATTAAGCTTTATTTCAATTGTTTTGTTTCAGTTTTAGTTAAAAATAACAACAATTTTTTTTTTAAATCCTAGTCTTGTCATGCCGTGTCAAAACGCCAATTCAAATTCCGACTTCAAAGAGACACTCGTTCTTAAATTCCTATCATGTCTGATACAATAGATGTCATGAGAGCTCTGGCAGATTGTCAAGTTTACTTTCAACTTCCTTTTCTCAGTAGTTTTCAAAACATTTTTCGGCCTAGTTTCTAATTTAGTTTCGTGTTTTCCTTCCAACAGAAAGAGGAACGTGTATCAGAGTTGAGAAATCAGCTGTCAGAGCGACAGGCCCTGCGCTCCAGAAAACGCCCCACCTCCTCCAATCAGAACCACAGCTCACCTTCCATTCCCACTCCTCTGAACGATCCCAAATCTCTCCTCCCGCCACCAGGATACCCCCTCCCTGCTTCTGACAACCACTCCCTCCCTCCCACCTTTTCCAACTCCTCCACCCTGTACCAGCCCGACGGCAAGATCAACCGCAACAACTGTCACCCTGGACGCCTGCAGCTCCTCTACAAGTGAGTCCCGGGACTACGCTGGAGAAACTGGTACGAAATGCAAGCGGGGACACAGTAAGGTGGAAAGCAGGGAGAAAAATAAGCTACCTTGATTCGCGGGCCACAGTTTTCTCCATCTCGCCCAGCAGGCGGCCTGTTTTTCTTTGTATGTTTCCGACAGTGGCTGTGATTCATAGGATGTTATACACAGGAGGCTTGTGAGTCTTTTGCATCATTTTGATGTGTCACCATATTTGAAAACCACACATGCTGTGAACCATTACACAGTTCACATGAGTAACCCTCAGCTGATTTTAACTTTGAAAAATTGTGTACGAAGAATGACATGCTAAAAACATCCCAACAGAAAATCCTTATACTCATCGAATGTGTTTTAGCACTCTACAAAACAATCACAAACCGTAATACCGCATTATACTTTCTTATCTTGCATCAATCTTTTTATTTAGTTTGTGCATTCGTACTGTATTTCATACTGTTGGTCATATTAATAAGTCTCTGAAACCTCATTAGAGAGACTGATCGATTTAGTGCAATTCAATTTTGATATCATGGACTATTGTGATATATTTAATTGCGACATGTACTGCCAATACCTAGCCTTAGTAATATCCCACAGTAACATAAAGTACATTTATTCATTTAGCGAACGTTTTTATCCAGTGCGTTTTACTCTACATTTTACCAGTATGTTTTCCCTGGGACTCGAACCCCTGACTTTGGTGTTGCCGACACCATACTTGAACTCCCTTTCTCATCTGAAAACTTCACCATGACCTCATAAACATTCTTTCCCTGACGTGCAGCTGACAGTATTGCAAAATTTCTTGTGACCAACGTCAACAAATTCCTTCCTTCCTGTTTTATTAGCCCACTGCCTAATTTTTGAAATGTTGCCTCAAATCGTGTAGCATGTTGAAGAGAGGTGTTTGTCACCAGGCAAACGTTGAGTAAAAATCCTATAAATTGACTGTACATTTGAAGGAGGGACTTTTTTGTAAGCAACTGCTCCTGCCCATGAACAAAAATCACTCATAATTCCTTCATTTAAAAAAAAAAGTCTAGCTTCACAATAGGTTTCAATGATATCGCTAATGAAATGATGTTGGTTTGTTTATAGCCAGCTTCTTTTCCCAGAGCATGCTGGGATAATGTATTAGAACTCACAAGCTGTTGAAGGCGTTTGAATGCTTTGTACAGAAGAGACGTAATTTCATCCCAGATTTGGGGGGTTTGTTTTTATTAGATCCCCCGTGTAGCTGAGAGCTGCAGATTGAATCTCCCAGCATTGTAACGCGGTTTTCTTCTAAATGGCACCTGCCATATTGGAGCCGTCACAGGATGCTGCTACTTTGAAATGCAAATAACATTAAAAATGCATAGCGTGTGCGTTTAATACCAAGCAACGATAAAGGGAAATTAGTTCATTAAACAGAACTCGGATGCGCGTGCAATACGGTACTTTACTTCAACAACACACCCATCAGCTGCTTTGTGTAGTCATCACTCAAACCATGGTACATCCTGATTGAAACAAAAACTGATATCCTTCTGTACATGCTTTTGGACTGAGGAACTGTTCCTTGTTCAAATGGATTCTTGGTTATCTCATCATGCATAATGCCAGTTTCCTGTCTTGAAACGACAGTCTTCAATGGCAGCTTTTCCCAACAGCTGTTCGCGTGTTTGCCGCAGTGAAGCTCGTAAACTCTCTTGCTTTTTCTCGGTGTGCGTGGCTTGGATTCATCAGCGGGCCTCTACGGCAAAGTTTCCCCGGTTTCAGCCGGACTGTTAATGGTTCGTTTTACCTGCCTCATTTAGCTTTTTTTTGCGGCAGCAAAGACTCTCTCTCTTATTTGGAGGGACGGGGAAAAAAATCCCTACAGGGACTATGAGAGTCATTTGCTTATTCATAAGTGCTTGTGACAATAGCACATTGCTCATTATTTTAGAGACCTGTTATTACCTCATACTTGAAATGTTGCTGCTGGTTTCGTAAACAAACAGAGGTTGTCTTGAGGATAGCATACTACACTAAAAAAATATTTTCAAGATTTGTTATCACAACATATTTTCTTTTGTCAAATCAGCTTTCTAATAATTTATTTAGTTGAGATAACTTATTATATTGAGTTTCTGATGATTCTCCTTCATTGTAGTAACTCACCTTTTCCAGTTCAATCAACTTAAAATTTTAAGGCAACCCAGGTTACTTACTTTAAGTTAAACCAACAATTTTTTTACAGTGTAGTAATCACATTTTTTCTTTTGTCAAATCAACTTAAATAATTTATTTAGTTCAGATAACATATAATTTTGAGTTTCTGATGATTAAATCATTCTCCTTCATTGTATTAACTCACTTTTTCCAGTTCAATGAACTTAAAGTTTTAAGGCAACCTGGTTACTTACTTTTTTAAGTTAAACCTACAGTGTAGTATACTACCCTACTGCAGTATTTGGCATATATAATGTTGACAGTATAAGGCAGGGTACCATATACCACAAAACAATGCTCTTGAACTTGAACTTGAACTGCAAAAGAGTGCAACAGTCGGGTTCCGGAAGTCATTTTCTTCATCGAAGAATATCCAAACCTTCAAAAAAAGTTATTTTGAGAGGTACGAGGTTGTTCATCTTTTGCCATCAGCAACTACATTACCCAGGATTCTGCTGACCAAACAGAATCACGACAAAGTACATCGCACAAGCGCTTGCCTACTCCTATGATGTACTGTGAATGATGTAGAATCAAACACAAGACTCTACATAATGGCTTTAATGAGGGAGAGAACTACAATCCCATGCTGCATTGCAAATGGTATAGGGTCAGTCTCCCTGCACTCTCAAACTGCTTAAATATATGCATATTTTGCAATAAACGTAAAATATATTGTATATACATTTATGTATACATACACTCTAACAAATGCTGGGTTGTTTTAACCCAAATATGGACAAACCCAAATGTTGGGTTAAAAATATCATTAAAGAATGTACAGTTGAAGTTACATTTTTAACCCAACATTTGAGTTTGTCCATATTTTACCGAATTTTGGGTTAAAACAACCCAGCATTGTTTAGAGTGTATGAACATTTTCCTATATACATAATTGACATAATTAAATCAATATCGTTTTTAGTTGTGTCATTCACAGTGCTCCTGTGAATGGGAAAAATACTTCCAGAACCAAGGCCGCTGAAAAGTTGTGCACTTTATGAACTAGGTAATATTAAGCTCCTAAAAGTGAATTGATTTTATACAAACTATTAAACTGCATATAAGCTTATTTATTTATGGAACGGAAACCACAGGAAGGTTTGGTGAGCAGAATGCATAGAGTTCGAGATGCTGTATTTTGTAATAAATAAGGCAGAATACAGTATACTGACAGTTTGCAGTGTGTTAGTATTCCCTTCCAAATAGACACTGAACTGCATCATGATGTCTTACATTTGATGTGTCATAAGCACTTGTGATTGGCTAAATGGTGCTCTGTGATTTACATAAATGGTGACACAGGTTTGCGATTGCGAACAAACCCCACCATGGTGTTTATTATCAGTCTACTGTAATATTTAATTTATCATTTCTCATCAAATGGTGGTTCAGTAATAATCATGATAGTGATGTTCATGCAGACGATGATATGCACAAATGTCAAATTGTGTAAATGATAAATGTATTCTCTTGCACAAAGTATGAAGTATATACAGTCAAAGGTATTCGTATGTGGTATTGAAAATATATTTGTATTTGTACTATAATAGATTCTGTACAACGCAGTTGGACTGGTGTCTGGTGAAATAAAGACGTTGTTTTTGCTACATTTTTTAAAACTGTTCTTCTGTTTTCTGTTTGATGAGTCACGATTAGGGTTGGGTATCGTTTGAATTTGAACGATTCTGATTCCGATTCCTTGTTTCGATTCCGGTTCCTAACGATTCTCGATTCCGATTCTTCTAAGAGGCAGGGTCAAAAAAGTTTAGCTAACCTTGCTAATCAACGGCCTTTCTGAAGGAAATACTCCTTTCTGAAGGAAATACTCCTTCTGTAAAAATACTCCTTTTGTCACAAATTTTGCATTTTGCCGAGATTTCGTTATTTTTAGAAAAGTGAAGCCACACTTTGGATCGCCGACGTAAGGTACTCATGTTCGACTCGCGTGGTTATGTCAACACTTCCGGTAGACGCTTCTTCGTTGGTGTTGTTCAGCGGTTTCTTCTTCCGCTCGGCGGACTGTGAATATCGAAACTAGGAATCGAAATTTTAACTTTTGAACGATTCCGGGAAAAACGAAAAGTTAGTCTCGATTTCAATCGATACTCGATTCTCGATTCCCAACCCTAGTCACGATGCACTCAGATAGGCTGTTTTACTTTAGAAATGGAACTGCTTTATTATCCTCGGGTAAAAGTCCAAAATTCTCGCATGTTGAAAAATAAATACAACCTCAGGTTATGTCGTTATTACATCCAAGAACAGAAAACCACAATCGCTTAGACGCCATTCTGCCCCGTCACCATGACGACAGCTTGCACAGTGCGGTCTGTGTTGAATCACTGCTGTCAATCAACATTTGTGGGAGGGGCGTCCGACCATGTGACGAATGGCTCGATTTGAGATTGGGAAAAACATAAATATGATCTCTATAAACTCGCAAGCAAAAGGTATCTTCCACCACATTGTTTCTTCTAGCCTATTTAATAAATTTCATCAAAACACAAAATTACCCACAGAACAAAAAGGGGGAAAAGGAAGAAAATAAAAATACTCCGCACAAAATATTCAATCATTTAAAAGAGTTTAATTAATCAACTGGATCCCCAGACCTGAGATTTATGGAAAATACTCTTTTTCTGTGAAGAAAACAGTTCAAAATTTTAACTAAAAAGCAGCATAACACTCTTCCAAGGACACGATAGATTTTTAAAGCACACAATTACAATAACTTAGAAGAACATAAATTTGCCAGCAGCCATATCACCCTGTAGCCCAAGACTGGTTGCCCATTAAAGCTAAGCAGGGCTGAGCCTGGTTAGTACCTGGATGGGAGACCTTCTGAGAAAGCCAGGTTGCTGCTGGTAGAGGTGTTAGTGTGGCCAGCAGGGGGTGCTCACCCTGTGGTCTGTGTGGGTCCTAACGCCCCAGCAAAGTGATGGGGACACTATGCTGTCAAAAAGAGCACCGTCCTTCGGATGAGTAGTTAAACCGAGGTCCTGACTCTCTGTGGTCATAAAAAATCCCAGGATGTCTTTCGTAAGAGCAGGGGTGTAACCCCGGCATCCTGGCCAAATTTGCCCAGTAGCCTCTGTCCATCATGGCCTCCTAATCATCCCCATCTACACCAATTGGCTTCATCACTGTCTCCTCTCCACCAGTAAGCTGGTGTGTGGTGAGCGTTCTGGCGCACTATGGCTGCCGTCGCATCATCCAGGTGGATGCTGCACATTGGTGGTGGTTGAGGAGATCCCCCCCTTCTATGTGAAGCGCTTTGAGTGTCCAGAAAAGCGCTATATAAATGTAACGAATTATTATTATTATTATTATTAATTATAAATTGGTATTTCATAGCTGTATAGGCAAGAGAATTACCTCTATCATAATACATTACATTATGTCTCAAAAACATCTACTTTATAGTCACACACTGGTGGCTTTGAATCCCACGGTCATTCTGTGTAGGTTTCATTAACAGCAGCATTTCACCACATGAACATCAGTGCTTTCAATAATTTAAACATCAGATAGAGATAGATAATGACAAATGAACACCACTATGAAGCATAACCCGCTGTTTTTACCAATTGTTGGTTAGATTCACAGACAAGCTTAGAGTAACCACAAACATGTCTACTCTACGTGACCCTAATATAATGCATGCAAGGGAGTTTCCCCTCACTGAACCACAGTCTCTGATAAGGAAACAGTGTCAGCGAGTGGAAACATTGTTGCAGAGGGGTTTGTAAATGCACAAGTGAAATGCAATTTGGAACCGGCTTTCAACATTTTAATACAAATATCTTGCGAAACTAAGTTTGTTTGGTCTTTTTTTGAACGTTTCATCCTTTTGCTCTCAGTAGAGCCAAAGACAGCTTGACATCATAACTGCAAATTACACATCGGAATTTCATTAGAATTGATTTAATAATAGGATTAACTGGATTGAGTGTTCATTTGGTTTAAGATTTATTACATTTCATTACAGCAGTTCGAATTTCATTACAGTAGTTCTTCATTATTTCAATAAATAGTTAAATAAATAGTTAAATAAATAAATAGGCTACACAATAATTTAACATTACCAAAACAATAGAAATGACTTGGACAGCTTTCATGGACATGAAATGCTCATGATTTCCCCGCCTTAAAATCCATATGTTTCAGTTAAATAGTTTTGTCCTGTTTTAATATAAAACAGTTCAGTCTGAGCAATGGTGGCGTTCCAGTCGAGGCTCTTCATATTAATTGCCTCTTAACAGGTTTCCACTCTTTTCTTATTTTTCAAGTTTTGCTTGACGTCGATGTTCATAGAGCAAACACCCCAAAGAAGGTCTTTCCATTGTCATTGTCGACGCGGTGCAGGAGATTTGGAGTGGTTTCGGTGCTCAGTCTGTCTCGGGCTCGTAACTGGAAGGCGGCGCCGAGGTAAATTGTGTTGTACGTCAGGTCTTGAGTGTCAGGCGTGTGTTCGCACACGGAGCGGATAGCGCTGAAAAGCGACTTACTGCTTCCATAGGAATCGGAAAAGCGATTCACCACGTGGCTTATATACACAGCGTCGTCGCCCTGCGTCTTGTCAGTCGAGCAACTGATGTGGAAAGAGACCTGGGTGTAGACGAAGTAAATGCCGTCATCAGGAATGATGATCTCCCTATTTACTAATTTCAAGCCGCCTGAAGAGAAAGCTTGGTCCTGGTTCACTTTCCAATCAAGGTTTGTGTCTTTAGGCTTATATGCACCTATAGAAGAGAATACGAAAAAACGTGTACAGATTTTACATTAGACATCCATCCCATTCCCAGCTAAGCAGACTGCCATGATTATTTTACGGTCTTGTTTAATGCAATTTAGCTATACAGGCACATGGGCTACTAATATTTGAATGTTTCAAGCTGCATTAATTAACATTAGTTATTATAATAGGAACAAATATGAATTAATAATCAACAATGGTATATTTATAAATTGCCTAGATTAATTAGTGCGGTAAAATAGTTATTTGTGGGCACATTAAATTGATACTTAATGCATTAATTGATGTTAGCACACTGAACAACATTTTCCCTAAAATTAAACAAATTAAATTAGTTTTTTTTTAATGTCTCTTACTTTCAATATGCTTTTGCCAGCCAACACACTTAAATGGACAAACTATATTCGTCTTTGCTGTAAGTGAAACTGTATAAACTGTAGTCTTTTATTTGTATAGGCCTAGTTTGTATGGTTTTCAAGGAGGAGAGCATGCATCATGCAAGCAATGAAGTTGATGTCTGTTCATTACCACAACGTTCATTGGCATCTGTAATTGGCACTGGCATGACAGTTGAATTTCTTTGCGCTATGAATACGATATGAAAAGCATGCTAATTATGCATCCCTGACTCTATCAGAACAGACCTGCAACCAATTTCTGAGTTGCCGTCTAAGGAGTGAAATACAAACATAACATACGTCCTATAATTTTTAATGCACAACCAATTGATTCAAGATTGGAGACACCTTTTAGACTTAATATGGCCCTAATGAGTATTTGAACTTAAAATGTATAATACAATGTAAAATAGTTGAAACGTTTAATGCATTCTGTTATAATAGACCTACATGGTGTGCAAGACTTTTTACTGTTTATTCACTTTGGAATCAAGCTTACCTGTTAAATGGATGGCAGCCTTGGAAGTGAAATTCGCTTTTGAAAAATGATCTCTCGTAAGCCTGAGCCCTGATGGGGAGAGACACAAAATTACTTATTTGGTTCCACAGAAAATACAATAAGCGTGTATGAATGGGACAAAGAGGATCTGAAAGTTAGTATCTGAACTCACCAGTTCCACTTTCCTGATTACTCTGAGACTATAGAGAGAACAAGAGACAAATGATTAACTATCTAAAAATGAAATTATGATAATGTAATGTATTCGGATCAAGATTCTGACCTTGTTGAGCGTGAAGCAAACAGCAGCAGCAGCACACAGGGTCACAGCCAGAAAAACACCACACACTCGCCAATTGCTTGACTTTGAAGAGTCGGCCTTCCTCCTCGACACCATCACCCTTGGTAGAGGCAGCGTCCCTTCTTCAAGACCCAACAATACTTCACTGTCATGCTCCATCATTATTGTCTGTTATTTCTCCGAAAGATGTATGCAGATGCTCCCAAAATGCTTTTTAAAAGATTCTGTAAAGTCTTCTCAGCACAGTTTATCACTTCGGTGCTTTGCTCGGTTGGTCTGTCACTGTTTGTTCTGAAAATACTGTTTCTTCATTCTTTTTAAAGCTTGGGGACTGTAAGACCAGGGGAACTCCAGTGATGTCAGAGTAGTATGGAGAAAAGTAAGCGGTAGAATGAGATGGAGGGGAGAAACCACGAGTTACACTCACACACACTTAAACCTAGAAAGGAAATTACAATCTATAAAAATAAAGCTCTTGTTTTATGGGCATGTTTATAGTTTTCAGTGTGACATCATTCGTGATATATTCAGTTGGAGTGTGACCATATTTCATACATAATTGCCTCAAACAGAAACATTTGTGTTTATATCTATATTTATATGTTATTTGTGTGTTCGCACACACACACACACACACACACACACACACACACACATATATATATATATATATATATTGTATATATGTATGAATATCTGTGTGTGTTTATACAGTATACATTACACACCCAACCAGATAAATAAATCTAATAATATACACACACACACATAATGTAAACAAAACTTTTATGTTAGATGCGATTAATTGCGATTAATCGATTTGACAGCACTAATATATATACTTATAGTCCTTGTTACATGTTACTAGAGTTATACATTTATTTCACATATTCTACAAAAATCTGATGACAATTGAGAATAAATCCAAAAGTTTACAATGGATTTTTCTGTTTGTTGCAACATTCCGCTTTCTGTTCACTGTTTTTTCCTCAAAAATGCCTCCTCCGGTGTAAATGAGATATGGCAATTTCCTTTGTGTATTCATCGTGACATGATTGAAAGTTTACAAAAGAATAAGTGCAATTAACATTTGTATGGGCCTCACAGCGTGAATCTGGGATAGAGGAGGAATTATTCTGACTATTTATCTCAGACGATAACTTTTTACCAGTACAACATCAATGTTTTTATGATTTTTGAGCAGTAAGTGTAGAAGCCTTTGATTTAATCAGTATTCCAGCTGCATGAATTTATTTAGTTAGATGCGATCTGACCAAATAGCCTACATAAAATAGTCATTTTACCGTGTTTTTCCGACGACATCGTGTTTATTTGTCCGTTTCGACGATGTTCAGTTTGTCCCTCCAGTAATAAAAACCCAAATCCAACCACTACTGTCTTTGTGTCAGATCACAACAGACGATGCTGATGATGTATTTCCAGGCTAATTAGCCTATAATGCATCTTCAGATGATAGATACCGATGTGTGATGTGTAAAGGCTTGTCTGTGCTTAAAAGCCTCTGAATGTCTGCTGTGTTGGTCCCCCCTCACTCCCATCGTGAATTGGACTACTTTAGCAATGTTTTTAACTTTTCTAGGCCAGCAAGTTTCGATCCCTTAAAGGGATAGTTCACCCAAAAATGAAAATTAACTCATTAATTAGGCTACTCACCCCCATGCTCTATCAACCCCGTAAGACCTCTGTTCGTCTTCGCAACATAAATGAAGATATTTTTGATTAAATTTGAGAGACTGCTACATAGGCTCCTATGGGTCGAAACGTGACCCAGAAAGTCAATGAAGAAAATGTTTAAATATTCCATGATGTGACAACAGTGGCTCATATACGTTTATCAATCGACGAGAATACTTTTTATGCGAAAAAACAAACAAAAATAACGACTTTATTCGACTATTCCTTTTCTTCCTTGTAGGCCTGAGACGAGAGTTCAAGAGATTTCCACAACGCATGCTCGAGAATCGCGATCTCCTTCAACTACTTCAGTTCTCGCGCAAATGGAGGAGTGATCCAGATTATTATCTTAATTTGTGTTCCCAAGATGAACGATGGTTTTACAGGGTTGGAACAACATGAGGGTGAGTAATTAATGACTTAATTTTCATTTTGGGGTGAACTAATCCTTTAAATCAAAGTGTAATCGTTTCAAGTCAATCCCAGTTGAATCAGAAACCTGATAGAAAGGTGTTAAATGAAAATAAATCGTTTAAATAAAGTGAACAACATCAACAATAATATGCTATTTTGCATTTAGAGCACTAGAACAAGTTTTGGTCCTTGTCATTTTTACTCAAACATTACAGGTGTATGTGGGTTTAATTACGCGTATTATGCCATAATACCAACCACTTTGTGTCAAGAAAGAGATGTATTTAATTTCCAGTGTATTCACTCTGATGGGCAAAATGATTCAAGTTTTATACCGCATGAGGGTGTAAAGATGTGAAAGATACGTAGGCTTCTACTGAATATGGAGAACTTAAAAGTAGGACGTTTAAAAATAGTGTACTGAATCTCTGTGGTCACATTTCAGTGTAAGTACTGAACTAAAAAAAAATGTTTTTCTTTCGGCCTGGGACTGGGTCACATAACTCTTAATTTGATTTATAAGTTTATAGAAATATAGATAGTTGTATCTTTTAAAATTGATCTCTCTATCAGTATATAAACGTGAATATCAGGCAATGGGATATTTACAATAAACTTGTGTTTCAGTCACAGCACATAAAAGATTCCCCTGAAATTACATTCTCCTCAATTATGACACTAAAAGATATTGTTATAGCTTCCTTAAAGGAAGTGAAACTGGGAAATTAAAATACAGATTAAAAAGTTTGGTCATGGGATGCCATGCTCACTCCTTGAATATTGACATTACGGCAGCTTTCATGAAAAAAAAAGCCATGTTTGGTGTAACAACACAATGTGACCCCCAGCTTCCTCCATTTGCAGCATCATGGGATAAACGGACATCTCTTCTCCCACATAGGCCTATTTGTTTACAGAATCTGACACTGATGGGCTGGGTTGTTGAAAGATGAGGGGAATTCAGACATCTGACTAATCTAACACTCATCTGACTATCTCATAAAGTAAAACTTCCTTAGATTGCATGTTGATCTGACAGGTATTTGCGGAAATCTCTTTATCATTGATCATGTTATTGCATTAAACATAATAACCTAAATCAATTGTTATAAAGAAACATTGCAATAGGATCCTGTGCAGATTCTGAATTTTGTTGCATTTTACAATATGTCCCAACTTTTCTGGAAATGGGGTTGCATACAAAGCAAACAACAGGGCACTGGTGAAATAATAAGACGAAGCAATCTTTGATAGCAATCTTGCATTTGAAAGTCACGTAAAACCGCAATTTCCCATCTTAAAAATATATCTAAAATACGTCATATGCTCTCATCGACGAATGCTTAACAATTAGTTCATGCGTTCATGACTGCAAGGCTAATCTTGAGTACAAAACCGCAAAAAGGTTAATTAGATGTAATTCATTATAACTTTCTGTTTGTTTGCAAGACGAGTTTTCCTTTGCAAAGCAGGTCGAGTTTGTTTGCAAAATGCTGGATTTTTTTTGTTTTTGTTTAATTTTGGTTTGATATTAACTCGATGTGCTATAGATTTCTTGCATGATGTTACATGTGCATGTATTTGTGATTTTCACTTGTTCTGTTGTGTTTGTCCTCTAGGGGGCGAGAGTGTTCTTGTTGTGTGTTTCCTTATTAGGGACTGATCAACGGCACCTGTGATTTCGTGGATGTTTGGCATAAGAGGTCCAAGCGGTCAAATCTGAGCGGGCGAGGTTCTCCGGCAGCTTCCTGTCCTCCTTCGTTGTGTTCTATTTTTTTTTTTTTTTGTATTATTTTTGATGAATGTCTATATCGTATTTTTTTGTAATAAATTTCCTATGGAGCTGAGTTGAGCTTTGTTGGCTTCATTGTGTTGCGGCTGCGGTCGTAACACATGATGTGAGACATTTTTGTTTTGAACAAATGTGACCAAGGCTACATTTATTTGATTAGATTGATCATTTAGTGATATAGGCTATTGTTACGATCCAAAACAACTGATTTCTATTCAAATACATAGAAAAATGAAATCTATTCCTGTGATGTGATGTCAAAGCTGAATTTTCAGCACTCAAGTCTCATGATCCTTCAGAATCAATCTGATATACTGATTTGTTGCTCAAGAAACATTACTTATTATTATCAATGTTGAAAGCAGTTGTGCTTAAACTTTTGTGTCAACTGTGATACATTTATTTCAGCATTCTTGATAAAAAGATCAAAACAATGGCATTTCTTTTCATCATCTTTACATCATCTTTTGTAACATTATAAATGCATTTGCTATCACTTTTAAAGAATATAATGCAGCCTTGCTGAATAAAAGTATGAAAATCTGACCCAAAACTTTTAAACAGTACTGTACATATATATATATATATATATATATTTTGATTCGATCATGTAATCTTACGTGCTAATCTGCAATGATGGAAACATCCTGTTGTGGCTTCCTTTGCAGGTGAAACTACGCTTACCTTTCTGAGTTGGGGGTTACCCTTGCCTTGTGACTCATCTTTGGGTTGGGTTTGTGGGTGGGGGACTATGTTATATGCAGAAAGTTAAATAATTAATGGACTGATTTTTTTTAATGATTGTTAAATTTTAATAGTTATGGAAAGCATACACACACAACATACAGGTGACCTTCCAACAATCCGCACATGCTTAAAGTCTGATGAACACGGGTCACGGGACACCTTTTTTGAGCTATAGCCCATGTTGCCAGGCAATGTTGCTTGGGGGCTTTCCCATTGAAGATGGGCAACAAGTTTCTATCTGGAAACTTTAGATCGGTCTTGGGCCCTGTGTCTCACCTGGCAGCCCGTTTGCCTCTTGTATCATCACCTTTACACTTGCATTTTTCATATACAGTACATTGCACAATACTACATGTGTGTAAATGTTTTTTTTTTTTTTGTTTTTTTTTTACTTGTGGGAGACACTGTTTTTATGATTTTTTTGTGTGTATGTGTGTGTGTTTTAAAACTGTCCACTTGTGTTATGTTTGGATTGGATTGTATTTTATGTATTTATTTAAACACATAACTGAAGCACTTTGTTAAAACAAAGACAAATATTACATTCGAAATAAAAATAAAATAATTAAACTAAAATGAGATCGCAATGTCTTAGAAATGTGTAGTGCTTATTGAGACTATGGAAGCTACATAAGAAAAAAAATCTTGTTTTGGTAATTTATAATAAAGATAATGTCAAAATAACGAGATAAAATGAGAAAAATTAGATAAAATGTCAAAATAATCACATACTAAGTCAAAATTAAGAGATAATTGACTTTGTCACAATTATGATTTAATCTAATTCTTTCGACTTTTTATGTCAAGTTTGAATTTCTCATATCATTAATTATTAATGTAAGTATTTTGACTATTTATGTCATATTATTATATTATATCATATATATATATATATATATATATTATGTCAACTTTTTATTTCATAATTATGCCTTAATTAATAATTTGTCATAACTGTGATGCCTATAAGGCTTTCTCGTGAATGATTTGTGTGTGTGTGTGTGTGTGTGTGTGTGTGTGTGTGTGTGTGTGTGTGTGTGTGTGTGTGTGGCAGAAATGGGTTTCGGAATGTTTGAGACATTTCAACTAAAAATACTTTAGTATGAGTGTGTCTTGAAGATGAAGAATTCACTGCAAAATAAAAAGCTTAACAACAAACTAAGCATTAATAGCCTATATACATACAGACCTAATAGTATATAAAATGAGATCAATACGAACTCTAGTGGGATCTTTACTTTAGGGGCAAATGAGGTAACCAACCTGCACCGTGACGTCAGAACCGGAAGCCCCAACTTCCGGCAACCACTCCCACATATACGTCACGTCGGATTGACCAAACCCGGAAGTGAAGATGGCGACCGCCTACGAGAGGTTCAACCTGTAAGTTGAAACTTTTATTCGAGCACAGTGACATATATAAACCCATACAGTGCTTAGTGTCACTTTAAAGAATGTCAGCTTGTTAAATGACAGCGTCTGTGTGCGCTGTCAGGGTGTGTGGTTGTCTGTACAGGTCAGTTTTATGTTGTTGTGCAAGCTGTACAGGCTTAAGCCGTTCATAGACAGTTCAGATTGGCTGTGTATCAAAACCCATTGAGCTGCCTGTCTAGAAAAAATGCTCGAGCCGAACATTTTCACTGCATTTAGCCAATACAACACACCTGTGATGCGCCAAATGCTGTCTAGGCAGCTCACAGGTTTATTATGAGACTGTGGTGGGTCTGGATTAGATGCAGACTAAGTTGCTCATTTTTGTCTGCTTAAAATGCACTGAAGCACAGTGATCTTGTTTCAGTGCTGCATTTGTGTAAAGCTGCCGTTAAACTGTTAATCCCTTTCAGTCAATTCCTGCTGTACACTTTTTTTGTACAGTATGACATCTACTATTTCTTTGAAATATTACATTATATAAGAAAAAGCCACCGAGAACCATTAGATATGTATATAAATATCTAGTATGACTTGGTATGTATCTATACTGTTAAAATTGTGCTTCATTTAAGAGGTGAAACTGCAGGCACCATTGAAAGGGAAGTAAACCTGAATGGAATGTCACTAGCCCACACCTTACATCAACATGACTGTTGGTTGGTTATCAGACACTGATATACGTTACAGTGGTTTGTCTAAATTCTGAGTCACTGAGTAACGTGTTTTTCCTTTTTTTTTCCTCAAGGATATTATTTTCATGACAAAAAAATCTTATATGGGCTTTTTTTCCCTTCAATAAAACCATTATGTCAGAAGGAACATAATTTGGCCCATAAGAGTCTCTATGTACTTTAAAGTCACCATGAAATCTTTAATCAAAATAACTTCCCCTTTCAGTCCTGACAATGACATCTCTTTAGTTTTGTTTACTGGTGAGACGATGGTACAACCTGTCAATCACAGGAGACAGCAATAGCAAACCAATCGCGATGGGCAGAGTTAAGTCCCGGACAAAACATTTTTTCTTGTTCGAGAAGCTGTTTCACGTCACAATAGGAAAAGAAAAGACTATCGCAACTTTTGTTTCATCTCGATTAAAAAAAAAATATATTTTAAGAAACAAAATACTACCATGATGTGTCTTTCTGTACGTTTCACAACTTTTTTAAATTGCTTTTATAATGATTTTTTTTACATCACAGTAATGATAAAATGTGCTTAATTGTCATAATAATTTTACAATGCAAACATTTTAAATGTATTGCTAAAAAAATGCTATTTGATTTAATTATTATTTATTTAATGTATTTATTTTATTTGCTGTAGTGACCCCAGACATGTTCTTTACAGTCTTTTAGGTTCACCATTATGTGTCCTAAAAACCAAAATATAAGTGATTGTTTGCATCAGCTTTAATTATGAAATGTGCCCTTATTATTGTATAGCCTACTTTATTTTAGATGTACAGTAAGCCTTTGACTCTTATGCATGGCCTCTTGCACAATAAAAAGAACATTGCCAGTGGTATTGCAGAAAAACTATAAAGGCATTAAACCTTGCACCATAAGCAGCACTGTGTGTGCTTAGACTCATTACCCATTTTGATTCTTTATTCTCTCACCACTAAAACAAAGAAATGTAGTGGTGGGTGAAAGTCTTTGGTACTTCAGACAGTGCACTTTACAAGGCATGACATGTACATGAAATGTACACGATACAAATTTCAATAAACACATGACATGATACAGAATATACACAATACAGGATTTATTGTGGCTGTGTGTTTTGTCATACTGACACGAGACACGGTATATGGTTACACTTTATTTTAAAGTGATGTAGTTACATTCGACTCTCTCAAATACTTAGTATAATGTACTTAGTATTAGTAATATAAATTAACTACATGTATTTACTATAGAGTTACGGTAAGGTTTATGTTTGGTTTACTGGTAATTATTATGCATAATTTAATGCAAGTACATGTTGTACCGTGTAAATCACCTTAAAATAAAGTATAACCCTAGACACAGTTCTATAGTTGCCTTTACTTGTGTTACCTGATCAATTGGCTCTGGGAATTATGAAAATACCAAGTTGTTGTGTCATCTTAACATACTGACAAATTCCTCAGTCGTATTATGCACTAATGGTTAATGAGGCAGAGGTTAAGCACAGGATGCTTTCCTCGTTGCCGACACGTTAAGTGGTTGCTCAGCATTTTAGCAAGGAAGGAAGACTCCAGTCATAAAAGTGGGACACACACACATAGGATGTGTTACTGAAACAGATTCTCAAACTCATCACACTGTCGAAACTTGCACAAAGAGATAATCCAATCTTTCTCTAATCTCGTCTCAACTTTATAAAAATATGCACAGCTGAAATTAAAAAGTGTTTAATTTCTGATTTATGACACTGCTGATATCTGGTCTCTCCAGATGGTCTGAGATGAGATTGTCTTTATAGCTATGATGTTTCCGACAATATTTCGTCTTGTGAAAGCTTTTGAATGGTCAAAAGCTTCTCAGTGTTGTTTGTCTTCACTCAGTACTCTTTAGCACATTTTCAATAATCTTGCAATTTCCTACCAGAACGCAGAACTAGCTAACTTCCACATGCTAACCAGCCAAACCCTGACCCCTTGTTTTATATAGGTAAAATTTGTTCACCAGCACAATGAGAAGAGATTCAGACGTGATGCTCTCGGTTTAATCAGAAAGAGTTGGGCTTAAAAAATAAAACATGATTGCTTATTTTGGTCTTTTCTGCTTTTCATAGGCATGCAACACCTGAGAAGTTCTACATTGAGGCTTGTGATGATGGAGCTAATGACGTGTTGGTTATTGATAGGGTGTCCACCGAGATGACCCTTGCAGGTACGGTTTGATGACTAATAGGATTGGAAGCCAGTCTAAATACTTTGTATTCCATTTAATTTTTTTATAAAAATGACCCATTCTGTTATAATAATCTTTGGTGTCCTATATTTTTTTTTAAAGCATAAAGCACAAATGTTTTACAGGACAACTACTGAAAATGTTTGATCAACTTTGTCTAATATAGGATTACCCCAGCATCATATTACATATCAAATCCAAAAATTGTCTAAAAGTCTCAGACTTTATGTTCATATCTCAGCTATTTTAAAGTGTTATAATATTACAGTTTTACTTTATTTTTCATCCTTGCTGAGCATAAGAGACTTCTTTCAAAAACATCTTACCAACCCCAAACTATTATATATTGCTAAACAATTGGCAAACTACCAAACTAGGGTGTTTAAACTATACTTCAAAATGTCCCAAATTTCAATAACAGGATTACTAAAAGCGAATAGCATATAAAACATCTCATATACAATGTAGTTTGTCTTCCTGAGGTTGCCTCATTTCTCTGTCCATATAAAAAGTACAGTGAAAGATTTATAGTATGGGCTGCTGTGATCTGACATTTATGCAGAGCTTCAACTTGCAAGAGAATCAGACCTTTCAAAGTGTACTGGCATTGATTAAAAGTCATGGAAGCGATTTAGATTTTGTCATAGTTTCTGTTTTAATCTTGACCTCCCTGCAAAGTGACATTTTAGCATCACTGTCACTGTGATATTTTGCATTTAAGGTAGTTGCTTTGTTAAAGATAGGTCCCAGAAATTGTAGAGCACAGCGCTGTTACTTCATTATGCTGGAGCAGAGAAGTATATTAAAGGGGACCCCTATTATGCCCTTTTTTTAATGACTTGATTTTGAGGTCTAAATGATTTTGATTTTGAGGTATGTTTAAATGTAAAAAAAAAAATATATATATATATTATTATTTTTTTTACACATTTTACATTGTTGCAGCACCTCATTAATGCTCTGGGCCAATTTTTTTTTTGATATTTAGAAGAATATCAGTAACCAGACAGTTTCTGGTCTCATTGACTTCCATAGTACTTTTTTTTCTACTATGGAAGTCAATGAGACCAGAAACTGTCTGGTTACTGATATTCTTCTAAATATCAGAAAATCAGCTGAATGCATTCGAAAATGGTAAAAATAAGCCTATTTCCAAAAAAAGTGGAGTATCCCTTTAAGAAAGACAACATGTTCTATGCAAATGAAACATTCCTCAAATTATTCCAGTAACATTTGTTTTAATATAGTTTAAGTTGTCAGTAAAATATAGACTATTAAATATATGATCAAATTGTCAGTAATATGTTCTCACTCACTCTTGATTCAGTAGGAAACGTTGGATCGCTGCCATAGTTGGTCGCTTACTGGACACCACCATGCTAACACATTTACAGATCTTAGCCGTTTAGAGCCAAATTGTTTGCCAGATTTTAATTATCATGAGTGATAGCCGATTTACACGCTTTAGTGACATTACGAAATAGCCTAGGCTACCACCATATTAGTTCTGATACCAAATAAAGTAAACTTTATAAATAGGCCTGTATCCATTGCGAACATATTTTATTATTAGTCCTAAAATGTCCAGAACATAAAATCATTGTTGAGCCACGACATTGTCAACATACCATATTTTGACTTGTACTGCGCTGCGCTGATTTCTAAAGACTGCTGCACAGTTGCGGCGACTGGCGTCTTGAGCTCAAACGACGCTAAGAGAGAGTTTACGAATCCAGCTAAGTGTGACTTACAGAAGATATACTTTGCATACGAACGTGTCGGAAATCATGCCTTAAGGTTAAGAGAGAGAGGTTAAGGAATAGGTTAAGAGCTACTTAGCGATAAGAACGTTTTGGGGAAACCGGTTTAGTTCCCAATCCTGTCTCTTTAAAGCCCCTCTTTTGAAAAGTGCAATGTGCTCTGATTGTTTGTCTGGATCAGTATGTTGTGATTGGTCAACCACTTTGATTTTTCGGAAATGTCACACGCCTTACCATAATCACGAGTTTCAACTCAATACTAATGCAAATTAACCAGGCCTGAATTTTTATGCATGAATTGTGTGGAAATGATTTCAATCAGGGATATTGTGACATGTATATTCCCAGAAAAAAGACTACAGTCGAGTCATTTCAGGGAGTTCAGAAACAGTGATTACTGATATACTGAATAACTCCCTTTAGAGTGACTTTGTAATTTATAACTTTGCAGACCTTTTTCATGCTCAAACAGCAACATTACACACTAAATAAAGTTGAAAATAAGCGTAATAGGACTTCTTTAAATCTCCCCAATCTGCAAAATGTGTTACTGTTATTTATATGGTGCATTAATGTTTTTTTTTCTTCTTGAAGGTATTAAGGACATCCCCCCCTCAGGCGTAACCAGGCCCATTTGTGGAATCATGGGAACAGTTCGCCTTGTGGCTGGTATTTCCCATATTATAATGTTCCACATACAGTAGAATTCAGAACGTTAATTGTATCACGTACATGTTTGCTTACCGTGACGCATGACTTTTTTTGGCTTCTCAGGGATGTACCTCATAGTCATCACCCGGAAGAGGAAAGTGGGCGACCTGTTTGGCCACACTGTGTGGAAAGCGGTGGAGTTTGATGTGATTTCTTATAAGAAGACCATTTTGCACCTCACAGATATTCAGGTCATCAAAGTCCCTAACGTCAACTTTCAGTCTAATGCTGATGTTTGTGACACCTTGAATAGAAAGTGGGCCTTAAATGTCAATTATTGTTTGATGAGTCGTAACCAAAGTCGTAACCAAAGGTTTCCTGCTATGCCTTTTTTCTATTTATAGTTTACTTAGAAGTGCTGTGATAACAACACAGCAGATTTAGCCCCAGTTTGTGAAAGCGGGATGTACTCGTACTGTAAATTTTTCATTTGAGCCCATGCTCAGAGCTCAGTGATATCTCATTACAGTGTTGTATACTTGCTGCATTATTTAGCAAGGCTAAGACTTCGGCTGAAATGCTGGCTTTGGATACAGACGGTGAGTAGAACAGCAATGGGCACAGGCAATGTTTCCTGCTAGAGTAGAAAAAGTGCCTGGAAGGCTTGACTAACTAGACCGATAAAGTACTCCAAACACCTCTTAACCTTCAGAAGAATAAAGGAAGGAAGGGTTCGAGTCTAATTGCATTGTTTTGTCTCAAAATATGCCCGACCACAATTTAATGAGAAAATGCAAGGACGTTTTGCATTCTCATCATTGTTTGCAACCAAAGTATGATTCTATCCTCACTAGTAAGACACTGAGATCAAGTTGCCACACGTTTACTAATCTGTTTGATTCCATGCATGAATTGTCTACATAATGATATATGTTAAATATTGTGAAATTTTGATAATGAATTGCATTTTTGGGCATTGAGATGAGCATAATTGAATAACTGTAAAAGTTTCTGCTGAGGACTCAATCCTATTCCACCCCATTCACAGAGTCAGAGCTTAGGCTAGTGATCACTGACCGCAGGGATATACACAGACTTGAAGTCTTGCCATTGGCCTAGAGCATAGTTTTGGCACCTGCACATTTAGCAAAGCTTGTTTTCAGTAAGAATGAATGAATTGTGCCAAAGTAATATTTCCGTGAGTGCTGTGTGATGCATTGGAGCATATTAACTTGTGAACATGCATGATTTGAATATATGTGCATAAACCTCAACTACAAAATTACCATCAGACTTTGACAAAAAAAAAAAAAAAAGAAGTTTGTCATGTTCAAAGTCATGGCTTTAGCAGATCTGCCCTGGTTTCACAGACAAGACTAAAATGTATGTTTGAGCTGTTTTAACTGAAAGCAACTTGCAAGAATATATCTTAAATATAAGGTCTCTTGATGCACACCAGTAGTGTTTTTTTTATGCTTGCATGTTTATAAAAGCTACTTAAATATTCTTATTGAACTAAGACCTAATCCTGGCTAAATCTAAATCCTGTCTGTGAAACTGGGCCTTTAAGTGTTTATGAGAGAGATGCCAGTTCAGATTTGTCCCAAATTATATTGTGACCCAAATTTGCCTATCGTCTATTATAAATTTAGCAGAAGTCTTTTTTTTTCATGAATTTTCAATAAAAATATAAAAAAAAATTAGCTGAAAAGAGAGAAACAGATCATTCAATTATATTAATGATACATTAATAATATACACAATTGTTTTATTATTAGTAGTATTATTGATGATCATTAGTTGTTTCATAAATAATGATTTTTTTAAATTTATAATTTAAGGCAAGGCACTACAGGCAAAAACACAGTCAGAAAGCTCCACTTCAGCAGAACTTAACAGGTTTATTCCTATCTATATTCTGAAGGTTTTTACAGAGGGGATTATCTAATTTACTGATTTTATACAATATTTTATTCCTAAATATATATCAATTCTGTCCGTTGACAGTATTTTCTGATATATAGAGGGATATGAAGTAATATCCAAAATCCCCTCTGTAAAAACCTTTACTCTAATATGTCAATTTTATAACCTGACTTCATCCAATGTTCAGATTTTTGTTCTAGAATTGTATGCAAATTAGTGCATTTTTTTTCAATTCTTAATAGTATTAATTAACTGGGGAAGTTTGGTGTCTATCTATACATTTTTACCTGGGGTGTCTTGCCTTAATAATAAAATCAAAATATATACAAATAGAATTAATATATTATCAATGTATTTAATTATTATTAATGCATAATACATTCGTAAAAAATAATACTTTATGTTTGTATTTACCTTATCTTTATATTTTATGTGTGTTTCAACTGCTACTGTTCAAATGTAAAAACATTTATAAATCATAATATTAATTTTCAAAAGTGTACCTTTAAATAATTTGGACATTTTCAAAAGGACTTTTTAATAGTTAATTTTTTTAAACAACAAATCTATATATTCTATCATATTGACCATAATTGTAAGGTTTACTTTTGGTTATATTGCTAGGTTTTAATATCAAGTTAATTATTGCTCACCCCCATCTTCTCTCCATTATATCCTGTACTTTCTTTACTTTTTCATGAACAAAATTTCCAAAATGCCCCATTTAATGAAGTAATAAAAGAACAACCCTAGTCTTATTTCTGTTCGAATCATGTATTGCATATAATCTTATTCAATGGCTGTTTCCTTTTCACAGATGCAAGACAACAAGTCATTTCTGACTATGATTAGCAGTGTACTCAATACAGACGGTTTCTACTTCTGCACGGACTATGACCTGACCCACACCCAACAGCGCCTGTCCAACACCAGCCCGGACTTCCAGGAGATGAGCCTGCTAGAGAGGGTGAGACTTCATATGAGAGTGAGCGAGTGATGATGGCAGAAGAGAGACAGAGCCGTTTGAGGTTTCATTGGCAGAGAGAGAAGTAGAGCACAGCAGGGTCAGCTCATTGTCTCAATCCACATCCCTAATTTACAATAAAGGGCCGTCACAGGAGACGTGCCATCTCTTTGTAAACTAGATTTGCAAAGCTCTTGTTTTACAAGAGCACTTGCTGACATGCGGGCACACACTGTTTTCCCTCATGCTTTGTTTTCAAAGCCAGATTTTGTGCTTTTCAAGTTTTGTGCGTTCCAACTTTCTGAGCATATTCGGTTGCATTGTTCATCATGACTTGCAAAATGACAATAACTTCTCAGGGGATCTCTGGACTGGAAGTTGTTTAGTTTTTGGTCTTCTCTCGTCTCTCCACATAGGCAGACCAGAGGTTCGTGTGGAATGGAAACCTTTTAAGAGAAATCGTCTCACAGCCTGAGGTATTAAAATGTTCCGGATACATAAAACATTAAACATATGAGAAAACCATGCATGCTTAATCACTGGTTCCCCTTTTCAGCTGCATAAATTTGCATTTCCTGTCATCCACGGATGTATCCTTTAAGATTATTATTATTCTTTATTTTACCTTGACTGTCTGGTTAACGAAAAATAATTGGACTTGATTAGTTTAAAATCCATAATCTACAAATAAATTTAATTTAGCAAGGGGATTGCACATGTCATTTGCTAAATGTAATACCATGTGATATTGAGGCTTAACCCATTGCTCCAGTTATTGTGATGAAGCCATGCTGCATCAATGGGAAGGTGTTTCAGTGGATCCTCATCTCTAGACGGAGCTGTTTTAGAGCGGGGGTCCGATATTATGTCAGAGGTCTGATATATTCAAGCTTTTCTACATATGCACACGGTTGTCTTCACTGCAGATATTATAATTTTCCCCTGCACCCCAGGCATTGACTCTGAAGGACATGCTGCTAACTTCGTTGAGACAGAACAGATAGTCCAGTACAATAATGGCAGGGCGTCCTTTGTGCAGGTTGGTTGAAATAACGGTTGGCCTTTATTAGAAGGATAGGTGACACTTTACTTGAAGCAAAGTAATTGCTTAATTATGACATTTTTAATGCAGATATGACATTGTTTGAGATGTCTTTGTTATGACACCTTGACACAAACCAATACATCATAACCTGTCAGTGTCTTGGTAATGACCATTTGACATTACTAAGACAACACAACCTGTCATAGATATGACATAGCAGATTAATTAACAACCTTAGGAAACCTCTTAGCTTTATGGGTTAACATTACATTAAGTGTCATCTTGTTGGTTTTGACATTGGCTGTCATGAGGCCAAGTAAAGTGTTACCGAAGGATATTTGTTGTTGGCCTTTCAAAATTCCCCCAAATTTTGCTCTTTTACTCTCCTCTTACGCAGACTCGAGGCTCCATGCCCTTTTTTTGGTCTCAAAGACCCAACCTGAGGTACAAGCCAAAACCACAGATAAGCACCGAAACCAATCATGTAAGACCACATATCTATCTATCTATCTATCTATCTATCTATCTATCTATCTATCTATCTATCTATCTATCTATCTATCTATCTATCTATCTATCTATCTATCTATCTATCTATCTATCTATCTATCTATCTATCTATCTATCTATCTATCTATCTATCTATCTATCTATCTATCTGTCTATCTGTCTGTCTGTCTGTCTGTCTATCAATCGTGTCTGTCTGTCTATCTGTCTGTCTATCTGTCTGTCTGTCTATCAATCATGTCTGTCTGTCTGTCTGTCTGTCAATTCAATTCAAATTGCTTTATTGGCATGACTGTACATATTACAATATTGCCAAAGCTTGTAACACATAGTATAGTGAAGACAGTAATAATAACAAAGTATTATTATGTCTGTCTGTCTGTCTATCTATCTATCGATCGATCGATCGTACGTGTCTATTTTATCTGGTTGCAGATGGATGGATTCAGGAGGCATTTTGAATCCCAGGTTCTCATTTATGGCAAACAAGTGATTCTAAATTTGGTAAATACATTTGTAATTTGTTCTTGTGGTAGAATATTTCAGAAGATTTTAGCCATTGGTCACAAAGCTTAAGATATTTGCTTTGTCTGTAGGTGAATCAAAAAGGATCTGAGTTGCCCCTTGAACAGGCCTTCGCCAAAATGATCAACAGCATGGAAAACGGACTCATCAAGTACATAAACATTTTTTTTTACATGTTTGGCAATTAAGGCAATTACTATTGCTCATACTTGGATTTGGGTTTTTGACAAACCCTTAAAACTGAGTATTACACTGTCAAATCACATGCCTCAAATCATTTATCATCATGATGAGAAGTGTGCTCTTTGACCAAAACACTGTAAAAACAGTAGTATTTTGAAATATTAGTACAATTAAAAAAACTGTTTTCTTTTTTAATATACTTTAAAATATTCCTGTGATGGCAAAAATGAATTTTCAGCATCATTACTCCAGTCTCCAGTTAAATGATCCTTCAGAAGTCATTCTTATATGCTGATTTACTGTTTTCTTGAACAGAAACATTTCTTATCAATGTTGAAAACAGTTAAGCTACTTATGGTAATATTTTGTGGCAACCCTGATCATTTTTTCCCAGGGTTCTTTGATTAATAGAAAGTTGAACAGCATTTCTTTAAAATAGAAATCTTTTGTAGCATTATGAATATTTTTACTTGTCTAACCTTTACTTAAAAGCAGATATATAATGATCATATATCAGATCTTTCTATTTGCCTCTTGTATTTAACTGTGTAGTGACACTTGTGTTTCATTTAAGGTACATAGCCTTTGACTTTCACAAAGAGTGCAGTAAGATGAGATGGCATCGCCTCCAGATTCTCGTTGATGCAGTTTCTGATATGCAAGACGAGTTTGGGTTTGTATTTATTTCTGTACTTTCTGTCATTTCTATACATTTATATAGGAAATATTACATAAGAAGCTTTTGGAGATGACCTAAAGACGATACGTCTGTGAAGAGAGGGTGGAAAGTCTGATGTGTAGATAATATGCAAGTCATTTAATCAGGACTGTGGTCTCTGATGTCGTCACTGGCTGGCTTTGATCTGGTTCCTGAATGTTGATTCTGCAGGTACTTTATGGTGAGCTCAGACGGGAAGGTGTCGTCCGAGCAGTCTGGAACCTTCCGCAGTAACTGTATGGACTGCCTGGACCGCACCAACGTCATTCAGAGCCTGCTGGCCAGACGCTCCCTTCAGAGCCAGCTACAGGTAAGAGACCGCATCACGAATAGCCTCGCCCTAACTAGGTGTGATGCAATTGAGGACACTTACGTACTTGAGAAATCTGACTGATTTTTGTGGCTTTCTGCAGGATTTTTCTGTCAGTGAAAGAAACTTACTAGGAACTTGATGCGTCATGTCTTTTTAGGAAGTGTAAACGCTCTATTGTGCAGTCAAATGAGTGATATGGATCCATAATGTGCGTGACAATTGGTTTGTCATTATGTGTCATTTGTCATTATATAGGAATAAAATGTTGTATAAAATCAGTAAATTAGATAATCCCCTCTGTAAAAACCTTCAGAATATAGATAGGAATAAACCTGTAAAGGTTGGCGTTATGTAAGTTCTGCTGAAGTGGAGCTTTCTGACTCAGACACTCATTTAGAGAAAACAGCCTTTAAAGATATTGACAGATGCATGAAAACTGTGTTTTTGCCTGTTAGTGCCTTGCCTTGAATTATAAATGTAAAAAATCATTATTTATGAAACAACTTATACTGCTAATAATGTCATTTCAGAGGATGGGTGTCCTCCATGTAGGCCAGAGGATTGACGAACAGGCTGATTTTGAGAAGATTTATAAGAACGGTGTGTTTATATTTCTAGAAATGACTTTAATACACATAAATTCTCCTGTTATCGACCGTAAATAAAGCAACTCTTTTTTTTTTCTCAGCGTGGGCAGACAATGCCAATGCCTGTGCTAAACAGTATGCAGGAACAGGAGCCCTGAAAACTGACTTCACCAGGTACTCATCCCACACTCCTTTGAGAATATCTTCTGTTGTGTACGTCTACCGTTTTAACCTTCGACTTTGACCTCAGAACCGGGAAGAGGACCCATTGGGGCTTGGTAATGGACGGCTGGAACTCAATGATCCGTTATTACAAGAATAATTTCTCAGACGGGTTCAGACAAGTGCGTATGACGTATTTGTCTTTATGTCTTTCAATCAGACCCAGTTTGCTGTGGTGAATTTTAAGTCATTGACTTTGCCCACAGGACTCCATCGATCTCTTCCTTGGAAACTATACAGTGGATGAAACTGATGGCTTGACGCCTCTGCACGTGCAGAAGGACTGGAAGTTCCTCTTGGTCAGTGCTTTATGCATACTGCATTTAAGAGAATACGAATAAAAAGAGGTCAATAGCATGATAAATGTAGTCCAAGCTGCTTCAGGCAGTCCTAACATTTAGATTTCAACACCACCAGCTGCTGGTCATTTTCTGCATATTTTATGTTGCCATTTCTCTGTAATTCCTTCCACAGCTTCCTGTTATTATGGTGGTGGCTTTCTCCATGTGCATCATCTCTCTCTTAATGGCTGGTAAGGTCATTTTAATGCAAAGGATCAATGACATGACCCTATTTTTGTTATGTCCACATACATTAATTTATTCAAAAAGGTAATCCATTTAAGATTTATCTAATTTATACATGCAGTGACTTAAATACGGCTCTTCGGTGATGAGCATGTTTTTAATTTCTCAATTAAAAAAAAAAGCCTCTTTAAAGCTATACTGTGTAACTCTTTTAGTTTATTCTTAGCTAAAAACACTTAGTTATTTCAAAAATATATGTGCTCATTAATGTATATTTACTTCGTTCAAGTAATAAAGTATTCTCGTGAGTGTATAATATGCCATTGAAAATACATACGGGTAAGCGGTCGCCATGTTGCCCCTCCATCTTGAAAGTACATTAGCCAAAGAGGGACATACCCGTTAATTCAAGCTTCGCATTTTGCATTTACGTTTGAGTTGACACTCATGGACGAGGTCGAACTGGAAGCCATGTTAATCTTGTCCTACATTGGCCACCGTAGGAGTTAAAACGAAGTCGGAATTAAGAGGAACGGAAACTAATATTCACTGGATGGTCGTATACCTTTTCACCACTAGATGGGGGTAAAAATCACACAGTGTAGTTTTAAAGGGGTCCTATTGTGCTTTTTAGTGCGTGTTATGTTACTGTTTGAGCATGAAAAAGGTCTACAATGTTACAAAGCACAAAGTCACTCCAAAGGGAGTTACTCAGTATATCAGTAATCACTGTTTCTGAACTCCCTCGATTATAGTCTTGAGTTTCCTTCCGGGAATGTACACGCAATTTCCCTCATTTAAATAATTACCATTTTCTGTACTCTCTATCAGGTGACACTTGGACAGAGACCCTGGCGTACGTGTTATTCTGGGGAATGGCCAGTGCTCTTACGACCGCTGTCATCGTGGTCAATGGACGAGAGTTTGTTGACGCACCCAAACTGGTCCAAAAAGAGAAGATGGATTGAGTATACAGACCTCATTCTTTCTGCTCTCTGTTTCTTCTTCATTTTCCTCCAAAAGTTTTTATTAACCTGCTCTCCACACTGTCCAGAGCAAGTATCCCTCCTATAAAAAAACTGTATTACCTTATAATTTCACAACACTTACTGTCACGCTACAAATTTCCATTGATTCATTTCAGACAAATTTCTTTACTAGTTTAGTTTCATCAGTTCAAAATTGCTCATGGGTTGCACAAGATCTCCAGCCTGTACATGCATTGTGAACATAGCATCTTATTTCAAAGCTGTTGTGTTGTGACTTTTAGGAGATCAATCTAAATTGACCCGTTGTGAAATTCGAGTTCTTGTTTTGGCTCTAGAGTTCCTGCTTTATGATATTGTACACCGGACCTGTGCCCATTGGCCCAGTCTGTGGGTTGACCGATCAATGAAGGTTTATTCTAATTAGATTGCTATGCAAGTGAATGTTACATGATGCATCAGTGGCTCATCCCTTGGTTTTTACCAAATCTGTCCTGAAATCAGCCTTATGCATTGGTTATATTTTTAGTTCTTCTTTGCAGTGGCAGTTTGGGTTTTAATGTGGTTTCCTTTTGTTCTGCCAGCATGTTTATGGTTTTGTGTCCCTCATAAATGATAAAATTAGACCGCTCTAGGGCCACACTAGGGGGAGAGAGAAGTATTAAGCACTTTCTTTATGAGTTTACAGAAAAAAAATGTGAACGGCACTTTCCTGTATGACTTCTTTATGCTTCTTTGTGGACCAATGAACACTAATTGAATGTTACCAGTTCAGTGGCAGTTCATTAGACGGAAATAGTCTTCAGATTACCTGTCAAATTTGCTCACACTTTTAATTGAATTCACTTAAACTATACTGACGATTGAAAAGGTATTCGCTTTTGATTCAATTTAGAGAGGTGGCTTCATGAACAGAATTAGAATAAAATTGCAGTTTTCACTTGCATGATGGTGCATTTCAAAATGTCTTGCCTTTAACCCACAAATTCCCTTTCATTTTGACAAATTTAAACACAGGTTTTCTTTTTTTTTTTGTGGCAAATTAATTACTTTAAGGTCTTCCTTTTGAACTCATTACTACATTTAGAACTGGATGCTTGTCAGTTTGGTTTAATGTAGACAAAGAATGTAGATTTTGATGCCTTTATATCTGTATTTTGTAATCTTCTGCAAATGATAATACAAGCTTCAGTGACTGTCATGTGGGAAACATTTCAACAGGATATTGCAAATGCCAGTTTCATCCAATTCAATTGAGGCATATTTTATCCATTTGCTTTGTGTGTGAAGATGACAAGAATATGCAGTACAACTTGGAATTAAAATGACTGGATGGAAACAACATTAATAATTAAATCCTGTACGTTTGATGTTTACCTGTGTAAATCTGATGTGCAAACTGTACATTGGGAAGAATATATATACAAATATGAGTGTCATTGTACTGTACAGTGTAGTTTACAACATCATAGCTTTAGCACTTTCTGGTTGAGTTATTGATCAATCAAAGTGATGTTACTAATCACATTCTTCCATCACAGGGTTGGATGTATATGGATTTCATTACCCTAGATTATGTACTGCATCATTGTATTTCCAGGGTGCGGTGGTTTGAAGTGTGTTAAATGACGTATTATCAATATTAATTGTGTTTTGTCTTGTTCCTGACAGTGTTTTAAATACTGTTTAATCTTCTTTCTCATCTGGTTTGATTAAGAGAAAATATGCCTCAACATTACAGTGGGATTTATGATTACTGTGGTCATTATGAAATATTCAGTAGCTACGCACCCGTGATTTCAAGGGAATAATTTGAGTCATTACATCAGTTGTTTTTAATAATATATCAATCTTGTCCTTATCAGGCTCTTAACATCTACAGTTCTGGTGAAAAACCACACGGTTTAAGAATCTTGGTGTCATTTGCTTTTGAGTCATTGAGGTTTAAGTCAACCATTGTAACTGATGGATTCATTATGAAAACATGTTTAATAAATTCTACCAGTAAAGTGCTTGTTCTGCTCTTAATTAATGCAATTACTATTAACAGAGTGGAGACACAAACATCTTAGTTCATGAGATTAGTCTTTTGTTTTCTATTCTTCAGTCAGCCTTCTTCCATCCATGTAAATAACATTACATTAATCATTGAAATTAACTTATAACATACTGAGATTCCAATTCTTTCCGGTGACTTTGAAATGTTTCTGTTTTATATTAACTTTAATATTATTATTTTTTTGTTTTTTTTTTTGCAAATGTCTCGATCTTTTCCCATCCTGATTTCATAGCGCCTCCATGTGGTTACCCATTGTATTCAAATTATTAGCACGTAAAACATATTTAAGCAAGGCATTTTAAAACTAAATTCACAGACAGCAGTGAAATTACTGAATTTTAATTAAAAATACAAATGATACAAGTCGTCAAAACAACTATGCCTAAAATATAAACAACATGTTATTTAAGCTCATGCGTTGTAGTAGAGTAATCAATCAAGCGGCTGGCTCTAAACCGAAGCACAGCCGCCATATTGAGCTTTACGTCGCCAAGAAAAACTGTTGTATACGTGGGCTTTTATTTTGAAAATTGTCTTTAGGGTGCGAAATTTCCTGTTTAGTTTTCTGACTTCATTTCAGCGAATTTTAGGTGTAAACCATGGTGTTAAAATTTTAGCTGTGTTTAAAACACACGGAACAAAATTGAAAATATATAGTAGGAATGACCGAACTTAGACACAGAAAAACAGACTTTTGTAAACGAGTTCAGTTTGAGTGTTTTAGTTTGATGTTTTCGCTATTCCAGTGATGTGGATGAAGCTGGATTGATCATCAGGCACAATAAATGTGTTTGTGTTCTGTATTATTGATTTCTTCTCAGTAAATCGCTTTCAAGTAAGTTCGTGTTATTTATCACATTAGGTTGTAGTGTAGTGAAGACCGTGTTAGACAGTCTGTCTGAACAAAATACGATACACAGTGTTAGCTACTTTACAACAATGTAATACACATGCAATAACAATGAACAAATGTGCTGCTGCTGCTTTGTTCTAAATATGAATGAATGACATTATGAGAATATTCATAGACATGTTGTTTCTGCTGCGTTTTTTTATGTTAAATTAAATATTTAGTTACTCAGTAAAGTAACTTAACTTAAGTGTTAACGGTTAAACTTAATTTTAAGATGACGTAGTTACATTGTACTTAGTCAAATAAGTTAATGAGTAAAATTAATAAACAACTTACTATAGAGTTACGTCTAATGTTTGGTTTAGTGACTTGTAATTATGCATAATATACTGGTAATACTACAGTAAAAACATGTAGTAACGTGTAACTATGTCACCGTAAACCAAAGTGTTACCAAAATAACATAATTATCCAGAAAGCTTTTTACTATTTGATGGAAATCCCTTAATTTATTTTAATTTATTTGCAGTAACAGGATAGTGTGATAAATAATTCATTCATAAGTGTGGATGTTTGTTTTGTTTGTATTTATATAAAATACTGCATATCAAGTAAATGTGTGTGTGTTTTTTTTGTTTTTTTTCCTTCAGCTTCCTGTAGAAAAACATGAATGTGGATGTGGTGAGTTTCCGTTTGCCCGGGCATGGAGACAACACCCTGAGTAACATGAACTCCTTGCGGGCACAGCAGCACTTCTGTGACGTTACCATCGTTGCGGGAGGCAGGCGCATGTTCAGGGGTCATAAGGTCGTGCTGGCTGCTTGCTCTGCATTTCTCAGGGACCAGTTTCTCCTGAACCCCTCATCAGAGCTACAGGTGAACATTTTCTCATGCGATAAGTCCGAGGATCGTCAGAAGCGACCCATTTGATCTTTCTTCTGTATCATTGGTGTTGCTTTGGTTCATTGTACTTTTTATGTAGTGGATTTACTAAATTAGTGTGCTACCAGTTATTTTGAGGCCATTCTTTCCATCCATCCATCCATCCAAGGACACTTCTCATTTCTGAATATAAAATATCATGTACTCATTAAACCTATTTCAATACATTTTTTTATTTTGATTTAGGTGTAATAGCTGCTTCGTTGATAGACAGGTTGGGTTAAAATGTATAATTTTTTTTTATTTGGCTCAGGTGCTATCAGAACATTACTGCATCAAAACACAGCAAATTTGGCTTAATCAGTGTCTAGGGTTGTGTCAGGAAACATGTTTGAAATCAATTTATATTTATGCATTTCCGTTTGGCATTGCTAGTGATACAGAATTTACACATTTTTAAAGTTGGCATGAACTGAAAATTCACCATTCGGATATATATATTGCTACTACCGCTTCTCTGCAATCCTGTCAACTAATGCTCTCTCTTATCAGCAGGTGTCGATGTTGCACAGCTCGACGGTAGTATGTGAACTCCTCCAGTCCTGTTACACAGGGATGCTGCAGTTCAGTGCCAGAGAAATTGTGAACTACCTGACCGCAGCCAGCTACCTGCAGATGGAGCATGTGGTGGAGAAATGCAGAGGAGCCCTGAGCCAGTACATGCAGCCCCGGAGTCGCAGCCCAATTGTGAGTTTTCCAAACTCAAACACTATTACAGACCGTGTTTCTTCTTTATGAAATAGTTCATCCAGAAATAAAAATCGTCGCATGGAGGAGACGATCTTTTCTGTATATTTACATAGAAGACACTTTTAGGCAAAGCAACTTACAATAGAGGAATGTAAGCAATTAGTCACAGAGCCAACAATATTTAATGTAACAGTCCCAGGTTTATTAGTAAGCTAGATTAGGAAACAAGATAGAGCACCCATGTCATCCAAGATGTCCACGTCTTTCTTTCTTCAGTCGAAAAGAAATTAAGGTTTTTGATGAAAACATTCCAGGATTTTCTCCATATAATGGACTTCAATGGGAACCAAACGGTTCAAGGTCCAAATGAGAGTTTCAGTGAACCTTCAAAGGGCTTTAAACGACACCAGACGATGAATAAGGGTATTTTTACAAAAACTGCTTCTACAGGGCCATAACGTAAGATACAAGGGTGCCTTTTATACATTGTCGTGTTTCTTTAGAAATAAACAATGGACAAATGGAGTCTTTAAAGGAGCTGTATTTCAAATAATCATAAAATGGCCCTGATATGTCATTAGACATTATGAAATCATCTTCATTTCATATACTTATATCACTGACAACAGTAGTCCAGCCAGGATATTGTCATTTAAAAAGTGAAGTTGCAGCCCTCAACTGATGTTGATGTTGTCATGTTGTGTTTTGGTCTGATGCTCCACCCTCCACCAATCACGAAGTCAGTGGTGTTGTGGCATCCGGGTTGCCAGCTCTGCTCTAGTTACCACAACTGCAGCTACAAACGTGTCGGATAAAAAAATGTTGGATCCTGCAGCCTATCTGGCAACCTCGAGGAATTTGACAGGAATTTGAAAGTGACTGCAGTACCAGTTTTGGCCACAATCTTACAGCTCCTTTAAACACCTCAGATGTAAAGTTATTCACTGTCAAAGTGATGCCAAAATGAATGGGAGTCAATGGAAAGCTAACAGCAGGTCAAGACATTTTAACCAATGGCGGCCCCTGGGGAGACTTCAGTTTCCAGTTGATTGATTACCCCCTTGAGTAGGAGCAAACATGCCGCACACAAGCCCTGAGAAGTGAAGCCAAAACGTCTCAATCACCCCCCGGTGGCGGTCCTAGTAAATGACATACACCCCGCCTCCCCATGTTATTCAACGGCACGTGAATGACTCGAGGGTCGACATGAGAGTAAATGATAACAGAATTGGAATGAGACGAGGGTCGACATTAGACTAAATAAAAACAAGAATTTGTATTTTTGGCTGAACTATCTATATAATTACTTATTGTAATACAAAAACATAGTGCGACATTGCAATTCTTTCTCACTCCCTCCATCCATTTCCACTCTTGTTCATTCATTGTCTGTCACTCTTACGATCTATTTAGACTGTGAAATCAGAAGACCCTCAGTCTATGCCAGTGATTGTCAGTGGAAGTACCCATTCACTGGGATCTATTTCATCTCCTTCTGATACTGCATCGCTGCATCCACACAGTTCAGGAAAGGAGCTCCAGGCTGCTGATGCTGAACTCTCCAACATCCCTCTCAAAGATGACAGTGATTTGACCATACACCATGTAAATATCTGTTGGATTTGATTCAGAAATGCATGCTCTTGCTTGATGTCGTCTTAATCTCGAAGGAAAATGCAGAGGGACCTTTCACACTGACAGCCCTAATACTAGAAGCATTGATATTGGTGCTTGTAGTAGTCGTCCCTGTTGATGGATAGTCGAATATGAAGCATGTTTCCGTGATTTTGTCACTGAAAAAATTGTCACTGAACAATTTTGAGCAACAAATAGTTTTTGGGGAATTCTTCAGAATTTTTCAATAACAGCAAAAAAGGAGCAAGATCTGGTTGTGTTTATTATTGTACACTCCAAAACACACTCGTAGCAGTTAACTAATCACACTAGTCCAGCCAACCAATCAGAGCACATTGTGCTTTTCTTATGGAGGGGCTTCATAGAAATGGGAACTAAACAGCATTACTGACAGACTTGGAAAAGATGTACTGCAATAACATAAAATATGTGAAAAATTATGTTTTTTTGAACGTTTAATCATAAAAACTAGTAGACATTTTAGTAGACCCCAAAAAACAAAACCAAGACTTAAAATGACCCTTTAAATAGAGACACTATTAAAACCACATATTGCTAGAGTTTTGGGAAAAGAAAGGATCTGACATTTGTATAATGGAAAGTAGGGATGGGCAACGATTAATCACGATTAATCGCATCCAAAATAAAAGTTTGTGTTTACGTAATATATGTGTGTGTAGTGTGTGTAATTAATTTGTATATATAAAAACCCACACATGCATGTATATATTTAATAAAAATGTGTTATAAATATAAATATTTGATATATTAATATGTAATATTAATTGTAAATAAATATATATAAAATATATACATGCACATATTTCTTAAATATATACATGCATGTGTGGGTATTTATATATACATATTAATTATACGCACTACACACACATATATTATGTAAACACAAACTTTTATTTTGGATGCGATTAATCGCGATTATAGCTATATAAAAACCTCATTAAAATTATTGCAATGTTCTCTAATTCTACATCGCCAGCAAAATCATGACAAATTGTGTATGTTCACAATAAAGGGGTAGCCGCATAACTGCTCAGTTGCATATATTTGCATAAAGACCTATTGCAAGATATGTCGCATCGAATTGCGAAAAATGAATTACTTTTGGTTGCTACATTGCTGCATATTGCTGTCAGTTTGAACTTCCCTATTCAAGCTCTTATTTTGGCTGCTTGCTCGTTTGCGTCTCAACTCATTTATGTTTTCACCTTGACAGATTAGAGGATCCGATGGATCTGTCCAGTTCGAGGGAGAGGACGGGCATGAAAGTGACATCTTTCAGGTGCACATCAATGATGAACATCAAGACCCAGAGAAGTCTCCCGGCGCTGGGGAGGAAGACAGAGAAGCCGTCGTTGTATTAGACGACCACTGTCAGCTGGACACAGGCATAGATGAGCCCAATATGGAGGGGCGAGCCAAAGGGAACAGCCTCCGAGGGCCGGGCCGCATGTGGAAACGACGCAACGGAGAGCACAGGGGAGGCAGAGGAAGAGGCTTTAAACACAGAAAGCGGTACACCTTCAAGGACCGCAAGCTCTTGGGTAACTACCAGGAAGCTTGGCGCTTTCCAACCCCAGATGAGATCATGGGTAGTTTTGGAGCGGACTTTGGGGCCAATTACCTGTCCAATCAACATCTTGCCGACGGTACCCTCCGCGTTGACTACAGGGCCGGAGAGGGACAAGGAGTAGAGATCGGCGCCGATGGAGCTCCCGCACACTTCGGCGTGGAAGCTTCCAGCGGGGAAGAAGCGATGGGAGTCGGGGCGCCTTCGAACGAGCGCGGAGCTGCTGACGAGTCCGTGGCAGTGGTGGGATCCACGTCATGCGTAACAGGACCAGTAGTGTGTGAGCATTGCGGATTAGCGTTTTCCTCAACGCAGGATTTAGCCATGCATTCCCTGTCGACACACAGGCTATATGTGTGTCCGTGCTGTGGGAAGAACTTCAGCCACTCCAGTAACCTCAACCGCCACATGATCGTCCATCGCGGCTCTTCAAAGCTCCACTGCTGCCCCCTGTGCCACAAGACCTTCACTCAGAAGTCAACACTGTGCGACCACATGAACCTGCACAGCGGGGAGCGCCCGCACGTGTGCGCGTACTGCCACGTCAGCTTTGCCCACAAGCCCGCTCTACGTCGCCACCTAAAGGAGCAACACGGAAGGACCACAGCCCAAAACTACCTGGAGATGCAGCGAAACAATGAGGGCGGTGTTGGAGGTGGAGTTTAGATCACATTTTATCATCGGTAGTGTGGGTTGGTACAATGAAATCAAAATTAACCTTGTTTTTTTTTTTCTTAGTACATGTTTGTAGGCTTATTGTGCATAATTTATCGGTGCACATTAGAAAAATGTTTGTCTTCGTAATCAATATGTAAAAACTTTATGGTTGCTTCAAAATGGTTTCGAATTGTCAATGTGCAGGCCAAACACTGCCAAAGCATTTGCTCTTTAGCCTGGAGAAACTGAATGATAGTGCCCTTGTTAAAGGGATACTCCACTTTTTTTTGAAAATAGGCTCATTTTACAACTCCCCCAGAGTTAAACTGTTGAGTTTTACCTTTTTTGAATCCATTCAGTCGATCTCTGGTTCTGGCGGTACCACTTTTAGCATAGCTTAGCATACAGTACATCATTGAAGTGCACTAGACCATTAGCATTTCTCCCAAAAAAATTACCAAAGTGTTTCGATATTTTTCCTATTTAAAACTTGACTCTTCTATAGTTACATCGTGCACTAAGACAGACGGAAAATGTAAAGTTGCGATTTTCTAGGCTGATATGACTAGGAACTATACTCTCATTCCTGTGTAATAATCAGGAAACTTCACTGCCGTACCATGAGTGCAGCAGGCGTAATGTTATGACGCAGCGCCTGAAAATAGTGCCCAGCTTCCAATGTGACCGGGACTAAAGTTTGTGTAGTCATCGCGCATGCTCCACTCATGGTATGGAGGTGAAGTTTCTTGATTATTACGCAGGAATGAGAGTATAGGTCCTAGCCATATCAGCCTAGAAAATCTGTCTTAGTGCACGATGTAACTATAGAAGAGTCAAAAATATCGAAACACTTTGGTTTTTTTTTTTTTTTTGGGAGAAATGCTAATGGTCTAGTAGTTCACTTCAATGATGTATCCTAAGCTATGCTAAAAGTGGTATCACCAGAACCAGAGATCGACTGAATGGATTCAAAAAAGGTAAAACTCAACAGTTTAACTCTGGGGGAGTTGTAAAATGAGCGTATTTTCAAAAAAAAAGTGGAGTATCCCTTTAAGACCATTTGGCACTGCATCAACATACACTGACCAAGGGCAACAGACACTTCTCTGGGTTTTGCAATTTTTGGCATTGGTCGGCACTTGTTTTGGCATGTTCAATTGGCGTTTGTGGGGTAGCAGAATGTCTACTGTCTAAGGGATGTACTGTCATCTGGGGATTGCCTGTCTTGGTCGCCGTCTATCAGTGCAGTGTGAATTGGCCTTTATATTCACATATAGGGACAGTTTACCCAAAAACGAAATTCTATAATTTCCTTATATCAGGGATCTCCAACCTTATTTAATTTTAGAGCTACTTTTAAAAATTAACTTCTCATGTTATTCAATATTAGAAATATTTCATATTCATTGGAGGGGGTTGGACACTTTTAGCTCAGTCTGATTGGATGAAAAGGACTACGTCTTGGCGAGCTACCTTAAAGGGATAGTTCACCCAAAAATAAAAATTCTGTCATCATTTACTCACCCTCAAGTTGTAACCAAACAGTTGATGGTCTGCATTGAATTTATGGAGGAAAAAATACTATGAAAGTCAACAGTTTGGCCCATCAGCTGTTTGGTAACTGTTCTTTTGTGTTCTGCAGAAGAAAGAAATGCATCCAGGTTTGGAACAACTTGATGGTGAGTAAATGATGGCAGAATTTTCATTTTTGGGTGAACTATCCCTTTAAATCAGGACATGAGTTAATTACGTTTTTCTGTGAAGCATAGATATTTTGTAAAGTCCTGGTGTTTTTTTTATTCCTCCAAATATTTAAAATCAACGAGGTCCAATATTGTTTGAACCTCAGCACTCTTGTCTTTTGAAATATTGACAGAATTTCCAATTTTGGGTGAACTATCCGTTTATATCACATAAGAGCACAAATACTACGGTTTTCTGTTTCTCTTTATGGGTTAAAGGTCATTTACTACAATTGAGCAGATAATGGACGCCAAGGGAAGGTCTAGCATATCTATTGCTTGTGAGAGTAATACACATGTTTAATACAAACGAAATGTTCATGAATTAGTACTGTGCGTGATAAGGAAAGTAAGAAAATGTGTTATTTTTGCTGTAGTGCAATTTTAGTGTCTGTATGTTGCCAATTCCATAAAAGCCTCATTAAAAAGCTTTTGTTCCAACTGTTTCTCATGCTGTGAATTAATTTTACATTGCCGGTCACCTTAAAGGCGAAGTGTGAAAATTTCATTACCGGTATTTACTCGCCCTCATTACATTACAGACTTATATGACTTTCACCTGCGGAATACAAAAACCAAACAGCTTTGGTCACCATTGACTTTGAAAAAAAACGAGATATTTCTCAAAATACTTTATGTGCCACAGAATAAAATTAGTGAATGACATGAGAGTCAGTACATGAGAACCGCCTAACGCTGACAATCTCACCATATCTTGTCACAATTGAGATCGTCTTAAAAATTGCCGTAAACAGGATGGGAAAGTTGAAACAACACATTGCTGTTCCCTTCCTGCCAACTAGTTGTGAAATGCTAAACAGCGTTTATATAACAGTGCATGCCTCTGTATTTGTATTCTGTTTCCCTTTAGGCAAAACCAGAGCACTGCAATGTCTGTGAGCTCATTTGATCAATAGCATCTAATGTTGTGGATTGTTGCAGGGAAGAGCTTGTTCCACACAACAGAGGACTGCAGTGAATCGGTAATTATTCATATACACAGCTATCCATACTAAGCTCAGATTCGCTTGATGTCACCAGAAAAACTGATCGGCCTGTTAAACTGTTTCACTGAGGTAATAATTTGTTAGTTTGTCCAGATTGTAAAGTGTTGCTCCACACATAGACGTTTGATTGATTTATTGAACACAACAACATAAACCATAAATGAGCTAAATGTCCAATGACACTGAGCAGTAAACATGCTCAAACATCATGATAATTACTTAAGAAAATGACAGAAAAGTTAAATTTACACAAAATTCACACAAAAAAACAACTGTTTTCATAGGAAGTCTTCGTTGTAGACGACCTGGCTCCGTTTGTCTCTGTACGAGCCCTTGGCACTGTTCTGCACAGCTGTGAAGGATGGAGACAGAAAAGGAGAAATGGGTTAGTCAAGTGTGCAACACTCAGTCTCCTTGACAGCTTTTCCCTGTGAAATGTCCTCATTTACCAAGAGAGGCCCAGACAGATTTCCCTGTGGCGGCATCAAGCATGGGCTGCTTCCTGGCAATGCTGACTTTGATGTTGACGTCACCCACAGTAGTGCCATTCAGCTGAGAGGTAGAAAGAGTGGAAAAAGGGTTTCTTTCAGTGAATAAATAAAGGTGTTAAATCTTAACGCCTTTAAAGGGGTCATAGGACAGAAAACAGGATTTTCCTTGTGTATTTTGTAATTGTGTCGATGTATAATGTAGACTAAGCTTGAATATACACAATGCAAAGCTCCACAGTCCACACTAGACTATTTATGGATGCTAAGCTGCAAAACTTGACCATTAGCGCTTGCATGACTGTAGGCGAGTGTCGGCTTCGAATGTACCAGAACTATTCAAATTTATTTTCGGTAATTGAAATAAAGCTGAAATAGTTAGATAGTAGAAGTCGATAGTAGAATAGTAGAAGTTGATATCCTAAAATTATTAAAACTGAAAATAAATTGAAGCTAAATATTTTTAAAGAACTATTAAAATATAAGGTCACAATTTGGATGGACAAAATATTTTTCTGCTATACGGCAAGTATAGAATCAAGTATGGATTACCAAAACAAGTGTGGATAACGACTAGTCCTTATTGACCACATGTGAAGTGAACGACTACATGTGAAGTGATTAGCCTGTCATAACTGATGTCTTATAAAACAACAGCAGCAAAAATATGTTGAATTTAGGGTCAGAAAAGATGCATAGCAAATATATAAAAAATATGATGCTACAATAGTGTAGAAAGGCCCCATAAAGAGAATGGACCACTGACCTCTGCCACAGCTTGGTCTGCTGATTCCATCTTCTCAAAGGTCACAAAGGCACAACTGGTAAGAGTAAAAAATAAAAAATATATATATAGTATATATTTTGTTTTACCAGACATGTCACACACTACTGTTGAAAAGTTTGGGGTTAGTATGATTTAAAAAAAAAAAAAAAAAGGAAATTATACTTTAGGCATGGATACAATAAATTGATCAAAAGTTACAGTAAAGACATTTATGAGGATACAAAATATTTCTATTTCAAATAAATGCCGTTTTAAACTTTCTATTTGTCACAAAAATCCTGAAAAAATGTATCACTATTTATAATAATGAATAGGATAATTTTTTAATTATCATTTGACTGAAGACAGAAATGATGCTGGAAATTCAGCTTTGCCATCACAAACATAAATTACATTTTACTATATATTCAAATAGAAAACAGTTCTTTTAAATTGTAATAATATTTTACAAAATTACTGTTTTTACTGTTTTTAAATGCAGTCTAATAGCCTTTTATATATATATATATATATATATATATATATATATAACTTTTGAATGGTAGTGTTCTTGTATATCCCTGTAAATCTACCATTACAAAAGATAAAACGTCTAAAATTACAAAATATACAAGATCCTGGCTCAATTTATTCCTGTATCAACCAAATCAATCCTATAAGCTTTTCTATAGACAATCAAGTGAGTAAGTTCCTCCCTTTCCAAATGTCCAAAAGGATCAGAAAACAATCGTACTTGCGTGGCGAGTCCATTGAAAGGTCGATGATGTTGCCATGCTGAGCGAAGGCTGAGCGCAAACTGTCTTCCACTAAACCTGTGCCGTATACATACACTGTGTTTCCTTTGCGCACCCCTCTGCGCTCTGGATATGAGTCTGACCCTAAACAACATTACAGAAAATAATTAGACTTCCAGATTTTCAACAGAACAAATCGTATTATCATTAAGTATTACAAAACGCATATCCATGAATTATGAATAAACATTGGAATATTTTAAATCAACTTAATGTTTCACAGGTTCACTCACGTCTGTAGGGTCCATCCCGCTCTCTGTCTCGTTCTCGGTCTCGTTCTCTGTCCCTGTCACGATCTTTGTCCCTGTCTCTATCCCGGCTCCTGTCTCGTTCACTATCCCGTTCTCTCTCCCGACCTCTTTCACGGTCCCTCTCTCTGTCCCGGTCTCGGTCTCGGTCTCTGTCTCGATCCTTCTCCCAGTCTACCTCTCTTTCCCGATCCCGCTCAGGATCTCGAATCAACATCCCTCCCTCATCATCACGAGATCGATCTCCAGGAACAAAACTGTGGGACAGAAAAAAAAAACAGTCTAATATTCGACTTTCTATGACGGTTTATATTATTCTTTACACTGCGTCAGACAGTCTCACCTCTCATACAGGGATTTCCTGTGGGCCCGTTTAGCAGACTACAGCAAGAAGAAACAACATTATGTAAAATCAAGTTTACTGACACATCCAACGGCCCAAAAAAATCACTGTTTAGAATTAAATATGTCTAATATGGTTGGATCATTACTGCAGTGATAATTAGGTTTAAAGCTAATCAACTTCTGCAAAGATCAAATGCAAGATCTTGTGGAAATAACATCACAATATTTATTTCCATCAATAGATTGTTGCCACCACTCTATAAAAGCTGTAAGCCACATAAGGAAGTGTGTTATGGTCATTTTACCACAGTTAAAGGGGCTCTGCTTGATGCTGTGGCTAATAAGTCACTGAAATGTACAGCCGTGAGTAGATCATTTCTACAGTGTAAAACAACATTACATCAGGAGGCTCCTCATCTGTAGAGACGCTCCTTTGAAATGGTAGGAATGCTGGAGCAGCACCTTTCTCAGGATCCTGGGAAATAAAGAAACTCCATTAATAGCTATGTATGACAGAAAAAATATGACATTAATGGGTTAAAAAAAAGTATCTTACTTTAAGTTTACCCTCGAGTGTTCTGGAGCGCTTGAAGCCTGAGTTCTTGTTTTCTGATTTGATGGCACTGATGGCTCCAGACTTGATCAGCATTTTCGCTTGCTCTGTTGCTGTCGCTGTGTCCACCACTGGCTGATCTGACAAAGCTTAACAGAGACAGCGAGATCATTCATAGTGCACAGATTTCATCTGGAAATTTCAGAGATCCACAGATTTACTTACTGCGCTTCAGTCCTGTCTGACTCGTTTGATTTGTGGAGCTCTGTTTCTTCAGAGCCATTAGGGCCTTTTTCTACATAAAGTGAAATAAAAGTAGACAATGCAACATGTAAAATGAATAGCTTATATATCACATATATGCATATATGAGTATTTTATGGAAGCTGATTTCCGCAAAGCAAGAAAAATAATCATGCTTTGGTAAAAGTCATAATTATAACTAAAGTAATACAAAATTGTCATAATTATGAGTCATAGTTATGACTTTTTGTGTGACAAACATCATCAATTAGTATGCCATAACTAAGATTTACCGATGCATGCTTTTTTTATATATGGTGAAATTGGACTTAAATAGTATTTTGTCTTGCTCATTATTCTATGAGACATTATTATATGACACATTATATAGTTTTCCAAAGACAAGAACGGATATTATTCAAAATCATGTTTAACTTTGATGAAAGGTTTTGTTCCACTTCAAATGTTGACTACTATATAATTGAAACAACATTGAATCAACTGACCTGAGGTAAAAAAAAATGACATTATTGTCTTCTGCAGAGATGTTTTAGAGACGAAAATGCTTCATGACTGATACATTTTGCATCATTAACACAACACTGTTTTTGTTTTTTACAGTGAATCTGCTTTGAAACAGTTTGTTTTGTTTAAAGCGCAGCAAGCACTATGTAAATAAATGTGACTTGACTTGAGTAATTTTTGGTTAAAGAAAATTGGTATATTGAAAACAGTAACTATAGTTTTTCACCTTTTTCTTTAATTTGGCATATTTCTTCTGCAATGCTTCCTCCTCTTCTGTCAGTGAGTTGGGAAATATTGCCATTTCGATGGATCTCAAGAGAGAAAAACAACAGTAATATGTTACAACAGATGTCCTTTCCAGTCTCGTTATCGATTTTTCTGTTAAATTAGGCTTTTAACAGTTTTCAGGAACAAATGTAAACTGCATAAAAGACGCTATTTTATATTTAATTACCGTGAATTCGAAGGATTAATTTAAAAGAATGAACGTCTGCAGTATTCCTTATTCGGCGCGCGAATATGACGTCATTTACTCTCTTCCGAGGATCCAGTCAAACAAAACAAAAATATCCAAAACTATTTATTTTTATGTTATTTTACCAATTTAAATGCGTTAAAAACGTTCATTTATTTTATATCACGCACATAGACCATTATGTTGAAAAGTTCTAAATAGAAATAATATTAAAAAAAAAAAAAACTTCCGTCCCTTCAGTTGTGCGCAGCTTCCTGCAGGACTGAAACTTTACTGAGGAACTGCAGGGTAACATGGACAAAATAGGTATGCAATATATAACAGTACTGTTTTTATTTGTAATTCTGCGTGATTTCCTGTCGTAGTATAATAATATCACCAGCAGCCAGCTCAGTATTTACCTGCATTGTGTCATAAGTCGCTCATTTACATTGTAAACTACATCATCTGACAGTAATGGCCCTAGATTGTAGTCTTTGCTTTTGCCTCTGATGAACTGCTGTTTTCTTCTGTCTGTAGTTTTGCCCCCAGTTGGTCCTAATGATTTGCCCCTGTCTCTGCTTGAGATGGGCTGCTCTGGGAGATTTGAGCTCATCACACACCCACTGCCCAAAAACAAACCCTTGCCTCCACACAGCACTGTTAGTCTTTTTATTAATACTAAAATAATAACAGTATTAATGTGTGTGTGAGCTAATATTTAAGTAACACTTTTTGTATTAATTCTCTTTTACATTCTGTAATCTTTCCCAGCTCCCTCATGGGCTTCCTCCTACTTGTCTGGACTTAAAAACAGAGGTTGAAAAGCGTTTTCTGCGAGATCCTGCTTGGCTCCCAGTACATGATGTAGATGATGCCTTCCACAAGTTCCTTAAGTATGTGATGTGACGTATTCAAAAGATATCCCTTGTCTTTGTAAATGTATTTCATATCTTTAACTAGTTTTTTCTATTACAAATGTGTCCTGTAGGATAAGTAAGAGGGACAAAGACGTGGACTCTCTCCTGCACTGCTCCCTGTCTCCACTGCACTCTGGCCTGTCTGTGGTCAGAGATCCCACCACCGGTATGCTGCTGGATTTCACTGAGGTAACACAGGAAAACATCTACTACATTGAGTTTATTTTCCTATTCTAGCTTATAATATTAAAAGATAGTTTGTTATTGGTAACTAAAACTGTAAAAAAAATAAAAAAAATAATTGAGGTTAATTGAAATAAAGCTGAATTAAATACTTAAAACTTAGTAACTTAAAACTTACAAAAATGAGTAATGTTGTAGTAAAATGACTAAAACTGAAATAAATAGGCCTATAAAATGGTAACACTGTACAATTAAGTCTTGTTACTTAATACTAGTTCAAGTTTAATACGTTTAAGATTAGTTTAATAATTCTTTATCTTATATTAATGAACATTGAGCAAAACGTTTGTTACAGAGTTCATTAATGTTTGTTAATAAAAAAAAAATAGAACTCGGGTCCATTAAATAATATGAACAGATATATTTTTTTTATTTCAATAATGTATAAGTAAATATTGAAATTAAGATTAATACATGCTTCAGAAGTGATTTATTTATTAGTCCATGTTCATTAATGTGGTTAAATAAAAGAGAACTTTATTGTAAAGCTTTTTTTTTTTTAAATACAAATACAAAAACTATTATAAAACACAAAAGCACCCAACAAAATTACTAAAACTTAAAATAAAACTAAATGTATACAATTATAATTGAACAGAATAATAAATAAATAATCATAATTGAATAACACTAGGTTGATTTTGCAAAGAAATTCTTATTTCATAAAAATAATACTTTGTTTATTTGAACGTCCCAACATGGCATCTTCTCAGTCAACCAGGGGTGTCAGTTTGAGGCAGGGCTATTTGTCTATAGCCCAGACAATGGAAAGCTGTCAATGTAAAGCGATCATTATTTTTGCTGTTTGTCTGAAATCACAAAAAAGGTTTTTGCAACGTTTCATAATGTATTATAATTGTTGTTGTTTTTTCATTATGTCAGGTGTTATTAGAGGACACGGGGTTGTCTGCAAAAAATTCTCTCTCATTACAAAGACAGCCCGGACCTCCGTCAGAGAGCCTGAGAGGGAGTAACACAAACTATCCTTTTCTGCCAGGTGCGGGGGTTCATATTTAAATAAATATCTCATAATAAGGATAAAGATCCAGTTTTTTAAGACAACTCTGCTGTCCCTTTTACAGGCGGAATGGAGGAACTAACGTTAGAGCAGATTAAGAAAAAGTCCGAGCTGGAAGAAGACATTGACTTTGAGAAAGGTTGGTGATCTGTTTTTTTTTTTTTTTTCAGTGCACAATCATTTGAGAGTGTGAAAGAGACAGAAAAATAAATTTTGACCATTTGTTTCTTGTCTTAGATTTGTTGACGGTTCCTCCTGGGCTGAAGGCTGGTATGGACTTCAGTGACAAAGGTCTGTTTTCATTATTGTACTCCTCATGTCATCATCCCACTTTAGGTTGTGCATTTCAATCAAAAACTGTGCTCTTTTAATGTCTTTAGAAGCCAGAACCATGAAGAGTGAGGTGAACCTGCTGTCACTCCTGTCGACATTTGATGATGTTCTTGACGCTCTGCCAGAGGAGAAAGAAGGAGCGTCACAAAAAGAGGAGACTGTTAAACTTCCCAGAACTAACAGCCTGGAGGACCTGGGAATTAAAGTCTGTATAACTTTGAGAAAGGATTTTTAAGAGCCCAATATAGTTGTGTTTTAGTCATTTTCAAGAAATGTTCTCCTCAGGATTCGAGCAACACTCCTTCTCAGCCTCCAGCGAACACTGTAAGTCTGACTGAACAAAAGAAGAAACCTCAGGAGGATGACAAGGGAGACAATAAAAAATGGGCCATCCCTGTGGATATCACCTCACCCTGTGACGATTTCTACAAACGTATCCCTAATCCAGCCTTCAAGGTCAGAACTCAGTATCTGCACATCATTTTTAAGTTTTCACTAAAATAGTTTCTTTATAAGGTTGTGTTTTTCTCAATTCCTCCCCATCTCAGTATCCCTTTGAGCTGGACGTGTTTCAGAAGCAGGCTATTCTCCGACTCGAAGCTCATGACTCTGTCTTTGTTGCGGCCCACACCTCAGCTGGCAAGACCGTTGTGGCTGAATACGCAATTGCACTTTCCCAGAAACACATGACCAGGTGTGTATGTGAGACCCAATGTCTACTGACTGATTGCATCATTTTATCTTTCTATTCTTTCCTTTTTATGTTTTTTTTTTAAAGAATTTTCTTATGCTGAACAAGACTGCATTTATTTGATTTGACAATACATTGAAAATATTATGAAAAAATATTACAAAAATATTATGAAATACTACTACCATTTAAAATAGAAATAATTATTTTTTAATTTATTTTTAAATGTAATATATTAATGTGATGGCAAAGCTGAATTTCCAGCAGCTTTTAGAAATCATTCTGATTTGCTGATCATTTCTTTTTATTATCTATGTTGAAATCTGCTGTTAAATATTTTTGTGAAAACCTCATTCTTTGATGAATGGAAAGTTCAAAAGAACAGCATTTGTTTGAAATAGAAATCTTTTGAAACAAAATACATTTTTAGTTTAAAATGTAAATTTTATAAAGTCTTCTGCAGTCACTTTTGATCACTTAACTGAATCCTTGCTTAATAAAAGTATTAATTTCATTTTTATTTAAAAAAAAAACTACCTACAAACTTTTGAAAAAACAATTTTCATTTATTTTCAATTGTGATAATTTGTTTAATCATGTTGATATAAAGCTTTTTTTGAATTCCCCCTTTGTGTATGAAATGTGCTACATCTAAACTTGCCTTTCTGTGACATTATATTTATGGTCCACACTAATATGACTGTTCCTCCTGACAGGACCATTTACACATCCCCCATTAAGGCCTTGTCCAATCAGAAGTTCCGGGACTTCAAGAACACGTTCGGTGACGTGGGACTTTTGACTGGAGATGTCCAGCTGAATCCTGAAGCCTCTTGTCTCATCATGACCACTGAGATTTTGAGGTGATTATCCAATAGAAAGCCTCCATGTCAGCTACTTAGTTTGTCATGTGAAATAATTTTTTACTATCTTTGTCCTAACAGATCTATGCTTTATAACGGGTCAGAGGTCATTCGAGATCTGGAATGGGTCATTTTTGATGAGGTTCACTATATCAATGATGCAGAGGTGATGAATTCACCAAAAATGCTAGTTCAGTTCTGCTTTTCTCTTTACTGCATTCAGATCTCATATGCTGTTGTTGTTTCTCAGAGAGGAGTGGTGTGGGAGGAAGTGCTCATCATGTTGCCAGAACATGTTAGCATCATCCTGCTGAGTGCCACGGTGCCTAACTCAGTGGAGTTCAGTGAATGGATCGGGTGTGTGTGTGTTCTCAAAGCCATGAAACTGAATTTAATCCTGCTTTTAAAATTGTATAGATCATATAGTTTTAGTGTGCTTTCTCTTTCCTCAGGCGAATCAAGAAACGGCACATCTATGTGATCAGCACAATTAAGAGGCCTGTTCCTCTAGAGCACTATCTCTACACCGGCAACAGCACCAAGACTCAGAAAGAGCTCTTCCTGTTGCTGGACCCCTCTGGAAACTTCCTCACTAAAGGGTACATTCCTGCACGGTTATTTTAATAGTGTTTATTTCTGTAAATTGAATTTTCATCAGCCACTACTCCAGTCTTCAGTTTCACATGATCCTTCTAGAAATCATTCTAATATGTTGATTCCCTACTCAAGAAATACCTTTTTTAATTATTATCAGTGTTGAAAACAGTTGTGGTGGCAGTGTTGCCTAATATCTTTGCAGAAACCGTGATACACTTTCAGATTTCTTTAGAAAGTAAAATCATTTGCATTGATTAGAAATTGGAAATTTTAAACTTTCACTACACAAAGCGTCTTTCCCAGTCTACCCAGATCATTTATTGAAAATGATTCATTGAAAAATACCAATATTCAGTTGTTTATTAACTTGGCCTGCCCTTATTAAAAAGACTGTAAACTGTGCAGATATGCAGAGGTCATAAATTCAAATTAATAAATTAAAGATAACTTAAAATTAGAGAGCGTAAACTTCGATTTCAGATTATTATTATTAATAATAATAATAATAATAAATCAATTAATATTGTAATGTGTTTTCAATGTTCACTTATGACTTCTACATTGTAATGGACTATTTTTAGCTTAATCTTAATCTGTAATTAATATAACTCAACTCAAATGTATTTATTAAAAAGTATAGAAATATAGAAAAAGTGTTGAATATGGTGTATAATTCTAAATGATGATTGTTTTTATCTCAAGAAATGTTTTTAGACTATCATTTCAGATGGATTTTTGAAGAAAGTGAAATTATGGGCTCCTATGAATTCATTTCAATTGAAACAATGTTTTATTTTTCAGCTACTATGCCGCAGTGGACGCCAAGAAGGAACGCACAAGTAAACATGCGCAGTCTTTTGGCTCAAAGAACGTATCACAGCACAACACCACAGCCAGTCAGGTCAGTGTCTGTACCTTTCGTCATGTCCTTTTAAATCAATGAGCTCTATTTCCCGAAACAGGTTTTTTATTATGTTTTCTGCATCCTCCCATTACTCCGTCAGGATCGATCAGTGTGGCAGACGCTGCTGAACTATCTGTCTCAGAGGCAGCAGACTCCAGTTGTGGCGTTCACATTCTCTCGGACACGCTGTGATGAAAACGCCCGCTCTTTGACCTCTCTGGACCTCACCAGCTCCATAGAGAAGAGCGAGATACACTCGTTCCTCCAGAAGAGCCTGACGAGGCTGAGAGGAGCTGATCGGCAGTTACCGCAGGTACATGAGATTTGGGGCCAGAGTAGCGGTCCATCAAGAGTTTTCCATTGGATAATGCAGATATCTGGAAAACAAGGTGGCTAATGATCGATGTAATGCTAAGGGTCCATACATGCAAAACGAAGTGTACAGACCGTTTAATAATATGAAGATATTTTATAAAGATCGTGGTTCGACTTGTCGAGACTGTTTTTTCAAAGATGGCTCCTGTCTGTATACGCGAAGTGAACTGTCTTTATCCACAAGTTTCTGAGGGGCGCTCCTGTAAAAAATAAAGTGGGTGAAACTTCCGGTGACGCGGCGGAAGTAGCATTCCAATGGTATTTTGTGTGTTAGTTAGCGAAGAGGCTAGCTGTTTTTCTGAGAATTATTTTACTATTTAAAGACGCAAATCTTTATGAGAGATGTCGTTACGGAGCTCAGGGACAACATGTGCTGTTCGCGGTTGTATGTATAACCGGACTAAACTAATTTAGTGGCTTAAACGGGATTGTTTTGAACATAAGCTGAAAACGAAATCAGAGTGATCCTCCCAGAGCCTGTCTCTGATCCTGCCAACGACTGTAGTTTCCATCACCTCCCAAAAGACGACGAATCTTCCTGTGTACATTTTTTTAAATTCTTAATGTTCTATAAACTCTATCAGCATGTGTTTGGCTGTTCGCTACTGATGTTACACCTAAACTCAGGATCAAAGCCTGTGTTGACAGAATACCAAATGTGCCAGTTAATGTATTCAAGCAGCACATTCATTTATAGTTTTGAATAAACTCCAAAGCACAATGACTAAGTGTGTATTTTTTATTTGAATTGTTTGTCAGCTCGCACAACTGTCTGTCACCATGCCTTGATGAGTATTGATTATTAATAATGTTATTATAATACTGCCAATCAACTACTGCGGAGGGTAAAGGTACTGTTATTTCACCCTTTTGAATTTCATCGAGGTTGTGTTCCCACATCGTTATCTAGTTTGGATCGCTATAACTTGAATGACTGTCAACTGTTGAATGAACGAGTGTGAAGTATGTCAAGTTGCGCTTTGTTTACTTCCAACCGGAAGTCACGCCCACTTTTGACGCAAGGCCTCATGGGGCGTAGGAAACTTGTGGATAAAGTATCTTCTTATTAAACTGTCTGCTCTGTACACTTACAAACGTCTCAATGCTTCACTTTGCGTGTATGGGCCCTCATTATGTTACTGTGTTAGTGTGGGGCTATTTTGAGCCTTGTTAGTGGTATAAACTAGCGATTTCTTTTTTACTTAGTAAATGCCCCCATTAATAGCGTTATATGCTAAACAGTTTTTAAAGATAAAGCTTTTTACATTCGATTATCATGAAAACAAATCTCAGAGAACGGTTGACTAAGTACCAGTTTTATTAGACCAAAGGTTCATTTTGCGCCGGAGTTCTCCTTTAAGAGTCAATTCAATTTCAGCATTTCTTTTTGTTTAAATCAGCATTACATCGATCATTAGCCACCTTGTTTTCCAGATGGTGGACCGCTACATAATATAAAAATAAATATTATAATGGGCCTATTATAATATAAAATATTATAATAAATATAAATATTATATATAATATTTATTATATTTATAATATAATAAATATTATACTATAAATTTATAATATAAATATATTATATTTTTTTTCAAATTTATTTGAAAAATATGCATTATCCTGTTTTACAAAATTCTTGGTGAATAAAAAAAAGAGTGATGCCGTTATTAATAATAACTAGGTAGATGTATTTGGTCTTTTCAACATCCACCATGATACTTATGTGTATAATGAAACCTTCAAAGTGATTTTAATATAGTTACGGTGTATATCAGTGTAATTTTGTCATCACAGATCCTGTTGATGCGTGATTTGCTAAAGAGAGGGATTGGTGTTCACCACAGCGGCATCCTGCCAATCCTGAAGGAGGTTATTGAGATGCTCTTCTCCAAAGGTTTAGTCAAGGTTTGTCTTATGGACTTGTTTAATACAAGCTTTATTTGATTAAACAAATCAGATTATGGAGAGATACGGTGACTTGCACCTGTCCACTCCTTAGGTGCTGTTTGCTACAGAGACGTTTGCCATGGGCGTGAACATGCCCGCCAGAACCGTTGTGTTCGACAGTATCCGCAAACACGACGGCACAGGTTTCAGAAACCTGCTACCCGGTAAAAACACATCTCCTTTATTGCCTTATAATCAATGATGTGCCTGTCGTTATATACCCTCACTTTGCATCACCTTGGCATGCCTGTTGCATTTATTCTAATTTAAAATTATAATTATTTTGTATTATCATAATAATAGACATTATAAAAAGATGTCAGATACTTGTTGGCAGAGACTCTACAGGCGCTGCCATGGCCAGGTGTTTGATGAGTTAGCCATCTCTAAATGAACGAGCAGATTCATTATGCCGAGGTTGTGCAGATGTGACTGGACTGCAGTGAGTCTAGGGAAACACAGCTGGAGGCCTTTGATGTGTGTGTGTGTGAGAGATGCTTGAGTTTGTTCAAATCTTTTCTAATAATAGTGTGTATAAAAAAGGGATGAGAGAGAGATGGCCCCTTTTAAAGTCAAAGCGCACATTTGAGAGTACATGGTCCTGTTTGTGAAAATATTCTTGAAATATTTGGGGAAATGTTATGGGTCATATGTCTGGGTCATATTTCAACCCAAAATCAAAAGAAAAAAGCTTCATTTTCTTTCATTAAAATATAATTAAACAAATTTATTTAATACAAATTAGACTTAGACTTAGACTTAGACTTAGACTAGACTTAGACTTAGCTTTATTAATCCTTAGGGATGACTCCCAAAAGGAAATTAAAAATTTCATTAATATAATGCTCATTAATATAATGAGCATTAAATTCTAAATTCTCATTAATATAATGCAAAAAATGAAGATATATTATTTAATTGTGAAAGATTCACTACCGTTCAAAAGTTTTGCATCAGTAAGATTTCTTCATAACTTTTTTAAACAAGGGTCAAATGCTCACTAAGGCTGCATATACACTGTACTTATTTGATCAGTAATCTTGTGAAATATTAGTTTTCTATTTTAATGTATTGTAAAAATATAATATATTCTTGTGATGACAAAGCTGAATTTTAGTAGTAGCCATTATTCCAGTCTTCAGTGTCACATGATCCTTCAGAAATTATTCTAATATATATTTACATTTACATTTATTCATTTAGCTGACGTTTTTATCCAAAGCGACTTACAATTGCAATATATGTCAGAGGTCGCATGTGTTTTTTGTACTAAATTTATGATTATTTTAATTGTCATAGAAATATTGTCACAATGGCAAAAAATATACCGGTTCCAGTTGATCTATATAAATGTGTGTGTGTGTGTGTAGGTGAGTATATTCAGATGGCAGGTCGTGCTGGCAGAAGAGGTTTGGATGCTACAGGGACGGTCATCATTCTCTGTAAGGCTGGAGTTCATGAAATGGGAGACCTCCACGCCATGATGCTGGTCAGTACTGCACTCTGCACACAAACACACACACACAATTTCCACTAGATTTTTCTATGATATCCAAGCTCCTCTTTGTGAAACACAGTCTGATTGTTCAATATAGAGCCAAATACAAATGTCCTGGGTCTTTTTTTAGAGTTATGCAGCCTGTGAGTGCACTTTTGTCATCCTCTTGTGGATCGAGTGTGAGTGAATGAGCTCTTCTTCATTTGAGTGTCCATTCTGCTGGAGCTGTTTAAACTCTTTGTGTCCAATCACTGCTGTTCAGTCTATTAACCCCTGAACCTGGTTTATTGACTCAATACACTGTCATTCCAGCACAAAACTCACTAGTGAACACTAGTACTGTTGTCATTTTGCTCTCCACATGGCACCCACAGACTTCAGAGCTGATTTTTAGTGTTTTTTTAATACTTTAAGTTATGAACCAGTGTGATTTTATTATAGTCCTATAGTATAAATATTATAATATAATCTATGTGTATAATATTGTAGTATTTATCATTTTGAATTCACTTTTATTTGTATTTTTTCAGTTTTCATTTAAATTTTAGTTTTTGTTCTTTTATGTGCTTCTGTCTTTCTTTAGCTTTAATACATTTTTATTTCAAATTTAGTACTTAAACTTTTTAAGTTGCCAAGGCGACTTTAATTTATTTAGTTTTATCTTGTTCTTTTTTGTTTTTTGTTTTGTTTCGACATTGTTATTTTTATTGCAGCTTTATTTCAAGTACCAAAAATGACTTTTAGTAGTTTTAGTATTAGTTTTCAGTTAACAGTAACAACACTGTAAGTAACAACCCATAAACTTACATTGATGCAAGTGAACCATATCTAGAAACGAATATCGTAAAGACCTGGCCACTTTGGAATTGGATGAGTAAGAAAGTACCTAGCAATAACTTAGTAACAAGATTAAAATACTAAGCCAAATATCAATATCCTCAATCAACAACATCATCCTAGCATTATGGCCATGAGCTTTTTCAGATCTTCTGAAAGTGTAATGATCTAGTTGGTTTAGCAAATAATAAACCAGTTAATAAAACAAGAAACCAAAATGAGTGTGACCCAGTCTGTGCAGGATGAGTGTCAGTGTCAGTGCAGGTTCTCTCAGATGGGCCAGTAATCTGTGTGTTGTCAAGGGCCGCTGGTGATTGGACCTCCTCTGAAAATGTCAACTCTATTTCCAAAGAGGCACGATGTGTGCACACCCTTACATTGTGTCCTATTATTTGTCATATTTTGAAGTTTATTTGTTGGTATGACATATCCTTTAAAAATATCTAAAATATCAGCAGTCGATGAGTTAATCAAAGCTAATGGATGATTAGTTCAATATTCAAGAGCACAGAGAGATGGCAATAATGTATGCTATTTCCCTGTTCCAGGGGAAACCGACAGTGCTGCAGTCTCAGTTCAGACTGACCTACACAATGATCCTAAATCTGCTGCGTGTGGAGGCCCTTAGGGTTACCGACATGATGAGGAGGAGCTTTTCTGAGAACCACAGGGACACACAGGTAATCGACCTCATTTCCCACCAGCCCCTGGGTGGCGATGAAATGTCTGTGGGGTTTGCATGCCCCAGTAATTCAATTTTACAAAAAAGCTGAAATATGAAGTATGTGATGAAATGTTTCTTTTAGCCAAATCATTTCTGTCTTTGTGTTTCTCAGACTCATGAGAAGAGAATAACTGAGCTGAGAAACACGCTCTCCTCTCTCCCTCCGCTGGACACAGAAGGACAGTTATCTGATTTACTGTCATATTACCACACCATCACAGAGCTGCGCATCACCACAGAGACCCTGCAGGTACACACACACACATACACACGTACTAGTGTACTTGTTTACCACACTATCTATCACAGAGCTGCACTCACTCAGATATTGGATTCACAGCATTTCGGTGAATTTATGATGTTATAATGTTAAATTAAGCTTATATGATTTAAATGTATATTACATGATTGAAATAAAATGATTAGATTATAAAATGTAGATTGTTTACATTTTATTTTATTTTTTAAACGCAAAAATTAAAAACACTGTAGCCGCCATAAAAATGTGGTGTATTAGGTTTATTGAATTTATTAATTATTATAGAAGGTTTAGAATTAATCGCTATTAATCGCATCCAAAATAAACGTTTGTGTTGACATAATATATGTGGGTGCACTGTGTATAATTATTTTGTATATATATAAATACACACACAAGCATGTGTATTTAAGAAGAAAATATTATTTATATATAAAATATTTATATATATTATATTTAAATCTATATACATGAAAATATTTCTTAAATATATACAAGCATGTGTGTATATTTATATGTATATATATATAAAATAATTAAACACAGTGCACCCATATATATTATGTAAACACAAACTTTTATTTTGGATGCGATTAATCGCGATTAATCGTTTGACAGCCCTAATATATATATATATATATATATAATTTTTTATTTTTATTTATTTTAATTTTTTTATTTAGCGCAGTCAGACCAATCAAGTGCTTTCAGGACCAACAGACCACTTCAGTCAAGAAAGATTTACAACTATTATCCAAATTTGTTTTTAATGTTGACAAATTATTATTTCTATATACTATTTAAAATGTATTCATATAATAATTATTGTTTGTTCAAATATTGTTATATATCATGTAGTATATAATTTTTATTAATTTGTTGCATTTATAACATATTTTATTTATTTAGTGAATTATTGCATTTGATTTGTATTTATTTTATTTTTTTATGGCAAATATGATTAGTTTCCCCGTACCAGTTCTCAGCAGAAGTAGTCAGAATTTATCCATCACTGTTTGGCAACAATTAGTTAGTTTTCACCATTTATGTCTTGTCAAATCATTTTTCAGTTTGTAATATACACATAACTGACTGCAAACTCATATCGTTCTGTGTGTGTGTGTGTGTGTGTGTGTGTGTGTGGCAGCGAGCTGTGCTGGAGTCAGTAAATGGACTCAAAGCCCTGTCTGTGGGAAGGGTGGTGATGGTGAACAACAGCCAGCATCATAATGCCCTGGGAGTCATTCTACAGGTGTGTGATTGCATAATGAACACTTTGTACTTTAAACAACATAAACGCATATCTGCAGCAATGGCCTTTGGCACTTTCACATATTCAGTAGGGGTGAGTGGGGTAAGATTAGCCACAAAAGTTTGCGATGGGTACGATTTTTTAGTAACACTATATAATAAGTTACACATGTTCACTATAGAATATGTTACACATATTCACTAGTTGCTTATTAGCGAGCATAACACTAGCATTTTGGCTGTATATTAGTACTTATTAGCAGAGATTAAGTATTAAATGTTATTAAGGGAGAATGACTATTCTTGTGGTACTAATGCCTTCTAAGGCCCATACTGAGCAAAGCATATTAAGATTTTATATTCATGTACAATAACTGCTTTACTTATTATCAATAAGCAGTAATTAGGAGTTTATTGAAGGAAGACTCTGTTAATGGTATGTTAGTTGTATAATAGGGTCAAACAGAATAAGGCATTAATATGTGCTTTATACGTACAAATAAACAGCCAGTATGCTAGTAATATGCATGCTAAAAAGCAACTAATTAATATTGAGTATCAAGGTCAAGCTCACATTATTTGTATAGCACATTTACAACAGCTGGCCAAAGACTAAAATATAAAATAGTAGAACTAACCTTAGTGAAGAGATCAGTATACTAAAGAAAACGGGTAGGTTTTACTTTTTAACAAAGATACAGAGTAGGGGCTGTTCCAATCTCCTCTGTTAGAATATGTGTATATTAATATAAAGGCTTAAAATGCAGTAGAAACAGTTGTTCTGCTTAAGTCGTGATTATTATTTTCTAGGATTCGTTGATGAATTGAATGTTTAAAAGAACAGCGGAAATCTTTTGTTACATTATACATGTATTTGCTGTCAGTAATTGAATGCATCCTTGCTGAATAAAATCATTAATTTCTTTAAAGTAAAAAAAAACCTTACAGTAGTGTATTTTCGAGAGGACAAAGTCAAAAGTTGCACATCTCACCCCACTCTCCCCTATTTTTGTCCTCTCTCTTTCTCTCCACTTTCCTTGCATCTCCTCCCATAGGTGTCCAGTGATGCAGTAAATCGTACATTCACTGCTCTCATTATCTGCGAGAAGGGAAATGAGGAGTCGGCGGGTGATGATCAGTCTAATAAAGTCTCACTTCCCATCTACAGCACTGCGCTGTTTATTCCAGAGGGTAAGCAGACACATACACATAAAGCATCACACTCACATCACACTCACTTTTGTTGTAAAAGTTTAATATACAGTGTATCTGTGTGTAGGACCCTGCAGTCATACAGTGCAGAAACTGAAGTTGCAGGACATCTCGGCCATCACAACCAAAACCCTCAAAGTCATTCCAGAGAGAATCATCGACAACTACAATAAAAGACAGCAGCCACGCTTCAGGTGTGTATCTGGCTCATATCTGTGAGCGAATTTGCATTTGTTGAACTGTGGCTTTGAATAAATGAAAATTCCCTTTCTAGACTTGATCCACCAGGTCAGGCTATTTCCACGGCAACTCAAGAGCTCTTGCGATTGGCCGAGGCCAATCCCAGGGGCGTTACGACCTTTGACCCCGTGAATGACCTGCACCTGAAGGGTGTAGATGTGGTGGAGGGAGTGATGAGGCAACGAGTGTTGCATGACTGTCTAAAGGACTTCCACTGTATCCACTCGCCCACTTTCACTGAACAGGTCTGTCTGTTTATCATACTCATACACTACTGTCCAATGTTTGGGGTCAACTAAGATTTTTTTCTTCTTTTGAATGAAATTAAAGCAAATTGATGTTACAAAATGTTTCCATTTCAAATAAAGGCTGTTTCGGTTAAATTTCAGGGTTTTCATAAAAATATTAAGCAGCACAACTGTTTTCAACATCGATAGTATTAAGAAATGTTTCTTGTTTCAGAATGATTTTTGAAGGATCGTGTGACACTGAAGACTGGAGTAATGATGCTGAAAGAAACTGCATATTTAAATATTCAGATGGAAAACAGTTCTTTTAAATTGCAATATTTCACAGTATTTCTTACTGTATTTTTTCGATCAAATAAATGCAGCTTTGGTGAGCATAAGAGACTTATTAAAAAAATCAAAAACATAAGAAAATCTTACAGACCCCAAACCTTTGTTGGGTAGTGTTTTTTCCTGCTGTTTTAGGTCAAAATCCACTGTGCAGACACAAGCAAAAATGTCATTTATTAATCCAAATGTGTCCTGTATTTTCCCATCCATATTTGAAGAGTTCAGATGCAAAAGCCTCTAAATGCCATTTGAAATTTTCTTCTTTAATGATGATTTTAATCAAACTTGTATATTTAAGTTCAGTGATTTCAATTATCATTGCCATTTAAGTAAAATCACTGAACTTAAATATACAAGTTTGATAAAAATCATCATTAAAGAAGAAAATTTCAAATGGCATTTAGAGGCTTTTGCATCTGAACTCTTCATTTAGTAATTTGGCACAGCAACCCTCCCAAGTGCACAGACTCATTTATTGAGTGTGACTGGTGGGGTGGAATAAGGATGTGTCTCATTAGCTCTTAGTAATCACTTCCAGAAGACCTTCTGCAGTGTGCTGATGATGGAGTAGTTTTCATATTCTCTCTCTGTGTGAATATCTTGCTCAGTTTGCGCGTGTACAGGAGAGGATGAGTGTACAGGAAGAGCTTGATCAGCTTCTGTTCCTGGTGTCTGATCAGTCCCTGACACTGTTGCCTGAGTACCATCAGAGAATCAAGGTCAGTGCACAGATAGATTTCAGTATCAAAGTAATTCATTCTTTTACAAACAGTTATTAAAAAAAGTTTCATAGAGAACAGACATGTTTCACTATGAAAAATCTATTAATTAGCATCTAATAACATTTATTTTAGACTTAAAGCTTAAAGGTACTGCTAGTTCACACAAAAACTTTAATTCTGTCATCTATGACTCATTTAAGTTAGGCTTTTATTTACATATGGTGCGCTATGCACAGGGCTCAACAATAAGGACTGCCTGTTAGTGCCTGATGCCCCCAGGGCCAATGTGAAGGACACTTGGGACAGAGAAGGAATTTTATGCCTCTCAGACAGCGTGTAAATGCTGAAGTATGTTAGTTACCTTTTGCATCTTCTTACATTTGAAATTTTTGTGCTATTGCTTGTAGTTTTTTTTTCCTGACTGTTTACTTGTCATTAACAAAGTTTATTTTTCAGTTTGGCTAGTTTTGATAGGTCGGTTTTGCTAGGTAGTTTTGCTTTAGTATTGAAATTGGAAATGAGATTTGTAAAATTGTACTGGTAACTGTAAAAAATTGACTTAAAATTTGAATTTAATTATTTATTACTCATTTTGTGGCAGGGCTAGTGAAAAGTTTTGCATTAAACCTGTATTAAATCTGTTCATCATATAAAATGATCATGTCTTTTCAGGAGCCTTATGGATTACTTTTACATTCTCTTTATTGTTTTTTTTTTTTTTTTTTTTTTTGAAGCGTCAAAGTTTTGATGGGATTTGCTTTAAATGGAGGGACAGAAATCTCTCAGGTTTCATTAATAATATCTTTTGAATATGAAAGAAAGTCTTGCAGCTTTAGAACGACAGTAAATGACCGTATTTTCATTTTTGGGTGAACTATCCCGTTCAAGTTAAATCTGGCATTATACCCTTATTATATGTACAATTAAAAAAAATTAACTTTTAAAACCTAGGACAGAAATGTGTTTTATTTATTAATTATAAATAAATAAAAATCTAATATCATTTGCATCCAGTACTCTTAATCAGACTAGAATTAATCATTTAAAACATTAATAATGGCCAATATTGAAAGTCATTGAAATTGTGTGCTATTCTCTGTTCACCTGGTTTATTGTGTTAAAAAACACCATTAAACCTGATAATTGAAACAGTATAACACTGTATCCCCAGGTGCTGGAAGCTTTGCAGTATGTGGACAGCACTGGGGCGGTTCAGCTGAAGGGACGTGTGGCGTGTCAGATCAGCAGTCATGAGCTCTTACTGACTGAACTCCTGTTTGAGAACACTCTGAGTCCTCTCGCACCTGAGGAGAGCGCCGCCCTGCTGTCCTGCCTCATCTTCACACAAAACACCCAGATAGAACCGCACATCACCAACACGCTACAGGAGGTAATGCAGTTCTCTGCTCAACCGCATGCCCACGGTGGTCAAGATGGTCAAAACCTGGAAATAGTTCACATTTTGATCCCAGGACTGTAAAATAAACATGCTAAAATTTAATCTAAAAAATCATAGCATTATTATGCTATTTTAAAGGATAAAAAAAATATTCTAAAACTATTATTCAGTCTGAGATCCTACTCTGCTCTGATTGGTCAGATAGACCAGTCTTTTGTGATTGGTTACACTTACAGCAAGTGTTAGAAATGAATCCCCATTATCATATATGATTTTCACTTCTAGAGGCTTCCTTAGCACTTTTATACAGAGATGTGAACAGTAATTATAGCATCATCAATGCAAACCAACCTTTTGCAGGCCTCAACTACAACTAAAGTGTTCAAAGGCGGGTCAAAGTAGACATTGTTCGCACTTTGCATGCAGCTAATGAAGACCATAGGCTGGCTGGCATTATGCTAATTAGCTGAAAACCTACTTAGGTTTGTGTTGGAAGTAAGACAGGAATTATTTACGACTTGTTTCAGGTAATTCAGAATCATTTCTTTCTTTTAGGAGACAAAATTATTATTGTCCACTTTGATCTTTTGAAACTTTAACATTCGCAAACAGCGTTATCACATTCTACATGAAATGTAATATCTGAAAAGCATAATAGGGGCACTTTAAAGCCAATGTAACATTTAATATTTCTTCAAGCCAAGTTGAGGAAATTGTATGAATCACACAAGTAACCTAATTCATTATGCTCATCTAAAACGCTTCAAGCATTTCATTTGAGCCCACAGCCATTAGAATATAAGGCATCAGATACGCTTGTCATCATGTTTATGGATGGGTGTAAATTTGTACAGCTCTGTGAGCTCAACATCCAAGAGATATGCATAAAAATGTAATGGATGCGGCCTGGCCTCTGCTTTATGCCTTTAGCAAAGGATGCAGTCACAGATCAATGCGCCGGTGTGTGTTGTCGAACGGCCCAGAAACATGGAATTGCTTTAAAGAGACAGTGAATAAGTCATGACACTAGACTGGAAAGCACACAAGAGTTTTATAGTTCACAGTGGCTTGAAAATGCTCTTGCTGTTGAAACACTGTGAGGTGAGGGCGTACAGGTAATGTAGCCACACTTTGACTGCATGACTACATTGCCTGCCTTGTTCTAGTTGTGTAAGCACTTAGACAGCAGATGGAGACAAGAGTGGAGCACAGGACAAAAAAGACCGGCGCAGTGCTATACTGAGACATCTCACTATGAATAATATACACATTTTAGGCCTTTCAATGAATTAATAGGTTTAATTAATGCATCCTTGCTGAATGAAACCGTTCATTTCAGTAAAAAAAACGGTAGTGTGTGTGATACAACATTATATAATATTTTATATAATGTATATGATTTTTCTCTTATTCTCTCTAGGGCATCAATCAAGTACTCTGTGTAGCACAACGTATTGGTGAGCTGCAGAGGGATTGTGGGATAGGTCAAACTGCTGAAGACTTTGTGGGCCAGTTCAAGTTTGGCCTGACTGAGGTTGTGTATTGCTGGGCAAGAGGCATGGTGAGCACTGACCTTAAAACAAATAAAGAAATGATCATTTATTTATTTATTTTTACTCCCACACAAAGTAACATGACTTACTTGAACACACACACACACACACACACACACACATATATGAAGAGTTCAGATGCAAAAGCCTCTACATGCCATTTGAAATTTTCTTCTTTAATGATGATTTTTATCAAACTTGTATATCATTGCCATTTAAGTGAAATTAATGAAATAAAATATACAAGTTTGATAAAAATCATCATTAAAGAAGTAAATTTCAAATGGCATTTAGAGGCTTTTGCATCTGAACTCTTCATATATATATATATATTTTAAAAAAATTACTCCCACACATACATTTACATAGACACACTAGTTAATTTAGCGTAATCTATCTTATAAAACAAATTTGTACAAACATGTAGATCTATGTAATGCAATGATATGAAAGTCTGATCAAAGATTATGCCTGTTTTGGATGGTGTTTTTTTTTTTTTGCTAGCCATTTGCTGAGATTGCCGCGCTGACAGATGTGCAGGAGGGGACGATCGTGCGCTGTATCCAGAGGCTGGACGAGGTCCTGAAGGAAGTGAGACAGGCCGCTCGCATTGTAGGCGACTCCGTCCTGGGCAGCAAGATGGAAAGAGCCTCACTGGCCATACGCAGAGACATAGTGTTCACTGCCTCACTCTACACACACTGAGAGACAGGAGGAGGCAGAAAGTGTTTGTGTGTTGGTGAGTGTGATGTAAAAGTGAGTGTACAGAATATGGACCTAAGAATCTGTTCTTGAATTATTGAGTGCATGTTTACAATGAGTTGACTGTGCATGTATGAGTGAAGGAGTGATACACTCGTCACTCCTGACCAAAGTTGAAATCTCAATATGAAATGGAGGTTGACACCAGTTATGAACTGTAAGTGATTATACAGCAATAAAATTAGCTGTATCTGAAACACTGGTTTCATCCATATTTTAGAAACTCTTGCTTTGTGATCATTTTAAAAATGACTGCTCTGTTTACTTTTATGTTTGTGTCGTTATCTGTACATTTTTGCTATTGAGATTTGGTCTGATTTTAACTTTTATTTTACTTTTGTCATGCAGGACTTTATATTTTTGATGCTCTACTTTTTTATCATTTAATATTGTTAAAAAAAAGAAGAAGAAAAGAACAAAAATTCATGATTAGTTTTAAGATGAATCAGGGATGTTACCACCATAAGATATCTTTAAATTTCTATGGATTTAAGATTTATACATCAATTTTCAGATAATATGATCAATGTGTTTTTTCAATGAATCATTCAAACTTTTACATTTGGTCCTCCAAATCCTCAATATTTGATAATTGTTTTAATTTCAAATGTCTCAAGAATTTTACATCAACTTCTGTATTCTTCTGCTTTCAATACATTAACTGTTTATGATAGAGCCATTATGAATATTTCACAAATAAATCTCAATTGTGACTGTAGCAATCAATATAGCTTAAGTTTTCATACCAAATAAAACAGTTTTTTTGTTGGTCTAGTGCTAAATTTCAGAAAACGTAAAAGAAAACCATTTTAAATTAATATGGGATCTCCTTTAACCCTAAAACCGTATTCTGGACAAATGTGGGCAAAATAGTTTTGATTTATTTTTATGTTAAGTGGGTTTCACCAAAAACTCCTTAATCTTGTATTTGGGTCACACCAGGTGACAACAAAGTCACTTCATCTTTAGGTTATGGTTCTAGGAACTTATTGGAATTATATTTTAATGTAGTTAATACAATTTTTTTAAATAAAACTACATAGTAATTTTATTAATTTACATAGAAATAGTTTACATAGAAAATATGGTACTTTTTGAAGTAAATAAATTCAAAAATAACCCCAAAATAAAAGAAATAACACCATAAATGGATAGACAAAACTTTATCGAAGACAGTGATATAACATTTATAATTAAAAAAAAAATTAAGATCACACCTGAGTCCTCTGTGCCCACATTTGTGCACAATTGTCTTTATGCCCAGCTGCACTACTTCCTGAATTTCAGCCAGCTCCTTATTTCCTTTCTGCCATTATTGGACAAATTGATTAATTCGGGTGTGCCTGACCTCAGTAGTCATGGCAACAATAATCAGACACACCTGAATTAATCAAGTTTGGCCAATAATGGCAGACAGGAAACAAGGAGCTGGCTTAAGTTCAGGAAGTAGTGCCGCTGTGCATAAAGCCAAGTGTGAGGTTGTATTATTTAAAAATTCAATGGTAGCTAACGCACCACGGATTTATTGCAACAAATAGTATGGTGGAAACTGTTACCATGGTAACAATGTTATTGGAAAAGCGTTCTTTTTCCTTTTTTTGTACATCTGTTTTAAATGCACTTTATTAGTTTTAGTTTTCTTGAAGTTAATTATATTTAGATTTGATGTGAGCGGCATGGATGGTGTAGTGCGGTTCAGTTGCTGTCTCTTTAAGACGCTCGGTTAATACAGTGTAACTAGATGCGTTAGTTGAAACCTGTTTTTCTGCTGCTGCCGATGCTCTGGATGTTGCAGTGTGACCGTGGGAAAAAAAAACAGCACAACAGACATTCAGAGGCTTTTAAACCCAGACAACCCAGCCTTTACACATCACACTGAAGATGCATTATAATTAGCCTGGAAATACATCATCAGCATCGTCTGTTGTGATCTGACACAAAGACAGAAGTGGTTGGATTTGGGTTTTTATTACTGGAGGGACAAACTGAACATCGTCGAAACGGACAAATAAACACGATGTCGTCGGAAAAACACGGTAAAATGTCTATTTGAAGTATTTGGTCACATCGCAGCTAACTAAATACATTCATGCAGCTGGAATACTGATTTAAATCAAAGGCTATTTATAAAAATGAGTGAGGGTCAAATATTAAAGGGCTGTTAAATGACCATTCATGAATAGTATGCATTGTTTTTCTGTTAATTCTTATTTAATCTATTATTATGCCATATATGCATTTCAGATTTCTGTGTCAAATCCTAGTGAGGTGAATCAAAAGCGCGAAACGTTAACGTCTTTTGTCGCGTGCTGCAGTTTTGCCCATTATAATAATGTGCTGAGCGTTATTATAACATGACATCAATTGTCGAATCAACCCTTAACGTTACTTATTCCTAGCGGATGATCCCCATGCTATCTGAGTAGGCAACTGGCTATTTGAAACAGAGGTTGTGTCCGTAAGCTATTCGCTGCTGCATAATGTCGTGTTGAACATATATAGGCCATATATAGCTACACAAATATAGGCTGTGTTGAGTTTAATCAAATGAGAGAATTGGCATAAAGTAAGTGTTGTTCAAGGTTGTTGTATGGGGCCTATTTCAGTCAGCAGGTCCCTTAGGTCCGTGATTCACCATGCTGTGAGATGGAGGCCCCTTATAAATTCACTTAAAACTGTAACGTTATTTTGTAAAACTATGGTTTAGATATAAAAACCTTTTTGAAATGTCAATAATCTATTTTGCGATCAAAAATCTAATTTCAGGGTATCGAATCACTGTTTTAGCTGATAAAAGCTGTATAGCCTACATCCATCTCACCTCTTTGTCAACCTGTAGACTGAAATCATATTAATGATTCATATTAATTGTTTTAATTATGCTTAATCTGCAGGATGTTGGACAGTAAGGCGGACACAGACAATGTTATCTAAATATGCTCAAAAAATGATGCATTAAATATATCCTTGTGCATTTTTTTTTATCTCTCTTCCAACTAATGAAATATGAATTGCAATGCCTGAAATCCCCCTATACCACCCTGAAGACCTGAATTATATGCTGCTGCCATTGTAGATTACATAATGATTTAGTCGCGCATAGAAACACACACACACTGGAAACTCTATCGGGTGACACAAGCTGGTGTAAATCTCATTCAATCTTTACTGTAACAGAATATTCCAGTTTGAATCCAGTTTGAGGAATAGTTTGACATTTCTAAGTAGAAATCGTTAAAGCATAGCCTATCAATTGACATCAGAAAGTAAAAAACGTATTCATTTTCTCTGGAAATTGATTTTCAAAGATAACTTGAGACAGACCTGTGAGCTTGATGGTATACATTTTTATTGAAGTCATCAGTTTGCATTAATTCAACATATTTTTTTAGAGAATCATGTTTAATTGTGGAATGACTGTCAATGATTCTGCATAATCTTTACCAAAGAGTCCTGGCAAACAAATTGTGCCAAACATTCTCAATCTCGCCATGCTCTTGAAATACACTTCCTAACTACCTATACTATATATATATATATATATATATATATATATATATATATATATATATATATATTGCAATAAACTTATGTTTCATGTACTTTTTTGCTTCAAATCAAAGTTTGTAATGTTGAGATTCACCGCGTGGCTGGTCGGTTTGGTTTGGATGATTTCATATTCAAATTAAAATACTTAAAGTCATTTAGCAGACACTCATTATTCGTGTCGTATGACTGTCAATCTGTCATGGCTCAGGATTGGAGGAGGCAGCAGGGAGGCAGGCCATGTCTCAGCCGATGATGCAGATGGCTCCACCTCCCTACCTCCCCAACCAGGACCCCAACATGCCTCCACATCCTCCTCCACCTGGCTGTGGCCAACAGCCGAATTACCCCCCTCCCCCTCCCCCACCTGGATCAGAGGGTTACCTGCAGGAAACCCAGTTCCACTGCGGCACCCTCGGGCCCCAGGGAGCTCCAAACGGATACCCGGTGCAGACGCACGGACCAGTAGGCACCGTCCCTCATCCTCCCGTGGGCTATTTACATACAGGATACCCCCTACAGCTGCAGCCCTGCACGGCCTACGTGCCCGTCTATCCCATAGGCACAGGGGTGAGTCAAGATTCATCTCATAAGGTATTATTTTGAGTCGGCATGAAATGAAAATTGCAATCTAAATGCAGGCATTGGAAGATTGTTGACATCATAATTATAATGTTTAATCAAAATGTCATTACTCAATCTTCTGGTGAAAAGAAAGACTTCTTTCTGGTGACGTGTGCCAATCATATTGTTCAATCATCATAAGTCCAGTTTAGATTTCTATGAGCAAATTATTTATTTATGGTCATTTTTTTAGCATTATTTTAATAGCCGTAAGCTGAGATCTTATGTGAAATGTGTAAAATTTCTATTCAAGACCAGCAGAGATGCGAAATATATCAGGACAATATCGTTTGTCTGCCAAGATGAGTGAATTTAAAAAATGTAATCTAGTATAATATAGTGCATGTAAAATAATAGGATACCATAAAGGGATTTCGCTAGATTACAGCAAATATATACTCTCTTTTTACTGTACATTGCTGTATGCATTTAGAACAAGTGAACTTTGATTATGTTATTTCAATCTTATTTTAGCTCCAAATAATTGCTAATTGACCAAATAATTATTGTGAATAAATTGTCATACTGTATATGCGATTGTGTTTGGAAGTGCAAAATGTTAACATTAAAAATGTGATAATAAAAAAATGAAAACAAGAAATATATTACTCTTGTAATAATAGTGTACTGTAAAAATAACATAAAATATAATAATAAACTAAATGTTACATATTTTACACTTCAATAGTAAAGTTATAATACTAATATTTGTTTAGTTGATCACAAAAATATGAATTACGCAATTATGAAATAAATTTCAGCCTTTTGCACACTATTGATAATCACACTATGATTTTACAGCCCTATTTCAGCTCATTTCAACACAGTTCTATTGTGATATTGTGATAAAAATAGGTCCAGTCTTTTTTATTATTATTATTTCAATCCACCTGCCAGTGGATGAATCCTTCATGACCTACAAAGTGTCTGTGAGATCAGATCTTTTTCTGAATCAGAATGCACCCCAACTGTGCACCAGTTTTCATAACCTGAATTGGCTTTTCTGTCTCTTTCCTCTTCTCAGGCACAGCCTTACATGCCTAACGGTGCACCTCATCCAGGTGTTGCTCCCGGCCAGATGGCCATGCATATGCCAAATGGCATTGCTCTGATGGAGTCTCGTCGTCCTCCTCACGACTATCTGCCCATCGCTGTCCTCACCACTGTCTGCTGCTTCTGGCCCACAGGAATAATCGCCATCATCAAAGCTGTGCAGGTAAACAGAGCTCTGATGACAGTAAGCCAAGATATCATTTCTGTTTTGCGTTGGATGTTCACACACAAGCAAGATGCAACTAAACAGGTGCGTTTCCCATACACATAACTCACTGCTTAAAGGGATAGTTCACTTTGAAATTAATTTTTGCTATGTTTTAGCTTACCTCAAGGGCATCCAAGATGTAGTCTTTGTTTCCACAGTATTTTCAATTTTGATATTTTTAGGTCAAACCGTTCTTGTCTGTCTGTCATATAATGGAGGTATAGGGGGTCCACCTCAAAGAGCATGCACAGAGAAGTCCAAATTAAACATGATTTAATGACTCGTAAATGTAAGTACACATTGATGGCCTAAGACACGAAAAGAGACAACAACATGTAAGATTTGTTGATTATAACTAAATACTGTCTAGTCCATATCGTAAAAGCCTGTGCCGAAATTGCGACTGATTTACCAAATAATCCTGTTAATCGTACCAAATACAAATAGCCTAAATAATGCTCAACTGAGACAATAACATTGTTGAAAATAAATAACCACATTCCTAGCATTAGGATCCTTTGTAAAGTAATGGCGTGATCCTGCATCTTTCATCTCTCTCATCTCACTAACACACCAGTGGGCGGGGCCAAAGTTGCAATGGTGAGGTATGCGTTGATTTTCTTCTGCAGAGGCGGTCTTTCTCCTATTTATTAGATAGGCACCTTTCACAACGAGTCGTACACTGGGCTTGGTTACAATAAAAGCAGTCCAATCTGCCTTGGACTGACAAGGAAGGTTTCAGTTTACTTACCTCTTCTATGTCCAAAACTTCTATGTGTGATTTCTTATTTCACGACCCCTTTAACGTCTGCTAACACTTTATTTTGATGGTCCTTACAGACATTCTGCTGATTATAAGTAACTTTACAATCACATTTCAACTTATTCTACTAACCCTAATATCTAAGTATCGAAGTAATATTTATTATCTACATGCAGTGTTGGGTGTAACTAATTACTAAGGGTGTAACTAATTACTAAGTAACTAATTACTAAGTAATTAGTTACTGTAATTTAATTACTTTTCCCTTAAAAATGTAAAGTAAAGGATTACTCTTCATTTATCTGTAATTTAATTACAGTTACTTCTGATGTAATTGAGGTAAATACTGTGTATAGATCAATCCGATCTCACAGCGATTCGTATGCATTTTATGAGGTGTCTAAATCGTACGACCGCACTCGTACAAATGTGTATGAATTATTGTAAAAAATGTATGAAAAAAGTTTGAAATATCATGAGATGTTTAACATCAAAATGCATCGTCTGATGTTAAAAAGTATGTTTTTATAATGTAACCTTCTCCACCTTGGTCAGTTTAAGGATAATTCATGCAATTTTATAGTATTTATTTAAAAGAATTAAAACAGATTCATGTCTATCCTTGTATTATTCAGCTGTTTGAGATTGATATAGGATTTTGAAAGTAATTAGTAGTTAAAAGTAATTAAATACTTTTTAGTAAGAGTAATTAGTACAGTAATCTAATTACACTGTTGAAGAGGTAATTAGTAACTAATTAATTACTTTTTTAGAGTAACTTGCCCAACACTGTCTACATGTACTAACTATATGGCTAGGGTAAGATTAGGGTTTGGTTAAGGGTTAGTTATGGCTAATATATACTATAGTTATTGCTATAGTACACATTAAAATAAAATGTTACCTTTTTTAACATCAAACAATTCAAATTAATTTCAAACTTACGAAGAGGTCTTTTATCTGTCTCATCTAGATATCAACTAAATACGTTTTTTTTGTTTGTTTGTTTGTTTAGGTGCGTACTGCTGTTGCTCGGGGCGACATGGTTACGGCAGAGATTGCTTCACGCGAGGCACGCAACTTCTCCTTCATCAGTCTGGCGGTGGGAATCGCCTCCATCGTGCTGTGCACCATACTCACCGTTGTGGTCATCATCGCCTCTCAGCATCATGATGACGACTGGGAGCCCTAGAGACAGCAGTGCAGGGACGCACCCCCTCAACCTGCCCTACAGACCCCAACATTCCAGTCGGTATTCTGCTTTTTCTCTCACACAGCACAGTTATGACTTCTCAAGCCACCACATCCTAATCTGCAGTCAAAAATACGACATTACAGCCATTTGCCCATGTATTAGTTACAAGAGAGATCAGCGGTATGGTAAATCAGAACATGGGAAACACAAAACGTCTACCTGTTGTAAGCGCGCTCACACTCTCATTAACCTACATGAACACTTCCTGCTTCTCCTAAACAAAAGCATGTGTTAGATCAGTAGTTCAAACATATAGTGTACTGAAGACTTGAGTCAGGACAGACGTGTTATTGTTTGCTCTTAAAATTTGCCAAAAATATTCCTATTCCTCACAAAAGTATTACAGGAACATAATTTTGGTATTATTAATTGTGTTTTTTGACATTCAAAACATTCCGTCTTTTATTTGTGCCATTCATCTGTTTACAAAGAAAGATAATATATTACTTTGTAGGTTGAACTGACTAATTTAATCACTGAAAACGTGGATAAATTGTGTTTTCTATAAACTAAGGGCCAGATTTACTAACAGCTTGCACCAGTGCAAACCCTCTTTTGCCGGTAAAAAATCTACTGTTCGATTTATTGAAGACGCGCAGTAAAAAATAAGCGTTGAAAGTTTCTTTTTCCGGCTGACCTAATTGTATATGAATTTGTTGGAGTTTCCCTTCTAAGAAGATAAATTTATGGGAGGAGTGTATTTAAATTAGATTTAAATCATGGAAGGTGATTTACTAAGGTTTGCGCTAGCCAATTTACTGGTATTTGCACCATTAATTAACGCCCCTAAAAGCATGTCTTAAACCAGGTGCTATTTTGCGCTGCTATTGGTAGATTGCGTTGGTCATTATGGAAATGATCCGCCTGCATCTATCTTCTTTAATTTGCATGTCGTCAGGAGATCACGCTAAGAACTTATCTTTATCGCTAATTTGCCCTGTTTAGTAAATCTGGCTCTAAGTATTAAAATTCAAATCCAAAAAGACTAGTTGATTATTGTAAATAAGTTTCAATATAATAGAACTACAATTTTAGATTTCATTTACCCAAAGGAACATCATCTTGTGTAGTTCAGAAGAGTGTATATCGGTATTGTTCACTCAGTGGTTTCTTTTCTTAAAGCTAAGGCCAGAAATATACTCTACGCAGTACACAAACACAGATGCAAAGGCTTGGCTATCACATGGCCACATGCAGTTCTGTTGAACATATTTAAAGAAGCATTGCGTAAGTTTTGAAATTGCTAACCGTGACACTGACACCAGTGGCCGTTAGAGAAACTGCAGCCAGTGTTCTCGGTGCGCACGCTCGTATGAGCACGACCACAGAAACCACAGACGGCTCATCGAGATTCACCAGCATGTTTACAGATGTAAGAAAATTTACAGTAAGGTTTGTTTGACAGTAAAACAACAAACAGTATTGTATGACAGCACGGGGTCTGTTTTTATACCCAGCGCTGACTGCCGCGCCGATGTTGACTCTTTTTTTTGCCAACGCCGGCGTCTCTCTATTATTTATTTATTTTATTTTTTTACTTGCGAGGGGTTTCTGTGGGTGTCTGGATTGTGCTGGAGGCTTGTCACTTCCATTTGAAACACTACTGCTAGCGATTACCGCTGCTTACTAATGGCTCCCGTACGGATAAAAGCCCAAGTAGACGAGAACGCGCATGACGTGCCAATTCGGACCCGACTCCTCCACACACAATTGAGCCTACAGGCTGATAGAAGCAACCGGGGTGGACAGTCATTCTTTCTATTACATTACGGTTGGCTCATAAATGTACTAACGAAAACTCTATTTTTTAAGTAAAAACCTACACATTGCCCCTTTAAAGCTAGTGATGCACGGAAAACGGAATCCGGATAAAGTTTGGGCAATTAAACTTAGGGAATTGTTACTGTTATTACATTTTGCTACTCTAGCATAATTTATGGCCATGGTGAAATGTGTCTAGACTGTTAACTGTTGCTGATTTTCCGCATCGTGTGCACAATATAGACGCTGACACAATCAAAACACTTCATCTGAAAAGCTTTAAATGTTTCAGGCAATGATTTCAGCCCTCCAAAACTATTTCGGCCGTAACCAGAAATTCAGTTTATTCCTGTTTAGGCCACATTTTTTTGGTTGTTGCAATTTGCATTACTATTTAAAGCTGCAAGGTAAAATCTTTCCTCTACTAGTGGTACAAAATGGAAATGCAGTCTGTTCAAAAATAGCAACATTGGCTTAACCAATAGTGTGAGTTTGGGGCGTGGCTAACCGATTATCGTGAGTACCTGTTTTATTGCACAGAATTGACACACTGCAACTTTGACAATAGTTTTACCGCATGTGGTGTTATTGTGGATGCGCGCCATAGAAAAACAAATTAAATTTAATAAACTGGCTCAGCAGGACTTTCTTCAAACTGTTAAATTGACAAAGAAAAAGACAGTTTATGCTCATGTATAGCTCCTCTCGTGGCAACACGGAGAATGTTGAATTGCTAATATATATTGCAGTTCAGCGACATGTGAAAATAGCTAAAAACATTTGCGTTTATGTACTTGCGTAGCGTACGCCTCGGGCCTAAGTGTTCCCAAGTGTCTTGTTGAAAACCGTTCTTCAAAAAAGTCCAGTTCAGAGATGTTGAAAGAATGTATTATAGGGTGAAATTATTGCTTCATTACTTACTTTTGTAAACTGGCTCTTCATTGAGGGAAGACATGCCATTTCCCTGTTGTGATCCAGTGTATTATTTATTGTTTAAACACTAAATTATTAATTTGTGTATTAAACTGATAATTCTGTATTTATTGAAATATGTGATAGGTCTAACTGTTGTGCTGAAATATTTAGTTCTCTTTAACAGTCAATCATCATCACGGATGATTGCTCAGCTGGCATATTTTAAAGAAGCATGTGGTGATATGCACTTTTATGCTCAGTAAGCAAGTAGCTAGTTTGTCTCACTTCTTTGTAGATGAAAGTGTAACTTGCTTCAATTCTGACCTCATTGAAACTCCTCACATGCTGCTGTCAGTTAGCTGTAGTTTGTTAGATAAACACATTTAGCACAATGGTTTGGTTGAACAAAACGAATCAAACAGTCCTACAGTGTTCCTACATATATTATACTGAAACATGGATGCAATGTTTTGGATTTGTAAGACTCTAATATGTGAATTTATCTCTTACTGCTTTCAAAATGCATCCGTGCCATTCATTGACTGACTGGGTGATCTGTCAAACTCTTTATTTTCACACAAGAAAAAAAAAAATGAAAATGTAAATTCTGTCATCATTTACAACATACCCTCATGTTTTTCCAAAAACCTGTATGAGTTTCTTCCATGGAGGATAAAAGTAAAATCGAGCTAAATGTTGATTCTGTTCTTTCCATAATGAAAGAGATCGGGGCTGTTGAGCTCCAAAACTGACAAATAACTCAAATAAATATAACAAATGTTCTGGGAATAAAGATAACATTTTTTGGAGCTTGATATCCCCAGTCCACATTTTCTGGAATAGAGGGGTGCAGGGATGACAGGCCAAACCCAGAAAGGAGTTGCATTTTTTTTTATTTTTTTTACCAAAAAAGGTACAAAAGCTGTCACTGGGGCTGTATACCTTTTCAAAAAGTACACTTTTGTACCCAAAGACTGCATATTGGTACCTTAGTGGTACATATTAGCACCTAAAATGTACACATTAGCACCTGAAAAGTACATATTAGCACCTGAAATGTGCATGTTGGCACCTAAAATGTACATATTTACACCTAAAATGTACATATTAGTACTTAAAATGTACATATTTACACCAAAATGTACATATTAGCACCTGAAATGTACATATTTACACCTAAAATGTACATATTAGCATCTGAAATGTACATATTAGCTCCTGAAATGGACATATTAGCACCTACATGTACATATTAGCACCTAAAATGGACAAAAGTTTACCTTTTGAAGAGGTACAGCCCCAGTGACAGCTTTTGTACCCTTTTTTCTGAGCACCTCTGGTTCCATCTTCCCGAAGTCAATGTGTTTTTTGCTAAATGCTTGAAATGCTTGCAAGCTCATGAGATTTTCATGTTTTATTATATGATATAAAATGCATCCATAATACCCTCTTGTGATTTTTATAGCTTTATCTTGTCTTGTAAAAGGTGGTTGCCAACAAGTGTCGAAATGGGACTACAGAGGTTGTCAGGGACATTATACTCCATCAGCCGAACAGCAGTCCACATTCACAGCCTCGTTGTATTTATAATCGCGCTCTTGCAGACTATTATAACTCAAACTTTCAGAGATGTTTTCATACAAAGACTGAAAGAGACTGAGTTAAAGTCATGGGTGGTTTTAGTTCATTTATTTGGCTTTTGATTTCTGCGGATTGTATTTACACTTCAATCTTCATAAAAGCGGTGTTCATTTGTGAAGAATATCATGATGAACAGAGCGTGTAAGAATCAAACTTTTGTTAGTCAAATACCTTATTTTCGGAAATAATCCAAAAGCCAATGGGAAAATCCAATTGTTTTTTTGTCGAAGGAACCCGTGTAATGCTAACTTCCGGGTTGGCCTACAAAAAAAAAATGTCATCCTTGCAGCCTGGATCTGATCAATTTCTCCTATTGCATTCCATGGGGGAAAATCATAAACTCAGTGTATGATCTTTTCATGTTTAAAGAATTTCTACATTTGCAGGCTTGACAGTTGTGACGAGAGTAAAAAATGCTTATTGTCTCAGTGAAATACAAGATAGAGAACAACCAGTCTTGATAAATGAATGTGTCCCATGATTAATTAGGAAACACGGAAGAAAATCATATTTTGCATCCATTTTGAGCACTTTCTGCCCTCTTCTACCATGCCACTCAATTTGAAGATTTTCTTTTTTTGCTTGTGTAATTTGAACTGCATCATATCTTTCTTTTCCTGCTCTCTTTAATCGATTTCTAATATCTATTTTTGAACAAATGCCTTGCAGCACTGCAAATGTTTTGCTGAACTGTTCGTTGAATGACTTCAGATGTATCGTTTATACCTGTTAGAGGTGTGATTGCATATGGTCATATTTATATGGGCTATGTCTGAAAATATGGCCCTCATTTTCTAACTAAGAGAGAGCATAGTTTCAATAGAAATCCAGTCTGTTAATAAGACAAGCTTGTCCAAAACATTTTATTTTGGTGTTTTAAAGTTGTGCAAACACTGTACTGTTGATGTGAAACTAGCTCTTGTTTATAATTAGACCAGCAATATGCTTTTTCACACTGTTGTGATATAAAGCTAATGCTTTATTGTTATAAACATGGCCACTGAAATCTGATTGCCAATAGTTATTGCACACCGTTTCTCTAAGCTTGTAAATTTGGCAGATGGTTTATTTAAAATAGCCTCAAGCTTAAACAGCCGCAACCTTGTATTTGTGTGCTTCTAGAGGTTTATTCTTCTGTGAATCTCACGAATCCTGTCAAAAACATGTCCTGGTCATATTTCTCCTCAAGTCAACAAAATTAAATATGATATACTCATAAATAGAATGAAGCTTATTTAGGACCATTATAATTTGTTGTATTAATTTGATGCCAGTTACACACTCCCCCCATTAATGTAAAAAAAAAAAATAATAATAATAATTGCTGAGATACAAAATGAGAATCACCATTGAAAATAATGTGAATTCCTCAGAATTTTGGCGAAACTTATTAAAAATAATGTTGCAATGCAAAAAAATCTCAATATTCCCTGAATCATGCTTTATTTTCGTATTTTTAGTCCATTTAATATGGGTGTGAATTGTGACCCAGACATGTTTTTTTTGTATTTGTGTGTGAGATTTGCTCTTTAATGAGACCAATCATTGATTTGCAGTGTATGAATCCAGTGATTTGAATTAAAGAGGAATACCTGGTTGTGCAAGAATCGATTGTGTGGCGTTTTCTCTCCCTCTCGTGTTTTGGCCTTTCTCTTTGTCTCAGAGGTGCTATTTATAGTTGCCCTGTTTTTTCTCTCTATCTCTGAATCTTTTTCCCTTGTGTCACTGGAGCTGCAGTATAACTCCACATCACACAACTGATAAACTGATCGGAGGGCGCCAGGTCCTCATAAAATGCTCTCATTTACATATTGTATCCATTATGTGGTGTGCAATAATTGCCCAGGGGCTGCAGCTCTTCTCAATCTGTGGGGGGGCATCTGTCATTCTGTGGATCCAATTCAATATGATGCTCGGCGAGTGAAGATAGCTATCAGAAAGCATCAGCATGACTGTGTCTGGCTGCACAGGATAGAAAATATTATAGAATAATATAATAGAAATGAAAGGGCAAGAGAGGGATCAGAAAAGTGCTAAATGAAAACATATCCAATTCATATTTCACCTCATTTAAGAATTTGTCCTGGGCTTACTGATACCTGGTGGTGTGGATGCACAATGTAAAATCAAAAGTTTTCCGTTACCAGTGCCAAATGTACCTCTTGCAGTCAGCACGATTAATTTATTAGTATTCATTTATTCAATGAAAGCAGGGAAAGGGAGTAGTATTCGGTTGATCATGTGATCTCAAAATGGCAGCTCCCATGAGGTAACCTGCTCCATGTAAAAAAACAAAACAAAAAATAGGCTCTATGTACGTCGCAGTTCCGGGTTCGCGTGTATTAGGTTATCAACTTCGGTTCAACTTCCTGTACACACACAGATATGGCTCTCTTTTGTAGTCGTTGTCTTCAGGACTTACCTCGTCTGACGGTAAATAATGTTGACCGACTCATAAAAAAAACCATGGGAAAAAGTATTTAAAATGTACGTCGGCAGCTATATCGACAACTATGAGGGTAAGTAGCTAACATACCAACCCGATCTCACGACCAAATCGTACGAATTCGACGAATGATTAAAAAGTGGCTAATTCGTAACAATTCATACGACCTCACTCGTACAAATTAGTACGATTTTGCTAAATCATACATATTTTCGTATGAATTCGTACGAATGACCTACCCCTTACCCCGCCCCTAAACCTAACCATCACGTGGGTTTATACAAATTCGTACGAGTGAGGTCATACGAATTAGATACTTTTTAATCATTCGTCGAATTCGTACGAATTGGTCGTGAGATAGCGTAGAACATACTATATTAACCCCTCAGGTTGTGTTCGGGTCATTTTGACCCGGTGAAAATTTAAATTAGTTAATGTTATCGCATTGAACTGAAACTTAGTGACCTTGTTCACAAAGGGTATAACTACTTCTCAAATGTTTTTGAGAAGATTTTTTTATGAAATTAAAATTTGACAATTTTCGTAGGGGGAGAGCGGGGCACGAGGTAACGTGGGGCTAGTTGTAACACTTATTTTAAATACTTCCACACATGCCAGCATGACGAAACCTCTTTTACTGTCTAAAATAAAATAAAAAATTTAGTGTATGTTGCCGTATCAGCACTAGAGAAAAAATTCGCTAAAATTCAGAAATCGTTGTAAGATGTCACTGAGCATTTATTAAACCATAGCCAAATTATTATTCTTTTTCTTTAAGGCTACTGATATAACTTCTTTATATTATCATGTTCCTTTATATGTTTTGGGAAATGTGTGCGAAAAAAAAAAACATTTTTGTGGAGGAAATAAAAGTTCTTTTTTTTAGATTTTTTGTTTTGTTTTTGTTTGTTTGTTTTTTTGTCATGTTTGGATCAAAAATGGACTTACCCAACCATTGGTTTAAATTTATAAATAAATTTGGGTTTGCCCATATTTGATCCAAACATCGATTGAAACAACACAGATTTGTGTGACCAAAGTTTTTTGATGTATTTTTTTTTTATTTATTTTCAGTTTTTACCCTTATTCTCAAACATGTTTGTCATTGGATATTAGAATAGATATAGATGCTAATGCATTACATCTTAATTTTGTCTAAAAGATTTTTTTAATCATTATTATTAATGGTTCTAAAACGGTAAACGTTAATTTAATTTACTTTAGTTAATTTACTAAAATTACTTAAAAAAAAATACATTAAACCTAAATAGAAAAGTACATAACAAAATTACTAAAACTTAAAATATAAAAAAACTAATTCAAAGTATAAATAAATATTATAAAAGAATATAAATAAACTAAATAACTATATTCTTGATTTTTAAATTTTAGGGTGAAATATGACCTGGATTCATATCTTGAGATTTAATGAGATTCATCCAAAATGAAAAGAGGTGGGAGAGAGGAGAGATGAATCAAGTTAGAAGGAAGCAGGCCAGACTGTGTCGGTAGGATCACAGATGGTCGTTTAGCCTCCCAAAGAGACACATCGTTTCAGTAATCATTTAACACTGCAGGCCTGCCGTCTTCCACCACACAGTTGTGCCTCTTCTTCTCTGACCCTAACGGCGTGTTTGTGTCACCCATACTGCGCCCGTGTACTCACCCACACATCACCTCCACAGCTCCATCAAGGCTGATTAACAACCTCTGTTGGACAACTACATCTGATGTACACGTCCCTCACGGTGCAGTGCCGCTCTGTGCTCTGTTGGTTAGGACTGCTTACCCATGTAGTACTTGTGCCAAGCTTTGAGCTGTGCAGTGTACATTCACTGACTCCCTGGTTGATTCATGTTGACACCATTACTGTCATTTCCTATCTCTTCCACAGTGGCTCTCCTCTCTGCTCTCGCTGTCCTCCCCTCACCAGAGACTTATGTAAGACCTGCACTTTGCTCAGTGCCCTAACTAGGCATGACAAGCCATTTCTCTGTCTAAACTGAAAGAGAAAATGCTGCAAAATCACACCATATTTCATGTTTAACATATTTATATAAAACAGGTTATGGAAAATCTCAGATAAAAATAAACATGAAATCAAAACTGACCCTATGTTCACTAGAGAAAAAAATAATAATTTTATCAGAATGTAATAAACTTTCCTATGTGACTGACATCATCAATTACTTATAGAGGCACTTTTCACTATCCAATCAATTGATACAATGGTAACACTTCCATTAGTTAACATTATAGTTAGTGCATTAACAATGAGCAATACATTTGTTACAGTATTTAATTTTTTTAACGTTAGTTAAAAAATAAAACTGTTTATTCATGTTAGCTCGGGCCCATTCAGTTTTAATAATTTTAATATTGCATTAGTGAATGTTGAATTTAACATTAGCTGAGATTAAGTATTTTTTCCATGATTTGTTTATGTTAAATAATGTAGTTAACTAATGTTCTGTGGAATACTTGATTCTGATTGGTCAATAGAGCTCTTCAACGGTATGTTATCCCCTGGTAACAACCAGGCACTGAAACGTTTTTTATACTTGCTAGAACTTCCTCATGGACGTTTTGCGTTTGGTGAGCTAATAAAATATAAAAACTCAAATCAACATTTTGTGTACAGTTATTTAATTATGTCATCCGATATCACAGACTCACTCTCTCATTTTGCGACGATTGTTTTGTACACATTAATGGATTATAACTAAGATTATAAACATTTACGATTTTAAAACATTTTCATCTCAAATCAATTTCTCTTATCTCATAATTATTGATGTGGTAAAATAATAAGTGGTATGACTGTACTGAATCCCTTAAAGGGATACTCCACTTTTTTTGGAAATAGGCTCATTTTACAACTCCCCCAGAGTTAAACAGTTGGGTTTTACCGTTTTCGAATCCATTCAGTCGATTTTTGATATTTAGAAGAATAGTACCCAGATAACACCAGATAAGAATCAGTAACCAGACAGTTTTTGGTCTCATTGACTTCCATAGTAGGAAAAAAATATGCTATGGAAGTCAATGAGACCAGAAACTGTCTTTTTACTACTATTCTTCTAAATATCAGAAAATCGGTCGATTTGAAAACGGTAAACCCTGCCTGTTTCACTCTGGGAGAGTGGTAAAATGAGCCTATTTCCAAAAAAAAGTGGAGTATCTCTTTAAATGTTCATATAGTTTGTGCATAGCTTGCTAACAACCGCCTTCTTCGCGAAGCTTTCCATTAAAAAGAGCTATTGAAATATTTTGCAGTCATATGTCTAATTATCTACTTATGTGGCAAGTAGCTGTGTAATAAGCGGTATAATGTAAAGCATCAAGCCGGTTGTTATCGCAGAATAAACCCGGACAGGGTGATCAGGACCCCCGCGTGAAATTTGTCCGAAATCCATGTTGATAAAAGTGGAGGAGAATGCTTTTATCGCTTGTTCCTTTGTATCCGGCTGTGACGGTGATAATCAGAATCTTAAAATACAAAACTTATGTGGTACAACATTTTGTACCAGTGTGATGCCTAATGAGTTTGACTGGTTAATGCAAAAACTTAACATGGAAGAGAAAGGAATAAATTCTTACTTCTTCTTTTCGCACCTGATGAGCATATGGAATCACATAGAGACCCACAATAAGTCAGGAAACATATATATATATTTCAATACACACATGAAATCATGACAGTTTCAAGAGCAGCAAGAACAGTCTTTGGCTGTATCACAGTTGACAGCAAAATAATCATCTCACAGAAGATGACTAATACTTTTTAATGTGAGATTTGATTGTCATGTTCCATCTACTGCAGGACCTTTAACTCCACATACTCACACAAACACAGAGATGATGTGGAATGATTTTTCCCTGCAGCTGAAGGCCGCCGGGAAGGAGCAGGAAGCTTGTTTGAGACTAGCAGTCTGACATAAAGTGCACCGTAGGTCATCAGGAGCTGGTAAGCAATATCCTGAAGAAAACCATCACACATATTTTTTAGTTTAATTGTTGTAGATTGAAAGTAATACTCAATGGTGATCCATTATAAGAGGCATAAGAAGTACTATACTATTCTAATTAATACTAAGGCAACTTTGATAACAGAATAATAAAGTTGCATAGAATGAGTCAGGATCTATTTTTAATCATATCTTAGGTGAGTTTGAATCACTGCAGGAATGATCGAGGAGTCTTATATTTATCCGATGATGCATAAATTGAGCAAACTGGATATGCAAATGATGGAAAATTTCTTTTAAATAACCAATAATAAGAGGGAGTCTCTCCACAAACATTCATTTTCCTATACTGACAATTTCTGGGTTGATGATTAGAAAGATTATTGTGCTTCCTGACATGGAAGCATATGATATATAATATATGGGGAACACTTTACAATAAGGTTTCATTAGTTAATATCAGTTAACAACTTTAATTAACATGAACTAACAATGAATTACACTTCTACAGCATTTACTAATACATTATTCAAATCAAAAGTTGTTTTTGTTAATATGAACTAACACGAAATGAACAAACAATGGATTTGTGTTAACTAATATTATAAAAGATTAATAAATACCGTAACAAATGTTCTGCTTATGGATAGTTAATGTTAGTTAATACATTAACTAATGTTAACAAATAAGACCTTATTGTATTCATCACTTTCTATTTTAAAAATAGAAAACATACTGTAATCTTCTGTAAGTAAACAAACTACAATGATCGTTTGATCAATTTCTATTTTCGGCCAAATTTCCTGTCAAACTGGCACTGGTAAGAATATAGTGACGTTGATTTATTATTCATATTAATTATACTTATTTTCACCTGATTTGAGAGAGTGGCATCAGGCATCAAGCTGAAGTGTTTTGTGAGTTTAGAGTCCTCCCTTTGACTGGTTGATGAACTTCTCTCTCGTCCCTCCACCAGCAGGGGGCGCTCTTCATCTGGAACCTCCTCCTCCTCCTGTAATCCATCCTCAGGACCCAGGGTCGCGACCTCAGTCACTAGAACTAGGTGGGACATTTTTTTCTTGAGTTTGTTCTGTAGGGTAAAATGGGAACTTTGTGAGATACAAATGTGTTTTCAAATTCAAATCTTATTTTGTGTCTAAAATGTTTTAATAGTTTCTGTTCTATAATAACCCTGTTCTCTCATAATTCCCTTGTTCCTATCAGAGATAGACTAAACAAACCATAAACTGTTGTTGAAGTGCAATAAACTTGGATGTTTAAGTCATTTCTTAAAGACATCTTGTATAACTTGTAAAAAAAAAGTTGAAAATTGCTCAACTTATTTTGATGTGTTAAATCTTACAAACTTTTTTTGTTGTATTGATAACTTTCTGTAGGGCCAATAAGCATCAACATAATAATAAATAAAAATAAATAAAAAATAATAAATCAAAGAAAGCAAGCCAACCTGTACTTGATCCCTGACAAAACTCATGTCATCAAGTGCTTCCACCAGACAAGTCAGACACGGGGACAAGTCCCAGTATACACAGAAGAGCTGGAGAAAGAAAGAAGGATCAAGCAAAACAGCAGTTAAACAAGTTTGTTCATTACTTTAAACCTTATCAGTTCCATCACATAGACTACAGAAGGAAATAAACAAGATAAAGATGCAACCCAGGAAGGTATTCAGTTATCTGATCTAACATTTTTATTTTATCTGATTGAACAACACAGCTTACAATCTCTTTTACTCTCATACCAATAAACAGTTAATGATTAATAATCAATTTCTGAAAATGTTGCTTATAAATTCAAATGCATTTACACAATTTTGGTCAAAACATAATGTAAGTGTTCATTTGAAGTTCATTTTTCTTTCTTTTTTACTTCCAAACAAAAACTAGTGTGAGAAAATCGAGAGCAAAGGATGCTGGTAGTTTTAATATTGTATTTTAAAGGTTTAGTTCATTTAAATATTAAAAATCTGTGATCATTTATACACCATCATGTTGTTCCAAACCTGTATGAAATTCCTTGTTCTGTGGAACTCAAAAAAAGATATGTCAAAGAATGCTGGTTTTGGACTTCCAGTGTGTGGAAAAAAGACATACAGGAACAACATGCGGTGAGTAAATGATGAATTTTACTGATGAGAAACCACAAAATTAAAACCGACCATCCTTGTTTTTTGTGAAATATAGCAGTATTTATTTATAAATTCATGCACATTATTATTATTATTATTATTATTATTATTTTATTACTTTGCACTTGTAATCTCTAATCAAAATAACTTCCCCTTCCACTCCGCAAAAACTCTTGTCTAGTGATGTGTTTACTGATAATGTGTTTCCAATGATCCAATCAATTACCGATGGACATTATATCTTTTTTTGAGAAGCCATTTCACACGGATATACTGTGTCACAATAAGCAATAAGCAAGGTTACAGCTTCCGTTTAATGCTTTAAATTTACAATGCTGCCCCAGAGCAAAAAATCTGTACAAAGTACATTGCACAATCAACACTGCTCCTTTTCTTAGAATAATGCGTGTTTACTGTGTATACTGTCTACAAGTCTTGTCAGAATTATCATCAGAATTGTCTTTAAACTTTGACTTTTCAAATTGGCTGACAATAAAAGTTTTATTGAGGAAGGTAAGAGGAACTGATTATCAATTACCTGCAGTTTTCCTCTGCATTTATGCACCCAGTCAGCCACTCCCAACAGCAGCCCGTTCCTGACCATGTGCTCATTAACCCCCACCAAACGCACATCTGTGTTCATGTTGATCTGCAACAGAGACACAAACACCTGTTAAGATGCTTTAAAAAAGAATATAGGTTTATTCTCAAAAATGACTGAATTAGACCTAACAAGAAAGAGATAGTGATGTCATCAGACCCTGATCTGTCATGTGACAGCCCACCTCTTTGTTGCTGTAGTAGAAGATGATTATGATGGCAGCGGTGAGGATTATGGACAGTAGACTGACACACAGACAGAGTACCCAGAAGTCTGCTGTGTTGCCTCCAATGTACATGTGAAGGGTCGAGTACACAGCACACCACAGCACCAGATACAACAACTGCAACAGACACATAACAAGCAAAACAGTATTTCCTTTAGGCACAATTAATTATGGCACAATATTAACTCCATAGAATAACCCCTATTTCAAAAAACGGTGGCGTGTTGCTTTAATTTTAAGAGATTAACTTGCAGATTAACTTTAAGCGTAGTATTTGGCTGTGGTGAAGTGTGTAACTGAAAAGTCTTTTCTTTTTGTTTGTTTGTTTTTCCAGATTACATCCAAAATACTAGTGTTGCCACATCTGATATTAAGGCCCAAGTGGAATATGAGAATAAGCTCTTCAACCTCTCTGGATAATGTGGGGCAAGATATATGCATGATTTGTAAATAAACACTTTAAATATATTGTTTAACTCTCAGCCTGTTATTTTAAAAAAAAGAAGTAAAATCACATTATTTCTTGCATTGCAGTTTGAGACATTCACTGTTGTTTTTTACCTTGATTTTTTTTAAATTAAGTCTCAATTTCTGGTAGAAATGTAACTTTAGTTGTATTATGTATTGCAGTACTACCCCAGTAATATTACAGTATTATTGTAGTATTCTTCAGTGCAGTAATACCGCAGTTATATCTCAGTTTTAATGTAGTATTTTTTATTGCTGTAATACTGCAGTTTTATTGCAGTATTATTGTAGTATTTTTCATTGCAGTAATACCGCAGTTTTATTGCAGTATTATTGTAGTATTTTTCATTGCAAAGTAATACCGCAGTTATATTGCAGTATTATTGTAGTATTTTTCATTGCAGTAATACTGCAGTTATATTACAGTATTATTGTAGTATTTTTCATTGCAAAGTAATACCGCAGTTATATTGCAGTATTATTGTAGTATTTTTCATTGCAGTAATACTGCAGTTATATTACAGTATTATTGTAGTATTTTTCATTGCAGTAATACCGCAGTTATATTACAGTATTATTGTAGTATTTTTCAGTGCAGTAATACTGCAGTTATATTGCAGTATTATTGTAGTATTTTTCATTGCAGTAATACCGCAGTTATATTACAGTATTATTGTAGTATTCTTCATTGCAGTAATACCGCAGTTGTATTACAGTATTATTGTGGTATTTTTCAGTGCAGTAATACTGCAGTTTTATTGCAGTATTGTTGTAGTATTCTTCATTGCAGTAATACCTCAGTTTTATTGCAGTATTATTGTAGTATTTTTCATTGCAGTAATACCGCAGTTATATTGCAGTATTATTGTAGTATTTTTCAGTGCAGTAATACTGCAGTTATATTACAGTATTATTGTAGTATTTTTCATTGCAGTAATACCGCAGTTATATTACAGTATTATTGTAGTATTTTTCATTGCAGTAATACTGCAGTTATATTACAGTATTATTGTAGTATTCTTCATTGCAGTAATACCGAAGTTTTAGTGTGGTATTTTTGTAGTATTCTTCATTGAGTGTTCAAGTATACACTTCAGTATTCCCCTGTAGTTAACTTTTATTATGCAGTAAGTACACTGTAAGTACCTGTACTGTAAAATAAAGTGCAACTTAAACTCAAACCCTAGTAAGTACATGTAGTTAATTATTATTACAATACTCAGTACTTAAATGCATAATTATACTATAACACAGGCACCTTAAAATAAAGTGTAACTCACTGTTTTTCTTTTGATTTTGCAGTGAAATATAAAACCGGGCCTGTACTAAACAGGTTCTGTGAGTTTACATATTGTCCTGTTGGCTTTGCTCGGTGGTGGGATGAGTGTGAACTAGTGATTTAGAACTTACTGGTGCCAGGAAGAAATTAAAAAAGTTAGAGTTGAAAAGCAGGTATCTTTTGACGGACGGATGGTCCAGCGCTAAATGAAGTGGACCTTCAAAATCTTCTGCTGGAATCTGAAATAGATTTAACATCAAAATACAACATGGAAATAAGTAGATTCATTTAAAAATGTGTATATGATTTGTTTGTGTTTTTTTGTTTTGTTTGCATGCTGGAAATTTACTAGCCTGAAAGCCTTTGGATTCCAAAAGACTCCTGCAGTGTGAAAAGTCAAATGTGGGGGTCAACCAAGAGGAAGTGGACACAGATGCCACACACTGACCTGACAAAAAGACATCCAATGAGGTAAATTAAACAGTTTAAATCTGAAATCCAGTCTTTAATACTCCAGTGTCTCTTTCTGTCAGGGAGAATTTGCACTGGATTTAAGAATTGAAAATAAAAGTTTTGTAAAAGGAGGAAAACATATTTCTAATTCCTGTAAACTTACAGAAGAATCTACAGTATGACATGTTATGAGTCATTAGAGCATTACAACCAATAGTTTAACTTTATTTTTATTGTTCCTTAAATACATTCTGTTGACTATAAGTAATGTTGCACCTACATGTCTACTCACTCTCATTAGAGCGTTAGTAGAGTATTAGTAGACTGGTAGGGTTAGAATAAGTTGACAAGTAGTTGCAAAGTTACTATAGTCAATACAGAATGTTCAAAAGGGACCATCAAAATAAAGTGTTACCCATGCATCTCACCATCATGTCCTTGTGGGCAATAAACCATGTGGTAGATATCACACTGCAGTCACACTGTTTGATGATTTCAGTTAGCAGTTTTTTTATTAATACTGAAAGAGGACAGGCAGAGAGAGAGAGACAGGGCAATATGTACCATTCCTCCATGTGGATGTTCTTCTTCGCTCTCCTGCAATGGCTGACTGCCCTGTGGGGGATTCAACATCACTTCTTTCCTCTCCATTACACTGCCGCTCCCTCTCCTCCATGGTGACGGTCACTGTCAGAACCTGCTGGAAAACACATGCACCAAAATATTAACACTTTCTCACTGCAAACAGTCTTAAAAATAAAGGTTCCATAAGGGGGTTTTCAGCGATGCTACCGAATAACCTGCACTTTTGGTTCCTCAAAGAACCGTTCAAGTTCTTAAAATAACTTGGTGTGAACAACATTTTAATAATATGAAGATTTTTTTCCACTATAAAGAACATTTTTTTGAATGGAAAGGTTTCATGGATGTTAAAGTTTCTTCATGGAACCATCAATTTTACAATGTATACAAGTAAAATTTGACCAACTATTTCAAATGAGCACTTAAAGCTACACTGTGTGGTTTTTACCCCCACCTAGCGGTGAAAAGGTATATGACCATCCAGTGAATATTACTTTCTGTTCCTCTCAATTGCGATTTTGTTTTAACTCCTACGGTGGCCAATGTAGTCCAAGATTAACATGGCTTCCAGTTCGACCTCGTCCATGAGTGTTAACTCAAACGTAAACGCGAAAGGCGAAGCTTGAATTAACGGGTATGTCCCTCTTTGGCTAATGTACTTTCAAGATGGAGGGGCAACATGGCGACTGCTTACCCATATGTATTTTCAATGGCATATTATACACTCACGAGAATACTTTATTACTTGAACGAAGTAAATATACATAAATGAGCACATATATTTTTAAAAGAACTAAGTGTTTTTAGCTAAGAATAAACTAAAAGAATTACACAGTGTAGCTTTAAGGAACTCAAAAGTTGCACTCAAAAGTGGAGGCAGATGACTGTGAGTTTAGGGATGGGATTTAAGTGAACTAAATGATTGGAGAAGACCTGATTATGTCCCCAGAGTTAGTCTGTCGTTTTCACTGTAAAGTCCAGCTATGACATTTTGATTAAACAATTGCAGTCAAATTGAACTTATAGACTTGTGCATGGCTGAATTGCTCACAATAAGATCATACACCTGAACATACTGTTAAGGTGAATATTTATGTGGTGCCGACTTTGTTTCGTGGCCAATGGACATGATATCTTTGTGTTTTTATCACAGTAAAGTAATTAACTCTTAGTATCTGCAGTAATAATAGTGATGCTTGCCTCCACAAGCACCACAACTTAATAATGTTAGTAATGAAGGTCAAGATTTTGTGATGTGTAACATAAGAAAAGCTACATTATGTTTACTGTTATGTAAATGTATACAGTAGTTTCATAATTCTAACTAATTCTAACTTGCACTCAGAAAGGAGATTCAAACTTCATAAAAAGCCCAAACATGACAAAGAGCGTGATGACAAACCTTTTGTCAGGCCAGCTTGTTTCAGTCGATGCTTTTAGCACAGTGCACTGCCTGTTTAAGAACAGGAAACTCCAATCTCGCAGTCAACTTCTGTTTTTATAGTTTCATATACAAGAAAGTTAGGAAGATGTTAGGGTTTCTCAACGTTAAAGAAAACGGATAGCATTTCTTAACCAGTTTCACAAAATTCTGCATGTCCTTTTAAGTTACTGTGAGTGAATGCAAGAAGTGTCTTTATGCATGCACAATATGCATCAATGTGCATTAAACTTTGCATTCATTACAGAGAGACTGCTTCAGAAAGCTGTAAATGTTTTACCATTGTGACTTAGGGAACACAAATCAAGATTGTTTTACAGCAATTTTAACAAACCTGTAAACACACAACAGCGTTCACAGCTGACTTCACTGTAGCTGACTCCCAAGCTGAAGAAAATGCAAAGACAAACAGACATTATACACAGAATGATATTACCCTGAAAATGATCCCTCCGTCTCATTCTCACTCACCCTTGCTCCTTATCTAAAACAGCAAACACGTTTTACTGCTGAAGAACAGTGTGCATCTAACAGCAAGTCCATGTCTTCATTGTGTCTGCCTCTATTTCTTCTCAGTTATGCCTGCTGTTGCCACAACATTTGTTCTTTTTATTATTAGGCTCCTCCCACTGTTTTTAACTCATTTATTTAGCTCTTCATATAAATGTATTCTTCTTCCAAATATTTCTATCAGGCTCCTCTTTAACCGCTCTCTTTCTCTTTCACTCTCTGTGAGAGTGTCTTCCTCTTTATGTGAATGCAAAACTTATTTTAAACCCTCCCCCTTGTGCTCTCCCACTATCTCTCTGTTTTCTATCATTTCTTTTTCTCTCAGCTTGTGACTCAGCTCAGTCTGAACACATGACTGCAGGAATGTACACACAATTTCACAGACCGATGCTGAAATGTGTGCGCTTGTGCTTGAATAAGAGTGAGCCCAGCTAAGGAAATAGAGACATGTGCCATAATGATGTTGTGGTTTTCACATTTACTGCTGCCAAAACTGGTGCTGCTCATTGAGTTTGTAGAAAACAAACAAAACCGGTTTTGAGTCAAAGTTCCATTGGTGATGTTCTCTTGCTGTGGTTTTATATGGTTTTATAAACCTGGTTCAGAACTGTTCTACATAAGCATATTGTCATATTTTTGTAACACTATATTTTACTTTTGTGACAACTTACAACATGTGTAAAAATACCACACTGTACCATTAGGGGGGTATTACAATGAAGTTATGTATTTATTTATGAATTCATTTATTTATATTAGCCAGTACTTAAAGGTCAGAAAATAAACTTCCCTGAAACATTTAATGGAGGAAAATGTGTGACAACTTTCCCCAGATCACCTTTCCAATTCAGAACCTCATAAAATTGGGGGGAAATCCCTAAAATTAGTCAAAAATTCAAAGAAATTTCAAATTTATCTCAAACATCTTATGTAAATCTAAGTAATGGTTGTACATGAAAATAAAATTTGGCAGCACACTAATGCCATCAACAGGCTTAGTTAAAAATTGCATCTACGCAAATCAGGTTTACTATGAGTACTATCATGTCTATGAGTCAACATCTATGTGTATAATGGTTAATAAATAATTGTTCTATAATATATTAAACGTGCTTCAAATTTGTAGCACAACAAACAATGTACAAGGTTAATATGTTAAAATATAATATTATTCCTATTAGAAATCCTTTATAATTAAATCAAATTGTTGTTTAATAATTATGTAATAATATTTAATATTCTGGGAGACATTGTACGTAATTTTATACAAATTAGCTATTTAAAAGCAACAACAATCCCAAGGACCTCTGAAATCTTACACATAAATAATCAACTGTTTTTGTCATGCTGTTAACACAGATCAAGATATCAGCTACTTTTTATTCAGCATCTTATGCCATTTATTCTATCACGCAAATCATAATTATACAGACAATCACGCAACATCCTACCCCAAGTTTCATCCTGTAATGATCAACGGATGTGGCTGCTGCAGTATGCTACTATGGCTACAAATAAATCATAGCTTTTCAGCTCCAAATGAACCAAACCAAAGCCCGTCTAACGGAGAGCCTTTGGTTGCAGTTCCATTAGAATTCCACTGGAGGTGATCACGGGCGAGTGCTGAATGAATGGGAGTCTATGGAGCTAGACGGCTAAATGTGTCTCTTTCTCCTTCTTGTCGTTGAATCAACATAGATTTATTGTTGATTCCGCAATTTCAATATAGATTATAAGCCAAAAGTCGAGTGAACGAGAACTTTTGTCCTTTCGATTTCTTACAGGTTAGGCCGTTGTTGGCCGGAACACGCTAGCATTCTGCTATTGTGTGACGTCATCACATCTTTGAACGGATTTTTAGACCAAATAAGTTAACTTAAAAATGCAATTTTCAGCTAAGTGTATTATCTTAGTCATTCCCTTTGAATGCAACTTTCAAATTACTTGGCAAAAAATTACATCCTGAAAAAAAGGGGATTTCTGGTGTGAAACACAATAGACTCCCATTCATTCTACACTCTCGACCGCGAGCGCCCCCGCATGGACAGAGCCAGCCCAGAAACCGGAAGTAACCAGCCAGTGCCAATTCTCTTCAATTAGACATTCTCTGACCAAACACACGTATAGAATTGAATGATCTAATGTAATCAAATAAAATGCTCATGGTCCTATTCCTTATGTAAATAGGTCTGGCGTGTGATTCTGACGTCTGACAGTGGAAGGAGTGTTGCCAAGTCAGCTGTTTCAACGCTGAATTCTGCTTCACATTTGTCGCGGGTTGAAGCGATTTTTATTGGTTTTAATATGCAGACCTGGCAACCCTGAGGCCAGTCACATGACTGTATGGTTGAGGATGTGAGTGCTGAGGAGTGTTGTTGTCATGTGTCGATACTTCAGGATTCACAAGCGTTATTAAAATACATAAATAGCATATTCAAGAAAGTATCTCTTTGTGTACTATCTGCTCTTGTCGCTGCCTTAATCGTTTCAATGGATTTTATTCGACAATTTGGGATTGCTCTTGGGATAGCAATGCTTTCCTGTGTCAAGTCTCAGGTAAATACAGTAACGTTACATGACGACTGTCACATGATTGTGTCCTGTTCTGTATACTCTGTTCCTTTATTAGAGTTTAACATTAATATGCTGACTGAAGTATAATTGTAGATTTATCTTGCAGTGGTGCATGACTGTAAGCACTGTGAATGTCACTAAGAGAACATTTGTTTGTTTTTTTAATTGCACTGTTCTGTTGTGCTAGGCAAGAGAAACATAATTATATTTACATTTTTCATACAGATCTAGTAAATCTTTCCTTTATTTTTTTTATCTTAATCCCAGTCAAAATCTATGTAAATATCCCAAAACAGTCAGCCAGTATGTACATCTACTCAAGTTTGTTTGTTGCATACACATCTTGACAGAGATACTGTGAACAAACTAGTAAAGTAGTTCCTTTTTAGGGGCTGTTAATCTTCTAGACATAATAGTTACTGAAAAGACCTTCATAAACATATTGGTTTGTCATGTGATTGTCAGGTGAAAAAAAAATTATCTGATTTCTTCATCCCTTTGTTTTATATGTGTAATTCTACATGCTTCCCACAGATTGACCCACTGATATATGACGAGCAGTTGCTATGGGTCAGCGGTGGAGCCGGTCAGGTCAACACTTACAGGATCCCTCTGCTAACCTTCACAGTACGTGGAAGTCTGCTGGTGTTCACTGAGGCCAGGAAAATGTCTTCCAGTGACATCGGGGCGAAGTTCATCGCACTGAGACGCTCCACAGACAGAGGTGGATCATCCACTTTCCGAAATGCTTTATTAATTCAGTGATAAATGGCTATTACTTAAGATAGAATTGAATTCCAATCGCTTTCTTGTATTTCTCAGGTGCCACCTGGTCTCCCACCTCATTCATTGTGAACGATGGTTCACTAGCAGATGGGCTGAGTCTTGGTTCTGTGGTTGTGGATGAGGAAACTGGTGCTGTCATCCTCATCTATGCTCTGTGTTTTCACCGTTACCAGTGCAACCCTTCCAGCACCATGATGGTGCAGAGCCTGGATGACGGGTTTACCTGGAGCTCCCCGCAAAACTTGTCCATTGAGCTGGGGGTGAAGAGCTTTGCACCAGGGCCTGGCTTTGGAATACAGGTGTGGTTAGCACTGTCTGCTTTCTGTTCCTCCTTCAAACGAAAACATAACTTTAACACTTCCTGTTGTTTATGATGTTGTTATGACTTCTCAGGTTATATAAACTATATTTTATTGTGTATGTGTTTAAGCATTGGTTTTTAGAGGAGAACGAATAATCTCAAGTGACCTTTTTTCCTGTATTTTTTTTCTGCTCAAGAGCAGTTTATATGCTTTTAGTTCATCATATGCCTGTGTTCACAGAAACGTTATCCACCCAACAAGGGGCGTTTGGTGGTGTGTGGCCACGGTTCCATTGCTGGTGATGGGGTCTTCTGTATCCTGAGTGATGATCATGGTAAATCCTGGAGAAATGGAGCTGCTCTGAAGAGCATCCCTTACAATCAGCCTAAACAAGAACTGGACTTCAACCCAGATGAGTGTCAGGTAATATTACACTATTTTATCTAAATACACTGTATAAATATATATTATGATAATTAGAGTATTTAATTGAATCCGACCATTTGAATGTTGTTGAGACATTTCTTCGCTAGCATGATAAGAAATGGAGAATGTCAGACTTTCTGCTTTTAAATGACTCTTTTTGAGCCATCGAAGCTCTAAAAGTCAGTGGTTTTTAAGCTTTTTGACTCCAAGGCCTCCCATTGTCCACAAAAATATAAAAATATATTTTCAACAAAACTTTTCCAGTTGTTTGTGATTTACTGATTTGGTTTTAGCGTAAGGATTTATATATACTGTATATATGTACTTGTATTTTCTACCCCATTAAATATTTAGAGCTTGGCATAACTTGAAAAATGTATATTCATTATGCCCATGGATTGTATGATTTTATTCCATGTTTTTTAAGATGGTTGTTGAGGGAGGTAAATTACAGAAATATCTTGATTATCATATTATAATGCTCATTTTTGTCACCTTAAAGGTTCTAAATGTAACTTTTCTTCTGAAATGAATATTTTTTTTAATGCCTGTGTGTGAAGAGGTTGTAATCACACATTACAATGATCCACTTTTTGGGTTTTGCTATTACCCCTGAAGGCCAGTATTCCTATTTCTATGTGAAGTCTCCGGGTCGGATTTTCTGCGAAAGCCATCGGATGTGACGTGCATGCGTGCTCCCGAGCCTCGCTCCTTTTTATATCACAAAGTATTACAAAGGACACTAAAATAATGCACAAAAAAAAGAGAGAAAAGAAACAGAAAATACAACAAAAAAAAAAACACCCTAATGTACTGATCAAAAAAATAAAACTGTTGAAATGGGTGATATAATGCCCTTTTCACAAGATGTAAAATAAATCTCTGATGTCCCCAGAGTGTGTGTGTGTGAAGTTTTAGCTCAAAATACCCCACAGATATTTTTATATAGCATGTTAAAGTTGTCAATTTCTGAGGGTTAGCAAAAACGCACCGTTTTGTGTCTGGCCCTTTAAATGCAAATGAGATGCAGCTTATTTTTTCTGTAAAACTTACACACATTTTTTACAGTGTAGGCTTGATATTAAACAGCTGTACTACGTTTGACTTGACACATTACGTCTGTCTTAACAGCCAGTGGAACTAGAGGACGGAAGCATAGTCATCAATGTGCGCAACCAGAACAACTACCACTGCCGCTGTCGAATAATAGTGCGGAGTTTGGACGGAGGCGAGTCTCTGCCTGTGGAGGAGCTGGTATTTGACAAAACGCTGATTGACCCTGTCGTTGCAGCCGGTGCCCTGCAGAAACAGGGAGTGATGTACTTCACCAACCCTTCCAACTCTCAGCACAGTGAGGAAGAGCAGTTCACAAAGTCTTACTTAGAAATATCAAAATTAAATCGTTATGGAGCCGTAATTTCAATTTTTTATCTTTTATTTTTTTTTGCACAGGGGTCAATCTAACTCTTCGCTGGTCTTTCACTGGTGGGAAGTCATGGGAAAAGGAGGCAGTCCAGATCTGGGCGGGGCCAAGCGGTTATTCGACTATGACGTCATTTAAGGGAGATTCTCCTGAGGACAACAAATACATCTTTGTTGTTTATGAAAAGGGCCATAAAGATTACTTTGAGACCATCTCTTTTGCCAAAATTCATCTATATGGAGGAAAATAGTATACAGGAAAAGAAAGAAAAGGGATATTTAGGGACTTTTAAAAAGGACTTTTTTGAGCCTAATGCACAATAATTTTTACATTTCTCTACATCACATTTGGGATTCTGGCTGATTCTGGCAGATTCACTGTGTTGATATGAATTCCACTCCAGAAAGAATCATCCTGCTTCATTTTATTATGATGATACATACATTACAATGATTTTAAAGATTTGTTTTAAATGGCGTTTACAATAATGTGACTGGAGTGACTCTTATGAAGCTACAGCAATCTTAAAATGGTTGTTTTCTGTTCAACAGTGATCGATTTCCAAGTCTTGAAATAATGTTTTAAAGGTACACTGTGTAACTTTTTTTGATCAAAATTCATATGCAAACTGTGTTTTTGTCTCATCCTGTATCACTGCAGTACTCCTACAATAAGGGATTCAATTCTGAGCTTTTTAGACCAGGCGACACAACAACAGTAAAATAGCCCAGTACCTGCGTGACTCATCATACACATAAACAGAGAGAAGTAGCTCTGGCTACAATGTTGTTCAACAAGATGCATGGAGTTTTGTTTATTAACCTGCTAGAGTGCCAAATGTTACATAGTGTACCTTTAAATACTGAAATGTGATTTGATCTTAATTACAAAATCAAACTGTTTCTCCAGTCCCTGGTTTTGCTTACATTTATACGGGTTTGAGACTGATATAGCCTAGAAACCTCTAGGCAAGTGTGCTTTTTCTCCACATAAACAGCTGTGAAGTCAGAAAACCCATTTTGTATTTAACTATGTAATTGATTTTCTTGCGGTTATATGGTTTTGTTTACCTAGTCTGGCCCTCTTGTGGCCCCAGATAATGTATTTTTAAATGACAGCCATTTATTTGGGTAACATCCTAATGTAAGCGAGTATTACACGTTGAAAGTCACCCAAAAGGCTTTTGCTGTTTTACATTTTGATATTAACACATTTGACTTTTCCACTTGATTTACTGGATTGCACAGGGACATCTTTCATTGTTCAATAAATTTTCTATTTTGATACAGCAACTGATTGTTTAATTTTCAAGTCCATTGTAGACGTCCAATAGATTTCTTAGGCGACCTGAAAGAACACGGACAATCTCAGAGTAAAACTGGGTGTTGTGAAAAATTTGATGTTTTGCCATATGAGAAGTTAATCTAGCCTATGTATCATGTTTTTACTCTAATTTCTTTTATAACTGCTTTTATTTTGTGGTTATTTTAATTCCTTTCTGTACAGCACTTTGAATTGCCACAGTGAATGAAATGTGCTTAAAATAAACTTGTCTTGTGTGTGTGTTAACACAACACAACAAAATAGCAGTAAAAAGCATATGCCCATATTAACTGTCTCAGCCATGGTGTCATAATAATTTCCTTAATCTTAACCTTAGCTAATACAGGTCCAATGTTTACTTGTGTAGGCCTATCAAAATGCATAATAAGATTATAAATTGTTAAATTTGCTACTAGGCCTATTAGTAGGCCGGACTATCTGATGGTTTCCAAGCTAGTTAGTCAAGTGAGGACTGCTTCACTGATTTTAAATGTCATGTCTGTCAGCAAAGTAAACCGGTCTGTTTTCATATCTTTTAAGTCATCGGGCTGACTGACTCGTAGTAGGCTATGCTACGCGCGCTTGTAATTTAGGGGATAAATAGCCTAACCCTGATGATAAAATATTACAGAATAGTGCACATTGACAACAGTTGCCGTCATGACTCTTTTGCGGATTTTTCTTCTGACGGTACTGTGTTCATTTGCGCGAAATGAAAAGGTAAGCCTACTATTTTGTTTACTCATAACTATGACGATTATTAATGACAAAACATCACGCTTCGCGAACAAACATTTCAATATCCAAAATACCAAAACACTTGTAGCTATTAATCTGGCAATTGTGGCAGTAACAGAAGTTTGTGATCTATATTATGGAAAACTAAATCTTTGTTGCGAAAGTCCACGTCCGAGTTGCGAAAAAGATTTGCGAGTTATAAACTCGGGATTTCGAGAAAAAAATGTGAGAAAAAAAAGTAAGTAGGCTATATGTACGAATTTATTTATTGTATTTATTTTATTTAACCCTGTTGGAAAAAAAATCTTCTTCTTTGTCATAAATTAAACATTTGTGAATTCTGATGTTCAATGATCTGAATATTTTCCTGAGCAAAAATGGTAAAGGTTATATAGCTTATATAAGTCAAAAGTCATTGCCTTCACAGAACCTGTCTTTCAACAGTAAGCTTCACTGATAAATGTACACTGGCGTAAAAAGTGCCACAATAGCCTTACCTTTTTCCTTTTGTGTTTTTTCTTTTCACATGAGCAGATCAATCCTGCTGTCGCTGATGAGCAGCTGCTCTGGGTCGGTGGTCAAACTGGAGAAGTCCACACCTACAGGATTCCCCTGCTCACATTCACTTCTCAGGGGAGTCTGCTGGCTTTTGCAGAGGCCCGGAAGATGTCCTTCAAAGACATCGGAGCCAAATTCATAGCTTTAAGACGGTCCACAGACAAAGGTGTGTCACATTGAGTTCACAGTTCAGATCCAGTTTAGTAACTCGCTTGATGATCTGAACCAAAAGACATGCAAGATCCTGTTTTTCATTCTTCCTTTCTTCTCAAACTATTACTTTCTAATGACACTTTCTCAGGTGCCACTTGGTCTCCAACCTCATTCATAGTGGACGATGGTTCTCTAGCAGATGGGCTGAACTTAGGTTCGGTAGTTGTGGATGAGGAAACTGGTGCTGTAATACTCATCTACTCATTGTGCTTCCACCGTCACCATTGCAACCGCTCCAGCACCATGATGGTGCAGAGCTTGGATGACGGATTCACCTGGAGCGCCCCACGAAACCTCAACCCTCAACTGGGGCTCAATAGTTTTGCTCCTGGACCTGGCTTCGGTATACAGGTGTTCACTTAGATGTTCACTCATCTCTAGGTTCTACACTTACACCACACATAGTCTCACATTTTAGCCATGTTTTGACTACCGGCATCATATTTTAGCTGACTGCTGGCCTTTTAAGATGTGGTTGTCATTAGAATTTCATGTTAGTGCGGAAAATTTCCCCATGCAGATTTCGCATCAGGTTTAAGATGGTCATTCAGATTCATCATGTTGACCAACAGAAAGCTGCTTGGCTTGAAAGTGACCTCATATTAACTTCGCCAATAGGGCCTTTTCACACTTCACCGACAGACACTGATGCGGACAATCACCAGATTAGGTCACTTTTCAGACATTCCATGATCCAGCAAAGATTGATTGAACATGTTCAGTCGATGAAAACAAGATTTGAATAACGTCAGCAGCTGATCTGACAAAACCAAATGAAGTGTCTGTTGCCATTGTTTGGCATCTGTCAGTGCATTATGAGTCAGATAAGTTCTCACTGCGTCCTAATCAAATACTTAGTTACCTAGTATATAGTGTGCGAAAAACAAGATACCAACAAGAGTAATTTGACTAAATACATAGAATAAAAAAAAAACTGTAGGCAAAAAGTACCCTGACCGACTACTTGAGATTCTAAAGTATGTAAACAGTTTAATATCTTTAATATCTGATAAGGCCACAGGAGGAGATTTGTGAATGGGAGTATACTGTATATAGAATAAGATTTTTTTCTCTTACCATGTTTTGTTAATGGTGCCAACAGAAACATCATCCTCCTGCTATTGGGCGCTTGGTGGTGTGTGGCCACGGCAGCATCGCTGGAGACGGAGTGTTTTGTATCCTGAGTGATGATAATGGAAACACATGGAGATACGGAGCTGAACTGAAGAGTATTCCATACAACCAGCCCAAGAACGACCTCGACTTTGACCCAGATGAGTGTCAGGTATGAAGAACTTGTAAGCTATGCACTTACAAACTACATGCAAACATTTGAGAATCAGAAGAATTTGGAAAATCTTCAAACTTCTGTCTTGTGTTTTATCAAAGCCAGTGGAGCTGGATGACGGCAGTATCGTGATCAATGTGCGTAACAATAAAAACTATCACTGCCGTTGTCGTATGGTTGCACGCAGTCTGGATGGAGGGGAGTCTCTGCCGGTGGAGGAACTGGTGTTTGATCACACACTGGAAGATCCTGCTGTTGCAGCTGGAGCTTTAGAGAAGGATGGAGTGCTCTACTTCACCAACCCAGCCAACTCTAAAAGCAGTGAGTATGAGGATATCAGAAATTAAAGGAATAGTTCATCCAAAAAATGTAAATGTCCTGATTATTTTCACACTGCAGAGCAATCCAAGATGTATATGTCTTTCTTTCCTCATCCGTAGCGAAATTAAGGTTTTGGAGGAAACATTCTAGCATTTCTTTCCATCTATAGCAAGTGAATATTGTTCAATGTAGACCAAAATTGAACCATCCATGACTTGGTAGAGTTTGGAATTGGCAGAAATGGACAATCTTTTTGTTCATTTGTCTATTAGGCACAACTTTTGGCTGATAGTGATGATCTCATAATTGCTGAATCAGACAATTAGTCTGCCTGTCCCCAATATCACTACATATTTACATGGATTCTATAATATTTCTCTCTATCGTTTTGCCTTCTGGCTCTGTTTTGATGTCTGTGTTTTGTGTATGCCATAAGAGAGAAGCATATATGGTGGTGTATTATGCTTGTAAAAAATGTGTTGGTTTAACTTAAAAAAGTAAGTAACCGTAAAATTTTAAGTTGATTTGAGTTAATACAATGAAGGAGAATGATTTAATCATCAGAAACTCAAAATGATAAGTTATCTGAACTAAATAAATTATTTAAGTAGACTTTTTTAAATAATTTAAATTTGTAACCTTTTTGAAATAATTTTAAATAAGTTTTAAATTATTTAAAAAAGTAAGCTGCCTTAACATTTTAAGTTGATTGAACTAGAAAAAGTGAGTTAATACAATGAAGGAGAATGATTTAATCATCAGAAACTCAAAATGATAAGTTATCTGAACTAAATAAATTATTTAAGTTGATTTGACAAAAGAAAAAAGGTTGTGATGATAACAAATCTTGAAAATATTTTTTTACAGTGATTGTTGTTTTCTCTAGGGGTGAACCTGACTCTTCGCTGGTCTCTGAATCACGGTAAATCATGGGTGAAAGATTCTCTGAAGATCTGGGCCGGGCCAAGTGGATACTCCTGTATGACATCACTTAAAGGCAAGGAAACTGAGGATCAGAAATACATCTATGTCATCTTTGAGAAAGGACAGAAAGACTATTTTGAGTCTGTCTCCTTTGTGAAAATTGACTTGTACAGTGTCAGTGACCAATGAAGAAAGGCATTGATGGGCTAATTTTTTCGTATCTAAATAAATGCTGATTTTAATAAAACTAAAATCACTGTCATTTGCCTCTACTCACCTGTCATATCTTTTAGATTGATTGAATCAGGCTTGTGCACAATTCAGAATTGAATTGAGAATGACTTCTGAATTCCAATTCAATTTTGAATTTGAATTGATGTCGAAAACAGGATCTAGAATTACATTTCGAATTTGAATTAAAGGAAGCAGATAAAAATTCGAAGAAATTCATATAGATATTTTAAGTGTAATGTTTTCCCCCAGCTCTAGTCACAGAACAAATATTGTAATTAAGTGGAACATGATGGGACATGACTCCATTTCCCAGAATTACTTTAATAAATCTTTAGGGGGGAAAAAATGTTTTTTGAGGCGGACAGAATACTTTTAAATACCTCCACACATGCCAGCATGACAAAACTTGGTGTATTTACTAGTTGTCATTTCAACAATATAGAGGCAAAATTCTGAAATCTTTGTAAGATATCACTGAACATTTATTTTTACATGTACATGTACAACATTAACATGTATTTTTCATCAAATAAATGTAGCCGTGCTGGGCATAATAGATTTCTTTCAGAACATTTGAATTATTCCAAACTTGACTGGTAGTGTAGTACATAGCCTATATATTCCTTTTCTTTTTAGTGGATTTTGTCTTAGCACTTAGCAATAGCACTTAATAACTGTGGTTTAAAATAATGACTAAAAAATGCATAGCAGAGTTTCTTTTGTACAATGTACAATGCAGACATTGTACAATGCACATCTGGAAAATATGATGACAGCCACAAATCAATTTAAACTGCAGATGCTCAGAGATACAGGGCAGTTACATAATCTACCATTGATCTTGTGTCATGACATTATCTTGTGATATGGACTTATAAATTAGTTAAATGAACTATAAATTATATGAGATAGCTACGGTATGGACCATAGCATCAGAATGTGATCTGTAAACAAATGTTTCTCACACTTGCAATTGTGCGAAGACTGCAAAAGAAGCAAAAAAGACTGGTTGGTAGGTTTTCTTGTTATTCAGCGGATGCTTGAGTATGACCCACCTGGAATGTTTGATGTTTTTGGTGGATTAGTGTTGGTTTTTCTGAAATCACTAATGAAGCACTGGATCTCAATGTCAAATCAAAAGTGGATTTTGTTGTGACTAGGACATAAGCACTGGCTTAAATGGCTTTTTGTTCAAATATTTAAATGAATACCAAATCAGTGTTTCATACCATTTGTTTGAGTCACACAGCAAACAAGTAAACACTTCGCTTTTATTGGTGTGTTTAGACATCACATTATGCATCATCACCTGTTATTACAATGCAAGCACTGTTATACTCAAACTTACACATTTAACATTTGCATTTCTACAATATTATTCAAAGGTTTGGGCCCAGTAATACTTTTTGTAAAGAAATTTATTCTTTTATTCAGCAAGACTGCGTACAATTTTTTGAAAGTGGCAGTAAAGACATATAAAATAATTATATTTTAAATAAATGCTATTTTTTATTTATATATATTTACCTTGGTGATAGGTTAGCCTACTATAATTTAATATTTACCATGTTACTGAACAGTTACCAGTCATAAACAATAACAATGGTCATCTAAATTACCAATATTTTGACTACTCTAAATTACCCCCAAACCATGGTACTCTTTCAAAAACATGATATTTTTAATCTATCTATTACACCTCTATATGAAAAGCAAGGTTTTGCTCCAAGTGTAGAGGGAAGTGAATAATATAATAAAAAATTGTATCGACTAAGATGTCAAGTTTCACCTGTTCGTGCAAGCTTTATCATCACAGATAACGCACCTCACATTGAGAGAAGGCGCTTACGTAAATGTAAATTGTAGTTTAACATATATGATTTGATTGGCCAATAGGCATGTTCGGAAAGCATTATGTTAATTTAACCCCGCCCACTATGCGCGCATCCGCCCCTCTCTGCGCTACCATCCTCAGAAGCCGTTGACGGCTCTAATAGTGACGGATCGACCCCCCGCAATATTATTTTATTTTCCTTTTTCATTTGTTTTGAGGAAAAAGAAAAAGGAGTACAAGTAAGACTCACTGCACACATCCGTCCTCAGCAATCCCCATCAGATTTCTTCAACTCATAATCCTGTTTTGAGCTTTTGTAAGAGCTTGTGCTAACGTTAGCTAGTACACGATTATTGCTAATAACTCTACGATACAACCTCGAGACAAGTCGGAACAAGACCAGGTTAGTAGCTGTGTCTAATGACCAATCGAGTGCATTAAAGAGGTTTTATTATAGAGGTGTTTGTGGTCGTAGTGTTGTGGTCCAGCTGTCCTGCTTTTCATCGGTCGGTGTCGGCTAACGTTAGCATGCTATCAGCAAAGCTTGTGTGTGTCACATCCTGTTGAAGATGTACCATATATCGTTTTTAAAGTTATGTGGGTGTGAAGTTGTCATTTAGACTGTTCAAGTAAGTGTTGTTTTAACGTTGAGTTGGATTAACGTAACGTTAACGTTATAGGACGTGCATTTACTGAAACTGCATGCGAGGAAAAGTGCATTGTTTTGGTTTAGAAACAAGGATCCGGTTGACTCGCTTGGTTAGACATATATCAAGTCGCACTTTAAAACCCAAGAACTCTGGTTCTAGAAGAAGCCTATGTTGTTAAATCGTCACAAATCCCGATGCTAATGTGCTTGTAGCTTTGGCCTCACTTCGCCGCCGCCATTTTGTTTTGTTCTCGCCATCAAATCCTTTAGTCAAACCCGCAGCATCAATTATACGTATAGTTTATTTCCCCATTTGTGTTTGTCGCCTATTCTGATTGATCTAGTCCATGCCTAGATTAACGCACTTGTCAGATGTGATATGTAATCGTGAAGTTATGTATATTATGAAATGTATATGTCTGCCCCCTCCTCCTAGCACGAAACATGGAGGCCGCGGTTACAAGCAGCGAGTTAACAAGTCAAAACAGAACATTCACCGGGTTTATAATACACCGCTCTTTATATCAGATGCCGGACCTTTTGTATAGTTAGAAGAACAACATTAGTGTTTTTTGTGGAGAGCTGTTCTGTGTCCTCGCGACCAGTTGGCAAAGCGTGTAAAATAATCTACGCAGCTCCTGTCCGCCAGCGTTGCTTCATGTTGCGTAGAGATTATTTTCCAGGCTTTGCCAAATGGCCATCACTGCTATCCCCTAATCTGCATCTGATGTGAAGTACACTGGCTCTAATGTGTTACATATAGAAGCAGGACTGTGCTTTTTACTAAATCATTGGATTGTGCTCTTTCAAATTTGGTGGGGATTTGTTTTTGGACAGCCTTTAAAATGCAGTTTTAGTTGTCCTTTGAAAATATTTCCAGTCAGGTTCTTACTATTATAAAATCATACAAAATACACATGGGCTTACACAAACATTATAAGAATAATTTATAATGGTGCTATTGAGAGTGGTACTAATAGTAAATATTTCAGTTACTTTTATTTTGGCCAAACCAGTGGTTATGGTGTTTTTTAGTTTTTTTTGTAAGCGATGTTAATGTACCTTATATGATTTTATTGTGGGCTTTTATTAATTATATATTATGTTGAATGTCACATTGTTGAAGAAACCCTGTAAATTGGCCAGAACTTTAAGTCCACTCTAGTGTACTTTGGTATTATGTGTACATTAGAGCAGGAGTTTTCAATCTTCCAAATGCTATGGACCCCCAAATATATTGATATTTATTTAGCATGGGACACCATCCTAAAATTTTAAATGGCACTTAAGGCAGCTATATATTTATATCTAAAAAGACCTTATTTATAATGTGGAAAAATGTATATTATAACCGTGTTGCGTTTTTTTTAGTACTGTATTAAATCAAAATGTATTCATTTAAATTTATATTTTATAATGTTTTTATTTTAATTATGTATTTTTATTTTTTATTTAATTCAATAAAAAATATTTTTTATCAATTTATCATTTTAATCAAATTAGGGATGTCAATATTCGCAAATTCCTATGATCGATCGTCATTTAAATTAACGATGAATTTATCGATTAATTGTTAGCATTAATGGCAAACAGCATTACTGGGTCTGCAAATGCTGCTCAAAAAGGTATGTTCCTCACCAAATTAATAAGAATGTTTTTTAATCTAAATAAAGAGTCAGTTGGATTGTTAAATATTTTGATGAGATTGACAAATTAAATTAATTGTTTAATATATAAATATAACATATACATTTGTCACCAACGCCACCTCAGATGTGTGCTTGTCAGAATGTGTGACTGTTGTGAACGTGCTGAAAACGACAACTAAACCCAATGAATTCTGAATAACTGAATAATATGAAATGAATAACTGTTGAGCACTTTGGTAGCGTTTATTTAACTCAAAGAAACTGTGCTGGATGTGTTTAAAAGAATAGTCACCCAAAAAAGAAAGTTACTCACCCTCAACAATCCTAGGTGTATATGACTTTCAGCCAAACACAATCAAACTTATATAACTTTGTAATGGCATTATTGCTGTTTCTAAATGATATTCACTCTCCCGGGTATCTGATAGATCACAACACTGGAGTAGAGAGGACCATGAATTGGCATCATGCAGAACAGTGACAGGAATTTAAAACTGTGAAGAAATAAAGCTAATTAGCCTAACTTCTGAATAGATATAAAGGGATGCACTAGGAGCTGCCTGTGTGCACAATATCTCTTCTCTTGACTCTTTGTGACCTGCACTTTTCAAACTGTCACAGCTTTAAATGTGTCCTTCTGCACCTGGGATGCACATAAGCGATGTGTGCTGCTCTCTGTGGTAGCCTTTCATATGATAGTTTTGCATTCTGAAAGATTATAATTAATAACCTTGTTATTGTCTTATGTCATCTATAATATCTCACTGCCCCAATTAAAAAGCTGTACAAAACATTTTAAATAAATTTCTTTTAATTGTATAGAATACATTGTTTTTCAGAAATGTATTTTATAAGAATACAAAATTTACATTTGTTTTTAATATTTAGCCTAGCTTGATTATACTTTAGGTTATTTATGTGCTTTCAACATAAACATTAAGTGTTTGAAACAATAAGAATCTTATAAATATAAAGAAGAAAAGCATCTTTATTTAGATTTATCTGCTTTAGCTGCAGTTCACAACTTGTTTATTTTAAAATCATTTTGATTTTATGAATGTAGTTGAGTGGATGTCACTTATGATGTTGCTATGGATGAAACCTCTAGCAAAACAGAAACAGTAACAGCATTTATAATGCATCACCATGGCAACCAGTCGCAACTACATTTCCCTGGCATTTGAAATGTGTTTTAAGTCATTAATGGCTTTTATTGATAAATCGGACTTGGCAAGCAGTTGTCTTAAGTCTTTCTGTAGTGATAAAAACAGTTTAAATGAGAAAGTTAGTTTTGTTTTCTGTTGAATTGAATACTGTTAGAACGTCTACATATTGCTTTTCTGATTGACGTGCGACAAATGTCCATCTTGTCTAGTGTAAACATGGGTCATATTTTCTGTTGATATTTGATCATTTAGGAGGAGACCCCAATATCATTATTATCCTTAATGAAAAACACAACAACTAGAAAAACACAGCTGAGGGAATACCGCCTAATTGACTGACAAACATGTAATATTAGTAACTGCACTTATAAATGCAAAACAATAGTAGTTTTATGATAAATTAACTTTCAAATCAGCTACTACTCTCAAATGTTAGTCTGGTCTGGAGCCGTGCCTGGTCTAAATGGGTTTTAATACTAGCCCGTCACAGAAATTTCTGTCATGCTTAAAACACAGTAACATTTCAAAGGAAACAACCTATACCTCAGCATTATGTTCTCTGTTTTCACTCTCTCTTTCACTCTCTCTTTTCAGTCTCAGGACTCACCTTACTCAATGAGCGTACAGCGCAATGTCAGAGCGCTCTGGGCAAACGGCAAAGGGGAAGGATGGCAAAACCAAGTATGCGTCTCTCAACCTGTTTGATACCTACAAAGGAAAGAGCCTTGAAGCACAGAAGCCTGTTGGTGAGTTAAAGCTTTTAGGATTTATTGTCGTGAACGTTTTGTTGTCTAAACTAATTTATGTCTATCTGTTTTTTATGGAGTAGGGATGGTAACGATTAATCAACAATAATTTAATTGATAAAACTTATCTATTGTCGATTTAGCAAGGTCATGTGCTACGCGAAATTTTAAAGCAGACACGAGGAAAAATAAAGCGACCATGCTGGAGACCATTTTGCGTTACAAAATAGTTACACCTTCATGACTACACATTTACTTGTGCATTCACAGCCTTGTTTTTATGTGCAAATGTATTGTTTATTTTGTGTTGGCCTATATCTGATTGATCTCAGATAGGATTGATTAAAAGGTTAGTTCACACAAAAATGAAAATTCTGTCATTAATTACTCACCCTCATGTTGTTCCAAACCCATAAGTCCTTTGTTCCACAGAACACAAATTAAGATATTTTTGATGAGATCTGAGAGCTTTCTGTCCCTCCATTGCAACTTTCAAGGCCCAGAAAGGTGGTAAAGACATAGTTAAAATAGTCCAGTGGTTCAACTACAGTGCAAAAAAGCTGTTGCATATTAAGAAAATATAGTCCTATACAGTGTGCAATTTAAGATCATAATCTGCCTGGGCTTTCTGAAACAAAGCGGCCTCGTGTTCATTGATTTCGAAGTTTCTTAAATCCCACTCTGCATCACTCTAGCATTATTTAAACATTTTTCAGTTGTCAGCATTGTAAAGGGGAGCTTACTGAACTGTTGAGGTTTGAGTTCTTCTTGTGATCTTCGCTTTCCCTACTTATGTTTTATTCAGTAGCCGAACTACTAGGCTAACTACGGAGCTGTCCCTGTTTTTACAAATAAAGTTCTCCCTGTGGTTCAGGCTGCTTTGCTCCAGGAAACAAATAGGGAATTGAGAGTTGGGACAGATACGTTTTTCATTATCTGAAACCACCAATGACTGCTCTGTGCATTGTTCAACCTATTTTGCATGGGCCAAGTCTGTCTTGAGAGTTTTATGGTGGGATTTTTTTTTTTGACCAACTCAATTACGAGTCAACCACTTGAAACAAATCCTTGTAAGATAGTTTTGCTCCTTTCACTGGCCAGTCAAGCATTCCAAAACCATAAGGGATGGAGTTTGATGTTCTCGCAGTCTCTTCCGCTCAGTCAGGCTGTGTCCCTTAAGATGGTGTTCGGTTTCTGTGCCTGTTTATTTACCTCCTCCTGTTCCACTTCTACTTTCAGTTGCCCCTCGTCATGGCTTACAGTCTCTTGGTAAAGTTGCCTCTGCACGGCGCATGCCCCCCCCTGCCAGCTTGCCTAGTTTGAAGGCAGAGAACAAAGGTAACGACCCCAACGTCTCGCTCGTTCCCAAAGACGGCACAGGATGGGCAAGCAAGCAGGAACAAGCAGACCCAAAGAGGTGAGGGATGTTCACGTCTGAAGGAGCTACTTTGCTTCATGATGTTGTATGTGTAATTCAATGCAGAATAACAATAAAATCTCTACCAGCTCCATCACCATCAGTATAACTCTGCACTTTGAAAAATGCGACAATTAACTGACAATGTGTTAAAATGGTACATTTTTTTCACGATGGACCACCCAGATTGTTAAATTAGATTTTTGTAGAGAGTAATCATATCACGTCAGGTTTTGATTGGACTGTTTAAAACATAATTATCTTCAGTGACCTTTCACCTTCTGCTGTTTGTGTTAATACAGTCTGATTGGGTACATGTCCATGCCTGCCATCTAATGCTTGTTGTTTTGGTTCTGATCTTTTCTGTAGTACCGATGTATTGTCAGCAGCGCAGCCGGAGTTGCAGCCGCCTGTGGCCTCACAGACGTCTGTGCCGAGCGTGCCGAGAACACCTCCAGCTCAAGAGGTGCCATCACACAAACATGAATAATCTTCAATATTATGCATGTTATTTAACATGTAAACTTTTAGTTAATTAGGTCTGTCCCTTACAGCTGTACATGTTGTTGTTTAAGTCATTCCACATCTTTAAATCAATACACTTTTTGGCATAAATGTTTTTGCTTGTTACTCTGGGACTTTGTTTGGTTCTTGACACTTTTTTGCATGTCTCTTAGGCCCCGACTCAAGCTCTAGCCGTAGGACCAAGGTCCTGGGCACCGGCCAGTGTTACACTTGGAGTACAAGGAGATGGTAAGAGATAACAACATGGAGTTCATAGAGTACTAGGGCTGTAGTCAACCAAAGAAATCCTTAGTCAACCAAAGTCTTGTCCTGCGCAATGATTAGTCGACAAAAAAAACAAAACTTTGTTTTGATTGAAGATTTTTTAAACAATTGTCATAGAGCATTTATAAAACAACAACGAAAAAACATCACAAATAAATAAAACTACAATAATAATACAATTCTTTGAAGATTAAGTGATTTTTTTTTTTACTGAAAAAGTGAGGAGCACTGTCCTAGGTCTATGCAGTAACAATCGCGCACCTGATCACACCACACGCTACAAAAAAATAACTGCTGTCTGCCACATTATGAAAAATCCTAACAAAAGCTCTCGTTTATACAGGCTGTATATTCTTCTTTACTTACAAAGCTATGGGTTAATTTTCATCCAGACAATCAAGGCGTTTTAAACAAATACACAAAGAAACCCAAATAGCCTAAAAAAAAAAAATCCAAATAATAATTGGCAGTATTTTGGAAGGCATATAGGTTTATTTTTATTTTGTTGCATTATTTAGGCTATTTTCAAATGCGTAAAGTGTACAAATAAAAACGAAAACATATTAAGAAAACACACTCAATTGAGTCAGCATGATGTAGCCGTTAAAAGGACTGCTCACGTCTTTTGCGCGCTCAAGTTCGATTTCAAATATAGGTGCGCGGGCTCATAATGGAGCAACGCGTTCGCCTCCCTCCACAGTCTTGTCGTCTTTGTTTTAAAATGCATCCAGACAAAAGATTTAGATTTCTTGGACATTTTGTCGACTAAAGCCAAAACAAGCAGCGTTCGAACTGACTGAATACAGCATCCCTTACTGAGCGCGAAGCAGCAGTGCAGCCGGCCACAGGTGCGTTCCCGAGTGTTCTATGTGTTGCGCTAAACTGTGGCGCAGTTACAAAAATAGCCTAAATTAAAGCATTTAAAGTTGGGGATAAAACATAGGCTAATTATATTTAGAATACAGTAATAAATAACTGCTTATAAAGGAGTAAATATCAAGGAGTAAATCATTAAAACATTTTTAAAAACATTGTTTTTCACAGGTGGAAAGGGATCAAACCAACAGTCGCCATTCTCTCGCGAGGAATTTCCCACCCTGCAGGCGGCTGGAGACCAGGACAAAGCTGGCAAAGAACAGGCCACTGCAGATCAGTGGTATGGGCCAGGACCAAGCCTCCGCCCCCAGAGTAAGCATGAGTGCCCTGTTCTCCTTTCCGTAACTGTTGTGGTGATTTGTCTTGGAGCATGTGATATATCTGTTAAATTCTAATGCTTCTGATTCTTGTTGGTTCACACATTCAGCGGACTCTCAATAAACTATTTTTTGTTCTAGACGTAACAAGTTGGCGGGATGGTGGGGGCCGGGCATTGGCACCCACCCTGGCTGGGGAGGCAGTTGCGGAGGGCGGTGCTGGGGGAAATATGGTGATGGAGGGTGCTGCTGGGGCCCCTCCCATCCCACAGCAAAATGCATCGTCTCATGGGCTGTCTAGAAATCCCTCAACCAGCAACCCCGCACTTCCCCTCCCCCAGCCACCTATTGGCCCGCAATTCCAGGCTTACAGAGGGATCATACCTCCCTTCGTAAGTGTGATCATCTCTAGAGAATGACAAAATGTGTACAATTTTGATTGATTAATGTGTTCAGTGCATTCATAACCTTTCTGTTCTGTCTGCATCTTTATCTCTAGATGTATTCACCATACTTGCCCTTTCCACCCCCCTATGGTCCACAGGGACCTTACAGGTACCCACCCCCAAACGAGGCCCCTAGGTAAGATTATTTGCGAGTAGAAATACTACTACTATTCATTTCCGCTGTTATCTAGTTGACTTCCTTAACCGTCTTCTGACTTCTTGCCAGGTTTTCTCGTTCCCAGGGTGGAGTAGGGCCAGATGGGCGGCCGTCTGGAGGCCCCCGGGGTGAAGTGGTAAAACGCCCATCCATCCTCAAACAGGATGATCTGAAGGAGCTGGATGAGCTGGACCATGATGGAGATGAGGGCTGGGCTGGTAAGAGCAAAGCTTTCAGTTCTTCTGACATATTAAGAGTGTAGAAGATTCTTTTGATTTGTTATATATTGCATAATTAGGCAAGTTTATGAAATAGGTAACTTGCATACAAGGAGACAAATTTTTTTTAAAGTTAAACCCAGCTTTTTATCTTATTATTTGGAGGTACAACATATAACTACACTGTCATAACCTTTTCTTGATGATTTGCTTTGCTCTCAGGAGCCCAGGAGGAAATCGACTATTCTGCAAAGTTGAAGTTCAGCGATGATGAAGGAGAGGATGATGGGGGGGAAGAAGAACGGACTGAACACAAAAATGGAAACCGGTAAAGAATTCCGATATTGGTTGATTACTTTTAACTGTTCTTTTTGCTCTCTGAAGTCCTTTTTGTAAACTTTATATTCTGCTGCAACAGGGAGTCAAGGGAGCAGCAGAGATCCCAAGATGGACCTGCACCAGTTTCACGTTCCCGGGCATCCGACAGTGGAGGGGATTCGCGCCGCACCCCTCCTTCCAGTGCTGAAGATGGCTCCGCATCCCCCTCCAGCAAGCCATGCTGGGGTGAGGAGAGTGGAAGCAGCTGGAACAGCCAAGCAAATGCAGGATCTTATCAGGTATTAAACCCATCTCCCCATGCAGGTGCAGATGTTTCAGATCCTTCAGTGGTACCCCCGCATTTGCCAAATAATGTGCAGTCACTGTGAGGACAGGAACGTGCTTGTAGTGTTTCCTGGATGACTCACTGATTGGTGCGTGTACCCCTATGCAGAGGTGTGGGTCTGGACTAGGTGGTCCAAGGGAGGAGCCCTCCCTCCCACCAGGTCCAATTCTTGGACAAGGGCCCTACTCCTACTACCGCCAGGTATATGGGAAAGGAGTCCAAGAAATAGGACGGACGCGACATCAAGCTCTAACAAAAGCATGTTGGTGTTGATGACGATGTGGTTACCATTGGTGAACTTTAATTACTAACCCACTTTCAATCAACAGGACCGGCCTTCTAACCAGTCGCCAATCTCCGGCCCAATCCTGGCCCCCCAGAAGCCCAACGGTGCCCAGGCACAACAGCAGGTGGGGGCGATGCCTGGTGGGCTGACCCCTCCTCCCTCCAATGCCCTGCACCCCCAGCAACAGGGTGAGGATGAGGATGAGACATGGCGGCAACGAAGGAAGCAGTCGTCAACCGAGATCTCTGCTGCAGTAGAGCGGGCCCGTCGTCGGCGTGAAGAGGAGGAACGGAGAATGCAGGAGGAGCGCCGTGCTGCATGTGCTGAGAAGCTCAAAAGACTTGATGAAAAACAGCAGCAGCAACAGACAATGAAACCCAGCAGCCCCAGTGACGTTCCAGCCAACAGCCCTAGTCCTTCCTTGTCTGCGCCTGCCTCGTCTCCTAATGCCAGTCAGCCATCGTCACCCTGTGTGGACACTGAAGAACCTCCTCTGTCGTCCGTTCAGGGAAGCGGTACAACATTGGGACCGAATATTATTAACAGACAGAGGGCTGGCAGCAACAGCAGTCATGACTCCAATACTGGTTAGTTTCCATTATAGTTTTCATCTTTTCTTGATGAATGTTTGTTGTAGAAAATGAGCAAACCATTTCAGTCTGTTTCCTCTTCATTCAGAGTCCCAGCAGCCTCAAGCCACCCAGCATCCACAATCCTTGGATGTCCCAGTGCCTGGAGAAACCAAGGAGGAACCTGCGGTGGGCGGGCCACACATCCGTGGCCCTAGAGGTGGAGATGACTCTATGAAGTTGGTTGAAAGTGTTGCTGGAACAGGACGGCAGGGGAGTGGCCCACCTGGGCAGGGCTTTTCCAAGTATCAAAAATCTCTTCCTCCTCGTTTTCAGAGGCAACAGCAGGTTTGTTTTGTCTCTATATATGGAAAAAGTCATATCCATTATATACAATGTTTATAATGGCAATGACTCACAGTTCCAGTGAATGTATTATATACAAGGAATGTCAATTTACACAAATTTCCATTATCATTCCATTATTGTCTAAATAAAGGACTAGTAGGATTGTAAAACGAGTCTATGTGATTTGATCATGTAATTAAATTACTTGGTTGTATTAGTCCCGTTATATTTGATTATTAAATATCAGCAATGCCGCCTCAGATGCGTGCTGGTCAGAATGTGTAAATCCTGTTGTGGTCATGCTCTATTGCAAATTATTAAAATAGTGTTATCATGTTATGTAACATGACAGTCCCAATCATAGTTATTATTAGTCGTGCATTGATGTTTGTCCTGAGCGTGCTGAAGCTGATGCACTGAATTTTACTACTGCATTAATTCTTAACCAAATGCATCCTATTGACCATTTCACAAGATGTAAACAACACTGGTCCAGAAGCACTTCCTGTTTCAGTTTTTTAACACTACATAAAAGCTGGGATAAAATACAACCAACAGAACATTTAAAACTGAATCAAAAGTTAAACAAACATCTTTAAGATGTTTTCTTTACATGTGAAATAAAGAAAACAGTTACAAACTGAAACAGGAAGTGTTTCTGGACCAGTGTTGTTTACATCTTGTGAAATGGTCTATATGAGATCAATCAGATATAGGCCTAAACAACATAAACATAATATAACATTTACATTTGCACAAAGCAACAAGGGTGTGAATGCCCAAGCAAACGTGTAGTCATGAAGGTGTAGATGGTGAAGATGCATTATAAATGTATAGCTAAAACACATTACAAAGATTGTGTACTGTGAAATACTTAATTGTAGAGTTAGACTGTTGAGCAGTTTTTATCTGGCACCTGTTTTAATCCCCATCACACTGAGTCTGCATTTCCATAGTTCATTGTACCGGAGTATAAAATCAGCTTTTTTTGTGTTTTAAAGAAAAAATATCTTTAACACAATAAAAGCTGAGTTTCTTTATACTCTGAGACTGAGGTTAAAGTCTGTCAAACATTAAAAACGTTCAATAAAAAACATGGCTTATGTCATTTGTGGGCAGGAGCAACTTCTCAAACAGCAGCAGCAGTGGCAGCAGCAGCAGCAGCAGCAGCAACATAACCAGGTTGCCCAAAATCAGCTTCAGTCCCAATCTCAGAATCAGCAGGGCCCCTCACCAGGTACCACACCACAGTCTGGGCCTAAACAGCCAACCCTTTACCCCCCTGGCTCAATGGGGCGCCCTCCACCTCTCACTATGAACTTTGATCCCCGCTGGATGATGATGCCATACATGGACCCCCGAATGATGCAGGGACGTCCCCCACCCATGGACTACTACCCTCCCAGCATGCATCCTTCTGGTTAGTAAAAAAAACCAACAACAGATAAACTGTGAATATTTTACCAATGTTTTGTTGTCCAGGGATGATAAGGTCTTTTGTGTTTTAGGGATGATAAGTCGAGAACGTTCTGATTCTGGTGGCTCTGGGTCAGATCCGTTTGATAGACAGCAGCATAGCGGACCCCCTCATCCTCATCGTGGCACACCACCCATGGATCCCAAACTGGCTTGGGGACCGGAAGTTTTTCCTGGGGTACTGAGGGTCGAGGTCTAACTTCCCCTTTACGGCAGAAAGCTGTCGAGGAAGAGGAGGCTGGCAAAGGTCAAAGGTAACAAGACGCCATTTCAAACATTTTTTATATTAAAATAGAAAGTAATTGCATTAAACTAAACAGCTTGAGTTAAGATTCTTTATTAATGAATTTTAATGTTGAATAACTTTGCAAGCTGTTCATTTATAGCATTTTGTTAGACTTTTCTTTTCTTTTTAAGCATGACATGTTTTTTTTCTTTCTAAATGTTTCTAGAAGTGACACTCCTCCAGTGCGTATGCGAGAGGGAGGAACGGCTTCCATCCAGCCGCCTGGTGTGGCTCCCAGCTCTCCATCAGGCTCATCCAACCAAACCCCACCTCCTCTGGGGATTCAAGTTGGTGGCCAGGGTGCTAGCCACCATACCCATCATCAGCCCTTTATGGCTGGGCGAGGAGGTTACAGTAGCTACCCTGACAGTGGATCCAGAATGGGCCCCCTCCTGCAGCAAAGGGCCAACAGTGGAGGGACACTGCATGGTTTTGGCCATCAGGAGAGTAGTCAACAGAGCCAAATCTGGGGGACTCCTCATCCCCATTATGACCGTAATGGCCGTTCTGATCACTCTGCCGTGGAGGCCAATTCACATCTCCAACATCATGGTCCTCCTACTCATCCTCCTCATTTCACTCTTCATCCCCATAAGCAAGAGAATGGCAGGGAGCGAGAAAAAGTGGGGGAGCCAAAAAAGAGTGACCCATCACCTCCACTACATCAGCCGTCCCTCTCCTCTTCCTGTTCATCGTCATCATCGTCATCTTCCTCAGCTAGAGAAGATGGCAGTGGAAAACAGTCCCTACATAATCAAGTCACACCACAGCATGAGCAGGATACTGGATCTGCTCATGCTTCAGGAAGGAAACAAGAGAAGATGGGAAATGCACATAATCAGCCCCAACAGCATTCTGTGCAGCACCATCATCCTAAAGCCAACCCTCGCATTCGGGAGCACAAAACTGAGACACACTGGGGCCCAAGGCCTGGTAGCAGTAGCATGGGTGGGGGCTCAACCCACAACAGGAAGGCAGGCTCTGGAATGAGTGGAAATACTGAAGAACCTGCAAATCAGGGGACTGAGAACAAATGCTTTACTCAATCAGATGGCATCACAGTCAAGCGGGCAGGTCCTATTAAGAGACCAGTGCTAAAAGAGATGAAAAGAGAGGGTGGTGAAGGAGGAGGAGAAAAGACCACTGGAGGCTCTGGTAAAGATAAAGAACAAGATGCTAGCCAGACCACAACCAAACAAGAACCAGCATCTGGGGCTCAAGCCTCCTCAGCACCCAGTGGAAAAGATGATGCAGTCTCATCAAATAAATCCAGAACTGGCGGAAAAGAGCGAGGCAACGCTGGGGGTACAGGTAAAGGATCTAAAAACGGAGAAAGCTCCATTCAGAATTCTGGCTATTCAGCTCCTCAATCCAGGAGGGAACGAGAGCTTTCTTCTGAAAGAGGAAGCACAACTTACCATGCATCCTCATCCAGAGGTAGCCGATCCAACCGTGGCCGAGGAGAGTTCTTTGGCCGAGGCCGAGGCTACAGGGGCACTTACACTGGCAGTGCAGGTGGAGGTAGCCGTGGGAAAGCAGGTGGCAGAAGCAGTAAGGACTATAGGTCAGCAACTAACAGTGGCTACCACCATGCACCTTCTAATCAAGAATACAAGCGGGAGGCATCATCTGGCAGTGGTAGGCACGGACATGGGGGCTCTCAGCCAAATCCGGGACGTGCTAGGAACCGAAGTGAGACTCGAAGTGAAGGCTCTGAATATGAAGAGGTGCCAAAGAGGAGGAGACAACGGGGATCTGAAACGGGCAGCGAGAGTGCTGGTAGTGACCTTGTTCACTCAGACAAGGAAGACCGCAAGCTGAACATCAAGACTGGCACACGAGGAGAGAACTCTACAACAGGCCTTTCTTCTTCAGCTCCAATCAGAAACTCCCAGACTAGAGTGTTCACTCCAAGGGGAGTGCCATCAAGACGTGGTAGAGGTGGAGGTGGTGCTGGAGGGGGTCTCCATAGAAGTGGAGGCACTGCTGGAATGTCTGGTGGACATAGATCTGGACCTGCCTCTGCTTCTCATGGCTGGTCTACAAAATCTGCAACTGTGCGAAAGCAGCATACATCCTCACAGCCATCCCCTCCTAAAGATTCAGGCCGTGGAATAAATGCTGACAAGAAGAAAGCTGCAGACCTGAATCAATCTCAGAGTCAAAGTGCGAATCCCTCCGCACCTAATCCCTCTGTGCCTACAGCTATCCAACAAGGGTCCACTGAGAATGGAAGTGTTGGAGCCCCTCTGCCCTCAAGTAATGCCCCTTCAAATTCCACTGGTGCTCCTAACCAGACTCTTCCTCAGTCTACCCAAGACGTACGAAGTTTCCCTAACAGGGGATTTGAGCGGCCCCCTCGTCGTAGGCGCCACGGACGATCCCAGCATCAGCAGGACAAGCCTCCCAGATTCCGCAGACTTAAGCAAGAGCGAGAGAATGCAGCCCGTATAAATGGAAGCAGTGGAATTGAAGTCATACCGGGACAACAGCAGCCCGCTGCTTCACCGTTGCAGAATTCCCTGCAAGAAACCAACAGCACTCCCAATGCCTCTGCCCCAGCTGTGGCAAATGCAAACCACAGTGTGTCTGCAACTTCTAACAATAATAATAATAGCAGCAACCTTGGGGCTGGAAATCAAAACTTCAATAGTCACCACCACCACCATCACTACCAGGGCAACTCCCAGTCACACCCTCAGCACCATCACAACCATAACCCAGCTGGGGGCGCCAAATCTCCCGACGTCTCTAACCAGAACTCTGACCAGGCAAATGAGGAATGGGAAACCGCCTCAGAAAGCAGTGATTTCACAGAGTTTCGAGAAAGAGAGGGTGGAGGAGGGAAAACGTATTCTTCGCATCATCATCATCACCACCATCCATCAGGAAGAAGTGGTGGAGGCAACAGTGGTGGTGGCGAGAGAGAGATGACGGCTAAAGAATTGGCCACCAACAAGAGAAGCTTCTCCAGTCAGCGCCCTGGAATGGAGAGGCAGAACAGAAGGGTGAATACCGGTGGGGGTGGGGGTGGAGGAGGAAGAGGCCCCAGGGCTCCGCCCGGTGCTGGTGGGGCAATGGGTGGAGCTGGTGCTGGCGGGGGCAATCGTGGTGAGAGGCGTGGAAACTGGCCCTCTCCTAAGAACAGGAAGTGATTTTGTTTTTGTTTTTGGAAATGTTTAAAATGCATCCCTCTATCTTTGGCCACTCTTTTCTGTAAAACCTCTACCCCCTTAACATAACACTTTATTATTGTAAAAGATTAGTTACCCAGACCATGTACTTTTGGTTTATAGCTTTTTGTCCCTTAATTGGAAATTCACACTCCCACAGATCCTAAACTACTCCTTGAGATTTTACATACTACACCCCATTTTAATGGAAGTATTTCCTGACTGAAAATGCATTCAACCACATGACCCATTTATGTTTGCATATACAAGCACAATATTACATCAACCTGACAAAAATGTGCTTGAAGTATGCTGGGCACGTTTCATATATTTATGTAAGAACTGTGGCTTGAAGTATATATGAAAGCTAAGGTTGATATTATGTACTTGTGTATTCACATCACATGTTGGATTTTTGGAAGTTGCTCTTTTAATGAGAACAAATGTATCATAGATTTGTTTTTCCCCTCATTGTGTTTTGAATTTCTCCCTATGTTCATTTCCATTTCAACCTCTCTTTAAAGGTGAGGATATATCTTTTTTTTTTCTTCTGCAAAGCAGGTCATTAAAATGTATTTTTAAATAGAATCCCCTTCATTTTTGGTTCAATCTTGCGTACTAATGTGCTTGCCCCACTAAGTATTACACCACAGCTCACTTTGTTTCGTTTTTTTTTTTTTTTTTTTTTTTTTTGGAGGGGAGGGGGGAATATCAATGTCATGCCCACTTTTTCAGAACAACATGGTGTAATTTTTTTTCCCTTATGTTAAATTCACAGGCCTTCTCTGCTCATTGCTTTGGGTTTTCAAATAGTTTCATTTGTGGTTTTGGCCTCGGCATGGAATTGTAGACTATTAGTGCACATTATACGTCGTTGGACGGTGATCTTAAATGAAGGTCCTTCAAAAGTTCCTCTTCATGATCACATTGTTTTAAGGCCGTTTCTGTTGTGAGCAAAACCAAATGACTCTTAGCCTAAGTGTCAGATCCTCATTAAATTAGTTTTTTTTTTTTTTGTTGTTGTTGTTGAGAACATGCGTTACAGGTTTTCTTGTCTTGCACTTATATTAAGCCAGTAAACTCCTAAAATCTCCTTTAGATTAAAGATTGTTTTTGTTTTTTTTCTTTCTCCAAATGATTAGCTGTATATTGGGCATCTTATTTGACTAGGTGTCATACTGCAGTTCCAGGTTATTGAACATGAAAAGTATTGTGCTATTGTTATATTCATTTACCAGTTCTTGGGCGTGTAGAGAATCGCTCTTTGACTACCCTCTGCATTGTAAATTCCCTCATTTTTTTATTTTTTTAAACAAAAGAAACTTACACAAGCTCTTCCTCCTGTGTGTATTCCCAAAGTCCCTCAAAACATGCATCAGAACATGAGCAGATTTCTTGCTCATATCCTCGGACTGATCTTCTATATACCAGTCATCTCATTGAGACACAAGTCAATGCCAAGGAGTCTGTGGCCCTTTTTTGAGTAGTGTTACAAAAAAAAAATTGAAACAAGACATTGGTTCAATGTGCAATATGCCTGACGTCAAACAAAACCTACCCATCCAGGGAGCCTGAGCCCAGGTTAACAAGAAACCACAAATGCTTGACGTCTAAAAGAAACGGATCAAAGCATTGTTCCCTCCTCATTTTGACCAGCATCTGTATCCTAATGGTGTAAGTTGGGGTTTGTTTGTTTTCTGGAAATGCCTTGGTCTAATGAATAGCTTTGAAATATGTAGGGCTTTTGAATGAAATGTTTGTGAGTAGGGCATTTAAAAAGTGTGTGTGTGAATTTATATCTGATCTCTACTTGTAATGTGATTTTTTTGAGGGTAGAACACTTTGTGAAAGGCGAACATAAGTCCCAATTGCCCACTTTTTCTGACACTATTAGGATGTTTATTTTATCTAGGATATTTTCATTATATACATTGTGTGTATATGTTAATCCAAATGAAGTGCAGTGGAAAAAAAAGGTTAAATCAATATATCTATATATTTTCCAATCTTCTAAGGAAAATAAGTTAAATGGTTTATTTGACTTTACTTGCAGACATTTTACCAAGCATGGTTTCATCCTCCGATACAGCTTGGTCAGTCTATTCGTTGGAAGCCATTCTCTTATTGGCTTTCAGTGCTGTTTATCATCCCTCTTAAACTTAATACATTGATGTGGTCACATTATATGTACCAATATTTGAATAGAAATGTGTATTCCTTGAAATACTCAGAGATTGTATTATACTTCTAACTATACCAAGGTACCTGAAGTTGTTGCTGCTGTCCTAGCATCTATAGCTTATTATTGGAACCTTGATATACACACATGTATGTATATTGGTATGCATCTGAGTTTGTCTGCCCCAACTTACATTCCCACACACAGTTGTTGCCATTTTTAAGTTCAAGGGAGCAATGTACAAGCAGAGAAGTGTCTTATTATAATAAAAAGTATACAGAGAAAAAGTTAAATAAAAATCTTTTGTTTAAATGGAAGATCTGTGGTTTGACTTCATTTCACCAACATAGTGTCATTAAGAGTTTTTAAAAGGGGAATTCAATTTTTCTTTCTTTTTGCTTGCCATGTCCATTGTCATTCCATTGATGTGTGTATATAATATATTTTATGTATATACACCTAAATTAGAATGAACACTTTTTTTTTTTTGAGAACAACTATTAGGGCATAGCGGGGCACAACGTAACACTTTTTGACTGTTAATTTGTGTAAATCTACTTAAGGTTTAGAGAATTTTTTTCCCCCCACATTAATTTCCCACATGTCTAGTACAATTATGTGGTTTTGTTTTATTAATACAGTGTATACTTTTTTCTTGATTTACCCTGAAAGAATGGAAGTGAAATGTGACAACATGCCCCCTAGGTGGGGTACATTGTAACATCACCATATAGCAGCTTAAAATGCTATCTGATAAAATAAAATAAAATATACAAGTCAAACCAAAATATTTTCTTAATAAAATACAATTATTAACTTTTTAATAATTAAAAATATACACATTTTCTAGGTGACAACAAACACCTGAAATCACAGCTATACAGCATAGTTCCAAACAAAATAATAATGAATCATTTATGAACATTGACTCTCAGTCTTTATTAACATGTTTCTCATGTTTTCTCAATAGATTCATACAAGTATAAAATATAATAGCATATTTCTAATAGGGGCACATTGTAACACAGTGTTGCAACATGCCCCACCTTCACAACTGGGGTTTAAACCCTGCTTGCTAGTGTCTTCTACTAGTTAGCGAAGCATTGAAGAACTATATCAACTGTTAAACAACAAATTCGAGATGAAAATAATATCAGATTTGTCTAATTTTAAATAAACACAAATAATAGAGATGAAAAATTAACTTAAGTAAGAAATGTACTTTTGCTATGGTTAAATAAATGTTCAGTGATATTTTAAAAAGATTTCGGAATTTTGGCGCAGTATTTTCTCTAGTGTTGAAATGGCAACTAAATACACCAAGTTTAGTGTAAGTATTTAAAACAAGTGTGTTACAACCACTGATCTATATAATGTCATTCTATATAGATCAATGGTTACAACTAGCTCCATGTTACGTTATGCCCCGTGCTCCCCTACTATAAAGTAAATAGATTTAATAAATGTTTTGCTGCATTCCAGGATGTAGAATTAAGAATATCTTTCCATATCTTATCATACATGATAAATGCCAGGTTTGCACTATTAGTCGATGACTTCAATATCTGAATATAGTAACATATAACATGAATACTTGGTTTATTCTAATCCAGATAAAGGCAAAAGCACTGAATGTGGAAAACTCCGACTATAAAGACTACAATTCCTAGTGGGCAGGATTGAGAGAGCGGAAGTGACCCGCCTCATGATCACGTGCCTAGAGCCGAAGCCTCCAATCAGCGTGCAGTCGTATCGCTGCGGCTAACATCGACCCCGGGAGATCCTTGAGGTAACACGAATAAGCGTTTAAATCAATGTAATGGACAGAAATATGTAGTAGTTTCGATATTTGTTTGTTTTTTAAGTTACTTTGTCAATTCGTTGTTCGTTTTTACGTGTTAGGACAATATCCGTTTGATAATTTATTTTAGAGGCAGTCGGTAAATTTGCTGCGGCCTAGTTTAAGCGTTAGCTAGCAGCGGTATGCTAACTCATCTTGCGTTAACTGAGTACACAAACTACAAAATACACATTTGACCAGATACAAACGTACCAATCATTTTAACGTACCGTATGTTTTTTGACTGCGGATTAAAAAATATGTCCATAAGTATTTTATTGACTCGCCAAAAACAATGAACACCTAAGCAGAAGAATATGTTAGCGTGCGTCAGGCCAGTCCAGTCAATTGTTTACGTGAAAACAAGTCAATTTGTTATAAACATGTACTTGGATTAAACGTGTTAACGCAGGATTATAACTCATTTGTATTGTATGTCATCATACAAATAAAGACTTTTTTTAGGCAGTAATAGTATTTTGTATCTGATATTTTATTCACTTAATGTTGCTCTCATCTCGTCTACAGTTTCCCAACATGAGTAGCTCAGAGGAAGTGTCGTGGATTTCTTGGTTTTGTGGTCTACGGGGAAACGAGTTCTTCTGTGAGGTTTGTATTCGTTCCTGATCGTCTCTTATTTTGTATAATAGCTATTAAGGCGTACCAGGGAGCGTTAATATTGATTAGAAATAAGCTACAGGGTTGAAATCTTACCAGACACGAGCACCGCCCTCTTGAGATGACAATAGGAGTTGTAATAATGTGTGTAGAAATATAATAATTTAAAGTACAAGCTTTCCCAGACCCCAACCTCAAATTAAAGGCATCTTTATAAATGGCAGATTTATAATATTTGATTTATGCATTATTATATTTTCTTCCTAATGTTTCTTTAATTTTAATCTATTTATATTAGTCTGTTTTAATTTAATCTTTTTAAGGTAAATAACGAATATTTTATAATCATAATTTAATTAATTTATCTATTTATTTATTTTAATCTTTTCGTTTATTATAGTTCTTCTCTAGACTTTCCACAGACCCTATGGGGTCATTAGGGGGTTTTGCACTGGAGAAAACTCCTGTTTCGTTGTTCCTGTAACTAAAAGTACTTGTTTTTTGGTGTGTTTGCACCGCAGGTAGCCTAATGGGAATGATTATAGTTCTAAGACACCTCTTGGGGGTACTAAATGACATGACGATGTTTAGCGATGCCGGCTAAACATAATGGTGTCTGTCAGCCACAACTCCTTTGTGGCCCCCTGGAGGTCCCTAAACCCCTGCCACAGAAAACCCTCTTTAACTGTCTCTGAATCATGTCAATCAAACTGTTTTGATGTAATCTGTCTTTTTCAAGAACATTAGATGAACCTGCTTTTATCTTCATATTTGTTGGAATGATGTACATCTCTATTTACTCCATACAGGTAGATGAGGACTACATTCAGGACAAGTTTAATCTTACAGGACTCAATGAGCAAGTCCCCCATTACAGACAAGCCCTTGACATGATCCTGGATCTGGAACCTGGTCAGTGATTTATTTTTTGACACAAACCCACTTTTAAAATTGCAGCTCGCAATTTATAAATCCGATCTTCCGGTGTGATGTCAGCCTTCTCTCTGGTGACGTATGCCAGACTTCTCAGTTTAGTCCAATTAAACTCTGCAGTTAATTGTAAAACAAAAATAAAAAAGGAGTGGGGGCAATTACACATTCAAATCTTTATCCGTCTAATTAGTGTTGTCACGGTACCAAAATTTCAGTATTCGGTACCAATACCAGTTAAAATTCACGGTTCTCGGTACCAATTTTGGTACCAAAGCTTAGTTTAAATTTACATATATTTAAGTGTTTATCACGGTTACAAGTATGGAAACTGTACATTTGTATTATAAACACTTTAGAAAAAGATTAGATAAAATGACCTAAAATAAACAATAGTATACACTAACACATTTTTAAAGTTGTTTGAAAAGTTTTAATCCATTATTTATTTAATGCACAATGAATTATGTGAACAAACATGAACAATCAGGTGTTTGTAATAAATAACATTTTCAAACATTAATTAATGTTGTAAAAATATATTGTTCACTCAATGTGTTGATAACTAAGTAATGTTGATGAATGGTATCTTTGTAGCATTACCATAAAACATGTTTTATTTGACTTGACTGTCCTTTTATTTAATCTAAAACTGCATTCATATTTGATTTTAAAAAGGCTTTTTAAACCTGCTGAGTTATAAAGGCAAGAATACACCTAGAACTGGCACTAACATTAAATGACAATACTAATACCAGTAGTACTCTGGTGTCGGGTGGATACTACTGTGGTCATGTACTCGTAAAACTACCCCGAAAGCACTTTAGAGGCCGTTCACATGTCGCGCGTGTTTTTTAATTATATTTTTGCGCGTGCTTATTCTTTCCAAAGCGCTTGCTCTCACGCGGCGTCTGTCGTTGCTATGCAACGCCAACGAGTTTTTATTATGAGCGCGCTTGAATCACGCCTATATTTGAAATTGCGAATTTGCATGTAATCGGCCTCTTATGGCAACGTGACATTAGCCTAATCCAAAATATTTCCATATGTGGCTCGTTCCTCCTTTCGTTTCAACAAGTGGATTCAGAGAGAGAGAGCCATATCAGCGTTATGAAGAGGACGCAACTGTGCACGTTTCAGACATCGCGTCTAGAACAGAACTGGATTAACCTGGTACTCGGTACCTAGAAAAGCTGGTACCGTAACATTTTTTTTTTTTAGTACCGACTTGGTACCGAAGTACCGAGTTTTTTGACAACACTACGTCTAATTAACAACTGTTGGATTGAAGTCACTGCCTTGAATCTTTTTACTTTTTCTGTGATTGTTAGAATGGGCCCATCCTTAAAAATATTTTGGTTTGCAGTAACAGCAAAAAAAAGGCTTTTTTTTTCCAAGATTCAATGAAAAAAAAAAAGTACAATTTTGGTCATGGCGATTATAAATTTAAACAATTTTGCATATTGTGACGTCATATTCTGACTGGGTCTTCAAACCGTGCATCCATCTTTTGTGAAAAAATTGATTTTTGAGACATAATTTTTCATTGAACCAATTTTCCATGTCTAAAGACATTTCCATTTTCGCCAAATATAGGCAAATCCACAGACAACTAACATGCATTAGGACTAACGTTAAAAAGGGCACTTGAGACACGCACAAGTCGGCAATATTTCTGATGATTTATTGGTGTGAAGTTTCATGCACAATGACAAACAGGAGTGCAACATTTATGGATTGACACCCCTGACATGGGATTATTTTATTTTATAATGTTTCCTGGGTTGCCTTTATAAATTTAGTATGTTTTTTAGATCAAAAATAGTCAAAATGTAGAAATAAAAGGCATTTTAGCCACTGGTTCGAACGCTCTGTTTGCTGTGTTTAACCAGCCGCTGCTGTGATTGGCTGACATGCTTGTCTTGCATATGAAATAGCTACATATTACATGTAAAACTCTCTTGAATACTTTTACCACAGCTATTAGACATTTTTGCTATTACAGCTATCGAGATTAACGAATCGTGAGAAGCGTTGGCTTATTTCCAGAGAAAATAAAATTAACCCATTTTTCAGAGGCTCGGATGAAGGAACTAAAAAATACTTTTTCTTAATTTTTTTTATTTGTTTATTTGAAAAGATGCATAATTCAGAACAAATGTAAGCGTATCCAAGTTGGTCACAGGCTAGCTTTCATCGGCAAGCGATAATATCTCTCTATGTAAAACTCAAATGGTGCTCGTGCGTTCGTTCTTCCTTGCTCAGAGAAAGGGAGGTAACCTTTCCCCCATATGACATCATACAGAGGAGATTCAATATATGCGGATCTGAGCTTTCATTTTCTTTAAGGCAGATAAATTATGAATATGTTTGAAATGCTTTTGTACACTCTAATTAAATCATACTAGAGATGACCTGCATTTCCCCATTTATTTTAGTCACCGTGAAATCATCTGAAAATAGTATTTTCAGTATTTATTATAGATGATTTGTGTTATTGTTATTTAAAATGCACAAATAATGTGTTCTCATGATCTTTAATCAAGTACAGTAATAACAATAATTCCAGCTATCTGTCATTCACATGAAACCATTGCAGCAGTTATTTATTCGATGAGCTGTTTCACTTGGAAATTCATCACAAGAAGAAAAAATCATTAAGATTTTTGTCATGCCACGTTGGGATATCCTAGCCCTTATATGGAGTTGTTATTGTGTGTGTCAGATGAGGAGCTGGAGGATAACCCCAACCAGAGTGACCTGATTGAGCAGGCTGCTGAGATGCTCTATGGACTGATCCATGCGCGCTATATCCTCACTAACCGTGGCATTGCCCAGATGGTACGTATTGTTATTTCATTAGAGGTAGACAATTAATTTTTCCGGCTTCATATGTAGTCTGATGTGCTTGTTTTCTCTTGCAGCTGGAGAAGTATCAGCAGGGAGATTTTGGCTATTGTCCTCGCGTTTACTGTGAGAATCAGCCGATGCTGCCTATTGGTGGGTTCTGACCCCATTTACTTTTTTTTTCTCTGATGGGTATTAGCTGATTTCACTAAAAAAGTACACCATCCCAGAAAGAAACACACTCAATATTGCATATTTAGATGTAATTGGTGGATAAAATGTAACTTAAAATGACAATACATATTAGTAGTATTGCTTAACCAGACAACGGTATTTACAAAAAGAGAGAGAGATCAGGTCGATATAGTCCATTCAACATAAGAAACTTGTAATTACTATCGGCTGAAAATAATCTTTATTGATGCTTCCTTATTAAAAAGTAATGCACTTCTTTGCTTCTGAAATGTGAGCAATCCTCAATCTGAATTCCTTATAGACAAAATCTGCTTTTGCCATACATGTTGTTTCCCCCCATTGAATGTACTTTCTTGATTCGACCCCAGCGATCACATGATGTACACCCCAGTGAGTGAATCTAGCGTCTGTCCGTCTGTGTCTCTCTCTAAGCAGGGCTCTCTGACATACCCGGTGAGGCCATGGTGAAGCTCTACTGCCCTAAGTGTATGGATGTGTACACGCCAAAGTCGTCCAGGCACCATCACACCGACGGAGCCTATTTTGGCACTGGCTTCCCCCACATGCTGTTTATGGTGCATCCCGAGTACCGGCCAAAGAGGCCTGCCAACCAGTTTGTGCCCAGGTTTGTCCTACCTTTTATATGGCAGTCACTTGCTGCATTGCCTAAATGGATTTTATGTTATCGCAAAAAAAAAATGTCATTCTCCTCTTGCAGGCTTTATGGTTTCAAGATTCACCCAATGGCTTACCAGCTACAGCTGCAGGCTGCCTCCACCTTCAAGAGTCCCGTCAAAGCGATCCGCTAAGAACCTAAGCAGGGCGGGATGGGGTGGGACGGGGTGTGTTGTGTGTCCGTCAACATGGCTTCACTCTTCTCCTACAATTTTAGATTCAACTAACATTCAAATATGGAGAGAGTGAGACTATGAAACACTCTGGGGAGAAATGAAAACCTTGCCTCTGAAATACTGTACAGAAAATGGGGTTTTCCGTGTAAAACAATTTCAGTTCTTAACTTTCACATAGAAGATAAAGTTATAATTAAAGATAGATTCCTGTAGGATGGCTCTGCTCCCTCTCTGGTCCTGTTTGTTTTAGTTCAGTAAAGTCATGTTCGTTTACAAGGCAATCTTGAATTGATAGTAATGTGATTTGAATATAAGATATTATGGTTGATTGATCTTCAAAACCGCAGTTAAATCATCGTTCAATCCCCTCCTTTGTTCGACCAGATATTTGACTTACTTTAAAATGGCTGTTGCATGAAAAAAGCAGTATATTTTGGGATTCGTTTGAGTAATATTGCTGGGATTGTTAATGACTGTTCGACAGGCTGCAAGCTTTCAGTGCATGTATTAGTAAAGACCAGCAATGGGAAGACGCAAACGGAAACAGGAGACTGTCTCTGTCTTAATTAGACGAGTGTTGTTGTTTTTTTTACAATCAGCCCTGCACTTCTCTTCAGTACGACGCCAATCTGTTAAGTTCCTCCAGTGTCAAGATGACTTCAGAGAGTTTTTACTAGATTTACCACAGAACCACAAAGGATGTTTTTTTTTTGTTGTTTTTTTTTTTGGTATGGGCCCAGGTTTTTCTTGTTTAAAGTATTTCTTCTGGTAAAAAGGCATAAGAGTAGAATATATAAATCAGTTTGTTTGTTTTTTGTGAGTGATTTTTTTTTTTTTTTTTTTATCCTGTTGAATTTTTAATTTTTTTTTTTTCTTTACAGCTGTTGAGGAACCAGGGTTCAGAATTCACAATAAATGTCTTTTCCTATAAGCTGTGTGAGAGTCCTACATGTGTGTATATGTCATGTACTCTCATACATTTCTAAAATTGTATGGCTTCCATGGAGGGCAAACTGGTATACAAGATTTTGTGGTACATATTCCCAAGTCACGGAGTACTTGTATGATTATTTTTTTGGAACTTGATAGCCTCGAAGTTAATTCACTTTCATTCTATTCAGTTATATTGACAGTAGTGTCCTATTGGTGACGTTGTTGCATCAGACTATATGCCCTTTTACTCACTTCTGAATGGACCAGTTTTGGGTGGCATCTCTAACCCAGAATAAAACTTGTTCTGGAACAGGTTAGCAGTGTAAAACCCCACTAAAAATAGAAACAGCTGAACAAAGTCATTTTCCTTTTAATAAACACTTAGATTACTTTTGTTTCGCCTTTCCTCTTCATCAATGAGTACCAAGCTTACTGAACAGATTATTACAATAAAATGCTAACATGACAGGATAACATTTATTTTGTAAATAGACACCCAAACTACATAAATAGTCAACAAATAATCATTAACCAATTTTTCAACCCATTTCAACAGAATTTAGAATAGCAATTTGTCATTTGAACAAAAA
>NW_024121233.1:12009052-12345687 GCF_016745375.1 Pimephales promelas
GAACTGCAGGTGATCCATATTACATATTGCTATCCAGAACTGACAGTAATTTACAGATTTCCAACAAATATGATGTGATATGGCCCGTTTCTATTGACAGTATGACAGTATAACAATTATTTCTCTACAAATTGTTTCTGGTTGAGTTTGTCAAGTTGGTTTCCTCTCTGCTGCTCCACTTTAAATGCCATTTTTCATTTTTTTTTTTTTTTTTTTTTTTAAAATGAACTTTGACGAAGTTTCCAAATTGAAGTAAATTCCAAATCTGCTGCCCGGGGCGCATCAAAGAGAGACATGACAAGGAAAAACTGATGTTTTAATCATTCTGTGCCTTTAAGCATTTGCACAAGACCCAACTGCAGAATGAGCTTTGACTTCACTTGTGAACTTTACGTGTTCAGTATGATGGCCAAAATACTGTATGTAGCTATAATATGTGCTTCTGTTGTTGCCCTTTCGTTGGATAAATTGCATCTGCTAAACGAGAAGATGCAAATGTAAAGTGCCAAGAGATTTGCTGTTGAATGCACTAAAAGACAGTTTAACATCCCTGGGAACTTACATGCATGACTACAGGGTACGAACGTTTTCTTGAACCAATTGTGCTTGGGTGATTTGTTAAACATGTCAGAAGATGTTATGGAGAAACCTTCCTGAGGCAATGAACACAGATCTGATGCTTTTGGAAATCTTAGTGCAAACCCTTAAACGCTTATTAGAAAAAAACAGGATTAGGTTGTGTTATCTTAATTAAGATCAAAGGTCAAGATGTCGACTTAATGGCGTGTGGTAGTAGCTAATGTGGGTTACAAGGTCATGAACTTCAGATGGGTTTGTCAACACAATCTAAAGCAGGGGTGTCCAAACTCGGTTCACTGTAAAAAAATATTGTAGGTTGTTTAACTTAAAAAAGTAAGTAACCTGGTTGCCTTAAAATTTTAAGTTAATTGAACTGGAAAAAGTGAGATTAACTCAAAATAATAAATTATTATAAAGTTGATTTGACAAAAGAAAATATGCTGTGATAACAAATCTTGAAAATATTTTTTTACAGTGTGGAGGATGTCCAAACACTGACCCGCAGAGTTTAGCTCCAACCCCAATTAAACGCACCTGAAACAGCTCATCATGGTCTTGATTAGCTGTTGAAGATCATTAGGCATGCTGTGTGTTGAGGCAAGCTGGAACTAAACTCTGCAGGACAGTGGCCCTCCAGGACCGAGTTTGGACACCCCTGATCTAAAGCAATTGTAATGTAACTATTTTGGCAAATTGGTGGCTAGCCTAAACTATGAATTTGAACAAACTTGTCTGTGGCCTATACAGTTTAGAATTTGTTTACACCCCAGTCATGTTTAGCAGTGATCCTTCACGCTTTGTTTGATTAACATTAACAAAATCAGCACCTCGTAAATACTTTTTTCCTTGGATGTGTAGATCTGTTCGTTTGGTCCGGACAAAAGAAAATAGTCCTTTTCCAATTAGCATTTTTTATCACTGGACCAGAATGGATATGTTCATAACCTGATTGTTAGTCAGCTTTTATTACATTTCATGACGGAACACCCAATTTGTCATGTGTGCATGGGCTAAATTGCGCTTGCATGAGTGTTGCCTGCCCTGCATGATAGTATTTTGACCAGCAGAGAACTCGTGAAGAGATTATAAAATGTGTAAAGGATACAAATAAAATACAAATAAAATCTAATTAGTATGGTTCCTGCTGTTTTACTTATGTTATAGTTTAAAAAGAGAATGATGTTATCTTTTCCAATACTAATAAAATAAAATGTGAATTTTTTTATGTACATAACTCTTACGTACTATATATACTGCCACACTCCTGTGCTAGTGGTACAAACAGCACTTTGTCAGAACTTGCAACAATATGGCAGCTGCTTGACCTCAGGCAACTCCTAACCACACCATTGAGCACTAAAACACCTATTGCTCATCATATTAAATACTACAACATGCAGAACGCATCTTTTGCCATAATGCCTGATGTTTTGTCCTGTCAAAGAGAATAGTTACTCAACATGACAGCTGAAGTGACTGATTGAGGTATTTGGCTCATTCGTCCCCTCCTGACATGTCGTGATTTACTGATTGATGTTTTTTGTAATTGTACAAGTTTTTTTTTTTTTTTTCCATAGAAATATTAGCCTCACTCCCATAATTAAATAAGAAACTTCTAATATTCTGGTTTTAATTTCTAAAGAGTGTCAGTCTCATCTTCTCACTGGTCTGGAGTAAATAGTAGGCAAAATATAAGTAGGCTATACATAGTAAATATAAGAACATACTTTTATTATACTAAACAAAAGGAAGCTGGAGCGCTGCTGGTGTCCCTTGTATCCTCTGGTTCTCTTGGAAGGGCTGAAAGTTCATAAAAATTGGAAAGAAATCCAAGTCCAGGCACTCAGGGTTACAAAAGTGAAAAAGGCCTTTATTTAACAATCGAGGGCTAAACCATTAAAAAACTAGCCCTCGATTGTTAAATAAAGGCCTTTTTCACTTTTGTAACCCTGAGTGCCTGGACTTGGATTTCTTTCCAATTTTTATGATAGTTTTATTATAGTAGCCTATAGTCTTACATTATATTACAAATAATGTTAGGTAACTAAAAAATGTCATAATCAAAACAACTCATAAAATGCTGCCAAGACCAAATCCAGAGATTTTTTTATTTATAAGATGATGCTAAACTTTATGGTTTTCCTCACTTCTTGCAATTTAGGTCTTATGTTGTAAACGCATAACAAAAAATTAACAAAATGTGTTTTGTCCAATTTAAAAAAAAAAAAATGTGTATTCCATTTGTACAGTATGATTCCAACTCATGGCCTTCATGTTTAGTTTTTAACTTCATTGCCATCTAGTGGAAGAATAAAAACAAGTTTATTGAACCCAATCTTGTATTTAAAAAAAGCCCAAATTGAATTATCTTGATGTCTACGTTTAGGAAATGCATTAAAAAAAAAAAAACCTGAAAAGAATAATAATTGATTATCTTTTGAATGTGAAATAATAAACATGTCTGTAGACCAACCTTAAATATCCCCTCATTCATCAAGTGCTAACTAATCTTCACCAGTATGTGATTCATTTCAATGAGCAGAGCAATTCACCTCAAAGCGAGAAGTTACTCCAAAATAAAAATTTTATCATCATTTACTCACCCTCACGTCCAAACCTGAATGAGTTTCTTTCTTTTGCTGAACACAAAACAAGATATTTCGAAGAATGTCGGAAACCAATCAGTTGTAGAACAACATTGACATCCATAGTATTTATTTCCATACTATTGAAGTCAATGGGGTCCATCAACTGATTGGTTACAAACATTCTTCAAAATATATTTTTTGTGTCCTTGATTACTTAAATGACTGATCAGTCATTAACAAAAAAAAAAAAAAAGTTTTTATTTGAGTATAATCAATGTGCATTTAACATGAAATTCTTATTTAGAAATAACCACATTAATACAATTAAAAAAAGCTTTACTCTTAAAACAAATTGTAATTCATCAGTGAAATGAAATAATTGGAAAATTTAGACAAATCCATTCATTTAATCATGCTTTGCTTCATGATAAAAAAAAAAATAAAAATGGTACTAATTTTTATTTTACTTACCTAATATTTTGTTGTAAATAACTTCCAGAATTATTTTTGTCAATGTACAGCTATAGAAGTCTTCATTAATTAAAAAAAAATTGTGAACAAAGATTTTATATAAGTTTTATTTCAAGTAACAAAAACTGGACAAACAGTAAATATCCAATTATACAAAAACTGTAAAATGAAAATAAAAGTGCTGTTTAACCGCTTAATGACACCTCAAACGGGTAATACTGGGGAAAGTCATTAAGGATTTTCAGGCTTTCGTTGTACAGTTCCAGATCTGCAAAGCAAAAGGGAAATATTTTACATGCCAGTGCAAATGATACCGACCATAAAACTACCATAATCAATAAAACAAATAATACCGAAAGAGACTTTGTCCTCGCGATACTGGGTATATGAAACAGCCATGATTGTTCCTTTGTTGGACACCATTCCAATAACCTCTACAATCCCACTCAGCTCTTCATCCAGCTAAAACAGGACGGGGGGAAATATGATCTTTTTAATAAATACCAACATCATACACAGAAGTGCATCATCTGATCACTCACAGGATCATTGAGCTCCACTGATGCATTCTTTCCTTCTCCATCTGTAAGAGTAAAAGTCTTTCCTGATGGATGGACCTGTCAACACACAACCACACTCTGTCATGTTCACATGTACAATACATTTTTATTTTGCAATGCGTGGAACAAATCGCCCTGATAGGCTCGTCTTGTACTAGTTAATATATAGTTAATATATTAATATAGTTAATATACTGAAAACTACTCAAATACACTACACCGTATCATTGCGCTGATCATATCATGCATCATTCGTACTTAAATTTCATTATACAGCTATCGTTAGATGGCTCAGAGTCATTACGGAGTAAATAAATGATCAAATGTTCATTAAATACCCTTTCCAAGCGTCCAATGAAGCAGACAGGTCGATTGATGTATTGAGACAACATCGACGTATTGATTCTGGTTTTCGGGGACTCATAAACGCCTGACATTGCGGATGTTTACGGGAAACCACACAAGAAATAAAACCCAAGATGACTTCAGTCCGGTCAAACAGAACCGCGGGAAAACTGGGATTACGTGACGTATTTCCCCCGCATAACCACGTTTCCGGTGCGTCAGAGAAAAACGCTCGAAACAAATAGCCTGTTAACTATAGTTCCTAGTTGTGGTAAAAAAAAATAAATAAATAAAAATAAGACAACAATTGAAAAGAAATGGTACATTACTTAAAAGCTTCACAGAAACCTAGTCCGTCAAGTTTTTCTAACCAATAAGTTACTCACGAGGGCTAAAATAAATCATTCCTAAATAAAATAAAAATGCGTTTGTTTTTTTTAGTCCATTTGTGTTTATTCTGATGGTATTTCCCATTATTAGAAATATATTTATAATAAAAGCCATTGCTTTTTGCATTCTGACTGCATTCTCTGTCTATCAAAATAAAATGAACATAACTCACAGAAATCACAATAAGCGTATATTCATAGTTGTTAATAAGGGCCATGCTAGTAAATATTTACAGATACCTTACTCATGCCTTAATACATGAAGTACTATCACGTTTAAAAAAAACTGTTTACTGGAAACGCATTGTCAGAGTGAAACGGAAAAGCTTTTTTTGGTTTTCACACGGAGCGAAAAAGCAGACGGACACGACGTGGGAAAGACTCGTAAACAAAACTTCAGTCGAGTAGCTCGCTTTTACCACAACAAAACTGAAACATTAGACTCGTATGATTTTAAGTAAGACAATATTTCACTCAAATCTCAAAAATATTGTTCTTTTTATTGTTCACTGTATTTCAGCGGAAATGTTAGTATAGCAACGCTTGCTAACTTGCTTGTTTCTTGAGCTGTCTAGGAAAAACAAAGCAGCAGGACAGTTTTCATTGATTCCATGTTGTGACTTTATATAGATCATAGTGGTGTTGAATGCATACAGAAAAAGAAAAATATATTTGTTACACTCGATTGATTGCGAAATCTGCTTCCTACCAGCATAACATCACTTGTGTTGAGGAGTGACTGATTTTCAGACACAAAAGATGTTGAAGTTTTTCGGTTTCAAGAATGACGGAGCCAAAAAATCTTCTGAGAGGGAAACTGATGGATTTGTCATCATTGGTAAGTCATTTTATTTTAGAAGCACTTTTCTCATTGTCTAGATTTTCTTTGATTATTTTAGTTGAATAAGAAAGTTAAATCCGTTTGTCTATCTATCTGCCTGTCCATGTGACCATCCATCCATCCAAAATATTGTTAATAGTAAATATTAAAACATTGATTGATTTGTCAAAACATTGTTTGGTTAATTTCTCTCTACCACAAGAGGGCAGAATAGTTCAATCCTCACAGTCAGTGTGACTGAAGTTCATCAATACAATAGTAATGGTTAAAACAATTCTATCTAGTCTCTGTGACGTATTTTTCCTTAATATGAAGTAGCAATCAATCAGGACATGTATTTGGCCATTTCCTGTACCTGAAGTGGATACAGATGACCAAGGGCCAGTGTCGTTCAAATGCCACAACCTCGACAGTTAATACAATGATATAACATAGCCCACCTTTAGTTGTGCAAGTTGCTACTTTCAGCAATAAGGTTTTATGTTTTTATGCCTCCCAGCCTACATTTGACTATACTAGAGGGAATGTAGGTCAAAGGGAAAGAGAGATCCCTTGTTTCATAAAAAGCAGGATATGTTGACTGAGGGCTTGAGCCAGATTTGAATAGCTCACACCACATGCTCATGTAGTTTGAGGAAATATTGTCAACCAGGGAATGGAACAACTGCTGAGAATAGATTGATGTTTGGCAAACTATGCTGGTTCTCCAATTTAGGCTAACCATGCTGTGAGAAATGAGAATGTTTTGGAAATAAACAGAGAATTTCACTGAGTGATGCTTTTAATTTGAAGTTAACATTTATGAAGCCTGCAAATCATGAAAAATAATGTTAACTGATATTAAATTAAACTAGTTTGCACTATTGGGAAGGCCCCAGAGCCTACATGAATATATAAGTAAATAGACTCAATTTTTGATTTCATATTGACTTTGTTTGGTTCTGGGGTGTATACATTATTATTATTATTTTTAATGCAAATTCTCGGTGTTTATTATAAATCTATTATTGTTCTATTGATTTTTGAGTCGTAGTCTTATTACTTTAGGGTAGAATTGTAGATTAACTAAACTCAATCATGATTCCAGGACTTTATTTAAGTGCTCTGCTGGAACTAGAGCAAAGGGGTTCGCCAGGCTGACAGGATAAACGCATGACCGCTACCTTCACACAGCAACAGAACACACTTGTCTATTTGGTTTGGGGCACTAAATACGGTTTTGACTGTTAGTTCGCAATTGACAATTAGTCTATCATGTCATTGATATATGTAGCTGTTCATATGAAGTGGTGCTCACTGCAGAGCCAAATGACATCCAGCTCCCCCTCTCTGGTCTTTATGGGTGGAGCTTAACCTAGTTCAGCTCCACCTCCTGATCTAATTGGTGGAGGGATATAGTTATGGGTAGGGTTAGGGTGTGGTTGGACCTTCTAGCTCCACTCATTACGCCCAGATTACATGGAAGGGGATCTGTACGTCATGCTCCATTCATTTGCTCTGTAGCTAGCAGCCTCTCATTCGGTTCACCTCCAGTACAATTGAACAGGCCCAAGAAACTTGAAGAAAGAAACTGCGGTAACATGCTGACAGCACATAAGGGACACGATATAGGCTTACTTTACATTGCATTATTTATCTGTGCCACAGATCCACTTCTCTTGGGGAAAGAAATTCCTTGCTTTGACTTTGAAGTGCAACTGAGGCCATATATGATTTGTAAAATGGCAAATAGTAGCAGCTTAGCAATGGATCAGTTTATGTTCCATATCTACTTATCTTTATTTATATAGCACTTTATACAATACAGATTGTTTCAAATGAATTTTGGCTGCGTTGATCACTTTTTCTCACAATTTCGCCAAAACTTCTATATATTGCAAAAAAAAAAAAGTTTTTACGCTTATATGTGGCGGTTTTTCAGGCATTTCAAAAAAGGGGTATTTTGCAAAATTGCAATGGAAACAATGTTTTTTGCATTTACAGTTTACCTGGCGTCCAAAAGTCACATCATTCTTTAAAGTGGGCGTGGTATGTTTAGACAGAAGACAAGTTCGTTTATTAAACTCGTAAAAGACAAAATAATTATGTGTACTATAACCTCCCAGAAACACCTCATATGTGGCCACTCCCAGTATAAGGGGTTTTCCTTGCCATTAATGCTTGGATAACATGCCTACGTCTCCTTCGATTGAGAAACGTAAACCTATATCCGTCCGTCGCCATGATTTTTGGAACAAGGCCAGTGTAATTGTTCGAATTATTTAATATAATATTAAATTCCCATATTCACAGCAAGAACAAATGCTATAACAAGCGATAAACATCTTGGCGTCCACAATCCACACCAAGAGACAATACATTCTGTTTATTTTAAGCACCTGAGAACACTACACCCAGAACACACGCTTTAAAGTCAATGTGTAAAGTCAATGGGTGTCAATGTTTTTATTGGACACCAGCCTGAAAAAAATCGATCTGGAAGTGATTCCAACTATATCTTTCCGGTTGTGGTGTGCTTTTTTATGATAGTTATCGTTCTTGGTGTTGATAATTATTTAATGCTGTAAGGGACTGAATGTATTACAGCTTAAGTTATCCAGCCAGAAAAACGGCTTTCAGTGAATTAATTCAATAATTGTGTTCTTTCGCACTTAAATGTCCATGTGCTACAGTTTGTTTTTCCGTGATATTAGCTATTAAAGCTGAATAGAATTGATTTGGGGCTTTATACATTCAAGAAGTAGCCTGGATGCCAGCCCGAACTCCGCCCACAACATTTTTCTGGTCTGGACTCGATCCATTGAGGAGTAATTACGATCAGGCATAAAATGAACGGGCCAATCAAATTGCCAGGGCGGGCTTTATACGATGATGGACAGATGATCTGCAGGGACGTAATCATCACGTTATCAAAGAGCGCTTGTCAAAGATGACTGCAGCTGGAGAATTGAGATGTATAGATTCTGCTGTCGCGTCTTTTGTAAAATAAATCGACAGCGCATTCATTTTAATAGACAAACAGAGAACTGCAATCAAGGCATTTGTCGATCGGAAAGATATTTTTGGCATCCTTCCTACATGATTCGGGAAAAGTGTAACTTATCAGCTGGCTCTGACGGTCGTTAAGAAGATGGGACGTAATGAAAAGCCTGTGGTCGTTGTGGTTTCTCCTTTGGTGGCACTCATGGAGAAGTAAGTAAAAGAAGCAACACTCGTTATTTAACTTCTAAAATAAATAAAGTTAGGCGACGTTCTGTATTTGAAAACTGCGCTATGCAAAGGAGTTGACTTATGCGTTGCTCTGATTGGTTGTAGGTCTGCCGACTTTCCAATTGAGTGCAGAGGTTTTTTTATTTTTTTCTGGTTCGGTTACGACACGCCTCATAATCAAAGCCCAACGGAGGAGTTTCAGACTCATATTCTCTCTTGAATATGAGTATGACGAAGTGAGGCTATTCAATCTGGTCATAAACGGATCAGGTCTGCTAGCGATGCACAAAAATTCTGGCAACCAAAAAATATGCATTTTTTCGGTTTCAAACGAAATCATTGATCAAAACAATGGGGTTTAATTAGCGCTGTTTTTAAAATTATGCTTTTCTCCAAAAAACAAACAAACAAAAACCTTTCGAGCTGGTGCATGCCCAAAAACACACAGGAAGGCCTTAAAAAAGAACAACAGGAAAGCAGATAGTCACAGTGCCCTCAAACTCTATTTTAATTCAGTAATAGACAAGCTATGTTTTGACTCTTTCAGCCTTTAGCGTCAGGTTGCAATATGTAAAACTTCTTTGGCTGACATATACAGCTCTATCAACTTAATTTATAACCTGAGAATACAATGTTCTGTTCATTACACCCTAACAGCAATCAAACCAGAGTTCAATTGCCAAAACTTTACTTTCAGTTTTGATTTTCAATTAAAACATCAAAAAAAAAAGGGGAAATGAAACTTGAATTATGGTTTTGGTTAAATATATTTTTGTGCAATACCAAGTACCATAGCAATTGGTTTAGGGAAGGTCTTAAAAGAAATTATAGTGTTTTGCAGCAAATACCTCGTTGTCGTTTGGAGATGGCAGTTTGAGACTACACGAGGAGCAGAGAGCATATGAGAGCAGAGAATGTGACCCACATCATGATGCAGTCCAGTAGAGGAACAGTGACTTGTAAGACCTGGTGACCTCTGGTGCCGATTATATCGCTGTCACTCTGAACGCAGTCATACAAGCTTTTTCCCTGAACATAAACAATGGACACCATCTCAGAGGGAGATATTTGTGGAGGTGTTGTGAAGGTGTTAATAACACAGGGAGGAGCCGTGGTGTGTGTGTGTGTGTGTGTGTGTGTGTGTGTGTGTGAAGGCCCCAGGTGAGCAGACTATCACCAAGACATTCAGCCGTGTGATTTTCAGGAGCAAAAGAAAGAGGCTGGCTTTCATTTTCAAGCAGGAAAAGGATGTAATGATGCGAACGGGTCTTACATGGCGAATGCCTTTTTATGTTACACAGCATTCAGTCTAGATATGGTTTCAAGGTGTTGCAGGTTATTCTTAAGTGACACCGTTAATTGTGGCTGTAAGTACTGTACGTAGAAGGACTGCTTTGTAATGTGATAGTAATCTAAGAAAGTAATCCACCTTGTTAAATGAAGTTAATCCACATTATTGTCCTGTCTTTTTGAAAATCAAGCCGTTACCGTAAAGCGTCGACTATGACTGGTGCTATGCCTTTCTTCTCTGGTTGATTTTAAAAGTATTCATTGTTTTTATACTTTGCCTTTCAGGTGAAACTGTCGAGGACCAGCGACGGAAGATTCAGTCCATGAACATTGAGCAGCCTGCAACAAATGTAATAGTACAACCATCTAAGGTGTGTTTTGTTTTACTTCGTAGAGTGATCCACAATTGCATATACTTAATGATGGTAGACAACAAACTTCAAAATTCATCATTCACTTATAATCTTCCTGTTCGGTGAGACTGAAACTTTGTATGAATTAGAGCCCGATATATCGGCCGATTTTTTATTTTTTTATTTTTTTATTAAATATTGTTTTATTTCACACACGTGTAAGAGAAAAGCTAACTTTTCTGCACAAGATACGTTTGATACTTTTTCTCTATGTCTAAATGTTCACTCCTCGCAAGTCTAACTTACATTTTACAATGCAGGGACTGTAACTAGAGATATGCTGGTTATAAATACAGTAATCATTACTTTATTTAGGCAGAAAAAGTTCATTGTGGTTTCCAAGCTCATTAAAGTTAACGTTAGCGGTCTTCCACTGATGATATTGGCATTAGCTCACTTTGTGGTTAGCTAGTCTATGATGAGCCATAATTTAGCAATAGATAACCTCATACTGCGAATTGTAAAACATACATTTTCAATATAACAGGCCAAGGAGAGATGATTGAAGCGTGTTTCGTCCGTTTTTATTTTATTTTTTAAATATTAATTTATCGGCCATTATAACTGCCGATACCGATATTTTGGAAAATGCCTAATATCGGCCGATATATCGGTCTGGCTCTAGTATGAATATCTATGATGTGATTCGTATGGAAAAGCATGAAGGTCCAACCCTGAACCTAACCATTAGAAGGGCGTAAGCAGATAATACAAACATGTCGAAATTCATTTGAATTACACACCAATTTTCCAAAACAAAACAGTTACAATTTGCCATTGCTGGTTCATTGAAAGTATAGGCTCAAAAGAACAATTCACTGACTCATTGGCCCAGTCCCAGAGGTAAGGTTCACTGGTTAACAGTTCACTGGAGGGCAAGATTATCTGTGAATAACAACTTAAAATTTAGTCCAGTCTTTATATAAATCTAGCACATAGCAGAAGACTGTAAATGTAGTGCACATCACAAGTCAGAATCATAAAGACAACATTCAAAGGTGCAGTCAGGTGGCAAAATTCAGTCATTTCTTTTGGAATCCCTGAATTTCTCATGAGGGAGAGAAATTTCCACAGAAAGATTTGCAACAGGTTTAGTTGCTCATTTTTAAAGTGACTTTTGTTATCTTTTTATTTACACATAGATGCACTATTAACAGTGGACTTTTTTCACTAGTGTCACAAATGCACATTTATGCATTTTTGGATTTAACAGATGGTCAATAAATATTTGGAATTATTTGGAAAAGAGCTGTATAAAGAAGACTCTATGATGTGCATGATTGTTGAGGAAAGGTGTGCTGTTACTTTTTTTTTAGTGATCAAACTTACTTTTGACCTGGCGGATGATGAAACATCAAAACATTCTTTACTTAGAGCAGAGTATCAGTAAACATAGTATGCTACGTTTTCAGTATGATCCTAATTAAATCTTAAGGATCACTCATAGAGTCGTCTATGTTAGTGGGTTGGCGTGATTTCCATATGCTGTGTGCTGGGCGCGCAACAGCACTGAGGAGAGTGGAGCCCCTTGAGTTGCGCTGGCCGAGCGGGTGTGTGACAGGTGCCAGGTGGCAGGACTGAACAGAGCCAACATGTGCCCCTGCCATTCAGCGATCTGTTCCAGCACCGCCTGGAGACATATGGCTAATGAAAGACACTCAGTCTCGCTCTTTCTCATTGAATATGAGAGGCTTTCACAAAGTCCCAAAGCCTAGAGTCATTGACAGAGTCATTGAAGCGGACAAACCACATGAAAAGCATCAGCTGTCAAAGAGGCCTGACAGTATGTAGTTTGATAAGTGAATTTCCAAAGAATTATTTGCATAAGTTCCAAAAAAGTCACATGATCGCAAAAACAGCACAATGATTTAAAGCCGAGTTTATGGTGGGTTCACGTGCTATGGTAATTGTGGTAAATACTAAAGGCCGACGTGGAAAATGATCTAAAATAGTTTTAGCTAAATAACAGGTCTAGATCTTCATCTTTTTACCACATTTCGACAACAAAAGCACTTGAACGCAACACACTGGTAAATACCTGTGCACAAGTGGAAAATATCATATTTTCCATAGCACGTGAACGCACCAATAGTTCCCCAAAACCAATTAAACACACCACCTGAACCTGATAATCAAGGTCTTATAGGCCTATTATGTAAGTTAAGTAAACTTCCAGGCAGGTGTGTTGAGGCATGTTGAAGCAAAACTCAGGATAGTGGCCCTCCAGGAGCGAGGTTCGACATCCCTGCTTTAAAGGTTTAGTTCACAAATGAAAATTCTGTCATTATTTACTCACTCTCGTCTCATATCATTACAATCCCATAAGACTTTCATTCATCTTCAATGCACAAATGAAGATATTTTTAATGGAATTTGTCAAGAAAAAAAAAATTGATATGTATTACTTTTACAAGCTCTTTATGAACATTTTGGACCATCCGTGTTCTGGGTGAATGGACTAGATTCTCAGATTTCATTAAAAATATCGTAGCCCTCAATCGGGTCATGGGGTCTATACGACCCCAATTGACTTTTACTTAATAAAAAAAAGGTTCCCTTCATCTCAGTGGAATAAGATTTCTTTTCCTAAATTGTCTATCTATACACACACACACACACACACACACACAAAAACTAGGCTTGATTCGGTTGTTCTGAATGTATGTAAAAAAATGTTTAGACTTCTGGTCTTCGGGGTCAATATGACCCCACATTGAAATGAATGGGAAATGTGATAATGTGTATACATCTGATAATGTATACACAGAAATGAAGGCCTAGTACTAGAGCATAAATGCAATGTATCATAAAAAAATAATATGCAAGCTAATGGTGTAGTTAAGGAATTGTGTTGTATATGGATACAAAAGTACTTTATATCTCCAAAAACACAGCATTAATGAATAGATGAGAAGTAAACAAAAAAAACAAAAAGATATATTATTTGTATAATTAAAAATGTATATTTTTTGTACAATTACTCAATTGTTGGGGTCGTATAGACCCAGAAGTGTAAACAGGAAACGAAGACCTTTTGAAGGTTAATTTGTGCACCGAAGATGTCTAATGAGTAATTGTTGACAGAATTTTATTTTTTGGGGGGTGAACTAACCCTTTAATGTAACAATGAAATCAATATATAAAATTTGTATTTTCTTTTATGGAATGGTGCGGTGTTTGTTATAAAGGATTTATCTGTGCAGAACTGCACATCAACCTTTTTTTTTAGCCTCAACAAAAACATTAACGTCCTCTCCCTCTTGTAACATCCCGTCTCTGATGACGTGTGCACTGGGACAATAATCCCTCTTCTCCAGCGACCTGTTGCTAACATGAGATCGCAGCAATAAACAAGGATCCAATCAGTTCCCAATGGACAAAATCCAAAAGGTCCTGCCCTACATTATTTATTTATTTAGTGTTTCACTCGGATATACGCCACAATGCTTTTAACGCTTGATGCAGACATTAAGCAGGAAATTAATTGACACTATATGCAAAATATTGACAGGAACAGAATGACACTTCAAGGGAAAGCTGTTCAATGCCACGAAAGCACAGTTGAATTAGCAGTTCTGTGACTCAGACGGACCACAAGAGAAACCTCATTCATATGTTTAAAGGACAAGCTGAGAGTTTTAATCCGTTACTTACCATGTCTATCAAAACTGGTATGATTAATTTTTTTCCCTTTTCCTTGCAATGAGTGTGAATAGAGACCAATATAGAAGATTCAATTGTGAGTGAAGCAAATTTTAGTCTTATTTTTCACATGGACTGCTTTTATTGTGCTTTAGTCTTTGTTGGGGCTGGACAGCTTTCGATCACCATCCACTTTCATTCGTATGGAAGTTAAGATTTCCTCCTTATTTAGTTCAGTTTGTTGTTCAGTGTTTTTGCTTCTCCCTCTATGTATTGTTCCAGTCTCATGTTACAGTAAAGAACTGACTTTAATAGATTGTCATTCCCTGTCTGACATGTGTTTGGCACTCAAATAAGACAAACAAGAAAAGTAAGAAACCACCTCCAGCCTCCACAACTAAGACTACCAGATTCTGTTTACCTGCAGATTAAAGGGATACTCCAATTGTTTTTGGGAAAGAGGCTCATTTTACCGTTTTCGAATCCATTCAGCCAATTTTCTGATATTTAGAAGAATATTAGTAACCAGACAGTTCCTGGTCTCATTGACTTCCATAGTATATTTTTTTCCTACTTTGGAAGTCAATGAGACCAGAAACTGTCTGGTTACTGATATTCTTCTAAATATCAGAAAATCGGCTGAAGGGATTCGAAAACAGTAAAACTCAACCGTTTCACTCTGGGGGAGTTGTAAAATGAGCCTATTTCCAAAAAGTATCCTTTTAAGAAAGCTTTGCTCATTGAATCACACTGACAAATTAACATATTTTTAAGCACATAGTTCCACATTTGACCTTAAGTGATAATGCACAGGATTGACATTGTCTTACTGGTGTATTAGAGCTGATTATGTTATAATACACCACTACACCCAAACTATTATATATCTTAGAATTCTCTTTTTGCCATACAAAAGTTTTGGTCAAAGTCGTCATTTATGCTCACCAAGGCTGTATTTATTTTAAAATCAAAAATACAGTAAAATTAAATCTGTTTTCTATTTGAATATATTTTCAAAGGCAACGTTGAGTTTTCAGCATCAATACATTTGATACATTTTTTTAGGATTCTTTGTTGAATAGAAAGTTCAAAATACTAGCATTTAAAAGTTGAAATCTTTTGTGACAATTTAAAAAACTTTTTTGATTAATTGAATGTGTCCTTGCTAAATAACAGTTTTAATTTCTTTCAGAAAATGAAAAATCTCACTAGAGAAATGTAGTTGCATGAGAACTGTTTACTGTCTTGATAAATAATTCACTTCTATTTACAAACAGTTTTAACCGTGCTGTACTGTGTTGCACATGTGAGCATCATTAGTTGTGTCAGACTGTGAAGTTTAGCTCTAGTTGTGGTACAACATGTGACTTCCTTCATCGTGATGTTTCAGGGCTGTAATGAATCCTCACCCATTTCATACGACACCAGATTTCTCAGCTCTGTGTCTGCAGGCTTTCTCTTTTGGGGGTAATAATAAGAGGCACATTTTTGACTCATTAATGCTAAAGGAATTCATACCTGACACATTATATCACCTGACCTTGATGGTGATGATAATGATGAGTAAAGGCTGAACTTATTTAGCATTGTTGAGGATTTAAAGAGCTAAACACCTGCCCACAGTTAGGTCAATGTTACTATAGGTCCTGTGATGAACATAGTAACAGTACTGCTCTTCTCAGTTTTCACTGTGGATTTTCTTTCTTTCTGTTTAGCCATCCAGTGCCGGGAACAGAGGATTTGCAGAGACTGCTCAGGCTTCCTCTCAGCCCACATCCGCTAAGATGTCCTCAGAAACGCACGGTGTAGACGCCACCCCTGCTCTCCCTGAATTTCTGGGCGATATACCGTTCACTTTAGCACCACACATCCTTGCCATGCAGGCAGGCCTGCCCTTTGTAACAGATATCACCGTGCCTCACGACATAAATGACAAACTAGCCAACTTTCGTTATGACTTCTCTTTGGAGAACTCTGTGCTTTGTGAGCCGTGACTCTCAGCCCATCAGTCATATCACTAACACGTGATGAACTATGAGCCTTTGGTTGTCAAGATTCTCCTTAACCGCTTGCCTCTTAAATAAATTAAGATCTAGTTTCAGTTAGCTGAAAAAAAATCCGTCCCTGACTAACTATAGGGTGTTGGGCTCAAACGAACATATTGTCCATTTAGTTAGTGAAGTTTGCATCAAGTTGGTTTACAGTCTCAGGATCTTGCATTTGATTGTGTGAGATGAGTGTTACCGCCTCATTTAAAATCAGTAGATGAGTATTTATAAGATGACCTATGGCTTTACATTTTTCAAATGTAGTTTGTTTGAATTTTACGGGTGCAATTTTAGAGTGCATTTTGACTTAGCACAAGATAATATGCGGAAATTGTTTTGAAACGGTTGTGTTTCTCAGTAGTTGCGTTCGGTTGTTTGGTGTTTCAGACATCGCAGTCTGCGTTGGCCTTCCTCAGTTTTTTCTTAGTTCTGCAAAGACTTACTGTAATTTATGGAACCGGTTTCAAGAAGTTTGCTTGCCGATCGTTCGCTTAAACCAGTTATGATGCATAAAAAAAGAAGGATTTTATAGTAATCTGTCACTCAGCAATGTAATTCGTTAAACATATCTAAGATAAATTATTGGATAACAGATACAAGTATTTCATTTTTGAAATATAAATAAACATAAAAAATGACAATCATCAACTAGATTTGCTGTAACTCTACAGTGAGTACCTATAAACCTTAAAGGTGTAGCAAAAACACTCTGTCCTCTGTCTGCTACTGGTCAACCAAACAGATAGTCCCGCTGTTAACTGACGCCATTGGTCGAGTCAGTGTTGCTGTGCCGGGCTGTTTGGGATGCAAACAATGTTTTGATGGTGTTTACACTTTTCAGGGAAATCAGTATAGAATAAAGCTTATAAAACAACAAGAGCAGAGAGTGTAGTCTTTACATAGCCACTGATGCTCACTGGATCAAACTAAAGATGAAATAGTCCAAGGCACTCACATGATGAAAGTAAAACGCCTTTAAGTAACTGGGCTTAATCATTAAAAACCTGTGTGGATCTACCGGTACTCGTTTTGGCTTTTTACTTTCACCACGCGAGTACTTTGGAGTATTTTGTTTTTATAATTCGAATTTTGCTTACTTGTAGTTGTGTCTGCATATTAAGTTGGGATGTGAACAAAAATTACACACATCTTTCATTTAAGTGAAAGAATTGCACTTAAAATTATAAATAGGCCATACATTTTGAACATTGCATACGGCTGTTGTTTGGTTTTAATGCATGAAGATTTTGAGTTGATAACGCCCCATTTTTGGAGGCAGATATGTATTGTTTGATTGCAAAAACATGCACATGGATTTTAATAGGATTTACTTTTCTGTTTTGAACAGGCTACATAGTTGTTGATCTCTTTTTTTCCCCCTCTTTCAGCTGAATTTCAGTTAATGAATGGGTTTTATAGTGCGTGCTGCTATGTACACAATGCACTCAGGTTTAGTTGTCTCCTTTACGTCCTTTACTTGATAATTGATTTGCTTTATCACATCAAATCTCACTTTTGTTTATTAAATTATATATATATATTCTTTCTTTTTCTTTTTTTGGTATTTGTTTTGATTTGTCAGTTGCAATTATTTCATCCAAGGTTCCTCCTAATTTCTCAGTCACTGACCAGTCTTTTTCAAAACACTGTCCTGAGGTAATCAAAGTTTGCATTGTGCTGTCTCTGCCCTTTAAAATGTTTGTAAAATAACTTCATGACATTTTAACTATGGATTCCTTATTGATTCATATCTGGAACAGAATTCCTCATTGATTCTGATCCCACATGATGTTTATGCTGAATTCTGAGCATGAGCGGAAAATGTTTAATTAAAATTGTATTTGCACACTTGTTTTGTTGCAATTTGCTGTTTAGTGTGTACATATCTTGCAAATATTATTTAGCACAAAAACTACACAAAATTGACGACTGTACTTAAAGGTAAAATAAACTTATATATATATATATATATATAGGGCCTAACTATTTCACAAAATTCTAACAAAACAACAAATATGTCACGTCACTGTTTTGTCCAAAAACCGTTTAAATTACTGAATTGAATAAATTAAATTAACAAATGGAGCGTTTTAAAATGTGACAACTTGCTCCAAATTTGACATTTATTGGGTAAACTTATCCGGAGAATACTGCTCAATCTTCGAGCTAAAATTGTAATTAATACATTTATTAATTACATTTTAGAGTCCCGATCCCGGTCTCTCTTATGTCTTCTAATGCTCTTTGCATTGCTTACCGTTAAGTCCGTTACACCATCTGTGTTATCTAGTAATGTTTGTACTTTGCACCATTAGATTAGTCTCTCAGTTTACATTCTCAACCAATAGCAAGACAGAATCCCACACGTTCTTAACCACAATGAGTCCATTGGCTCCTTCTGAGTCCATCATTTTCGCCAAACCAATCACATTTTATTTTGATCTTGCGATACACCAATCAGAGGTCGTAAGAGCGCCGGACGCTCCCGCCCACACGTCTCGATGACTGTGCCGCTACAGAGCCCGTCATTTGGAGTACACTAGGCAACGAGGGGTGCAGAGACACACGACAGTCGGGATAACATATCTTCAGCGTCAACTTTTTTTAGGTTTCCAGACTAGGATGAACCCCTGACACATTTTAAGGACAAGTTAGCGTCATTCAATCATCTGCATGACTAAAGGACAAAAACTTCGTACAGGGAAGCTACATTGCTACAATTTTAGCACACTAACCAACAAACGGAGGCTGCGCATTAACGTTACACCAACATTAAAATAAGTTTCTGCTTTTTTTAACCGTTAAAATACTTTTAATGAGAAGTTTAATTAATGACGTAAGTTTAGTTAATGAAGGCTTGGGAAGGAATGTATTAGTGTATTTTTTTAGTAAATATACTACATAACGTTAGTTAGGTTCAGTCATGTCAGCATCACCTGTGCATTCGGTTCGGGTCAAGCGCGGCAATGACGGGTCCCCCATCAACACCTCCCCCTCCTCTTCCTCAGCAGCATCATCATCATCATCCTCCGCCGGCAACACGAGCCGGTTGCAGCCCATTCGCGCCACGGTGCCCTACCAGCTCCTGCGTGGAAATCAGCAGCACAGCCCGACCCGCCCTCCCGCGTCCTCCTTCTCCTCCTCCTTCATCTCAGTCGGAAGCAACACAGAACCGACCGCAGCAGCCCAGCACAGCAGCTCCAGTTCCGACAGCCCGACGCTCGCCAGTCCGGCAGGAAACGGCTCGCTGGACGGTCGGCTGATCCCGGGGCAGAGGCGCTCTCCTCCGGACCACAGGAGCTCACCCGAGCGCTGCTCTCATTCACCTGTCCAGAGAGGTAAACAACAGGCCCTAATCCCGCTTCATTTACTGTCATTCATTTAAGCATCTTCACATAGGCTGAAGCTGGAGTCGTTTAACTGGGTCAGGGTGTTTGTATCAGAAAAACGCATCTATTATTCGCATAAAACTGTCACTATAGTGCTGTATAAACCAGAAACGCATGCATATGACAGATTTACGAGTATTAGTGAATACATATTTAAAATACATTTAACCCTATTAACCTAATCTGCTTATTTAAGATCGAAACCAAATGTGTTTAAAGCCTTAATAAATACCAATGTGCATAATCAGGATGTTTATGCATCATGATGACCATGGCTGTGATTTAATACCTAGTGAGTTGCCTAGACAGTCATCGCTAATCACGAACACCAACGTTTTTCCCGTTGTGTCATAATTGTTTTTTAGAAACGTTGCGTTCGGTTCCATTCTATTTCTGTCTTAAACGCTAGAATACGTCCTGTGTACACGCCCCCTGTGATGCCCAGAAAAGCCGTCTATGTAGTGAGCTCCCTCGCTAGGTTTCGAGAGTGAGACACGGCCCGCGCTGGGTCAGCTCCTGCTAAAGCTAGCGATCTGTAGCTTCATAAACACACGCATAACCACCAATATTACGTTCTTTCTATGTTTTCCAGTCCTGGATGAGCTTGAATGTCTTTCTCATGGTTGTAGTTAATTCCATGTTGTTTATCGGGAAGGGATGGAAAGAATTACGTGGGTAATTGGAGGTTGTGTGTGAGAGAGAGAGTGTGTGAAGGCCACTCAGGGGGCCTCGTCATAAACACACAACCTCAACCCTGCTGTTCTGCTTCATAACACATTATTATGAAACCTAAATGTTGCAAATTGAGCACCTAAAACCTTATTTAACGACTTGATGCTTTGCCTGTATGTTTAAAATAAATAACATGTAATATGTTCATTCATTCCCACTTCCCAGTAGGCCTGCTGAATTTTCAGTCTTCATATTCAGGCCTCATATTCTGTGCCCAAATGATATAGAGATCAGTTCACATTTGTTTTTAATCCATTGCATTAACAAAATATCAAACCAAAAACAAATTATTTGCATGCAGCGAAATCACATTTAGAGAGCGAGTAAGTCCAAATACTTTCTGAGGCCAATGTATGTGGATGGAGATTGTGGTTTAAAGGGGTCATATAATGGTGCATGCACTTTTACAAGTTGATTGTATCGAAATGTGTGTTGGCAATGAATGCATGTACACATTCATCATATAATGATAAAAATCCATCAACTTTTTTATCTCTATATGCTCAGAAACCATCAGCCAGTCACATCGCTTTACAGTAGCAAATTTCTAATAGACAATACACATGGAAAATAGTGGAAGACACAAAAGGTGCATGATCCAAGTTGTCCAAAACAGAAGAATGCTTTATCTTTATAAGAGCTTGTTCAAGCTATTACCGCAGTTTGCCCTGTCGTGGTGCTTTGACAGATGCATTCACTTTTTAATGCCTCTTACAAGTGTTTTCCTCAACACATAACTTACATTTTTATTTTATATCCTTATCTGTTAATGTTAGAAAATTCCCCAACCATTTCCGTTTTGCATATTCTTACAACAAGTGAGACTTGTTAAACCTCACCGACATGAAATGAACGAGCCCGGGCGGGAATAGGAGCATAATAATTCTGACTAAGAAACACATTTTGCCAAAATATATATTTCTTTAGATATTAAGTGTAGTTTAAAATTCTACATGTAACACAAGCAGTCATGTTTATGAAAGTCACGATTATTGGAAAAGTATATTAATGTAATATAATTATGTTCAGCCAAGTAAGTGCGTGTTCTTCATACTTTGTACAAGTTTTGTTTTGTTTATAGTTTTTAATTTAGCTTAAAAATAGTAGGCAATTAGTTTTTGGTTTAGAATGCAAAGTTTATATTTTTAACCATTTTTTTTTTTGCTAATAATGTACAGCATAGGCTATAGATACATATTTGCATTTAGGCTTTATATTACACATTGTTGGGCAGGATGTGGAATAACATTGCTTAAAATAATTGATACAAATGCATTTTTATGTATAATCATTTCTCGATTTTTACTCTGATTAATAATTTTTTTTAAAAGAAAAGTCTTTAAACAGATGAATCGATTATCAAACTAATCTTTAGTTTCAGACTATTTGCTTAAATTTCACTATTGCAGCCTTTTGCTACTGGCTTTCAATTTAGCTCGTTCGACAGATACTTTGCCAAAGCAATGTCACAAAACACATCGTTGGAGACCTTGTATGATATTAGGTGAAGTTTAAAAATATTTTCGGTTCATTGTGAAAATGTGGCAGCAGGACAGAGTATATTATGGTGGGCTGCCAGAATCTAAATAATTAATGGGAAACACCAGAGTTAATTTATCGGAGAAATACATTACTTAAGTTGAACTTCGTAAGTTTTTGTCTTGTTCTCTAAGACAGCAGTATTTTTGGCCGTGACACCGTGTGAGCATTGGAGTGCTGTTGAAGTGCAGCTTCTGGGTGGATGTGTGATAACAGGCCTGAGAGCAGCATCATGACATAATCGCACAAAAACACACTTTATCTTCTCTTCTCTACAACAACACATGATAGACTGAAATTTATTACAGTACATGAAAATAGCTAAAGAAGGATATACTATCTATTTAACAGTCACGACAAGTCAAACCATGAACATCGTGCTGAGTGATCTGAACTGTATGAAGTTCGGGGATCGACTTATTGAGACTATTTTCTAAGATGGCTCCTGTCTGTATACGAAGTGAACTGTCTTTATGAAGTATCTTATTAAACGGTCCGTACACTTACAAAGTTCACAATGCTTCGTTTTGCATGTAGGGACCCTCATTATGTTACTGTGTTCGTGTGGGGCTATTTTGAGCCTTGTTAGTGGTATTAACTAGTGATTTCTTTTTACTTATTAAATGCCCCCATATACTAATACTAGTAATATACGCTAAACAGTTTTTAGAGCTAAAACTCTTTACATTCGATTATCATGAAAACAAATCTCAGAGGACGGTCGACTAGGTACTGATGTTTTATTAGACCAAAGGTTAATTTCTTCTTTAAGAGCAGCTATATTTCAAACACAAACTTGTTAAACAAAATAATTCTCTTCAAATGTTTTCACTAACTTATGTGCTACAAGAGAAATATTAAGAAAATAAAGCAATACCGTTATATACAGGTATCTTATTATCAGCATATTGAAGTAGATTCATCTCTCGTTGTTTCTGAGTCAGATGAAGAAAGCTCTGTCAATTTTTTATTTCATTTTCTGTAGTGAATAATTGACTGGGGTTTGGGACTCCTTCACCGACTTATCTGTTGCGCAAAGTTTGCACATTGCTTGTTATGTCCATTCATCCACTCACCTCATAATTCATGTGGAAAACTGAAATGTTTCTTATATTGCGAGTCGACGTGACTTTTTTCTTTATCACCAACTCCTTCTTGGCTTACAAAATGATGGACAACGATTCACATTTTGTTCACGTCATTTTCTTGTGATGATAATAAAAGTAAGTAAATAATTCAACAAATTAGTAAATAAACAAGTAAATTAATGAACAATTTTTTTTTTTTTTAAATGAGCAACGAAAAAAAGCACCCATCCCATGATGATGGGATGATTTTATTACGAGGAGTTTTGTCCAATGCATGTTTTTACACATTCTAGTTTAGTGTGTTTATTTTAAATATTTGAGCGCTGAGGTACCAAACAATTATCAATTATCAGTAACATAATAGATAATATGTTTTTCAGTCTTCCATACTGGATAGTTCAGTGGAAAAATATCTCAGGCTTTGGGTGTTTCAACATTAAATTGGAGACTGACTTGCTTCTTGCCCTGACTTCAATTCTTATTTGAATTAATTATTAAATAAGGGCTATTTCTGGAATACAAGTGATTTTACACCATAGAACATACATTTTGCAGCATCATCAGAAAAGACTGTTGCTACTTTTAGTACAGCGGCTTTCAACCACATTTCTACCATATTGTACAGATATAAGCCTAGCTGAAGTTGTTTTTCTCTTTATACTTGCAACTTGCAACTATTAACTATTGAGTTTTGTTCGTTTTTTGCATATATGTAGTAGTATCACACAACACATTATATGTTCCAATGCTTTAATTGACCATTTTCACAGACTGTGATGAACAAAATGTAATACACAGTTATGATGCTATACTTTATTTTGTGTGATATTACCTTGGCAGTCAATGACAAAACAAATTAGCACTGCTCCCAAGTGTGCCTCTAATACAATGGCTATGGGAGTGATAACAAATTTGACATCTTTCTCTCATCTGACAGCTGTAATTAATCTCTCTTTGGAAAGTCGTGGAAACACTATTGCAGATTTTTATCTTTTGCTTTTATAGCAAATGCAAATACAAAAAATCCTATTCACTGCTATAGAAGTTTTCCCAAAGATGATAAGGCATTGCAAATATAAAAACCATAAAAAAGCATTGCAAAAAGCCCTGTTTATTGTTGACCTTATATTATGGATATTCAGAGCTTACTAAACACCCACAATATGTGTCATATAATAATGTAAAAAAGTGATCTTTTGCGATCAAATCGATACATTTGAAATGCAATGTTTCTATTGCGCAATTTTTGCCTATGCACATTTTTTTTTAAAATTGCAAATGATTTTAACAGCGGTTGAGTTGATCATGTTCTCAAGCATGATTTGGGATGATCCAAAGAGCATTAAGCTACAATCGAAGTAAAACATCTGACCGTCTGTATAAAGTTTGAATGGTCAATGCTACAAATTTGATTAGTGACCAAGAAATTGTGCAGAATCCTAATTATTACTTGCTTAATTAATACAGGTTAATACATTTTACTATTAGGTTTCATGAATTTACAATGAACAATAATTTGGTAACACTTTGGTTTCATTTGTTAAGTACATTGGTTAACATGAACTCATATGAACTGCTATCTTTGTTAATGTTAATTTCAACATTTACTAATACATTATTAAAATCAACATTAGTAACATTAGTTAATGCACTGTGTGAAATAACACAAACAAACCATGAACGACTGTATATTTATTAACTAACATTAACAAATACAGTAACAAATGTATTGCTCATGGCTAGTTCATATGTTAACAAATGAGCTCTTGTTGCACTTGTAAAGTGTTACCATTAAAATGTATGACCCCAGCTTTTTAATGGTGATGTGTGGCGTCCAAAAGTGAAAGAGGATTGTCTGAATACTGTAGTGATTCAAAATGTGACGTGCGTGGGTGAGTTCGTTGAAGAGCGGTGAACACTGATGCGTTTGCAGGGGAAAAGTTCACATTTGCATGTCCCCCTGCCTCGCAGTTCGTTTTTGTTTCCTTGCGCGAAACGCTTCGCTCGGCCCAACAGCACTCCGACTGTGCTGATGGATGTCGTACAATAGCGCCTGTGTTTACTGCAATGCAAATCGAATCCCAACAGGGACTGTATTTACTTCTGAAAGCCTTAAACTTCCACATATTCAGTGTACATGATGTTATTGGTTTGCACTTCCTTTACCTTGGCTGTCACACTATTGCGTTATATCCCATTAAATAAAGTTTGCTGACCCCACTTTACTCGCAGTAACTGAATCCAGAACGAATGCCAGGAGCAGTGATCATCAATTCCAATTAAATCATATTAATGCCATAAAAGAATTCCAAACATGTGAAGACATCATAACCTGCAGGCTGCAGTTCTGCAGCGAAGCAATTACTCTGTTTTATTTCCCCACCGTGCAGCAAGCAAAACCACCTGTCCCTCGTCTAATATGACCTAATTCACAGCTCGAAGCTGTATTGCAATGATGTTTGTCAAAATTTGATTGTGTGAATGACAACAGAAGGTCTTTCAGCGTTTCGTCCACCCTTGCACTCTCTCTGTTTGCAAGCGCAGTATTTTACTGAATGTCACCTCTGGCGCATTTACTAACGCCATTTATAGTGCCGTTCCGTTTTCCACGCTCAATGCTTACGCATACAGCACGGCTAATAGAATAAAAAAATTATAAAACTGAATATAATATAATAAAATAATAAAATAAAATGTATTCACGATTAGTTTTTTTTTTGTGCTGTCTTTTTTTTTTAAATGAAAAAAAATCAATTTTATTGAACCTTTAGGCAAAATATATTTTCATCATATTCGATTCATCAGGCTTTTATGGTTCATATAGTATAATTTAATGAGAATATGGAGCTCATACTAAAAGAAAAACAGATTTACTTGAATTTTATTATTTTATAATGGTTTTTATTAGGGCTTTCAAACGATTAATCACGATTAATCGCATCCCAAAAAAAGTTTGTGTTTACATAATATATGTGGGTGCACTGTGTATAATTATTTTGCATATATATAAATACACACACATACTTGTATATATTTAAGAAATATTTTCATTATTATACATTTATATATAATTTATATTCTATATAAATATCAATATTTTATATATGCATGTGTGTGTATTTATATATATATATAGGGCTGGGCGATAAAACGATAACGATAATTATCGCGATATAATTTTCCTCGATAAAACGATATCAAGAGGTCGATAAATGTTCGATAATGTTTATGCGTCAAAAGCGGAACGAAACTCATTTAAACCGCGCGCGCCACACGGAGCATTTATCCGCTCGGGTCAAAGTCCAAATGGCAGCGCACTGAGTTCAGCGCGAGCTCACGCAGACGCGCCTCTGGTCGTTTTGCTCACGAGATCCAGTGAGAAGCGCTTGAGTTCAGCGAAGAACACAAATGTCAAGTTTAAACCAGTTTAAAGGCAGATGAAACACCGCTGACAAAAAGGAGAAACACTGCGTGCAACGATACAGTCAGAATCTGTATTGATACTGAATCCATTTAGCTTCCCATGGATTTACTGTAAGGTTAGCCTGGTAATATTAACTCCACCATGAAATGTGGGATATACATATTGTATAATATTATTAATGTAGACAATGTATTATGACTAATGGAATATAAGTACAGTATTTAATAATGTATTTAACTGTTAGGCTATTGTTTTTCATACAAAAAATACAGAAACCATAAAGTTATGCCATTATAGTGAGGAGCTAAGTTATAGGCTATAACTGGTTTTATCTGTGGTTATCATGATCTAAAAATGCATGATACTGGATGACCAATGGTTAATTTGAATACAACTCAAACAGTCAGAATATTACTTTTTACCACATAAAAATATGGTTGTTGCATAGGAAAAAAAAAACAACAACAAAAAAAACAGATGTTACTGTTTTTGTTAAAGAACATAAATTTAAAGAGTAGTTTAAAAACACAATTAACACTCTGGTTTATACAACTTTCACTTAGTTACAAAAATCTGCCTTTAAACTTAAAAAAATAAATATTTGACATATATCGTGATAATTATCGATATCGACTGATATTAAAAAAATTATCGTGATAATTTTTTTGGGCCATATCGCCCAGCCCTATATATATATATATATATATATATATACAAAATAAAAGTGCACCCACATATATTATGTAAACGCAAACTTTTATTTTGGATGCGATTAATCGCGATTAATCGTTTGACAGCCCTAGTATTTATAATTTTTTTTAAATGAATTTTAATGTAATTTCTGAACAATTTAATTCATTTGATATATCTGATTCATTCATTGATTAATCAAATAACTAATATAAATAATTAACACATTAATCGGTTAACAAAAATGGTTGTAAGTTCTAAAGTGATTAAAGGGAAAGATGATGATGACATGAAGAAATCTCTCAATCTGTCCGCCCTGCCCTGCTGTGGGGGTGTCGTGTGCTCTCCTGAATCGGTTCTTGGCATAAACCTGCCCTGCCTTTCCATCTGCTCTCAGGAAACTGTAAAACAGGCTGAGAGGAAGCATTCCAATGCCAGCTCCATGAGCAAATGCCTTCCACACTCACTGAGCAACATTTGGGCAAGTCAAACCGCGCACCAAGTCAACCACGGCCCCCTCATGTTTAGTAATACCAACTTGACGTGCAAATAAGCATAGCTGTGATTGCCACAAAGCACATGTGTGAGAAGCATTTGTTTTTAGTAAATTACTGCCAGGCCATAACTCTGACTCAATCGAGCTTTAGGTTTTTGTAGTGTGTATTTCTAAATGCACTGCACAGTTTGGCTAAAAATACGAGCTGAGGTCTGACAGTGAGCACACATGCTAAAACATGTTGAACTATGGCACTTGTAAAGAAGCAAAGCTTAATATGTAGTGTGAATGAGCCTTTTTGGGATGTTAAGGGTCATGGACTAAACTAAAATAAAAAAATAAAAAAATAGGGCTGTCAAACGATTAATCGCATCCAAAATAAAAGTTTGTGTTTACATAATATATGTGGGTGCACTGAATATAATTATTTTATATATATAAATACACACACATTGTATGTATTTAAGAAATATTTTCATGTATATAGATTTATATATAATTTATATTATATATAAATATTTTATATATAATTTTTTTCCCCCTTAATATACATATGTGTGTGTGTATATATATATACAGTACACACACAAAATAATTATACACAGTGCACCCACATATATTAAGTAAACACAACTTTTAATTTTTTTTTTTTGGATGCGATTAATCGCGATTTATCGTTTTACAGCCCTAAAAAAAAATCAAACCAATTGATGACATAAGGTTGATAATGTTCGTTTTTGAGTGAATTATCTCTTTTAAAAATAAACTTTTTTTTAAAAACAAGAGTAAACGCCTAAATGTTGGTAAAATAATATTTGAGCAGATGCACACAATTAAATGCAGTTGATAAAAAAAATATATTTTTTTGTATAACAATCTGCCTCTTATAGCCTTAGCAAATAGCAAGTCAAGGTTTTGCCAGGCTATGACAAACTAAAATGGCTACAAAATAACAACAAACCTCTTCATATGTCTCACCCCAACTTACTTTTTCAATAAAAGTTGTGTTTGTTGTAGAACCATTAACCATTGTAGTAGTTTTGAATCTTTCAGTCTTCAGTGCTCATCAATGTCAGTCTGTAGATGTTTTGAACATCATAGTATTTTGTCATTTCAACTTAATGGATCAAGTGTTTAGGGCTGGTGACAGGTCTGTTCCTTTGTTGGCACAGTTCTCAGTAAGGTTGTTTTTATATATCTATAAAAGAACTTGTGAATGCACTGCACTGGTATATATCTGGCCTGAGTCCAGATGCCAAACTTTGATATTGGAACTCAGCATAAGCTTGTTTTACAACATCGTACTTAACCTGATATTTGTCATTCACTCTCTCTCTCTCTTTAGCTTTTCTCATCTATCTGAATAGAGAGAGCTTTCATACCATCATATGTATTCAATACTAAAATGATTGATAAAACTTTCTAATACCTTAAATGAAGAACAAACATTATTACATGACATTAGTTAAATGCAAATTAAGCCGTCAATTGCCAGCTTAAAAAAGCAAACAAAATGTGCATTTTAAATCAACATTTGTCCTCCTGTAAATGCATAATAATTGTCAGTGCACTCCTGTTTATTCAGGTTAATATTTCTTCATAGTAAGGTAACCTGGTTCCCTTTAATGTGCATTCAAATGCATGTCATGAAAATCCAATATAATATGCATATGAATTGCTGGTCTAAAATTATGATATTTATGAGTTCGTATTACTAATGAAAGAAGTTAAAATGTGTAACCCATATGATTTTTCTCAACAATCATATTTGCAAAAATTACAAGATACTAAAACAAAATCCTGTACAGTATGATTGCAATTACAACCATTTATATTGTAGTTTGAGATGATTTAACCCACATTTTACAGTGACTCTGTCTCTAGTAAGGCACTTCCTAGCACACAGCGAGATAAGGGCCAAGTCTAAATATGGTCTTCTAGAATGGACTGACTGTATAATCCATAAGCTTTTCTTTGAATGACTCTGTTCATCACCATAGCAACAGTACACTCTCCGTGTCCACTGCGTCTCTCGTACACACGTTTGCTTTTAGACCTAATCCCATTCTCTGGATCCTACTTAGTACCTTAGAGATCTAATTATTTTTACACCGCATATCTGAAAACACGTGGTTTACATTTTGCACACTTGCTCTGGCATTTGCTCATCAACTAACTAACAATGAATCTCTCATCTCCTCTGAGTATTTATCGCTAGTTACTCTCTCTGTTGGTTTCACTTGATGCTCGCTTTGCTTGTCTGATGTGGGCTTCACACCATGCAAACACATGGATGATGATAATATAATTAAGGGAGGTGTGAACAGCTTTTTGGCAACCACCTGCAACCGATGCTGTAGCTGTAAAACAAGCAGTCGGCTTGATCACAGTGTAATAACACATTTGATGTGTTGAGTCAAAAGTCACTTTTGATGTGTGGGGTGTACACACTTCACAGTTGCACATAAACATGTTAAAATTTAAAATTCTTAAATTGCAAAATTGAGGACTAGCCTGGAAGTTGCTAGTCAACAGGTCACAAATGTAGATGGTGGCTGCCCGAATAGAGGGAATGCATTGACGTCACTTCCCGCTGGAACGACCAAAAGATGGCAAAAGTGGCAAAAGATCTGCTGCGTGACTGGATTTAATAGGGGAAACTGAGACTGAGACAGACTGGCCAACCATTCCTCCAACAACATGACTTGTTTATTAGTTTAGTTGTGATAAAATCATAGACTGTAAAAAATATGGACAAAGCGTCTGTGACGTCACCCATAGACTTTCTGAAGAACAGTTTTGAGGCTGTTTATGGGGGGTATGGGCTGCGCCATACTGGAAAATCTTGGGAAATACAAATGTTCAGAAAAGATACAGAGGAGGTATGATGTGTTGTCTCGGCCATGATCTGACTCGTCAAATTCCACTCGGCGCAGCCCTTTATCAGCTGTCAATCAAAGTTAAATGCCCTTATTTGTCATAAATCTTGATATCTAAATATGATCTCATCTAAACTAACGAGTTAGAAAAAAATTCATGCCCCTCACAGTTGTCAAGCACGTGGAACATATTGAAGATTACAATAAAAGTCCAATGGGACCAAACTGTAAATATATGAATTTATGTTGTGAAAACGGACATTATAACATGAGGTCTATGGATATTTGGGACCGGCCTCTTGTGGATTTTCGATGTATTGCAGTTTAGGCTTCATTTTTCAGATTAGAATATTGCCGTTCGGATAAAATGCAAAATTGCTTTTTTTATTTTTTTATTATTATTATTATTATTCACCAGACTAGAAGTTGCTGACCAACAGTTTACCAGTTGGTTTAGATTCATGCTTATCCAGGTGGGATTATGCTGGTTAGTGTAAGTCTAGCTGGTGGACCAGCATATCCATGCTGTTGACAATCAATTCTGGTTGCAAGATATTGGTCTCGATGGTCAACTAGTGCACTTTTAGGGAAGTCAACTATTGAGTTTATTGATGAATGTTTATAATCTTGACTTGAACTCAACACCAGGGCATTGTATTTACTTCCCATGGCTCAGCTTTTCATAAACACACAAGATCAGTTTGTATACAGCTGCCTTGCGTGCACAGTTAGTCTTCTGAAAGCCATAAAGGTGAGCCATGGATCTGATGATGTGTTTATGGTGCCACAAAGAGAAGTAAATATTGTTATATCTGCTGTAGGAAGATGTCACGCTCTGACTAGTAAAGTTCATGTGCCCTTGACCCAGTTCCCCTCCATCTTTATGGGATGAGGAATGTGTATGAGGAATACAACATAGCCTACATTAATGCATTGACTAAATTTGTTTTCATAGGCTTAATATTACACATCAATTTGAAGACCACATTGGGTAGGATGTGAAATAATATTGTTTAAAATAATGGATTAGATTTATTGATCCCCTCTCAATCAGATTAATTGATTATCAAAATAATCATTAGTTGGAGCCCTAGTGAACAGGGAAATAACTTTAGGGCTGCTGTAACCCCAGTCCGTCTGCTCATCACCCATCTGTTTCTCTTTCTGTTTGTTCCTCATGGCAGTTGAGAGGTCAAAGTCGCAACAGGTGTGGAGCACAGGTTCGATCAGACGGACTTCCTCTTTGGGTGCTATCACCGGGCCCTACCTGATAGGGCAGTGGCCACGTGAATCCCACCTGCACAACCCCTCTTGCATGAAAGACAAGTACACACAGGTAGGCACTTTCACCCACTATGCTCCAAATCTAACTCTGGCTTCAAAGCCTGTGTGTTCAGGTGTGTTTGCAAACGTTAGCTTGACTGCTTCGCTCTTTTGGGTTTCTGCATGTTTCCTGTGTTACTTTTGATTGTTTTCTAGGATTTCTGTGAGCTGAAACCAACTGATGATTCTCAATAAGTGTATAAGTGTACATCAATTATTTTTAAATCCTTCATCAGTCAAAATGCGTGGGAACTTTAAAAGAACTACATGGTTGTAAACTGTAGTTACCTTTAGCATTTGGCATGAAACTGTTATTGGCATTAAATAAACCATTAACCACAGACTGGGAACCAAGACTTTCGCAGCTTACACATTGGGCCTGGTGTTTGACCTACAACTGAAATCACTCAGAGACCGTAATACTTTATCAGAGGCTGTAATGGTCACCAGTTGTGATTGTAGTGAAGTTTGAGTATTAATGAACATGGGCTGCCTTGCCATCTACTACCTACTGGGGATGTAAATTATATTACATAAATTCCTATAATCGATCATTGTTTGAATTAACAATCAAAAGTATGTATGACAAGTATATGAAAAAGCGCTGCTGCCGTGTAAATTCATGATGCTTTTTGCGGCGTGATGTTGTTTGTAACTTCGCAATACATAAGTAAACCGTACTTGATCACATATTTTTAGAGCAGGTAGCCTCAAACACAACTTTAGTCAATACATAGATCACAGTGACATGACATGCTGCTTTGCTAAAGCTGTAAGACTTTAGGAATCCGATCGTATTGCGATGAATGCGATCATGATTTGAAAGTTCAATCAATTGAAACTGGATCTTTGGCGTGATGGGTTGGTTTACGATGTGTAGAGACCAATCGGACACTGTTGTACAGCTGGAGCAAGCTTGGATTGGATTGATCGCTCATATTGACAGGTCTTGATGTATCATGTGCATAAGAATAGGAACGTATATACCAATCTGTTACCTTGGAAGTGAAAATAGCCCTCGCCCCCAAAAATCTCCTAACTCTCTCTCATTATCTAGCACAGTTCTGTCATTATTAGAAGATTAATTAGGTAGAGTGAAATAATTCGATATACACACATTTTGTCAGTGCAATGTCAAAACCTGCTGGAAAAAATAAAATAAAATTGAACAGTGGCACAGTTTAAAATAAGCCCAATTTCACAGGAAACTTGTGATTGGCGCAACCCTGTTGCCAAGCTAACAACATGATAATCTAATAAACTTTTTATTTTTTAATAAATTGAAGTAGTTTTTTTTTTTTTTTTTGGTTATACTGGGTTTTTTCACCCAGCTCATTACTATGCATTCTGGGATTGCATGCAAGGAGACATTCAAAGGAGAATCAGCTTTCACATCTGAGTAGTTCACTTACTAGGCCGTAAAATAAAGCAGTTATTGTTTTCATGGGGTTTTTTTTGTTTGTTTTTTGTTTTTACCTATGTAACCTTGCATTCTAATAAATAAGGTTATGATGACAAATATTTTGAAATTCTCGATTCAACCAAATCTACTAGCCTAACTAATAAAGTTTAATAAAGACAAGCAAACAGTCAGAACAAGAACAAATAAACGCATTACAAGCAATAGCACAAATAAATACAATAGAACAGTGATACAAATGAAATAAACCGTGCATTAAGTTTTTCAGGTATGTTTATCAGTAGTATTCAGGTACAGAAATTGAATAACCAAATGCAAGAAAGCACTGCATCATTGTGTATAAATTAAATATTGATTAATCCTTTATTAAAGTAAGTTATTCGGCCAATAGCAATAAGTGATTTTTCTCTCGTTCTTTTGTTCTTTGATTAACATTAAGGACACAAACAGCAGCAGGGATATTAGGCTGATCCAATATACTGACACATACATTTTCTTTATCATTTAGACATAACTTTCATAATTTTCAACAATTCAGTGTTTTTGCGCTAAAAGAAAACTGAACTGAATTCTGTGACTTGTAACCTCTTGAACTTTAATGGTTTAAAATCACTCGAAATTTTAAATGGACTAGACCTAAAAACGTGCAAATGATAAAATTTCGGCGTTGACTGATCAACCATTTCATCAAGTGTCTTTCACACTGTCATCAGACAGTCCATATAGACAAGCCCTGTGTGCATACGGGGTTGAGGTTAGTTGTAGGTCAAGCTTAATCGGTCAATTTGAGGTGTTAGTTACAGAGCAAATCGCATCTGTGACTAGTCGATTACTATGGCATGTCCTTAGAGAGAACACGACGTCCCTCACGCACACCTGTCCTATGGTCAGGTGCTGATTTATCCTCAAATGTCAGCAGGTGTATCAGGCGGAACACAATCACCACAATCCCACAGTTCCACCCACCATCTGCTGCTACACTGAAGGTGAGATTTGGCACCTCCGAGAGTGCAGTGTGTCTAAAGGTAATGACTCTGCCGTGCCTCTTATTGTGTGCTTCAGCATGAAAAGAGTGTCATATAACCGTTCAGAAAGATGAGATGCCACAAGAATGCAGTTTCCCGTGTTAAAGGTCTCCACAGTTCACCCCTAGTTTTTGAAGAAAAAAAAAAAATACATTGTGCATCTGTTCAGACTATGTTCTTAGTTCACAAAGAACGCTTTTTTTTTTTCATTCTACTGCGCTACTTTTCAACTGATTTTTAATGTAAACACGTGATCGATGGACATCCTTAACTGTTGCGGTCATGTCGCGCTTGACACAGATTTCTAAAAACGTGGCGCTCAAGTTAAAAGAAAGTTTGACTTTTAAAAAAACTTGTCTAGAGATTATGCAGTTTTTATCCATTCCACTACCCACGTCTTGCGTTTTTTAACGCAAAAACACGTTCTGTGTAAACCAGACGCTAGCCTTTAATTCTATTGGAACTTTATTTGGGCTGTGAGTAAATTTCATTTTTGGGTGAACGTTCTCATGTACATCATAGTGTTCAGCAAGAGTCTCATACACAATATTTTGACTCTTTTGAAGTCATATGATAGGTTTTTGTTAGATAAATGACTAAAAATGTTTAAAAAACAAATAAAAATGACAAAAAGCACGTAGTAAAATTACTAAAATTAAAATAAAAGCTGAAAACATGCAGATAAAAGCTAATTAGTCATTAAAGCTATAGTATAGTAACGTAAGCAATCCTAAAATAACACAGCAGTGATGTAACTTTAAAGGACATTCATGTTGATAACAATTTACCTCAACAAATTGACCAGAATGCATTCATTTTTAATGAGAATTGGCAATTTTGAATGCAACATGAGTGACAGTGCTGATATTCATTTCACAGAGGTTAGCCAATCATAACAGAGGTCATTTACAAATAGGAGCTTAAAAGATACAGAAGCAAAAACTTCGGCCTCATGACTCTGAAAAAGTAACAAAGGGTGGAAAATGATTATGTAAACTATTACGACTGTTTGTTGTGCAAGCCTTGAGTGACATTATAAGAGTATATTGCTACAAAAGAACCAAATATGGCCCCTTTTACACATGCAGTGAGTGAATAAAGAGTCAGAGATCAGGTGTTGTGGTCCATTTGGACGTGTGAGCGCAGCGGAGGAGTTGCAGTGCGTCACATGACCCCCCACATCCTGTTTTCACTGCTGCATGGCAACGGAGGCCACACACTCTCTGCTTACTGACATCGAGATACTGAATTATTTTTGTGCTTACTGTATTTCCTTGGTGTGAAATTTCATGCGAGAAGTTCTTTAAATATTATTTGTATAACCAGTCGGTTTAAAAACGTGCAATTATTATGTTCACTTGCCGAGACGGGCCATCTCAAGTCTCACCCTTTATTGCTCACTGGTGTCAAAGAACTACAGACAACTCTCATGTTAGCTTGTCTTTAAAGTTTGATGCAATGACAAAAGCTTTATAGATTTCCTCTTGCAGTAACACAGTCAGATCAGGTGAACAGCGGTGACTTTGGGATGTTCCACTCTCGGAATAACCAAGCCTGCATCCCTTTTCTTAAAGGCATAGTTCACCCCCCCAAAAAAGAAACCTCTATCATTATTTACACCACCATAATGTTACTCCAAACCCTTATGACTTACTTTCTATCATGAAACAAGGAGACGTTTGTTGCATATTTACACTGTTCTTTCCATACAATTAAATATCTGTTTGTGCAAGTATAAGGATTATACATCAAATTAGACAAAACTCAAAACTCAAAGTTACAAAACTCCTAGTCTCCCTCAAAAGGGATTTATTCTGACATCATTGCTCCACACCTTCCTAAAACTCCTCGATCACAGTCCCGATATTACTTCTGCAAACATTTACGCCACAATTTGAATTATTAACATAAAGGCATACGCAAAGAAAAGCAAAACCCCTTTGACCGCAACGACCGATGCAAAAGTTCAATTGTACAGTCAACATTTGAGGTAAAAAGAGGAAGAAATCAGTGGGCATCAGCTCTCGATAGACTTTTTCATAATATGCTGCTAAACGCACTGGATTGACACTTCAGGGCCTCATTTATGTGCTCTTCACATTTTACAGTGTGTGTGTGTGTGTGTGCTGCATGGTGGGCTGACTAAACAAATAACATACCTGAGTGCACACATCATATCCACGTGTGCCTGCAGACTTCCCTATAGTAACAGAGAATGTTGTTTCTGAAAGGAATGTAGGTGACCGTATATTGAGGAACCGTTTGCAGGAACAATGCTGGCTTTGTGATTTTTGTGTGAAATAGTGAAGGATGAAGCATGGAAATGTGATCTATCGGTGTGGAAGTGTGTTTCTTGGCTACAATTTTGGTGGAAATTATTTATAAAGAAAGTAAGTTAAGTGTACACTGTCGCTCAAAAGTCAAGGATTTTATTTATGTTTTTAAAGAAACAAAATCAGCATTTTGATCAAAAGGGATAAATCATTTACAAATGATTTTCAAATAAATGCTGTTCTTTTAAACTTTCTGTCAAACCTTTTTGTCAACATTGATAATTGTTTCTTGAGAAACCAAAGCAGCATATTAGAATGAATTTTGAAGAATCATGACTGGAGACTGGAGAAATGGTGTAATAATTGTTTTTTTTAATCAAGTCAAGTCAAATATATTTATATAGCGCCTTTCACAATACAGATTGTATCAAAGCTGCTTCACAGTATCAATCAAGACAACATAACAGTGTTTGTTTATTCATGAAAATAAAGACAATCAAGTTTGGTGGAGCTGATCAATGGTATGATGGGTCATTTAATTTGAATATATTTTTTAATGCAGCCTTGGGGAGCATAAGAGACTTTCAAAAAAACAAAAACCAACTTTTGAATGACTATCTCTTCAGTGGGACTCATCTCTTCACCACAATGGCCAAAAAGTTGGTTAATGTTACGTTTTAAGTGGATGACGAGCGCGAGACGCCGAAATGGACGCCAATAAGATTCTGAATGGAAAGTTTACTTTTAAAAATTTGCCAAATGGTTCAATTGACAAGACCAAGTGATCTGTGTGTTTTGTCGTTGTGAACTGAGCTATCATCTGAAAAACCACTCGATGATGGCCAAGCGCACACACACACACAGCGAATGCGAATTCTCCGCCCCCTCATCAATATCAGGACCTCGTCAGTATTTCTTTCACACTTTTATTGATGGACGGTGTTACATTGAGAGATTATTTGCTCCATGTGAGAATGTTTTAGTGTGAAATTGAACACTGTATATGCTAATGTGGTTTTCAATTAAAAAGTTTCATTAAAATGAGAAAAATAATGGGACAAAAATAAATCAAGAGACATTTAGAATAGATAAAAATGTGCGATTAATTGCAAGTTAACTATGACATTAATTTGATTAATCGCGATTTAAATATTTTAATTATTTGACAGCACTATATATATATATTAATGAAGTTAATCTGTATTAATTAGAACTAGTTTTAAATAAAAACAATATAAAATCCTCACCATAGTCAAAATGCTAAAGTGCATTTTGTGTTTCAGACTCCTGGATGTTGGAGTGACGAGACCGAAGAGAAAAAGAGCACACACCAGCGCTCAGCATCCTGGGGCAGCTCTGACCATCTTAAAGAGGTACACACACACACACACACACATACTTGCACCAGTAGCGTAAAACACCCTCCCTTTTAACAGTGAAATACTATGCGTGTCTTGCACACACAGCTGTGTAGTTTTTCCCCTTGGGTTTGAAGAACAAGAAAGTGCAATCACACTAACAGCTATTAACAGAGCTCTCACTGTCCTGAAACTGATGAGCACTGCACTTCTGCATTTGCGATGATCTCATCCTGTGTGGCTAGCCCAGCTCTGTGCAGGACTGCAAGTCACGACGACCCATCCGTCGTCTCCTGCACCCGCTGCTATATATAATTTCCTGTGTGGCTTCAGACTTCCGGGACTGCGCGTCGTGTTATTGCTAGTGCTAGCCGCAGCGAAGTCAGCCTTATCACGGGCGCTCAGCCCCTCCCTGACGATTCAGGGAAACAGTGAGATAAGACTATCTCCCTCTTTAACAATCAACTTCCCCTCTCTGCAGCAACCATTATCCCCCTCCTGCCAATTTATGGCTTTCCCATCACCTGGAATACACGCATGTGGGTTTTAGAGCAAGTAATATGTGCTAAGTCACGAAAAATGTCAAAATTGAAAATACTGTGGAAACAAAGACACCTACATCTTGGATGCCCTTGGGGTAAGCTAAAACATCAAAAATTCATTTCAAAGTGAACTATCCCTTTAATAGGTATCACAACAACAAAAAAAGCATGAGATTTTTGAGATATCAAAGTAACCATTTTGTGGTATTTTCTTTCTTTTCTAAATTCTTATGTGAATCTGTTGTTTTGGCTGCTTGCACACTGTATTTCCAGCCACAGGATTGTGTCCATATTCATATTCATGAACACACAAGTAATAGAGGCTGCTTAGGAGTTCATCACAGTGAGCTCACTCATTCTGCAAGGCCTGAATAATCTCACTGTTTCCCATTTGGGAGATTTTCCAAGAAAAGGCTGTTCAGGCCTTCTTTCCTTCCCTGCATATGGAAAGTTCATGTCCTCATTATCCACATTTTTATCCAGGTTCATGTCAAGCGCTTTCACTTAGTGGCTTAGAACCCCTTACACCTCTTAAGTGGATTTAGGTTGTGTATATTGACATACTTAGCAGAGGCTTGACGAGAGCACATTCAGGATTTGCCCTTGTTACAACTGAACGCAAACTGTGTAATTTCAGGTGATGCAATGCCCAGCACCTCTAGAAAACTTTTTTTTTTTTTTGCAAGTTAACAAAACATTATAATTTATACAAAAATAAGAGATCAGTGAATTATGTATACATACAAAAGAGAGAAAGACGTACAAGGTAGGCAGAACAAAAATAAGCAATAGAAAAAAAAAACAAAGACAAAACCATGTATGCAAGTACATTGGTATGTTTTAAGCAATGGGATATTTTAGAGATTTAGATATTGAGATATTCATGGTAGTTGTGATAGAATTGTAGTAGAAGTAGAGGCAGTATTCATATTAATAATAATAACTATAACATAGATAAGAATAGTAGTGATAGTATTGGTAACAGTGGCAACCAACAGCATTCATGATAATAATTAAAACATTTAGAAAACATTTTCACTGTAATTTTCAAACAGCATTTTTGCTGCCTTTTTGAGGTTTAAATAAAGTACATGTCATTTGCAATAAATGTTCTTTTTTTTTTAGATTGACATTTCTAACGTAGAACAAAGACGGTGAATGGAAATGCTGCCTCTTGTTGAGGTTTTGTATCGACTGTGGTTTAAAGTCAGCACAAAATGGAAGCTACGATAGCTTTTTCGGTGACATATGTCCTCGTTAAATGGCTTCTTGAACAAGAAAAAAATGTTGGGCGGGACTTGTGTCCATTGGGAATTGTTGAAATCGTTGTGGTTTGCTGTGGCTGTGATCTGATGTGATTGACAGGTCGCCCCGCCCTCAAGCCGGTAAACACTTCATCAGAGAAGAGAATGTTGTTGCAAGAGGGAGGGGAAGTTAATTTAATTTAAAGAGGACAAGAGCACATGAATAATACAAATAAATTCACTGATAAATAATTATTAATATGTATTTCATAAATAGAATTGTCAATTTTGATTTCATGGTGACTTTAATATTCTGTAACTAACATTATCAAGACAAACATCCATGTATTGTATTTTCAGGAGGAACGCACAAGCCTTGACTTGTTCTGTTGTCTCAGGATATATAGACAATAAAAGCTGTAATTTACTGCAGATAAATCTCAAAATTAAGCTATGAGTGATCACGCCAGTTTGAGAAGGCGGAGCGGATCACATTGAGACCTGGGTCATGAGGGTTAAATATCAATTTTCCAGCGCAGACCCCAGCGGAGATAGAGGGTAGAGCCCGACCGATTAAAGGTTTCTGAAGACCGATACAAATATTTGTTGGTTTTAAAATCCGATATATCGGCCGATATTTTTTATTTTATTTTTTCAGGAACGCACAACAAAACATTAACAGATTTCCCTAACATTAGTTATTTGTAGTTATTATGTATGAGTTTTAATTAAAATAATATGATCATGCATTTTAATTTGAGGAACCAAAGCTCATTATTTAATTAACAAAGCTCATTAAATTCCACTGATGATAGTGGCATTAGCTAGCTTTGTGGTTAGCTAGAATGTGTTGCGCGTTATAAACGCGTGTTGCCAACAGGCCAGGGACGGTGTAGAGTGCACACCCTCTGGTGGACAAACTTATACAACTCCAACACTCATGACATGGTTGAAGCGTGTTTCATCCATTTTTATTTTATTTTGGAAATATTCATTTATCGGCCATTATAACTGCCGATACCAATAGTTTGTAAAATGCCTAATATCGGCCGATAATATCGGCATTGCTCTAATAGAGGGAATGAAATAGATGCTAAAACACTCTATCCTGATCGTTTTCAATCCTCGCAATTCCAACTTCTGACTCGCTACAGTGGTTTTGACGAACCAAGCTGGTTTTTATACTGCCAAGGGCATAGCTCGTACCAAGAGCGTGCCAACATCCAATAGAAAAATTCAACCGCAGTAGCCACCGTTCAATCTGAAGAGGGCAGCATTAAGACGTTTTTACACCATATGTTGTAGTAATAAAACACTTTATACACAAATGTCAAAAAAGTTACTCGAATCAATGACTGGCATTAATAAAGATCCATTCTTACAGATCATTAACTAAAAAAAGTTTGTTTGGGGTTTAGTTACTCTTTAAGGTTTCACAAAATAGATGGGTTTTCAGTTGTATCTTGAATATTGTCTACAATTCCATTCATTTGTTGTTGTTCTTAGTACGGGTAGCAATTCTTAAAGGGATACTCCACTTTTTTGGGGAATTGGCTCATTTTACAACTCCCCCAGTGTTAAACAGTTGAGTTTTACCGTTTTCAAATGCATTCGGCCGATTTTCTGATATTTAGAAGAATACTAGAAACTATCTGGTTACTGATATTCTTCTTAATATCAGAAAATCGGCTGAATGGATTTGATAATGTCAATGGGCGGTTGTAAAATGAGCCTATTTCAAGAAAAAGTGGAGTATCCCTTTAATAGAACAGGAAAGACATTTGCCTTTGTGTGTATGTCTTGCTGCCTGTTTTGTATTGACCTCTTGTGGCCATGCTGAGTTACAGCAAGCGCTTTAATTTAATGTATTTTATTGTAGTCATAGCCTTATAGGCAGCACTCTCACATTTAGCAAAGCTGTGCCTCAGACGACCAGAGTTCGAGTCCCAGCTTTTATTATTATTATTATTATTATTATTTTTACCAGCCTTGTAGATGATAAAATAACTTTGTCGTCGTCTCTGTCCTTATAATTGATTTATTTTTCTGTGAATTTCAGATTGCTAAACTCAGGCTCCAGCTGCAGCGCAGTAAACAGGGCGGAGGCCGGCAGTGTAAAGACAGTAAAGAGCGTCTTTCCCCCCTCCAATACTGTACCAGCACCACCACCATCAGCACAGCCAGCCAAGCTCCGGTCCGCACACACTCACACACTTACTGTAATAATACATCTATCGATTTCTGAATAGTTTGTGAAATGCACATTTGTATCATCTTACTGTACAGTTGTCCATGTCGAAGTCAGCACAGATGCCACTGTCCAACATCACAGTGCCAAAGCCCTCCATCTCCAGGGTTCCCAGCAGCATGGAAGGAATCAACCATGAGCTGGAGAAAGTCTTCATCAAAGACAACGGAGAGAAAGAGGAGCTAAAGGTACAAACACGCTCCTGAAGCCGTACTCGGTACAAATGTTTAGCGTGAATAAAAATGCTAGTCATTGAGTACTAAGAAATAGTGTTCAAATATGTTGTTTTACAGTATACAGTACCTGTAAAATGTATTTTTGTCTAAAAACAGTATTTAATTGTATTATAATTATATCTTGATCATAATCACACATAATTCCAATCCAGTTTGGGGTCTGTAGTTTTTTTTTTCTTTAATGTTTTAAAAAAGAAGTCTCTTATGCACACCAAGGCCACATTTATTTTTACATAAATACAGTGAAAAAAGTAAGATTTTAAAATAGTATTACAATTTAAAATGACTGTTCTCTGAGAGCAGCATGATTCTGGATAAATTGTTCACAACTCTCCCATGATTCTAATTAGACAACTAAGCAATAACATGTAGCCTAATTTTGTAGAGGTCATGACAAAGTGTTAATTGCTGCAGTCTTTTTACAAATATTTAATACATTGATTTTTTTTTCTCTTTTTGAATTTATGATTTAATTACTCATCATAAAGACTTGAATGAATCTCTTGAATTTAATGATTCAGTGATGGTATATATTTTGTTGTTTTTCTAAAGTAACAATGTAATTCAAGCTTCCAGTTGTTTTCAAAAGGTGTATTTTTAATAACTACCATAGACAGTGTGTATAACCGTACTCATGTGATGCACTTATTGCAAGTCAGAAATAATGATTGTGTGTGGTTGAAAAGACTAATTGTGAAGCTGATTCATCAAGTCTTCATTGTCACATGATCCTTCAGAAATAATTCTAAAATGCTGATTTGGTGCTCAATAAACATTTCATATTATCAATTTTGGAAATATTAAAAATAGGGCTGTGCAAAAATGAATTGCGATTAATCGCATCCAAAATAAAAGTCTGTGTTTACATAATATATTTGTGTGTGCTGTATATAATTATTTTGTATATATAAATACCTATGCATGCATGTATATATTTAAGAATTATTTGCGCTTAAATTCTGTAAATATATATAAATACATAATCTATGTTATATAAATATTTTATATATGAATAACATTTTCTTAAATATATACATGCATGTGTGTGTATTTATATATACAAAATAATTATATACAGCACACACAAATATATTATGTAAACTCAGACTTTTATTTTAGATGCGATTAATCGCAATTAATTTTCGCACAGCCCTAATTAAAAATATAATTTTTTCACGATTCTTTGAGTAGAAAGTAAAAAAAAAAAAAAAACATTATAAATGTCTTTTGAGTCACAATGTGTACTTGCTTAATAATAGTGTTTATTTCTTAAAAAAGAAGAAAAAAAATGACACTTTATAGTAAGATTGAATTTGTTATTTTGAATTGACTACATTAGATAAGATCAAGTTCAAGTTACTTTATTTATACCCGAAGGTAGATTTTGTTTGCAGTAGAGTCACACATCACATTTCACACATCATCACATTACCACACATGGTCGAAAACAAAAATAAATACATGAACATACGTAAAATAATTATGTAAGATACAAATAAAAAGGATTTAATTATTAATCTAAGTTAATGTTAATTTCTACCGTCCTTTACTAATAAATATATTAAAATCATATATTAAAAGAGTCTCTCTTTGCCTGGTACTCAGGCGCTGGAGGTTCCTGATGGACGGAGGGCTCCGTTTCCTCCCCAGCAGCGCAGCAGCAGTAGTCGTGGTATAGACACTCAGACCCCATCAGTGCCTGGACGCTCCAGTAGCTGCTCTAGCCTGTCGCCCTGCCCCTCACCCGCATGCCCACCCCGCTCACATGACGGCAGCCCATACTCCACTGACGAGATGCTGGACGACAGAGACAAAGGTCAAACATACAGATTGTTGGTCAAGGAGCTGCATCAAGTTCATTTGATATTTGATAGCTGATAATAATCCAGAGAGTAATTTGAGATTTGTAATTTCTTCCTGCAGACAGCGGCAGCAGTTCTCCTCTGCCTAAGTTCACCTCGTCTCCAAAACCCAACAACAGCTACATGTTCAAACGGGAGCCTCCAGAGGGCTGTGAAAAGATCAAAGTGTTTGAGGAAATGACGTGAGTAGAGGTTTTTTTTTCTGTAGTTAGGGAGCCTAAAATAGCATACCAGTATCTATAATGTACACAGTATGCAAATGTTCCTTATGCATGAAATTCTCTGTCGACATAAAACATTTGCTCAAATATTCAGCTAGAGTATAATACATAGTGTCTTGCAATATAATGCATACGTTTTGATAATGCATTTTAAGAGTGATGAATAAATCAGAATATCAAACATCATCTCTTTCTGTAATGTATAATTTCAGGAAATTGGATTTACAATGCAAAACATTAATGCATGAATTAATTTATTTCTGTAATTAAATTTAAAAAACAAAACAAATTATTAAACATGCAATCAGTGAAGCATGTTTTTTGTTGCATATGTTTAAGACATAGCATGCAGGGCTCAACAAAAAATGTTTTTATTTTATTTTATTGACACAGGCCAGTTGTTTAGCTCTTGACATGCCCTGCCAACCTAAATAACAGCGATTCGGCTAGGTTTTGCATTTCGTTATTTCACTGTCTGACTGTATGGAACGCTCATGTTAAGTTAAAATCATATTAACTTTCAGATAATCCTTGGTCACTTTTGACCAAAGAAAATTGTTTTGATTTTTTAAAATGAATTCACTTTATCGGGAATGAATCACATCCAAAATAAAAGTTTGTGTTTACGTAATACATGTGGGTGCACTGTGTATAATTATTATATATATAAATACACACACGTGCTTGTATTCGTAAGAAAAAAATATTAGTTATACATAAAAAGTTTATATTTATATATAATATAAATTATATGTAAATCTATATACAGTATATACATGAAAATATTTCTTCAATTTACTGCTCAAAAAAATAAAGGGAACACTTATACAACACTTAAAAATTAAAAACAAAAAAAAGTATTTAATAAGATTATTTCATTCATTCAGATCTATGATGTGTTATTTTAGTGTTCCCTTTATTTTTCTGAGCAGTGTATATACAAGTGTGTGTGTGTGTATATATATATGTATGTAGACCATTTCACAAGATGTACAAGATGCAAGATGTAGATAAACAACACTGGTCCAGAAGCACTTCCTGTTTCAGTTTGTAACCATTTTCTTTATTTCACATGTAAAGAAAACATCTTAAAGATGTTTGTTTAACTTTTTGATTCAGTTTTAAATGTTCTGTTGGTTGTATTTTATCCCAGCTTTTATGTAGTGTTAAAAAACTGAAACAGGAAGTGCTTCTGGACCAGTGTTGTTTACATCTTGTGAAATGGTCTATATATAATTATACACCGTGCACCCACATGTATTATGTAAACACAAACTTTTATTTTGGATGTGATAAATCAAGATTGATCGTTTGACAGCCCTAATTATTATATAATTAAATATATACACAATCTACAAATCAGCAGCCATGATGCAGGAAAAAAGCACTCAGCAATGGAGGACTTCAACACAAAACATCAAAATAATGATCAATGATGGCCAATTTAGCTATAAGCAGCCGCACAGAAGACAATAGTGTTTTTCACTTTGCGTCAGTTCTTTTGATTCAATTCAGATCAATAACAGAGTTTAATCGGTTATAAATCAGCTCTGCAGATATCTGTGAAATCATGCAAATCAATTCAGTTTTGTTCTCATCCAATACTGTCATTGCAGTCAAAACAATAATATTACTGAATATTAACTGTCCCGAACTAAGCAAGCTAAAGGCAACAGTTGCAAAGGAACCCAAACTCCTATCAGGTGACAGAAATCACGAAAAAAAAAAGTATGTGTAGTGTTTAGTTGGCGATACATTAGTATTCCGTTTGGAACATTCTCTTAAATCTGTTTCCTCAGGTCCAGACAGTCAGCCACCGCCCCCCTTTTCTCCTGCCCTGACAAAAACAAGGTCAACTTCATCCCCACCGGCTCTGCGTTCTGCCCCGTCAAGCTCCCGGGATCCCTGCTCCAGCACTCCAGCTCCCAGCAGGAGGACGAGGAGAGAGAAGGAACACAGGCCGGTCCCAGCGGGTCATGCCCCCTCGCCCAACACCATCACATGCCCACTCAGGTCTCCACCAGCACGAGCACAGACGACCCCCCGGAGGCGCTGGCCATCTCTCCCTCCCAGCAGCAAGAGGCGCCCTCGGAATCGGCCTCGCAGCCTCAGAACTTTGAAGTCAGCTAAACGCGCGCAGAGCCGGTCTCCGTCGCGCCCACGCCGCACACGTTTCGCCCACCCCAAACTTCCTCTTCTCTCTCTGATGGACCCCACCTTTGTGCTGAATCTTTACTATCTGCATGGCATAGCAACTGTGGCCCGAACGAGAATCGCATATGTAAATGCAGCCGAAGGGTTTGAGCATACGTGGCAATGAAGAGCTGGACGGAAGGATGCGTTTTGGGAAAAGGACCTTAGAATATGCAAATCAAAAAATTCTAATGGCTTCACTGTTATCTCGATAAATGAGTGAGAGTCTCATACGGAAATCTTAATTTATTAAATTTGCTTAATGATCCGTTCGATCACATTCCAGTTATTCCCGCTTTATTTTATTTTCATATATACGGATGTGGATGCGTTCACGGGTCCATCTGATTTGATTCTGCATTCATCTCGAGCAACTCCACAGCTGTTTTCAAATGCAGCTTCGCTTCCGTGTGTGCTTAAAATTTAAGCAAAGTGGCTTTTGTTTGAGCGCCATAATCAGAGGTGTCGCCGCCGATTTACAATATGAGGAGAAAGACGACTGAAGCTTTCAGCGAGGTCTTAATAGTGTCAGGGGGGGGGGCATGCATTTGAAACTGATCGTATGTTTAACATTAAATTATGTGTCGTGTTCTCTTTCAACATTCACAGTATGAATAAGCTCTCTCTCTATCAATATATCAACATATGAGATAATCTATATATATAAAGATAAAAAAAAAAGCTTGTTTGAATTTAAAACCGTGTATCGCTGTGTTCTGTACATAATGGGAAATGAGCTGTACTCCACGGGTTGACGACTATCCAGGTTTCCTACCTTCTGGTGATATTGCAGAAAGAGAAAAACACAGAATAAGGTTCTTGTTTTCACACTTTGTTGCACAGTGTGCGCCTGCGGCCTCGCTTCGGGGTGCATCACTTACTGTTTAAACTCAGGTAAAAATTCACATTCAGATCCGTCTCATCGTTCTTTGCATTCCATGACATTCCATGTTGGGAGGTTGGCAGAGAATTTGTTTAGGTCAGACTAGGGCTGTCAAACGATTAATCGCATCCAAAATAAAAGTTTGTGTTTCCATAATATATGTGTATATATTTAAGAAATATTTTAATGTATATATATATATATATAAATATCAATATTTTATATATAAATAATTTTTTTTTTCTGAAATATACATGCATGTGTGTGTATTTATATGAAATAATTATACACAGTGCACCCACATATATTATGGAAACACTAACTTTTATTTTGGATGCGATTAATCGTTTGACAGCCCTAGGTCAGACATACTGTGTGTTAAAACCATTAGACAGACCATACAACCCTCATGGATCAGACTCGCACCCTCACAGTCACTAAATGACATATATTATCATTTAGGAAGACAAACTACTGCCCAGATCACAGGTCTGAGATGTAGAAGAATATTTTCTGTCTATTATAAGTGGCATGTTGAAAAAAAAATATGATTTTGTTCAAAAAAAATTGTGGGGACATCATAATAGTTCCAAGAATAATTTGTATAGTTACGAGAATAAATTGCGCCAAAAGAGCAAGAATTTCTTAGTTAACATGTGTTACCATTACACTTATCATAAGTCTCATAACATCTTGTAATTTTTACAACTTTGTTCTCAAAATCTTCTAAATTTTTTACAATTTTAACATGCTGCTGATAATTAGTCTAAACTAAAAAGGTGAATCTCACAACACACACTCAAAATTATGGCTAAAATATGCATATATTACTATTTAGGACCATTAAGTTATTTTGGCTTTGTGACAATTGATAAAATAAAATAAAAAATGTCATGGTCATCATTTTATTAAATTCATCCTTTTCATTAAAATAAGCATAATTTAAAATAATTACAACAAATGCACTAACTAAACAATGTATTCATACTTTTATGGCTGATCATGGTAGTGAAAATTTGAAGATAAATAAGCTAAATTCTAAAAAAAATGTCACACTGGAAATATCACAATGGACCTTAAACCAATCTTCATTTTATTTAAGCAATTTATTTCTTTCGATTTTATGGACTAATATGAAATTTACTGATTTCACGAGATTCACCTAAAAGCTTGGCTTTATACAAATATTTTAAATCAGTCTATGCCCAAATGTTTTGTCCACAAAAAACAAACTAAAAGCATGTATCTGTTCACTACCATGACAAAACTAACATAACTACGTGTTTATGATTTTCACCGTTTTGTATAGGGACAAGTGACAGGCAAGCATGGTTTGTCAGAAAAGGGTTGTCTTGTCTTAAAGCAGAATTTTTAAATGAACCAAGGTCAAACAATATTGTATTGTGCGGTTGCAATCAATTGAATCAAATTAATTCATCCATCTCATAAGACCAACCATTGACAGCCCACATAATATTACATGATCGATACAAAAGGCTTTCTAAAATAACAATGCAACCTTTTATGCTGCACCTTATATCAATAGACCAAGTAGTTTATAAAATGATTAAACTCATTTTTGGTAAGTGAAGGGTTTGCAATAATGCCGTTTTGTTTTTAAATGCTTGAATAGTGCATCATTTCATCTCCATTCCACACATGACTAAGGGCCGGTTCACACAGAACGCCGACCAAACAGCGCAATATCTAGACACGTTTTTTTTTTGTTTTGTTTTTTAAACTGAACTTATTTAACTTGAGCGTCATGTTTTTAAAATGCTGTGTCATTCATTAAAGACGTCCATCTAGCGCACGCTTACATTGGTGGAACAATGAGCAGTGGAATGGAAAAAGGCGTTCTGTGTGAACGGCTCCTAAATCTGAAGCCAAATTAGCACAGCCTATTGATAAAGCCATCGACTGCTATTAAAACCAGCATTGGCAGTTTAAGAGCACATTGCTGGCCTGGGAGAGGTCAATATGTCAGGCTGACCTGCTGTCTGTTTACACACAATGGCAATAAACCATTTTGTTGTTGTGACTGTTCAAACCAGATATGAGTGTGGATTGAGGGCATCATTTGTTTTGAAGGGGCAAAATATTGACTGCGGACAAAGGAAGAAAACTGTTCGACAGCTGTTTTGGAAGCACTTAACCCACATGGCGATTACTCTTTGCCTATCACCAATTCTAATGTCAAGAAAATGGTTTTTAAAGCCTTGTAGCTTTGATTGTTTTCCTGTGGTCTTGCCAAAGTGCTTGGCACAGGCTGCTGAGCTTGCATAAAGGTTATACAGTATGCCCGTTGTCTGTGTCTGTATACAAACGACAGTATCAAAAACCACACTTTTCACAACTTTTAGCCTTAAGTGGCTAATTGTTTCTTTATTTCAATAATAGGAATCTTGTGTCTTAATTAAATAAAATAATCAGAATTAAAACCCAGTCTCCTCACTACTTTTCCTTAGTAAGTGATCATATAAAGCAATATATATATATATATATATATTTTGACCTTTTGAAATATCAAAACATGCTTGAAAGGTATATTTCACCCAAGAAGGAAAAAGACAAAAAAGGTCTACTGAGTTAATCGCTGTTGTAATATATGAGGCTGTTCGACAGTATATTTCTGCAGAAGCCATCAAATTGCATTATTTCAACTTATTTTTTATAATAATCATTTGATACCGGATTTCCTTGTGGAAAAACCAATCAGAGTTATGGAGAACTATTAATACATTTGCCACTCCAATTAGGTTAAATCTAATTAATTTAAGGTTTAATCTAACCTGTTATTTCATCAATAAAGGTTTTTCTCCAAAACGCCTCTAGCCAAAATTATTGGTGCCCCTAGAATTTATTTTTTTTGAGTAAAATAGGCTCTTAAGTAGGCCTATATAATTATATTTACTATACATGCATAATCTAGGATTTAAATAAATGTTCCACTTGACCAGAAATGCCATCTTAACACATTTTTTGAATGGTTGTTCTCCTGTCAAACCCTAAATTATTCTGACCTTAAATATAAAATATTGTTATAAAATAATATTACAAATATTGTTTTTTATTATGAAGTGAAAGGATAAAGTTAGATGTTTTATGTTGAAACATTACTCTGTGAATTAGCATTTTAGCCCTCCTGGTTCCTTCGCTCTAAAGTCTATGGGATTTTTGAATGGGTTTTTACTAAATCGTCTGAAATAAGGTCTGTGGTGAACAAAGCCTCTAAATATTTTCACGTTTTGATCTATGACATGAGAACACACAGTAATAACCTGCTTGTGTGTTTTGTTTTGTTTTAAATTTATTGTCTTTTTGTGTTTTTTTTAAAACTTTATATAGGCTTCAAAATGAATAAATGTTGGATTAACTTGTAAAGATTATCTTGATAGACAAAACGTGTAAGGTTCACAACTCTTTGTTAAACACAGATCTTATTTTTTGCGCTTTAGTAAAAGTCTATGGGGAAAATGCATAGCTTTTCGATCGAGGGAACCCATGCGCTGCTAGCTTCCGAGTTGTTCTACGTCATCACTTAGGCACGCGAGGACAAGAATTCAGCTTGGGTCTCGAGCATTCGATCTATGACGTCATAGAGAAGTTGACCGTTGTCTCTGTTATTTTAACTTGACGCTGTCACCCGTGTGAAACCACAAACCGTCGGTCTTCTCATTGTTTATTCTGCAGTTTATATGATAAAGTTACCCAAGTGGACAACTGTTATCATGGCACTGAAGAGAAAACATAGTTCCCTCGCTCAGGTGTACGACTATGAGAGCACACCCGGCATCGACGCGGCTGAAAACCGTCAACCGTTTGAGGAAGAAGATGAGATGCCGATGAGAAAGAGGAAGAGGACGGATAGTTTTGTGAAGCTACCATCTCATCATGATCGTGAATGGAGTGGCAGCTCAGACCAGACTAACGTTACTGCATCGATTAATGAGAGAAGTACTGAGGGTAAGTTAAATTAAAATGACCGTTACAAATCCATCTTAAATGTTTAACCCTCCTATTATCCTTGGGCTCGATTTGACCCCATTCAATGTTTAACGTCTGTAAAAACATATTTTTTACTTAAAATTTAATGACTTTTCCTAATTTAATGGGGACAACTCTGTAAACATAAAATTAACCTGCTAATATTTTTTCAAAGTCCTGTACAAATATTGTAGCATCGGTGTTCCTTGGGGTCAATTTGACCCTTTTAGTTGTATAATAAAACAGAAGAAATATTAAAATTTCACACACATTTGTTTTGGTTGTTATATTGAGGTCATTATAACATGTTATAATTTGAATGGTGGGTGGATGTCAACTTAAAACGTTACTTAAGTAGTCAACAAAGACATAAATTAACTGAGACAAACCTTTGTAAAAAAAAAAAAAATACACATATTGTGGAGGTTTAAATTACTGGGGTCAAATTGACCCCAGAGGGTAAAAAGTGTTATCAGATTTGAGGGTAGCAGGAGGGTTAAAGAAGTGTTGTTCAAAAAACTCTATACATTGGGGGGAATTTTATTTTAACAAAAGAATCACCATAATGGGTAACTTATGCAGTGTTATTTATTTGAAACATGCTTTTGTTTGATATTCCCTGCTTTAGATCAAAATTCTCTACAGGACAGTGCCTGTGCTGAAGGGGATGGTCTTCGGGAACCTCTTTCCAGTGGTCTTGAAGCCGTTTCACCTGTAGATCAGCAGGTTCAAACCCCTCCAGCTTCAGTCCACCACAGTCCAGCATCAGATCATGGAGTGGACGTGTCAACTGAGGGTGAGTTTAGTTACTGCCATATCTCAAATATTACTCTCACTGCTTTCCATGTTTGACATTTAATCTCAACTATAACCATTAATCTTTTAACAGACGACATTCTGAGCCGGTTTGAAATCGGTGAAATGCTTGGTGAGGGAGGATACGGCTCTGTTTATGAGGGGAAACGCTTAGAGGATGGCCTTGAGGTATTGTCATTTTCTTACATTTAGCAATTTAGCAAATTCATTTGTCTCACCATATCCATTTCAAGTCCTTTTATTGTATATTATGTTCACTATGTGGTGTGGTGCAATTGACATGTTGTAAATGTAATTGTAATGGGCTAAATGTTTTGTTTTGTTGATCAGGTGGCCGTGAAATTTGTCAAAAAGACAGAGAGCATGGAATTCATCAACATTGTAAGTGAGAAAATTTTTTTACAGAACTGGACAAATTCTAAAATATTATAAAAATCCTCTAACGAACAATGATCTTTCCTCCAGCCTGGTCATCCTACGCCCCTCCCATTAGAGGTCGGCCTGTTAACACTTGTTAATAGGGGCCCCAAAGTTCGAGAGATAATTGAGCTGGTGGACTGGCAGGATCAGCCTGACCAATATATCATGGTCTTGGAGCGTCCCTCACACTGCAAAGATTTGTTTGATTTTTTGGAGGATCACGAAGACAGCCTCAATGAGGAAACGGCTCGGCGTATCATGGCGCAGGCAGCAATGGCCGCTCACATGTCCTGTCGACGTGGAGTTTTCCACAGTGACATCAAGTTGGAGAACCTCTTGATCAACACAGAAACACTCGAGGTCAAACTGATTGACTTCGGGTGCGGGTCTTTTCTGCAAGAGTCCGCCTATGACGTCTTCTGTGGTATGTATAATAAATCAAGGTTTGAAAAGAGTTTAAAATTTTAAATTTAGACGAATATGTTGTCACTAGCCTCATGCCTGGTTTGGCCATGGATTTGATCTCACTTTTAACACTCTAAATTGTGATCATAGGTATCATCACCTAGATAAAACATGCTATGAGATTTCAAGCTTACTCATCAGACAAATCTCTTTCTAGGCACTAAGGTTTACTGCCCACCTGAGTTCTTCACAGAGGGCACGTACCACGCTAAACCAGCTACTGTGTGGTCTCTGGGAGTGCTCTTATTCGAACTAGTGTGTGGACGCGTTCCAGAATCCGAAGACCTGGAGAAGATTGAGGATGACATCTGGTCTGAGCCTGGCTTGTCAAACGGTAATATAAGATGATCAATTGTAATTCTAAATCAAATCAAAATAGAGCAAATGAAACAAAGAAGTAAAAGTAACATAAAAACCACAAAGCTTTGTTTGATATAGCATAGTTTAATAGAAAGACAGTGTAAAGTTCAAGGTAATAATCAGACTCTCTTCCATCGTTCTTCACAGAATGCTGCCACCTGATTCGATCCCTCCTGCAGGAAAACCCAAGCCGGCGGATTGGTTTGGGGAAAATCATTTTCCATAAATGGTTTAAGGTACTGAATCTTATAAGCTACAAATGAATTTGGATTGCAGGTGAAAATTTAAAAATTATAATATCATGCAAAATATCATTTATTCAGTAATTCAACTTAAACCTGTTCAAAGGTGAAACTAGACGCATTACATGCAAAGTGTGACATTTCAAGCCTTTATTTGTTATAATTTTGATGATTATGTCATGACATATGTCATGATCAAAATTATAACAAATTAATGTCTCACTTTGCTTGTAATGAGTCTCTTTAATATATTAGTTTCACCTGTTAAGTTGAATTACGTAAATATATGAACTTTTGCCCAATATTCAAATTTTTCGAGTTTCACCTGTATATTAATATTTGGAAGACCATTTTGTCCATTTGTTTATGTTATTAGTTTATTGTGATACAGGAGAAATCAAGGTCAAATCTCTTATGTGTAATGTTTGTATATCAGCAGCCTGTTAGTGAGGGAAGTGATAGTCAGGAGAGACAGAAGAGAAAGAGTAGTTCTGGAGAGCAGCTTCATCTTCATCCGAGCAGCAGCTCAGGTCAGGGTCAGAGAGTGGAGGATCAGACCACTGCAGCCACTAGTGAGAGACACGCAGAGGGTAAATATTACGAATAGTTGAGAATGTGTAAAAGTTTTCTGTATGTCATAAAGTCTACATCATTTTCAGAAAGATTGTCATTCATTACAATATGTTAAAAATCCACACCGTCACACATTTTATAAAAAAATCAGTTGAAGTTAGATTCAGGTCATGATCAGATTTTAATTCCAGGGCATGTCATATATCTTTAAACACAGATGAAACCAAGCGGACATCCTCTATCATTGGCCAGAAGAGAAAACGAAGTTCTCGCAGTGCTCCGCTGTACGATGAGGCTGAAACCCATCAGCATTTTTGTGTTGGTGATGAAAACGAGAGGCCGATGAAAAAGAAGAAGAGGACGGATAGTTTTGAGAAGCATCCGTCTCTTCACCTTCTGTGATCGGAGCGGCAGCTCTGACCAAGATGCATCGGAGACAAGCTGAGGGTAAATCAAATGACCATTTAAAAATGTGCAACCTTTTTCTGTTTACTAGCATAATGTTCAGTTATATACGTTTCCGAGTGCTATTAATTACATTATGTTACAAATTCAAACCATCATACATTATATCAAAATCCACAATTTTTAACACATTTATAATATATATTTTTTTTTAAAAGGAAACATTGAAGACACACAATTGCATCAACCCTCCCTCCGGAATATGCAAAAAAGGGCATGCGCATATTTCTGCGGCTCGTCGAGGGTGTTTTGTTCACCAGCTGTCAGGTCTTCTGTGTTCGAGCTTCCCGCAGACGTAGTTAGTCGTATTTCTATATGTACTCATTTTGTAAAAGTATTTTTTACGACGTTATTTAACGATTATTATTATTTTGTTATTTACGATTTTTTCAAGAACGTAAACCAATGCTCCTTTTCTTTTAATCTTTTAACAGACGACATTCTGAGCCGGGCTGAAATCGGCAAAATGCTTGGTGAGGGAGGATACGGCTCTGTTTATGAGGGGAAACGCTTAGAGGATGGTCTTGAGGTATTGTCATTTTCTAACAAATGATATTTCTTCCAGCCTGGTCAGCCTGTTATCTCTTTTTCATAGGCAAATCAAGTTAGAGAACCTGTTGATCAACACAGACTGATTGACTTCGGGTGCGAGGGTTTCCTGCAAGAATCTGCTTATGAAAGATTTTGTGGTATGTATTATGAATCAAACCTGTTGTTTGGCGCTTAAGTTGTGACAAGTTAAATTGGTATGATATCTCACTTTTATGGCAGCATTTTTTTTTTATTATTTACTTTAAATAACACTAGATATTTTTACTGAGAAAACATGCTATGGGTTTTCAGACATCAGACAAATCTCTTTCTAGGCACTGATGAGTATTGCCCACCTGATGTTTACACAGAGGTTAACCTAAACCAGCTACTGTGTGGTCTCTTGGAGTCTGAGCCTGGCTGGTCACATGGTAAGATTGCATTTATCACAAAAAGATGATCAATTGTAATTTAAATCATGCAAAGAAATAAGAAGAAAAAAAGTAACATCCGAGCCAAGTGATTTAAAAAAAAAAAAGAATGTTGGGACAAACCAGTTGAGTTGAGTTGATTTACTTTATTAATCCCCAGGGGGGGAAATTTATGTCACAGCAGCACATAAATACAATAAAAATAAAATAAAAACACAACAACAACAGGTCTTGTACTCAAATATCAATTTTTCAAACCATTATGACCATGAATATATATATGACCATCATCTGCATCATCTTATATAGCACTGATTGTAAAATCTAATTGCAGTTGGAAAAAAAGATTTTCTAAAACGCTCTTTGTAACAGCGTGGATGAATTAATCTTGAGCTGTGGGGTACTCGCATAAGCTTGAGATATTTCATTAAGAGGATGATGGTCATGATTAATCATTAGAGAAAGTTTTCCAATCATTCTATCCTGCATTATCTCGTCTACAGTGAGTAACGCACTCCCCACGACAGGGCCTGGCAGTTTGAGCCAGAAAACGAAAACCCAAAGGACACGGTTGGAAAGGGGACCTTTTAGGCTTTCATTTAAGCCCAACACCAAATCTTGTCACACGACTTCTTTAAAGGAGAACTCCGGCGCAAAATGAACCTTTGGTCTAATAAAACATCAGTACCTAGTCAACCGTTCTCTGAGATTTGTTTTCATGATAATCGAATGTAAAGAGGTTTATCTCTAAATACTGTTAAGCGTATAATGCTAGTAATGGGGGCATTTAATAAGTAAAAAGAAATCGGTACTTAATACCACCAACAATGCTCAAAATAGCCCCACACTAACACAGTAACATAATAAGGGTCCATACATGCAAAACGAAGCATTGTGAACTTTGTAATTGTACAGACTGTTTAATAAGAAGATACTTTATAAAGACAGTTCACTTCGTGTATACAGGTAGGAGTCATCATAGAAAATAAGTTGATAAGTCGATCCCCGAACATTGAGTAAACATTTTTGGGTGAACTATCCCTTTAAGTAAAAAAGCTCAACCTGACACTGGTAATTATAATAAGAAATAGGTAGACTGGACAAAATGATTCAAAGAACTGAAAGGATTCACCTAATACACTTGTTAGAACAGAGATGAATGTAGGTCAAAGTTTAAAATAACAATTAAGAATAATACAAATATTCAAAGATTTACTATTAAATTCGAACTATTATTTGAATACAAAAAGGTAATTTGACTCACAATGGTGTGTATGGACAGCTGAGGGCGCTATTTCACGAAAACCAGACAGACCACAATGAAAGAGATGCTTTGGCTGCATGGGATAAGCAGGGTGCTGAATCAGTTCAGGGGGATTGTTAACAAAGATGCTGTGTTAGTGTATATTGAATTTGGTCCTGTCAACTTATAATTGCTATATTGATTGTGTGTAGGAGGTATATGTGGCGTCTGGCTCAGATTTCTTACTGTTGTACAGCAGCTTAAGATGAACTGCTGCTGAATGGGGGTGGAATTTAGCTGACCTTACATTTATGCTGCAGATGCTACATTCAGGTCTATTCAGCAACATTCACCACTAATAAACTACATAGTCATAAGTCTTGCAAGTCTCTCCAAAGCGTTTGCCTCAAGAATAGTCAATCATGCGTATAAAAATAGCCTTTAACGTTCATTTAATGAGTGTGCAAAACACTGTTAGGATTGACCTAATTTTGAATCATGTTACAAGATATCCAAACAGTTTTGCCTGGAAGGTTTTATTTGACTGTTTGATGCATTGCAATCTTTATCTGACATAGAGTGCATTCAGCATGCAAAAATATTATAATGCAAAAACACGACCTTAATAAGACATTAGGCTGTCACATGTGTGTGATTCTGTTGTTAAAGAGCAAATATGACTCTAACTAGGCCACAAGAGATTTTTTTATTATTATCTCATAACTGATTTTGATGCCAGTTAGCTCTGGTTAGTTTTTAAAAACAAAATGAAGAGCAACGCAGGGCTGATCAAAGCAAAAGAAACAAAGCAAAGCACATTAAAACAAACAAAAATGCTTTTGTTTGCATCATTCTGATTTCTCATAAACGATTTCTAAAAAAAACAAGCAAAACTAAACAAAAATCAAAGCCAATTCAAGCAAAACAGCATTTGATTTATCTAAAGCAAAACAAAAACTTTTGTTCACAGCTTTTCTGATTTTTTTTTTATATAAGGAACAAAACAGAGCCATTATGAAGTATTGCAAAACCACACAGCTGCACAATTATAACATGAATTTCATCATGATACAACCAGATGCCCCTTTTTAAAGAGGGTCTGCAACAAGGAAACGATCACTGTTTCCTACCTAATCCTATTTCCATAAACATCTGCGACGGGTATTCTGGAAAAAAACACATCAGCGATCATTAATTCAGAATGCAGAAGTCACGATAAAAACTATTATTCTCAGTGTTCTATTCATATTAAACATGCAAATAAATCTGAATATCTCCATGAACTCCATTAGAACCGAATATAACATTTACAAAAAAATGTTTCAAAATGCATTTCAATATTTAGGGTCCTTTAAATTACTGCTTGTCCTCAATGTTGACCTTCTGCTGGTGAAACAATTAGGCTGGTAGTCTAATGCCCAAACTATTCCTCATGTTCAGGGTCACAAAGTGTTCCCTTCTGTCCTTGATATCATTTGAGAAGATGCTTGCTTTGAAAGTGCGGGACTGGCAATTCGTACACTATATCAATCATTCTGGTATTTGGATTTATTGTTTTTCCTGGCAGTCGCTAAAATAATATATAAAGAAAACCTGTATAAAATCCAGGTTAATGAGTGGCAGAATCAAAATTAGGAATCGTTCTCTCTCCACGTCAGCAACAACGATTCCTCATATCAGGAGCAAAGACAAACATGGCTGAACCTCTGCAGAGAGGCTGTTGCTTTTATTCTCTCTGACAGGTTAGCGTCTGGGCCACCATTAATCCAATAGTACTCACTTTCCAGGTGACTATCACTGCCTTGTCAGCCCATTTAGATCTTTATAATCCATAAACCTCTTAATCCAATTGTGTACCAGCATCATGACATATCCCACATTGTATTGTGCAAAAAGAGAACACTCCAGATGAGGCTCGGGCTCAATATTAATTATTTATATTGTGATCTTAAACACTTGAATGAACAACCTCATCAATTAAAAAAAATCTTTGTAAATTTGGACAAGAATTAGAACAGGGTTGAATGGTGGAGCTTGAAATATTTTAGTTAGCTATTCAATATAATTTACTATTTTTTCTGGTTTTTAGTTAAAGTTTTGGTAATTTTGTTTGCAAGGTTTATTAGTTTCTATTTTAAATATATAAAGTTTTTAGTTTGAGTTATTTTAGTATTCCAAATTAAACTAAACATAATATATGAAGAGTTCAGATGCAAAAGCCTCTAAGTGCCATTTGAAATTTTCTTCTAAAATGATCATTTTTATCAAGCTTGTATATTTAAGTTCAGTAATTTCACTTAAAAAGCAATGCTTTTATACAAGCTTGATAAACATGATCATTTTAGAAGAAAATTTCAAATGGCATTTAGAGGCTTTTGCATCTGAACTCTTCATATATAGCTATATAAATTTTGCTTATTTATTTCATTAAAATGTCTTTTTTTTATTTTTATTTTTTTAGTTGCAGTCAAAACGGGGAAAAAAAATATGGTATAAGATGCTGTGGATACAAAGACTTAAAGTGACACTGTCACATTTTTTAATAAGGAAAATTTAAAAATGAAATTACTGTAACTATAATATTTAATATTATACATTTATTATACCTTTATTTAACCAGGAAATCCCATTGAGATTCAGAATCTCTTTTACAAGAGAGACCGGGTAAATTAAAAATAAAAATTCTGTAATGAATAAAATATCATATGACCTTTTTAATGCGCATCCTTCTAAAACCTAAAATGACAAATGGGACAGTCGGGCTGCATCCGAAATCACATACTCTCTTGAAGTTACGTTGAACAAGTAATTACTTTACGACCACTAAAAAAGTTTGTTCTATAGTATTTGAATGGGTGCAGTATGAATGTAATCTGGACGTATGGTGCGTTCTCATGCAATGGAAAATCTGATATTTTCTTCTTGTGCGAATCAGTGATCTGCAGTGTTTTTACGTCGCATTTTAGTATCGGTACGGTACGCTTGGAACCTCAACAGACCAGGGATCATTTAAAGCGAGCCGTACCGTACCATGCAGTGGAAAAGCGCCAATATACACACTTCAGAATCGAATCAGAAGTAGTAGATTGTCCGGGTACTTTATGGGTACTGTAAATCTCGGACATACTTTCTTTGTCACACACTGTTTTTTGCCTTCTATATTGCATGGAAGTATATATGCAATTTCCGATGCAGCCCAAGTCACGGTCTTGTGGTCTTAAAGGTGCAGTCTGTACGAATGACAGCTAGTGGTTGAAATAGGTATTGCAGTCCAAATTCAAAATATCGGAGATCGTTTTTTCGCCAAGCCCATCTAACGCGGGTTGCCAGTTTGACAACATGCAACAGGAACGAGCCCACTTGACAATGAAGCCGAGGGGACTTATGTTCATGAGTTGATTCATCCACATTTTAATATGCTCTCATTCATAGAAATTTTTTGATGGATACCGAGGCTTTTTTGTTTGGGTAGACTCTGCCATCTCTGACCCAGTTTGTTAGTTGGCTGCAATACGCTTTGTTTCCTGCCAACTGGCATCCCGAGTGTCGAAAATTGGGTGAACAAAACAAAAACAGACATTCAAACACGAAACGCACATTTCAAAGTCAAATAACTGGTTGTAAAATAGTTTTTCAGAGAAACAAGTATGTGAACTAAATATCTGCAACCATATTATGGTATTTTTATGCTTTAGTAGATTGAAAAAGTTACATATAGCACTTTTAAGGCCCGGCTATACTTCATTTTCCACGTTCCTTTGGCTGTGAGGGTGGAAATGCATTTGGCGTGTGCACACAGAGGATTTTGTTTTTAAGTGCTCAAGTCACTCACACATGCGCTGTTGTAAGCTTACAAAAATTGGGCTGCACATAGGTGTGCGGACATCCACAGACAGAACCCGACAAAACGGGTCACAAAACCCGACTTTTGGGACAGGGCCATAGAGAAGGCAGGCAATATCATGAATCTTTTTCCCCCAATTGAGATTTTTTTTATGGTCCAGTATTGTGGACTAGCCATGTTCCCTTTTTTCCCTTTTAAAAAAAAAGATAAACAAGAGTACCGAAATTGTGTGTGTCTGGTCAGGATGTACCGGCTGATGTTGATGAGAATGATGAGAAGTAAGTTCATTTAACATTCTAATAACCGCTGATTAAGCCGTGTAACTCGCGCCTGTGGACTAGAGTTTTATCCAGTCTCATCGCCGCTAGCGCGTCTCCATGGTTACACACCTGCCCCAATAGGAACCAGCGGATCAGGTGTGTAACCATGGAGACGCGCTCGCTGTGAGAAGGCTGGATCAGCAGCGCGCCGCTCGCTCGTCAGTTGCTCTGTCGCGCTCTTCTGTGGATGCAAGAACCGTCCAGACACTGGCACGCGAACATAAAACAAACTAAACAATGACATTATCTGCAACGACACGACAGAAACACACCATTATCTGACTGCCCGAAACGATCCCGTGCCTCTTTCTACTCGCTGTTTACCGGTAAGTGTTTGAATATATTCCCGCGAGCGCAGATGACATGATGCATTGAATTATTATTAATAGGGTAAAGCTGCATTGCAAAGGCAACTGCATCATTGACAGCTATTATGCATACATCGTTAATGTTTTGTTTGAATGCATTTGTTCAAACAATTGTATTGCAAACTGAATTTGAGAACCAGATATGTTCTGTGCATTGCATCTTTTGCTGCATTTATTTTCACTCCGGCCTCTATGGTCTATTATTTATATTATGTCTTTGCTGCATGCATTTTTAATTTTAGTTAGGCTATTATTAAGCACATATATTTTTAGTTTGAATTCGATTTAAGTTTTATGAGAGGTTATTATCCGTGTGTTTGCCTCCACTGTATACTTAGGCTACTTTATAGAAGAAACATTGCATGCTACCTTCGAAATATAATAATATATGTCCAATATCAGTCAAAATGGTGCATTAAAAACCTTCCACAAACCTTTTATTCTTAATTCAGCCAGTAAAATATATATTTTAAAAAACATTATTTAGTAAATAGACACTTCAATGTTTAGATGTTTACAGACGACAGGATCCTGCAGAGTTTTACATGGAGGTACTGGAATTGTGGCATGCTCTAAATAAATATTTACAACACTGATTCAGTACAAATAGCACCTGCTTTTTATGAAAGATCAACAGAATTCCAGCACTGACATTTAACAACAGGAACCTGTTCCTTAGTGGTTGAGCTAATAGCCTAACTGATGAATGGGATTGATTTACGCTGGATCGGTTGATTGTTCAGATCGTAAAGCTCAATAGACAGCGAATCGGTTTAAGTTGCTGTCTGTATCTATATCACGGGAGCAGTGATCCCCATGAGATATGTTTAAATCGATACTGATAAATCTATAAAGTGTCTGAAAGGCCATAAGGACAGGAAAATAGTCAATTACAGCTTTCACTGATTTAAGTATCATCCATTTGAGAGGGCAGTAAAAGTATCCGATTAATAGGTTTGTTCACAGCTGTCAGACTATTTGGTGCCTACATGCTGATTTTAGGTCAAAGGCGATGTTGAGTTTTATGGGATGGCTCTATTAAGAAATGCGAGCGATTTCCTAGCAAGTGGGATCACAAGCCGTTGTGCCATTCGAATTCACTGGTAAAGGCAGGTATACTGTAGAAAAACAATGTTGGTCTTAAATTAGAACAATCAACTTGGATGTTTAAGTCATTTCCACTTAAATTTCATTGAACTGATTTAAACATGATGTGAATCTTGTATAACTTATAAAAAAAGTTGAAAATGTCTTGAGTTAAAGCAATTATGATTGATCATGTTAATTTTTGCAGTGTTTGAACCCAGGAGGGTGAAGAATTTAGGAATCGTTATGGTTCATGGTATTTTTTAGTGAAGTCAGCGATGTTGGTTTTTGTAATTCTAATCCATATTTTACAGTAGAGCACATGTTTTGTGCAGGAGGTGAAAATAACTCAAATAAATAATGCATCATATACAACAGCTAGCTAAAAGCATTCAGTGTTGAAGGAACCCATGGCTTTTGCTGGGGTAAAACAAAACCATTATTTTTCGTCCAGTGCTCCTGGGCCCAGATTTTGTGCTTCTCATACCAGGTTATACTTATTTGTGAGCGGGCTCCCGATGGCAGTAAATCTGTGATTTATAGTTTTTGTTGAGGTTGGTTCAAAAAGGTGCTGATTAGATTCTTTGGTATTTTTTGAGGCTGTATGTAACCATGTAAGTAAAGGCTGTGGCGTTTAGTAACCATCCTGTTAAGTGTCTTTCTGTTCTTGTCCATGAGCCGTGATGTTCGAATTCTGCTCTTCTCAGCGAGTGCACTTGTCCATGTTTGGCAAACGCTTTTGAGACATTTAGTGTGTTGTTCTTGTGACCAATGCATCTATACAGTAGTTTGGACATAGACTATTAGTTACTTAACAATGAGTGTAGTTATAGGGACTATTGAATTGAGAGTATATAATTGCAATACATGACGTACACTATTAAAAGTAAATGGTTCATTAATGGCATTGATAGTTCAATTAAGAACCGTTAACATCAATGGAACCTTTTCATTCCACAAGTGGTTCTTTAGTGCAAAAAGTTTCTTGATTATTAAAATGTTCTTCTCATTAAGAAAAAGAGTGGTTATTTTATGAGATTAAGAACTGGAAGAGTTCTTAGCGATGCCATTGAAGAACCATTTTGTGTTCGCAAACGGTTCTTAAAAGAACAATATTATTTCTTAGTGTGTGAAGAACATTTTAATAGTCTGAAGAACTTTTAAAGAACCTCTTCATAGAACCAATGATGCTAATAAAGTGCAGAAGACTTTGGTGCACAATGAATACAAATCATGTCTTTGTTTCCTTACTGTAAAAGGTAAACATGCCCCTATAATTCTCGAATAATTGCAGAATCAGTCGCTAGGATTAAACTTACAACCAAAGGGCACATTAAATATGCAGCTACTCTGCGGTCGACTGAAACCCTTATGCTGAGAGCTGCCACACTTATTTTTTGTCTGCATCCCTCTCTAACCCGCTATCATTTCCCTACTCATGCATTTTCAGGGTGAATTTAGATGGATTTAATAAGCAGTGACGTACAAGTCTTATATAAAACATGGAGAGCAACAAGAGAGTGTGACAGTGAGAATATGAGAGTGTAAATCTGCTGTGCAATAACATGAATGTTCCTACTCACCCTCAGCCAAACGAAGAGTTCACTCACTACGAAAGCAGGATAAAATGAGATGAAGAAGAGGATGAAATTATTATGGTTTTCATTTATCATTATTACAGTGGCTATATGTACGATTTTTAATGTATTAATAGTTTTAATGTGTTGTCTATGAAAGCCTGTTGACTGACTTTTATGTGAAGGACGTTTTTGCCAGGAAAATCAAAAGGATGTGAGTGACGTTTATGAGCGCTCCCGAGAGTCTTTCTTCCGTTCAGTGACACATGAAATGAATGCGTAGACAATATTCAGGATAATGCCCAAAGAGCCATTCTGTACTGTAATGTCAATGTGTCAGGCAAAGAAAAGAGTTTAATTCAAAGTAGTCTCACATAGCCAGATCGAATAGCTTATAGTTCCATATATAATTTACAATCCAAATCTAATGTAATTGTCACACCCTGACTTGATGTGATAATCCAAACAGAGAGGCTTGACGTAGAAGAGCAATGAACTCACATTTAATAAACACCAGGAATCATCAGTAGTAAACACCACCATGAAACGTTAACACAAGACAAATGAGGGTTTAAAGACACTAGATGACAATGGGCGAATGATGAGGTGAAGGTGATTTGTCTTGGAGATTGTTGTCTAGGGAGGGTTGATGTAAATGTATGGATTAGTAACTTGTAAAACCCGGCTGTATTCCCAATCGAGTCGTTTTTGTAGGCTATATACTTCCTGATTTTTAAAAGACGATATCTCTGCTTACATTGAACTTTCAGCGCTGCAACTTTGCAGATACTGTTCATGCACCAACAGCAACATCACACACTGTTTAAAATGAAAAAAGTGAAATCGCAATCAACCCCCCCTTTAATGACCAAACAACGCTTTAGTTAAAACATCTCAACTTCACTGTCCAGTGAAGACAGAAGTGTCTTGGTTTTAAATCAAGACATTTTTGTCAACGTCACCCCATATAATTCATCTCATCCATCCAACCCATAAAAAGAACAGTAAGGATATAATGTGTTGAGCACAGGTCCAAATTAAGAAATTCCTGGATAGAGAAGTGGGTTAATGGGCCAGTGATGGATGGGCCGGCCCGTTTTCTCCGGTGACTAATGACGACCTCTTCACTTTTCTGAGATTTGGGTTCCTCTTCTGTTTTGAGGGGGTGATTGAGCTTGCCTGGAGAGGGTCATCTTTGTGAATCAGCTTCACCTTTGAACTACTTCTAAATTTTCTACGTCCAAAATTGTTAAAACACTCTTTTAAAAAAGTTATCTGACACCGGCATGGATTTCCATGTAGGTTTATGCTTCACAATTAGCCAAAAAATCACTTAGTGGTTGGTCACATTTATAATATGTTGGAAGCCAACGATGGTCGGAAGTTTCCTCATTACCAGCACAATTTAACAGAACGAGCGGCTATAGTTATAAACTATGCTTTTAATTTGCCTTTGGCTAAGCCACGCCCTAGAATGTAGATTGACCAATCACAGCGCAGCCAAGAACGAGCTCCCACAGAGGTCGGACACTTTTTCGCAGCACTCCATTGACTTTCAACACAGGCGGCCGCGTCTCATATTTTTGGTCTCGGCAGGATATTACCGTCGTAGTTTTATCCAAAATATGGTTAAACGTTGTGCCTCGGGCATTTGTAACACAGATACGCGTTTCCCAGAGAGGTTGGAGGGGGGTGTCCGTTTTTTCCCTTCCCAAAACCGAAGTCAAATCCTGACAAGTGTCGTCTTTGGATTAAACATATGGACGTCCTCAGTCACCTAAACCCCACAAACATCAACAAGCACATCTTTTTTGCTTCTAACCTTACTGTGAAGTTATACTAGTTAGTTAGACCGTTTTATAATGTTTTAGGTTAAGATTTCGGTTCTCATACCGGTTGTTGATACGCTAGCACACGCTGCTAATAAACACAACGTTATACTCGTGTAGTCCGTTTGCTTTGTAATAACGATTATAGAAGTGAATAGAGACCTACCAGCTTTGCATGAACAGTGTTGCTCCCTGATATTGTTAGTCCCAGCCTCCGTCTCGATTAGTAGGAAATGCGGTGGTTCATTTTTTGACTGTGACCGGTAACGTTATGCTTTTGCCTCTAGCCTATTTGGATGCCTTGTTGTTTCTTGTGTTTCACCTGTATGTCTTGAATATAGCCTCCGAATGCATATTGCAGGCCCTTTTTGCCCACTTCTATCGGACACTTTATTTGCTGCTTCATAAAAGTTTGATAACATTTCAGAGCTGTCACAGCATAAGCCACGCAGAGCGCAGATGAAGTTTGACGGATGTAGCAACAGTAACTAAGGGGGGCGGGGCTTAGCCAAAGGTGAATTATGCTAATATGCAACAGTTGGCTGCTGCCTCTCCTTTTGTTTCGTTGTTTATGTCTATCACGATTAAAGTTACATTTAACATTTGCCGGTTCTCGCTTCTTTCCTCCCTTAACTTAAACTCTGTTATAGTTGTGTTTGATCACTTAGATTCACATTATTTATTTTTTTTCTAAACATTGTTGGAAACACTTGGTAGAATGGAAGTACACACTTCAACAAAAATTCTAAAACTGTCCCAGTGGTTTTGGGATATTTTAATGCAAAATTCGTATATATCGTGCCTTTAAAAGAAGTTAAACTTTTCAAAGTGCATCATGAGATCTGTGCCCCAGTAGAAACAGAGTTGAGGAATGCCCCAGTTTTACATTCAGGTGTTTAAACACAAGTTTGAGAGCCATATACACTTACATGATTGATTAGGCTGCTACCAAATATATACACACATGCTGCATCATGGTCTGTGTTTACAAGTTTTACTACTAGTTTTGACAACCTGTTTTAAAGTCTTAATTCAACAACTTTATGGCTGTTAAATAAACTATGTAACAACTAAAATTCCTTACCATTAATAACTTATTATTACTAATACGCAGTGGTGGAATGTAACGAAGTACAAATACTTTGTTACTTTACTTAAGTACATTTTTCACGTATCTTTACTTTACTTAAGTACAATAAATAGTGCATACTTTTTACTTTTACTTCGTTACATTTTGCAGCAATTATTATACTTTCTACTCCACTACATTTCTACAACTTCTGTTACATTTTCGTTACATTTTCTGATCAGTTTTTCCCCTGCCAAAACGTAATCTGACCGTCCGTTCGTTGCACGTTTGTCTCACCAGTGACGTTTGGTTGCCATAGATACAGTATATCAACCCGGTCAGTGTGTTTATCGTGCAACTCGTACGCGAAAATTTGTTTTTACGTGCATAGGAAACACACCGTGTGTAGTATTAGTTTGGTTTGGTTAGGATTATGGCAAGCCAAGAGGTTCATAATTACACCATAAATTAATCTCGTTTACTGCCAAACATAGTTATTATATAGTAAGGATAAGCATGATGTGTATATTGCCTAATTGCAAGCTTGTTTCAGAAATGGTGACATTTTTTTCCATCATTATTGAACATCATTATAGGAGTAGGCTATTAGGTTGAATGAGTTAGAATTAAATGTTTTATTAATCATTAGAAAATAGACATTAAGATAATAAATTGTTATGCAAGTACTTTTACTTTTAATACTTAAAGTACATTTAAAATAAAGTACTTTTTACTTTTTACTTAAGTATGGTTGTCATTGTGTTACTTCTACTTTTGCTAAAGTAAATATTTATCTGGGTATTTGTACTTTTACTTAAGTACTGAGATTCAGTACTTCCTCCACCACTGCTAATACGCAGCTTCAGAGCTAACTTGAGAGCGCAACAAAAAATTGAAACTTGTGAAAAAATACAGTATTTGTTTTGTTCTGTGACCTTGTCTCGGTTTTGTTTAAAAACCACCAAGTTTAAGGGATTTAAAGGCTATTTTCTGTCTTGGAACTATTGGCCAAATTAGCCATTGGGTCTGGCACCAGCATTGGCAGTGTGTCTGTGAAAAAAAAAAGAAATGTGATTGAGAGAGTACAGTGACCCACAAGTTCCTACTCTATTAAGCCCTCTCAGGACTCTGTAAATAAATGGGAACTACTTCAATCACCTCTAGTTGACCCCAAAAGAGTCACACATTGTCTGAATGCTACTGTCTGTGCGGTAAGAAGTTTGATAAAAGGTGCCCTCTTAATCCGTCTGTAGTTATCAGCGCCCACAGTTTAGAGCTCAGGTCACGATGACGGACAAAGCAGCTAAAGGGCCACGGGTCTCTTTGATCGTCTGTGCTTCCCCATTTCGGACCATTGTTCTTCGCTCATCTCTCCCATAGCCAGTCAGACCCCATGTACACACACCTAAATCAATCTGATTACTATGATAAAGACTTACCCTGCTTTCGTTTCATTTCATTTTCATTTTCATTTCAAAGGAGTGTTAGTCCAGATCCAGCGCTAAATTATGATTATTATCACTCAGGGAGGCAGGCTGATTCATTTCCAAGAGGGACGACTGCCACAGACCCAGAAACACTTCAGCTGATGTGAGGAAGCACAGATCAAAGCAACGAGTGGAGAACAGGGGGAAGGGGAGAGAGAGAAAGAGAAAGAGAAAGGGAGCGCAGAAAACAAACATGCAGGCTGTTCACAGAGAAGATTGCACATAAATTAGCCATTCACGGCTCTAATTCACCAACTTAAGGCCGAAACATGTGTCGTACTGCGGCCTTTTCTCTTGGAGTAGACTGATTTTATTTGTCAGCTCACTCATTCTTTTAGACCATCTTCTAAATCATTTATCAGGTCAGCATCATTCAGAGCATTCAGTGCCCTTATATACAGAGCCAAGCCACTTGAGAAAAATATGTGTGCCAATTTTAATCATTTCTGTTGTTTAGAATGCAAATCTTAGTGTTGATTTAGACACGTTTATAATAATTCAAGTTACTCACTTTAAATGATTTAGGTATGAACACACTGTATATTTTGGTAACACTTTCCCGGTCCCGGTAAAGGCAATTTCTACAAAAAAATTCTAAACATGTTATAAATGTATTGCTTAAACATATTACGAAGACTGTGAACTGTGAAGTACTGAAATGTGGAGTTAGACCGTTAAACAGATTTTCACTATTGCTATTTTACGGATTTTTTTGGGCGGGGCTAAAACAGGGCTCGATGACGCACTGGAGCCCCTTAGCTCGTGGACACGCCCCTATTTGATGACGCACTGAGGCTGGTTCACTGATAATCCACTTTTACTGGTGAACAGGGGCGAACCGACTAACTCCTGCCTCGGCTTTCATCCTCCCGTCCCGAAAGCAGTTTCACCTAATATCACCGTCGGCAGTTTTCCCGCGAGTGGGCGTGGTTTCAGCGCAGCTAGTGGACACGCCCCCAGCGTTTGAGAGCAGAGAATACAGCTCATTTTTTCAAGATTGTGATAGCTTATTTTATGTGTAAAGCCATCAAATTTGGCTGGGTAACATGAACTAAGAATGAACAAAATGTCTACTGCGTTTTAATGTTAACTTTCAACATTTACTAGTTCATATTTAAAAACAATTGGATTTTTTTACATTAGTTAATAGACTGTGAACTACATGAACAAAGAAATGAACTGGATTTGTCTTAACTAATGTTATCAAAGATCAATAAATACTTTAACAAATGTAGGCTATTGCTTATTGTTAGTTCATGTTAAGTAATACATGAATTAATTGTAAGAAATAACGACGCATTGCCTATTTTTATTTCATTTCAATACAGTCAGCAAACTTGTATTCACAACTCACAAAAAAAAAATATGATTCAGCTTTGCCATCACAAGGACAAATACATTTTAAAATATATCAAATTGAAATAATATTTCACAACTTAACTGTTTTTACTATATTTTTATATCAAATAAAGCAGCTTTGGTGAGCATAAGTCTTAACGACCTTAAAGTTTTGAACGGTACACAGCCACAGGAAATAGGCTGAGTTTGATATTAAGATTAGATTTTTTATGTCACTGATTTCAAACCCGATTTTTTTTTTTTTTAAACACAATGTTTATTAATTGAATGTTCTGATAACATTTCTCCCGACGTGTTCCTCCCAGATCTCAGTCCAGCCCTGTGCCTAGAGGCTTGTGTGGGATCATGATGCTCAGCAGCTCAGTGGATGTACCCAGTCCAGGAGGGATGAGCGCGGTGGCGGCCCGGAACGTGATCCGCAGTTCCAGCATCAGCGGGGCCATGTACAGTGTGGAGAAAAGCCCCAGCAGCACGGGGCCCGATGCCACAGGCCTGGTCGGAAACAAGAAGCGTCGCTCCAGCCTGGGAGCCAAGATGGTGGCAATCGTGGGTCTGTCACAGTGGAGCAAGAGCACGCTGCAGCTTAACCAGCAAGGTGGGCAGCTTTGAATACTGTTTCCTTTGCTTCTGTTTGCTCTCATGTCACAGCCTGAGCAATTTAACGGTATTATTTATCATTCCTGCATAGAGTTTAGTTTTGTTTTTATCTTCACCTCTACTCAACTTTCTTATCTTAGTTCCAAGTTTCACAAGGTTACCAAGTCCTGCTATGCAAAGCGGAATTACTGGCCCTAAACTTTCAGATTTTCTGACTTGAGGACTTTTATAATAAAATAAATCTTATATTTAGAGAAATTAGATTCATCGCTCATATACAACAATAGGCTACTTGATTTTGCGTTGATACAAATAGTCACACACAACAGTATCATTCATTTTCTTTTTATTCAAGAGTAATGTTTCTACCATTACAAAAAAATAAAGAAAATTTATACTTAACAAATTTCCTTCCTTTTTTCAGGATGATATTACATTCAGTAATTTAACAATTAATAGGTAATTATCATTGCCATTTAAGTGAAATTACTGAACTTAAATATACAAGTTTGATAAAAAAATCATCATTAAAGAAGAAAATTTCAAATGGCATTTAGAGGCTTTTGCATCTGAACTCTTCAAATAATTAAATATTAAACATGTCAAAGTGACTGAACACCACAACAAGCTTCTAAACGTGATGGAGAGCGGCTATTTTGCAGTGTTATGTTAGACCAGGAGGGCAAAAAAGAACTTGGTTTTCTTTCCTACTTTTTATGTTTTTCGCATTTACACTTGTAGACAGTGTGTATATAGTGTGTTTGTGTATTTAAAAAAAAATCAATTTCAATTTATTTTCAACAGTAATTTGGGTCACATAGCATCCTGAAGGGCCCTTTTGCCTTTCATACTCTGCACCCTTCATAACAGTGTCTTTGGTCCTCAATATATCTTTGTGCACATCTCTTTTTTCTTTTCTCATGTTCTGGTCACCACGACTTCACATGTGCTGGATCAAACTGTTCTTGCACAACTCTGTATGTTTGTATGTTCTGTTGTATGTGACTTATTTTATGAATGGTGCAAGATGTTATCTTGGTCACCAGGTTTGCTTTCTGTGTGTGTTTCAAATGACTTGTTATACACAGTGCTACTCTTATGCCCATTCATGTCATTAAAAACATTAGTATAGTGGAGCTTCATTGTGTTCCACAGTGATTTTATTTTAATATAGAATGATACTTGAAAAAAAAAACATTTCCAGATCAATATATTTAACAAGTAATTGAATATAGAGACTTGGGGTTGGACTCTTGTGATTTAAACTAGTAACAATCAGCTAGAAACAAGAGCTGTACGATTTGGGGAACATTTTATTTAAAGGATTAGTTCACTTTTAAAAAACTTTTGCTGATAATTTACTCATCCTTATGTCATCCAAGATGTCCATGTCTTTCTTTCTTCAGTCGAAAAGAAATTAAGTTTTTTTGATGAAAACATTCCAGCATTTTTCTCCATAAAATGGACTTTCAATGGACCCCAACCATTTCAAGGTTCAAATGAGAGTTTCAGTGCAGCTTCAAAGGGCTTTAAACGACACCGGACGATGAATAAGGGTCTTATCTAGCGAAACGATCGTCATTTAAAAAATAAATAAAAAAGTTTAAGTTTTATAAGCACAAATGGTCGCCTTGCTCTGTTCTGTGATGAGCGTTCGTGACTCTCCTGTTCAAACTCATTCATCAAAATGAACAAATCTTTTTTCGAGTCATTTCGTTCGTTGAATGGCATCGTCTGGTGTTATTTAAAGCCCTTTGAAGCTGCAATGAAACTGTCATTTGGACCTTGAAATGGTTGGGGTCCATTGAAGTCCATTATATGGAGAAAATCCTGGAATGTTTTCATCAAAAAACTTAATTTCTTTTCGACTGAAGAAAAAATGACATGGACATCTTAGATGACATGGGGGTAAGTAAATGATTTCAATTAATGGTGAAACCCTACTAGAAACACACTAGTATCCTAGCCACCCAGAATACACAAGTGAATGAATTTAGTCATCAATTTGTTTTAATAGGCTTCACTTCATCTGGTGTTTGTGTGTGTTCATTTGTGACTGTATATTAAAGCTACGTGTTAGTTAGCAAAGCATGTGAAGATCACGCCCTGCTCTTAGTCAAGCACTGAACATGCTGACCTTCCCATCACCCTGTATGACTCACAGATGAGATGACTGGATGTGTGGCTGAGTAATACAGCATAACCTTGGCTTCTCCCAGGAATAAACCTGCAGCTCAATTCTGTTTTGTTTTTAGAAAAAGATTGAGTCAAGCTGCGGATTTTACCAACCTAGATTAGAATCTGAGGTTGTTTCTGTTGTCCGCAGCCCGCTGCTCTTTCTTTCTTTTTATACCTTCTTTTTTTTCCGGATTTTTCCTCTCCTCTGGTGTAATTGTACCCCTGTGGGGTAATTACAGACTCTGTGCTCAGGAGGAATTGTCATGTAACTCTTTCTCTCTCTATAAGGGTCAACACCAGCCCAAGTGTTTTAACACAGTCCAACAAGCGATAGCTGCAGTGTGGCCATGTAAGTGGTCTTGGCAAACTAAGAAAAACCTGTCAGACAAATCAAACTGCCAGTTTGTAATGACTCTTGTAATGAGCACATGGTGCTAAATACATTTTTTTTGTTTGCTATATTGGCCATCTCTTGCAGGGTTCAGAAGAAAATCAGAACAGTGTCATTTCAATTTATGAGTGTAAGTTTGAATTGAACTGGCCATGAACCACATGATGTTGAAAGGGAATTTAAATTGGGATGACGACACAGTCCCAAAAGGGAGGAATTTCATTAGTCCAACACAAGTTTTGTGACAAAACATGCAAAATTACAGCACTCTTTTTTTAATTGATATTAGAGCCAGACCGATATTTCGGCAGGCCGATATTATCGGCCGATATTAGGCATTTTCCAAACTATCGGTATCAGCAGTTATAATAGCCGATAAATGAATATTTGTTAAAACGGACGAAACACGCTTCAACCATGTCATGTCATGCTGGAACCATGTGACCATGTCACACTTGTTGAGTTGGTCGTGATACATACATTGCTTGAATAGCAATTAAAAGAACATCCCCATCAGTTCTCTTAACTCAAATAAGCGTGACAAAATTTGTGACTATCACGTCCAGTTTTGCTGCTGTTAAATAAGCCGAGAGTGAAGCGGAATTAGCTAGTTTTAATGACGTTACGTTGTTAAAGTGTAGTTACTGACTGTCCTTTTAACTTTTGACAATGTGACTGAAGTATTTCTTTCATAGCGCGTGACAGTTATAGCAATGAGGCGTATCATCTCTCCTTGGCCTGTTATATTGAAAATGTATGTTTTACAATTAATTTACATTATGACGTTATCCATTGCTAAATTATGGCTCATCATAGACTAGCTAACCACAAAGCTAGCAAATGCCACTATCATCAGCCTGTTCTGTTGTGACAATAAAAGAAACAAGCTTCTTTTTAAAATGCATTATCATATTATTTTAGATAAAAATCATAAATAACTAATGTTAGGGAAATCTGTTAATGTTTCTGAAATAAAAAAATAAAAAATATCGGCCGATATATCGGAATATCGGATTTTAAAACCAAAAAATATTTGTATTGGTGTCGGCCTTCAAAATCCTTTATCAGTCGGGCTCTAATTGATATAATTATGTCTGTTATGTGCTTATATGAATAATACAATTTTCACAACTGGTTATATTGTTTTTCCATGAACCAAGTTCTGGACTATCAAAACACTTCTTTATATAAATATATATTAGAGCATTCTGGACAGTGAAGTTGTTATCCACCATGGTTGTTAATGTAAATTGTATTCATTGTAAAATATATTAATATAATTGCATAATAAAATAAACAGAGTATATATAATTTTAATTCTACAGTGAAAACATTCTCATTACAAATTATATTATCATCAAAATCCTTTGAGTAAAAGTGACCTTTAGAAATGTAGGGAATGTACTGTAAGTTCATTAAATTTCAATAATTAAATTGGGAAGGAAAAACTGTTCAATTGCATTCATTTAAATGTTTGGAAAAGGAAAAACTGTTGTCCCAAAAATTCTGTCATCATTTATCTCTTGTCTTTCCAAACCCTAATGACTTTCATACATATGTCTTGGGTTTTTGCCCACGAGTCAATGGTCCAGATTACCAACATTCTTCAAAATATCTTCTTCTGTGGTCTGCAGAAGAAAAGAAAGTCATGAATGTTTGTAATAACATGAGGGTGAGTAAATGATGCCATTTTGTAGTGAACTGTTCCTTTTAAGTACTCTGTGTCACTGGACAGTTGCTAAGATCGGGTTGTACGGAAAAGCTTTTAAGGTGGGGCTTTAGCAAAGAGTAATTTTTCATTCAATTCTCTTAGTAGCTTATGTTGGTAGGTAAGCTGTGCTTTATAAAGGATGACCTTTTCAGCGTGCAGTCTTCTCCCAGCAGGGCCGATGAGTCTCAAGGGCTTGTAGTGTTGAAGGTTTGGCTCCAGGGTTCACCTGTCTGGGGCATCAGGGCCAGCACCTCAGCACCTGTCTGCCCTTATCCTGGATAGCACCTTTACTTTGCTCTGTCACATTTCCACTTCCATCCACCATAGATTCCAGTCAAGCAATTTATTGTGATACTGTGGTGTAGGTCTTATTCAGCTCTGAGTCAGTGATCCAATAAATATGAGTTCACAAGCTCAGGTAGACGAAGGAGAAGTTTTGTGATCGAATGGGTGATTGACTGGGAACTGAAGACAATAAGATAATATTCCCACTGTGTAAGTGCTTATTTTTTTCATTTATACTCGAGTACAGGCCAGGGTCCTGATCTGCCGATGTGGTCACTCTTGTGATTATAAAAAAGTTCATTTAATTATATTGAATGTGGAGATGTAGTATATGTCAAATCTTAAAAGTACATTTTTAATAAGATAATTTATATTAATGAAATTAAAAAACACTTAAGTACACTTTAATGGCTGTTTCTTGATGCACTTTTAATAATGTCAATTTAGAAGGTTTATTTTAAAGTACATAATAAATAATTGTATTAATAATCTTTTGTCGTGCTTTAAAGAAGTACACATATTTTGATGCGTTGATGCATTAAATCACTTTATTATAATTTTAACTGTACTATATTATTCCATATTATACTTAAAGTGAATATATTTTAAATGTACTAAATTGCAACTTCATCATTAAACGTGCAATTACTTATATACGTGTCGTATATATAGAAATTATCGTAAAGTATATTTTAGTTTACCATAAATTCATGTCAGTACACTTTAACCACATTTCCAAAATATTTAAAGTAATTATGAATTTAAATATATATATATATTCACTCCCTACTTAAGTGGGTCAAATCAAATGCACTTTAATGTTCTCCTAATTGCTTTTAATATAAATTTAATCTTATACATTTTCATTAAATCGCAATAACATGCATTTAAGAGTCTGAAAACATTATTCTGTTGACACTTAACAAGTATTTTTTAAAACACATTATTTCTGTAATATTGCTCGGTTGCACAATATTTAAAGGTGCTATTTGTAAAGTGTAATTATGTATTTAAGTACTGAGTTATATTAATTAACAATGTACGTATTGGATTAGAATTAGTTTGAGGGTTAGCTACATGTAATTGTGCATAATTTACTTTCATTACAAGAAGACTATATAAAGTGTTACCAATATACTTTTTAAATGTATAAGCTAAAAATGACTTTTTCACAGTGGCATGAACCAAGATTTCCAATTCCTCCTATCATTGAAAGTCTATTTAGCACAATAATTGATCAGGATGTTCAATTAGTTGTCCAACAAACAAGTTATTAGTTCAAATCTACCAGAATCTAGAGCGAGTTTGTGCTTCAAATCGTGTTGCGCACACACGGTAGAGAGGGAGCGAGAGACCTTGAGAGATCTGTTGGTGTCGTGAACCCTTGCGCATGCCTAGTAAAAGTATTAAACCTAATTTTGGGGCAAAGTAATTAACTTTTTCATCGATTTTATCATATTTTACTGCTGTTTCTATACAAGCATAGTCCGAAATACATTGTTAGTCCGAAATAGCTGCCCGGAGGCGTTGCCAATATAGCGGCCGAGTTGCATGACTTGCCTAAAAGGACTTTGGTTTTAGCATGCTGATACCTTACTGTGCTTTAGCATGCCTGCTAACAGTTAAACAACAGGCGAACTGCTTATATCCCAGATTTATGCCAGATTAAGTTATTCTACAGCTTTTTGTGCTAACCAAGTAGGCCAACCTTGAAAAATGTGAAGGCTGAATGCCTCTTAATAAGCTTAATATTAATCATCGGCATAGGCGAGTTGATTTGAAATGAAAGCAAGCTGCTGACGTCATTTTTGACATGTATTTGCATTCATTTGTTTCAACGGTTCATTTGGACCATATGGGTGAGTTACTGCCATGGTACAACATGGCACCTTCACTTTCCAGCAGTACTGAACGGCTCTGGCAGGCAGGCAGGCAGGCATCACTGGCAGCCGTTCCATCTCTATGGAGACAGTGAGATGGCTTCACGCCCCTCACCCGGCGCTCGGTTTTTATTAAAGCACATCTGACAACACTTGTTTCAAAATGAGCTGTCAATCTATGTGCTGTGGGGCCTTTGAACTGAGGGTCATGCTAATGAATAGAGTGGACCTATATTTAGATATATCACTGAGAGAAAGAAAAGATACACTACCTTCAGAGTTCACTCCGTCCTAGATAGTTAGGGGATTTTAAATGCACGGTTTTCTCTGCCGAATAGTCTGTATGTGTAGATGGACCAACAATTAAGAAAATATCACACATGGAACTCAAGAACGGGTCCTAAAAGAGACAAACAAACTGTTGGCCATACGTCTCTGAGGACGGTAGATCTCCAGGCACCCTCCATATCTAACAGGTGCCTGGAGTTTGTTCCAGGCAACATTAAGGCTGCCCTTCACCCTAGGCCCGAGTATTTGCCTAAGGTGCCGTCCAGTGCGGCACGGCCTACGGTTCTGCAGGCGTTTCATCCTCAACCTCACGAGACTTCATAGGCTCTGCCCTGTCAGAGCACTCATTTACATTTAGAGGTCCTCTTCATGGCGGAAGGCGGACCAGTTGCTGTTGTGTTTCGGGTTGCCCAAGAAGGGGCTTCCCGCTTCAAAACAGACCATCAGTAACTGGATTGTCCATGCGATTTCTACGGCCTACCAGGTGCGCGGTATGCCTTCACCTTTGGCCGTGAGAGCTCATTCCACTACATAGACATATACACTAGACCTCACCTTGGATACGGCAGTTCATTAGAACGAATGCGTCAATAGAGCCGCCATCTTGAAACAGGGGAGCCCCTCCACTTTAATGCATCAGCGTCAATGTAGTAGACACAGGTCTAACGCAAATAAAATCACCATAAATCATCATGAATGCGATTTTTCTTGTTTTTTTTGGTTGGTTCCAACGGTCAGACATGTATTTATCATTGATTCCAGAAAGAAAAAAAAAATGTTAATTTTTTTTTTTTTCAAAAACATTCTTCCTAGTTCAGATTTCATCCGTGAACTTCATACGCTGCACAAAAGTCCACTACCATCAATGAATTCGAAGTAAAGGCAGAGATAGCAGCGTTACCTAGCTACTTCCTATGACAAGACCCCTGTTCCAAGATGGCGGCGGTTTTGACGCATGCTTAGAACCCCCAGGTGAGGTCTACTGTATATGTCTATGATTCCACTAGAGGCATGGCGTCCTCTAGAGCCCTTCTTGCGGGGGTCCCCATCCAGGCCACACCCCCATACCTTTATTAGGTTTTATAGTTTGGACATTCCGTCAACAAACGGCTCTCTTGTGCTCTTGACCTAAGTGTGCCTGTGAGCAGTTTCACACTAGGGCAGGCAGGGCGCGTTGTGGCGTAGAGGGTACTCGTTCCCCCAAAGTGTCATTTGACGCAGTTTGAGTTCCCTCAAAAGGGAACGTCCTTGGGTTACCACTAGGGGTGTAACGGTACACAAAAATCACGGTTCGGTACGTTTTTGATACAGCAAAAAGAAAGAAATGCCAGGGAAATTTCCTATTTGTTTAAAGAAAAAATATTTTTAAGATAAGTATGAGTTTTCCTAGATCTTGAAACTTTCAGGTTTATAAATGGGGGTCATCTTTGAAGGATAAACAAATAATGTTTTGGTCATCACATTAAAAATAACATATAAATATGTATTTATTTATATAATATTTGAATTTTGAAGTGCTGGAAAAAGATGTGTGAAGTACTTGAAAGCATTTCACCATTCCAGCCAAACTGGTTCCAGTTAGTGTTACTATATTAAATCCATGGTGAATGTTGCTGGTCTGTGGATGAAAGTATTACTAGTTCATTCACGGCACAATGTTTCTCCTGGTTTCCATGACAGCGCTGTTTGATCTAATAGAGATCTACGGTTAATAACGGAGAAATGTGAATGCTTCTCACTAGATCTCGCAGCGACGTTATTACCTCAGTGGCGAATTCAAATGTTTTCTTTACCTGATCTCTTAGCGCTGTGTAGTAACAGTGTTGCTTGATCGAGATCGGCTCGCGCAACACAGATGTTGCTGGTCCGAACTGATAAACGATCCGTGAAGCACATAACGAGTTTCGTTCTGCTTTCATTACGCTTGCCATTTGATGTTGTGTTGGCCGCGTCAGCACGAATTTTGCTGGCAGAAAAAATGGTCCAAGCAATCGTTCGGTTTGTATGCGTACCGAACCGGAAGCCTCGAACCGAAACGGTTCAATACGAATACATGTACCCTAGTTACCACTGTAACCCTTGTTCCCTGAGAAGGGAACAAGAACTGCATCCCTTGCTTCATCACAGAAGCTGACATCTTGTGTGTGTCGGTGTCCTTATAGTTTCCGCCTAAATGCGTCGTCACACATTACGTCATCACGTTGCTCCAATCGAAGATTGGCTTAGTTTCATTCATGCTTCAGAGGCACTACGCTGAGGGGCGTTCACCCAAAGTGTCATTTGACGCAGTTCTCGTTCCCTTCTCAGGGCACAAGGGTTACAGACGTAACCCGAGGATGTTTTCCTAAGCAGAAAAATGAACAACATTGTGATACCCTAATTATTACGATTGGTCCTGTAGTAATTTCATCATTTTGAATTTCTGAATAACATTCTGGGTGTCTTGTGATGCGTGTCCATTTCTAGCTCAGTCTTGTTTTATTCATAATTGGAGTAATACATTGTGCTCCATGGTTCACTGCAGCAGTGGAAGCTAGAGAACAGCTTGTAGGTTTTTAGGACAGTGGACATGTGGTTTTTCTTGTTTTATATTATCAAGCTGAAATGTGCAAATAACATGTTTTGTTTCATTTCCGTGGCTTAAGGTGTTTGCGCAATACAACTCCCACTAGGCTATGCTTGGTTTCATGGCGTTCGGTCAAGATGTGTCATTAAAATCAATTTGGACTGCTGTTACATGCTCCAGATTACACGATATATTGATCAAGAGGGTGAAAGCAGGTGTTGATTTCCGTCTGGTGTCTTACATTTCTCTCCTGACAGACATCTCTTTCACAATGAGCCCAGCAGGACACAACTTCACGGGGGTGAACAGCCTCCATTCCCGCCAGCGGAGTGACATTAAGAAAATGGCATTAAACAGCTCTTGGACTTTCATTCATTGAATTTGTAATTTTGCTTGGCCTGCATGCATTAGGAGCATGAATTGAATGGTTAATTGAATGTTTTTTTGAAAATGGCTGATCAAGAACATCAGATTAACAAAAGTATGGCAATGACAGAATGTCATGCAAGACAAAGAATAGCTCACCCTGTCACCCTGTCATCATTTACTGACCATCATGTTGTTCCAAACCAATGGTGTCAAATGGTGTCAGCAAGGGGTTGAGCCAAGATGGAAATAAAAGAGCTGGATGTATTGGCAAGCAGTTTTAATGAAAACAAAACCATGCCAACTAATAAACTAAGACACTGGAAACTGAACCGAAAACTGTGCATATCAAACAAGAATAACTCAAACCCAGAACAGATGTGACAAACAGGCACAATGGTTCATTTTTGGATTATCTATTCATTTCATGTGCACTTTGTTATTTCCACTTGAGGAACAAGTGCATTGGTCTTGGGGAACATTTCCTTTTTGGAGTTCGCCTTGATTCACTGCTATTCTTAGCAGGTATAAGATGGTGCAAGTGTGCACAGTGAGTTGGAAAGAGCGTCTCCAACCCTGTGAGCTCTGAGTCATCCCTAACCCTGCTCTCCTGCCATGCCCTGCACTCCCAAAAAAAACTCAGACACAGACTCAGTGGAGTATGCCTTCGGCCCTGCTATGAATGTGCATTAACTAAAAAGTCATGCACTTAGAAAATGCACACAAACACAGAAGACCACAGGCAGGAGAATTGCCTTCTTCAAAAGAGGGGTCTTGAACTTTTTATCAGAATGGCAGCATGCCACATCTAGGTTGTTTACATGTGTGCAAACAGCACTGTCAAATCCCTGGTTTATGCAGGTGCTTTTACTCACTTTTTTCGGTCTTCGGTGGCGAATGCTGGACTTATCCAATCATTCCGCATGCATAAACACTGCCCCTTACTTACAATCAACTAGCTGACCAATTACCAGCACTTCATTTCTTCAGTCTCTTTAAAATGCATCTTACTTTAGATAAATTGTTTGCTTACTTTGGTGTATTATTTTTAGCCCAATGGGCTCTATGCACGGCGTTATTTCCGGTGAAGGATTAAGGATGCTCGATAACTTCCGCCGATCATAGAGTCCAATGCAATACCGAGAATTTATATTGAATTTTATACTCCATGGTTATACTAATGAAACGTTAGTCACAAAAACAGATAAAACAGACACCCCTCGTTGCGTTTATGCTTCTTTTTAAAATTATATTAAATAAACATAACTATATATAAAATTACATCTAAACGTATGTACGTTTCGTTTCAAAGACGGGAGGACAGTAAATATTGAAGACTCTGCCATAATCCCGTTTTCTCCGGTTTTCCTCCACTTTAATCTACACAACCGGAAATGGACGAGCATCCTTACGTCAAATGCGGAACTTATGCGTGCATATAGCCCATTGTAAGTCTGTAGCAATGCGCATTATTAGTCATAACTCAATGCTGTCCTAAATAGGATAATTACGTACATTGGTCAGTGTAATTCAGCTCTTTCATCTGCAACTTTAAAATTATTTTTGCGGTGTTCAATCAACGCATCAGAGAGTCATTACGTGTTGTTCTATATTCATTTGACACAGGGCTCAACACATTGTTAGAAGTGTTTGGAGTCTTAAGAGCTCAAATGTCGGTCCTATTATGTGTGTCATTCCCCTTTGAAAGTTGGTTAGCTTTCAGTGGCATGTTTTTAGTTGTCATCGTGATGAGTTGTCTCATTGTGAGTCCCCTGTGATGAGAGCGCTGTTTTCACTGGCGTCTCTTTCTGTCTGCAGTCTCAGAATGCTGTGATTATCTTGGAAGCTGTTCTGGAGCTGTTATTCCTTTTAGCTCTCCACCTTTTACTGTTCCCAATATAAGTTGACACAAGAGTTGTCATGATGATGCATTTCCAGAAGTCTTGATGATACCAGCTTCAACACCACAGTGAAAACTCTAAACACACTTCTTTTTTTAAAAGATGAACATGTTAAATTAGATCAATTTCATGTAGTCTTCAAGTATTTAGTATGCAAGTGAAGTAGGACTGGGCAATATTGCATTTTATTGTAAGGTGTCCTTTTTACGAACTAATTATACATTTAAAGGTACAGTATGCAAGATTGTTTCGCCACCAGGGGTCGCTAACCTCTTACAATAACAAACGCGTATATTAATGACATATATTCCATATTAAGCGGAATTATGGATCTTGTCGTCAAGCTGATGGATCTTTTATGGATGAGTGAATACATTGTTGTTTTTAACATGACTGTAGTTTGAAGCAGGGCGCGATTGCTAGATGTATACCTAGACGCGAGTCCCGTGGATATAAAGGAATAACTACACGCTGAATTACTCACATAGGTCAGTTTATTAGAGGAATTAAACTTGAGGTAACGCAGGGTTGTTTCACTTGCTCTAACAGTTTCAATATCACACTAAACGGCATTTGAGTGTGTTGAATGTTAGTTAAGTTGTTTGTTCGCTGTATGAGACTAAGCTAGATTAACATTAGAGAATAACATACAGATCATATTCTAACTATGTTGAACTATGTAACATTGATTACTTTTATATACATTAATTTGCTCACCTGTTTGCTCAAGTAACATGCAACACTCGCGTCTCGGTCAAGTCGAAGATAGTCGCGGACGTGGCGCTCTCGGCATCTCGAAAGATGTTAATCTTCGTTTTAGTCCTCTTTTTGTCTCAAAGTCTGCTTGCCATGGTCCATAATGTTTGAACAAAACCCTGCTAGGGAAGCTCACGCTGTTGAGCATGCATAACGGGCATAACCCACCCAGTTGTCCACGTCTGTCGCCGTGGTTACTATTGCAGTGCGAGGTCAAACCTGGCGGAAAAACGGGGGTAACGCGGATATGACGACCCCTGCTCACACGCCCCGTTTCCTTGGTTAAAAATCACAATTTTCTTACGATTTACAAATAGTTGGAAACATTTGGGATATTGTAAGTAATCAACTAAACAAAATATATAACATTGGCCTAATGGTTTTGGATATTTTACCGCAAAAATCCTGCATATTTTACCTTTAAGTAGTAAGTACTGTAACATTAATTGACTACATATACTTAGGATCGGGGGTTTGGTTTAGGGTTAGTTGCATGTAATTATGCTAAATGTAGTTATTACTAATATCACAAGTGTTACCACATCACAAGTGCACAAAGAAGTGTTTTCTGGTAGCATTTTTAGTCAGTACACAGTGCTACCGAGACTGTTGGAAGACTGATATTACAGAACATTTTTTTTATTTTAGTATCGACTACTGAAGTACTGGCACTTTTGAAATCCCTAGATGATACATTTCTGAGTTACCGACACACTTAATATCTGTGTCCGGCTCTAGCTTTTTAATCTTCTCAAGGATGATGTGGACTTTAGTGGTCTGTGCTCTTGCTTCCTGTCACTGCCTCTTTCACTTCCTCTCTCATCTATCATTGATTTATCTTTCTTTTTTATCCCTTTGCGATGTACTTGGCCCTCCTTTTCCCAAACCATAGATAGTTCTTCTTGTCCTTCATCTCCCTTCTGACATTATTTACTCCGCTACTTTTGTTTTGCCGTATCTATTCCTGGAAAGGCGTTTACCATGGGCAGCAAGGCCTTCAGTGAGTAGATTAGCCATAGGAAGTGCGTTTAAAGATGTAATTCAAATTAATATTGACAAACAGTAAGAATATGCATTGCACATTAATGCTGAACACACACATACACACTTTGATCTATAGAAGCTTTTGTTCACAAGCATACAGTAAAAGCTCTGGAAAACACATTGATTATGCAGATGCAACTCTACTGGGTGTTTCTTTGATGATACCTAGTCAGGGACGGTCTGGGACTATAAACGGCCCTGGACTTTGACTAGGCCCGGCCCAAAGCAATCGGTGCGCGGAAACTCGACAATAACAACATCGCCTGCCGCCTGGAATGAGCGTCACAAGACATTAATTGTGACTCAAAAACCATCCAAATTATAGCTAACAGCATATTGTACATATCTAGTCCATGCTGTCTTAAAATTAATTTATTACTAAATAATTAGATGTTATTGAATGATCTGCTGTTTCCCAATGTAGGGTTGGGTAGGAATAGGTGGTTTGCAGTCACGTGATTGTGTTGACGCGCGGAATGCAGATGGAGGGCAAGGAGTGAAGAGCGCAATGGACGAGATGGAGGAAAATCCGTACTGTACTACTTTAGACGCTATTACAAGAGAAACAGAAAATCGAAACATATGTTGGACGTGATCAGAGAGGACCGATTTTCAACTGAATTGAGAGATTTGCCTGCCATCGAGGCTGTAGATATCAGCAACTAACTCGTCTTACAGACATACTTTGACTTTACAGAGTTCGGAAACTGGTACATTACACAAACAGCCACATAAGTGTATTTAAACACCTGAATAATGTAGTTATAAGTCACATAAATAATGTAACTCACATTTGACGAAGTGATCCCTGCACACACACACACACAGGCATTTTCCCATTCGGCTCCTCCCGACCGCAGACGTAGGTTTGCAAGGCATTTTTCCCAGTGTTTTTCTGTCAATTTCTTGTATTTTCCACCCTTATGAACAACAACTTTTGGCACACGATAAAAACTCCTCGAGGTTTGTTCGATTTTAGCAACCATAAACGACCCAAAACAGGCATTTTGAGTGTGTTATAGTGCTTCCTAATGTAGAAAATCACTTCCTGCCCTCCATCTGCATTTCGCGCCATGGCAACGCAGTGGCGTGACGTCACGTGAAAACAAGCTATTGGATTGAAAATGTCTTTTAAATTCTAATTTGAATTGAGGTAGTAAAGAGGATAAAGAACGTCGGAGGGAATGGAGACGTGACGTCATTGACTGAAAAATTGGGATCACGTCTGAGAGCCTTATCTCCTTCGAGAAACAGCCAATGGACATTGGTAAGTGAGATTTGCATCACAAACCATGCTATATAGGAGCGTGCAGAGAGACACTCTCTAAGTTTTCACTGAGGAGCCCAACTTGTGGCGACTGGACGTAACGTCTCCGTTCCCTCCTTCAGGGATGTTCCCATTTAGTCATTCACTACCCGTAATGTCAGTGACTGGCGAATTGGTATCCCTAAGAAAAATAAAATATCTGACAGCTGCGGCCGGGTACAAAACACCTTATGCTCTCACCGAGTACCAATCGCTCACTAAAAGAGCTTTTAAGTCATCTGAACAATTAAAGGAAAAAAAAAACATACATTTTAAAATATATTCAAATAGAAACATGTTTTAATTTGAAATAATATTTCACAATATTTCTGTTGTATTGTAATTTCGATCAAATAAATGCGTTGGTGAGCCTAATAGTCTTCTTTTTAAAAATCTTACCCATCCCAAAAGGTGGCGTTTTGATTTAATGTTGACTTCTAGTAAGTGTTAGGTTGTCTACAAACCGGTTCAATCCCCGGTTCCACCTGACCAAGTGTCGAGGTGTCCATGAGCAAGACACCTAACCCCAGCTGCTCCCGACGAGCTGGATGGCGCCTAGTATGGCTGACACCGCCGTCGGTGTGTGAATGGGTGAGTGTGAGGCAAATTGTAAAGCGCTTTGGTGGCCATTGGGTCTATGAAAGCGCTATGCAGTCCATTTTAGTGTTAAGAATAAAACATGATTGTTGGCCCAATAGAAAATGTGGCTGGTTGAGTCTGCTCTCTAACACAGTGGAGCAGAGATCTGGGAATTGACTCAAAAACAATGCCACAACCGTACACAAAAGCGCTTGCAGGTGCTAAATATAGCGACACAAGTGACAACGAGCAAGAGATCCGCCAAATAGAATGAATCACTGCAAACCAGCAGTCTGTCTGGCGGGCAGGAATGGCTCCATAGCAGATCTGCTTTTGACAACTGAGGGCGCTGACTAATATAACATGATAAGCATCATTTCTTTCTTTAATGATGAGAAATTGAAACTATGGCTGGAAAATAGTGCAATGCTGAGAGAAAAAGATTTAGAGGGTTGTATAAACCTTCTCTTTTTTTTTTAAATCTGATAAACGATATACACCGAAACATTCCCAGGATGCCACCAGTGTTGCCTGTTGACTGTCTATTTCTTTATTGAATCCCAGTTTTCTATTTTTGTGACTCTCTTTGTGTGTTCAATAATAGCTGCGCTTACCTGTTTTGCTTGGTCATCTCAGAGGTACAGCTTGACCATATGTGAGGCAAGAGAGAGGACTCTAATGGGGGAAAATAACAGGCTTTTCAATCACATTATGCTGCTGTTGTGGCTAAACTACCCCCTTTCCTTCACTTCAAGGGTGGTAGGGGGCGTGTAAACACGGCAGGTGCCGGTGTGAGTGTTACTCAGTCATGTGAATGAATGGGTTCTTTTACTTTTCAAGTCACAGATTACTCTGAGTTGGAGAAAATGATTTATCTCTTCGGCTGACACTACATGTAAATACGCCTGGAATTTACTTCGTTTGACCTCGTTTCAAAAATAACATCCTGTACTCTTTTACACACAAGAGGCTGGTGACTCAGACGGTGCTGAATCATTTGTGACATTTTATTAAAACACAATATTTGTGCAACCACATTTGGAGAAATGTCCAGTAGAGTCAGCTTGCATCACAGTCTTTGAGTTTCTGAAAATAATTTCTAGTAAATTAGAACATTATAGAGATATTTGTTTTTAACTTTTCTATATTTCATGTTATTTCAGCGGTCACTTTTCACTCTGAGAAAGAACTGTGGGGCCTTTACGCATCTCTCTACGCATTTTGAGCTATCCGCGTGTATGTCTACGCCATTAACGTCTGAGTGATTCCGCGTGTCTGTACACGCCGTCAAATGTCCGTGCGAAACGAAGCAAAATGTAGATCTACATCTGGAGAGTGACCTTCTTTTTTCCTAGGATGGTAAGGGAACACTCATAAATGCCATTAACCCCAGTGACGGTTAGGTTTAGGGACTTGGGGGTTGAGGTAAGTCATATATTTATATATAAAGTAATAACGTTAAGTCAACGCCGTTCATAAACACGCTGAAAAGCGATTACGCGTCTTGATAGCACGCCAAAAATGGAAATACGAATTGGCGTGTCATACACACGCTACTTCATGACATCAGTCTGGGTCACTAATATAGTTATAGTAAGCATACGTTGGTATGGACGTTAATGTAGTTATCATAGTTATCACGCTAATCGTTATCGTTAAAGTTATTGTCTATTAGTGTGGACATAATATAATTATCGTTATAATAAACTGGTGTGGACTCTAATTTATACTGTAAATCGTTATACATATACGTTAAACCACAACACCCCTGTTTCAGTAGTTTTGCACGATCAAAGCAAGTTTATTTCTGATTTGTTAGCACTATAATACAATAGGGCTGTTGAGAGAAGTAAATGTGATTTTTATTTTATTTTTCTTCCTCAAATGATGAAAGAATTGCTGATGAACTAAAATTGGAGCCAGACTCGCTAAATTCCTTACGATTCACAGCTCTATTTGAGCTTCAGAAAACTGATGAGAGCAGCAGCTCTGTGGTGTGTTTGTTGCTTATATGTGCCTGGCACATGCACACACTCCTCGCTGCAGAGATGCAACATGTACACTCGCAAAAATGAAGCATCCTCCTGGAACATGTTCAAAAGCAATGGGAACAGCAGCTCACTCCCATAGTGAGACACCCTTCAGCACAAAACACACGTGCTCACATGCTTAATTCTGGCAAATATGTCCACGGCCAGTTGACATATGTGACAAGAGGTCACGCTGCCAAGAAGATCCATTTCACCTCATACTCTTACTTCTCATTTCTAACTAAATCTCACATGATTATGGCTCACTCCCTGAAATCCTACACCTTTTTTCATCCATGGAGTGTATCATGTTTAGAACAAGAATCATTTATGGGTAAAATGATATGTAGAGTTATTTAGTTTCTACGGCAAACATCGATGTGATTAGATATGTTGGCAGGGGATGTTGCTTGGGCTTATGTAAAGATGGTGTAGCCCAGAGACATGACTGAATGTTGAACCGCCTGCAGTAGTAATGACTAGCGCTGTGCTTACAGTTCCTACAACATGCACAGATGGATGATTCACCCTCCCCCTTCTTTAATTAACCCCAAAGTAATTATCCTCTATTTCTCAGTCATATCTTGTGAAGTCCCTATCTCCACCCTTTCCCGCCCACAACATGCACTCCATCACAGACGCCCGAAAGGTTACCCAAACACCGGCTGACATTTAGCTACTGACCAATGGTGCATTTTATATCAGTGCAACAAGATTTACACTGTCCAAATGCCAGATCTGCTGTTGTTCCTAATGGGGACCTTGCTTGAAAATGGAAAGTTATTAACATTATGCAACAAAGATCTCTTATTTGGAGATAATATTCCATCTATTGGTCTGTTTTATTAAATTTAGGTCTAGTCACCATTGGTGATCAGATCAATACGTTGGCCAATATTGGTGTATTTTAAGATTATTAGTATTGTTGGCCAATAGCTGTGAGAATTGAGCAGTTAACAGCTAGTGAAATCTCTCATTCTTCCAAAATCTTAAAGGTTCACGGACAATGTGGACAAAAAAGGGTTACATTACCACCTCAGTGAGGGAAAGGTGCTGTGTGCAAGCGATATACCTAACCAATTGCCTGAAGTTTATCTGTTTGTACCTGATAATACTTGGGACTAAACCACGTAATGAACTATAATGAGCTGAAAAGAAAAAGACTGACATCTCTCTCTTTTCATACAGATTACATAAACTGAGAATATTTGTTTTTTATACTTCATTTAAAAGAAGAGAATTTCAGCTTCATAACGAAAAACCTTTCATGCCTGTGTGACAAGTGTTTACTTAGTTACAGTTCATTTTCGGACATGTTTCAGAATGAACTTCACTGACAGAGAGAAGGCAAAATTCGCATCCTGTTTTTTTTTTTGTCTTTATTTGACAAAAAGCAGAACACAGAACACAAAAAAATTGACACTTAACAGGATCTAATGATGTACAACTTATATGTGTACTTAATTTATTTGTGTACTTAATGATGTACTCATTTGTAAGATCAAAATCAACAGAGTAATTTGAGTCTCTTTTGCACTGGAAAAAATTGAGCTCGTCGCGCCGGCGCGATAGCCGACCCCATAGGTTTAAATACTCTCCTCCCATGAATTTTGCATCTGAAAGGGAAATTCCTAAAAATACGTATGCAATAAAGCCAGCCGCAAAAATAACCCTGTGCACGCCTTTTCAGTGCTAATTTTTCAGTGTTAATGCAAAGACTGTTCTCTTTTACCGAGAACATACTGAGTTTAAGTTTATCTGACAGTAGCGCAAGCTATTAGAAAATCTGGCCCCCAATGTTTGAGCCAAAATGACACATGTACATAATCAATAAGCATAAAATAAGAGACAATGCAGCACTAACTCAAAATGCCAAGTATCACTGCCACAAAATAGCTGTGCTACGTTTCCCAGATGGACAGGAGGTGGTGAGTGGGTGGACTGGTCAGTGCCAGGCTGGAGGGGTATCAAAACACAGCATTTGGTACAGAACATACGTTCACAGGTTAAAAACAAGACAAAGTGTGAATACTCAGGGTGGATTCAAAAAGAGATTTGGATTGTATTATGTGAGCATGTATGAAAGGAGAGAGAAGTCATCCTCTATGTTTACTAGTTGTTGTTTAACCAGTGTTATTTGTTCAGATGATTTCCCAAGGTTCAAGGAAACTGTTTCCTAATGCTTACTGTTTAACATGCAGGTCGATTTCAAACACACAGCACTGGAAACAACAAACTGCATATTTTGGTACATTTCTTTGTGAAGCATGTGCCCCGCTATGAAAATTAAAAAGTTGCTATTTTCCATTTAACACAAATACGCGCTGATAACATGCTGGGAAATGCAGTTTTGTGGTTAACTAACAAACATTTTATATTTAGTCATGACTTGAGCACCTTCCTCCTTGCACACTGGATGCACAAGGCTAAATATGTACAGTGTATCTATGTAAAAAATAATATATTTTCTTTCTTTCTTTCAATAAAAAAAAAAATAGGTGCATTATGCCCTTGAGAATGCAAACAATGAATTTTGAGTTCTTTGTGGCCACAAGACCCAATCCTTCTAAGCTAAACCTTCGCTGCATCTTTATCTTTGATGATGAAAAGCTCTGTGGGTATAAATCGATATGCCGGCTACCCATGGAACATATAAACACACACATAAGTACAAATACACTCACACACACACACTATAACAGCTGGTTTCCTCTCAGACCAACTGCCTCTAATTAATGGTCTCTTAGAAACAACAGATGTTTTTATCTCTCCACCTTTCTTTGAATTTAGTCTGGGTGAGTGTAGTAAAGAGATCTTCATCAACAACTTAATGGATACTGTTGCTATGGATAGTGCAATGTTGTTGTTGCAGCTACTGAGTCAGAGAGACACTAAAAACAGGAATCTATACCAAGGCTAGAGATGCGCTTCTGCAAATGTCAAACTTGCCTTATTTAATGATATTGCTTATGTTGACTTGTAATTACATGCAGCATGTCTTCAGCTATATAGCTAGATTTGCTCTTTATATTGTTGCATTTATATTGTTCCAGCAAGTTTTGACCACATTACAATTTCATATCACTTTGCGTAGTTAACCCATGCACTTGATCTGCCATTTTCGAAGTTCACTATCAATGGAAAAGTGCAGTTTAATTTTACAGGTGCCATCACTACTGCCATCATGTCCGTAATCTATTCAGGTCCAAGTGTTGCTTTTCCTTGACTGTTCAAGCTGGTGGAACTAACTAACTGGGACTGGTCACAGCACTTGCATATTGTTTCCATATTGTTGGGTTATTGGCTTATGCTTTTCTCATTTGTAAGCTAAATTGCTAAATGATTAAATGTAATGCTCACAGGGGACCCAGGTTCGAATGTGACCTGCGGTCGTTTCCCCTATCCCACACCTATCTCTCTCCCTCTTCACTGTCCCTACTGAATAAAAGAAAAGGCTCAAAAATGTAATAAAAAATAAATAAACAAACAATTCACACATTATAACCATAATGACACAAAATGACAGCACTCTTTACTGGATAACAACAACAAACAGAAGGCAAATAGAAGACTTTGTACAATAGCCACACCCTATACGCTACTCTCAAATACTACACTAGACTTAGACTATGCTTAAAATATAACCACCTGGCGCCTCCTAGTGGTCTAACCCTAACCCTACACCAGACCTAAACCTACCACAACCGAAGCGTGTTATATTGACGCTAAAGGGTGCTATGTGCGTTGGATGTATACGCATAGACATGTGCCGGTATTCGGTAATGCGATAAATCACGGTAATGAATATGCACGATATTGTTATCGCGGGCTCTTCAAAATACCGTGGAAAATAATAGATTCAAATTTAGACTTTTAGAGCGCGCATTAGCTGCTTATTTTCCTTCAACCGCTCAAACACTGCGTGCTGCGCAGAACACGCGCGCACTCTGATGTAAACAATCCCCACATGTATGTGTGCTTGCGACAGTGCGCACTAGTCTAATGTAAACAATCCTCACATGATGAAGAAGCATGGCGGAACGCTCCCGACGATTTATCCCCGCAGGGCTGCCAACTTTCAGACATTCCGCTTGAGACTCAAGCTTGACTTTCAGACAGGACGCGGAATACGCGCGCGACGCGCAGGGATGTTTTGTTGCTGCGTCGACCTGCATCGACCACGCCGGTGTTAAAGTTCAAAATAGTTAAACTTTTTATTTGTAAAATAGCAAATCGCGTTGTATCTGAAGGGCAACGTTGAACCAGCGTCGCGCATTCCGCGTCCTGTCTGAAAGGCGCTTAACGCATTTGACACTTTTCACACGCTCTCCCACAGAGAAAAATCACAGAGCAAAGAGGACACTGACACTGACAGACTAGACAGAGCAGGTTACTTTTGATATGAAAGTTGTTATTGATAAATTGAAGTTGATAAATCAGCTCTTCTGATCACAGATCGTTGCTCCTCAGTTCAAGTAAACCGATCATCATGTTACTTTCGTTTTTATTTAAAGATACAGTATAATTTACCGAAAGGTATATTTACTTGTACATAATAACGATCAATCAGTGTTTTCAAACATTGAAAGAGGTCAGTAACACTGCAGGAGAACAGTTGTGTCAAAACGTTACATTTACCTCAGGAAAGCCATTTAATGACCAGCACATTAGAAAATAGCAAGGAGTAATTTGCTAAATATTATATTTAATTTCTCTCTGTATGTTTACAGCATTATGTGAGTTTTTTTTTTCTTGAGAAACATTAACAGACTGAGGCCTGCCTAATATTTATCCAAATGAGTCAATATTGAATTAAGACTGAAATCAAATCCAAGAATTTAATTGAATAATACAAACAGTACCAGTCATTGTAACATGTTGTCACTAAACTTTAAACAATTTGGTTTAGTTTACCATATGTTTTGAAAATCACAATTACACATTGATACAAGTTGAGGTTTTTTTTAGAGACCCACAATGCATCTGTTTTTCTTGAAATATAATTTCATTAAAATATCGTGATAATACCGTATACCGCAATAAAAGCTCAATCAATTAACCGCAGCATGAAAATTTGATACCGGCACATGCCTATATACGCATTGGCAAAAGCGTCAGTATATGACGCCTTGGGATGAGAATGCGTTAGTATACAATATTAAATATGTATTAAAAATAAAGATAGAATTATGATGTATCGAAAAAATAAGTAAATAATAAATAAATAGCTATAAAAAGTGTAAGTTGTTCATTAAGAAGTGCATTAAGTACATTTTAAAATGTAAACAATCGGTTTTCATAAAATGTAAATTTGAAGTATAAACTTCATCTAAACTTCTAAACATCTTGTTTAGTTACAAATCTCCTGAAACAGGATAAAAACTTAATTGAATCAATAATTGAAAGCCGGCTCATTCATCTTGAAAGCATATGATTCGCATCATATTTGTATCTTCTGATTGGTTCTGTGAACTTAGAGGCTTTTGCTGACAAAGGGAAGTGGCGTTTAGAGGTTTCTTCCTGCAAACCAGAATTTCTGAATGGACTGACACTTGGATTTTGCGGGTTCGAAGTGATGATGAATGCATGCCGAGAGCATTGAGAGGTGGCGTTTAGCCACAAATGTACATTTTTTTTAATATTTAGACCACATCTATTATTGACTGTCATCTGGATATGAAAAGAGTTTCAACCAAACGATTGTATGAAAAAAATGTCTATACCCTACCTTTAAGGTTACATTATCAATGTGCATGCACTTGATTTCAGCACATACGTCTCTATTTCCAGCTCATTCATTCGATCTCAGTCTCTGTCTGCATTCTGTCCCTCTCTTCCCCATTTTCAGATTCTTTATTTTAAGTGGAAAGAATCAGACCTCCCAGAGTCTTATATAACCAACCAACAGCGCAGAAGCCTGAAATAACTCCAGCATGCTATGACGTATAGATCTCTCAGAGGCATGTGCATGCACAAAATGAACACAAAGACAGGCAATCATACTTCAACACAACCACATTTTCTTATTTATATCACATGTACATTATGCTCTCATGTGAACGTCCACTCAATGGCTTGAATATACACACTCCCATATCTCGTTGTTCAGTCCTCCAGGGCTTTTATTACTCAGTGGAGCATCAGGGATAGATTGCTTTAATTAACACTCTCTAAATGCCATCGAAAAGAAACCAGTGTCTCATACTGCTTGAATTGGCACCTCTCTCTGATCCCAATTACATAATACTGATGTTTTATCCACACAACTTCATGATTGTAATAACATAGAGTCAGTACCCTGCTGTGTGCGTGCTTCAGCGGAGATGGTGTCAATTCAGTGGTCTAGAAATACCATAACAATCAACCAAAGGCGGGTACATATCTACATAATCCAATTGTTTGCACATAATGCATATACTCACACCATCATTCATCTTGAAGTCTTCTGATTGGTTTCTGTGGACTTAGTCGTCAGTATTTTGATTCTCATTGGAGTAGCGTGTTAGCTTAGCAACATGCTAACATTCAACTCAAGAAAATCAAGAAATAAATTCCTAGTTAAGGAGAGTTTCTGTGTTTCAAAATTACATGATTGCGTTTTTGCGAAAGCATGTATGCCTCTGAGCGTTTTCCTTATGAAATAGCAAATCTGGTGAATCAAGATTCAAGAAGTGCTTATGTGGCAGATACAAGTAGAGCTGGAGAGACACCAAACAAGTTGACAAGTTCGATGGTGAAACGAGAAAGAAATGGAGCGATGGATGGATGGACAAATAGATAGATATTGTGATTCAGAGTATAATCGAGTGATGGAAGAATGAAGAATTCGTCTTTAATAAACGATGAACGTTATCCCGTTATCCCGCCAGCAAGTCAGATAGAGTTAGACCAAAAAAAGACAGATTAATGGGTGAACATTGTAGAAGCAAACAAGCTGAGCGAGAGGCCGACACAATGGTATCTTGGTGCATTGCAGACAGCATTACCATGGAAACGGGGTGGGGGAGAGAGAGAGAGAGAGAGAGAGAAAGAGTGTGTGTATGAGAGAGAGGAAAAGAGAGCATTAGAGGCTAGAGGATTAGAAAAGAAGGGATGGGGTCACTGCAGAGCTCCCAGGCTTCCTGTGTACTTAGTCGTGGGTGTGTATGGACTGAAGGTGTTGGCTTGAAGAGGAAGGCGGCGGGTGGAGCTAGTACATACTGGGCTGCTGGGGTTAATATGATGGAGACTAGAAGAGCTTCCTGGTGGAGATTTGATGATGATGATGATGATGATGATTTTTATTTGATTTATGCGCTTTTCTCTAACCCAAAGTGCTACACAGTTTGGTAAACAAATATAAAATAATTAAACAATAATTAAAAACAGAAAAATCAAACAATGATACACTTCAAGACCTCTTAAAGAAGTCCAAAGTAGGGTAATTTTTAATCACAAAAAGAAGTTTATTCCGCAACCATGGGGCGGTAACCGTAACAGAGCGACTACCCATTGACTTTAATTTGAATGTGGGCTGCTGTAGAGCTGAAGAGTCAGACGAGCGCAGAGAACGATACAGATTTGTATGGTTGGATCGTCACACTAGTGAGAAAAATAAAGCTAAATGGGGTTAGGCCAACCTACACAACCTAAACTTGTATTATCTTATCTTATCTTAGGCTGGTCTGTTGGCTTGTTTTAGATGGGTTTTGGGCACTTAAGTAGGCTTAGGTGAGTTAGAACATTTTAAATCCACTAAGACTATCAAACTTTCTTAGGTTGGTTTAAGCTGGTCTTCTCAGTAGGGACAGACTAAACAGTTCGAGTGGGCAGTTAAAAATCAGCTCTAATGTACACTGCCAAAAGTTTGTGTCATGTCCAATGAGGGCAATTGGCTAGTACTCTCTGTCCTTTGTATATATACACTATGTTTGTGTCTGAAGACAAACAGAACAGGTTAGAGTGTAAATCAATGAGTAAACTTGCTATGAGTTCTAGTGACAAATGGTACATTACTGTTTTCTCCCTCAAAGAACCTTACTTGTTGAAGCTGAAAGAAATAGGTTTGTTAAAATTAGCTCTACATGTTTTGCCCTAATACCACTTTAGATTCAAGTCCTTATTACCTCAGCCATCCAATCAATCAAAATGTTCTTGCAAGTCAAACTTTTTTGGCAAAAATTGAATAACTGATAACACTTGACTCCCAGGAGAATTTTTTATTGTACAATATGCATCGGATAGGCCATGAACGGGTGAAGTGGTGAGATGTAGCCTGTCCGTAACAAGATGATGACCACCTGGCCCTGAGCCTCTGACCATCTGCACAGCCTGACCTTCACTTTCCACACCGAGGATACCACAATCTTTCTCTTTATACCTCTACCAGGACACTCTTATCGCCTTTCACGTATATGTTTTTGGACAAAGCAAGTGCATTAATGCATAACTAAAGCTTGTCCACTAATGTGGCCTCTGTGGCAAACATGTGATTGTGTTCTTAACGTTGCATCTTGCTGTTTACTCTGACCATGAACGGCATGTTTTTACGATGCTTTGTGAAGTTAACCCTTATGCTGCATTAGGGACATTTTTGGTCTTTTGCAGTTTAATTTCTTTGACCATTTTGGCTGTTTTAATGCAAATGGTATGAAATTTGGCAAAATTGTGACTTGTTGGATACATGTAAAAAATGTGATCCCATTTTGCAAAATATGTATAACACACACTGTGTAGATCAAATAGTAACACTCAGCACCATAAAGACCAAAAATGGCCCATTGAAACCCATTAAAACGTTGTTTAAATCTGAGGCTGTCAGTAATACATGAAACATGATTTTTGCATCCTTTCATTTTGAAGCAAAAGCATTATATTTGCATTATATAGTGTATTCCACCAGATGACGTCACTACATATTTATTCCCTATGCGTGGAAATGCACCTTATTTTAGGCAATAGGCAATGTTTAATAGGTGGCCATTTTTGGTCTCTAACGCGCTAAGTGGGATTTTTTGCAAAGTGGGACTGTGATAATCCAAATCTAAAGTTTTCTCTTTGCATTTAGTTTATTGAAAATAATTGAAGTTTTGTGTTTTTTCCTCTTATACAAATCGATGGTTTCGCAAACAAAACTGGTAATTAAAGGGTTAAAATCCTGAAATTGAATACATTTTTGGTAGTTATGATGAGGACTGATGCTGGTTAAAAGATTTAACTTGGTAAAAGTGGAAAATAATAATAATATATAATATTTTAGGCAATGTTTAATATGTGGCCATTTTTGGTCCTTAATGCACTCAACGGTGTTAAAAATCTAATGCAGCACAAGGGTTAAAGGACAAGTTCAGTATTTTACAATTACTGTACATACATAACATAAACATACAGCTGAATGCATAGACTTTCAAAGCTCTCCCAACTGGCACCCTAAACACCCGTAGTGAAGTCAACACTATGTGTCGCTTTGGAAAGAGTGCATATCAAGGATGCATATCAAGATTTACAGCTTGCGAACCCCTTTTTTAAATCATAAAATGGCAAATGGGACAACCTATGGTATGATAAATTCAAATGTCCTTGTACTTGTTTAAGCTGGAATCTCTAGCACCCTCACACAAGGGCCTGTCAAAGTGGACGTCGATTTTTCCGACTGTTAAACAATAGTTGGGCACCTTGTGGACAAACTAAGAACTGCAAAACATTTCAAGGTGCAGACATGCAAAACCTGATTTCACCAAGTGCAACATGTTCCTGGATAAACATCTTTGTTGATCCTAGAACAACATTCCATTCCACCAATCAGATTTAGGGAGAAGTTTACAGTTTATGTCAAGTTTAGGACTGACATTCTACATCAGTGTTATTCACCTAGAATTATTAATTACAGGACTATGTTTAGGGGTAGGGACATGGTTTTTGACAAAAATGTTGTTCCAGGAACACGTCTAACTCGGAATCAGCACGTGCCGCAGTGATGCAAAATATGCACGGTTCGAAAAACCAGGCTGCAAAAAGTAATCCTGATGATGAAATTTCCATCACATGCACTTTACGCATTCCCTAGTGTACGCATAAAAACTGAAGTAACTCTAGGCTTGATGTTTGATCAGAGATTCATAAAACTTTAACTGCACAGCAAAGTGCAGAGATGGCTTGCGTTTCACATGATCGGATTTAAGGGTGATTGAAGATATTTGTGTGAAGCTTTGAGCAGCGGTGGATTATTGCCTGAGCATGTTGTCTGCTGCTCCACAGTTCCCTTTCTCTCGGCAGAGATATTCCTGACTACAGATTTAAAAATAGAACCCCCACCCTACCATTCATCCTCTGCACCCCATCTCTCTTTTTCTCTATTTACTCTCTTGTTCCCTGTCCCTCGCTGTCATCCACTTCTTATCAGTCACTCTCTCTCATCAGCGATGCATCGTCATGGAGATGTGAGGAACGGTATATATAATGTGTTACGGGTGCCACCTGCTGTGATGAGAGGTCTAATGAGTCTCTCAGGCAGGCGTCAAGAAAGCCGACGAGGCACAAAGCCAGTCGAGAAACATATGCATTAAGGCCCCGTTTACACGAAGGGAAAACGCAGATATTTCCCTGCGGATTGGCCTCTCGTTTACACGAAAGCCCCGTTTTTATCACAGAAAACGATTATTTCTAAAAACTCCGGCCAAAGTGGAGATTTCTGAAAACCCTGTTTGTATGTTGTCGTGTGAACTGGGAGAAATGGGCTTTTAGGTTCTCTCTTGTCGATTCTGAGGATTCTGATTGGCTTGCATGGCTTTATCCTTAACCCCTACAGTGCCACCAATAGGTTTGGCATAGTTTTGATGGCGCTCGACGGCGTATTTATGCGGGTGTGTGAACTTTTTGAAAACGGAGACGGGGAAAATATTAGTTTTGCTAAATACCCGGCTTTGCGTAAACGTGGCCTAAGTCCCGATGGAAAATGCAACAGTGCCAATAAATGGACAGATGACAATAACATGCTATGCTACATTGTTGGCACATAACACTTTTTTGGCACAAAGCAGGCCTGTCCAAGACTTTATCTATCATGCGAACAACAGCATATCAACATCTCTACCTGTTGACACTGTACTGGAGCTGCACAGTATTTAACATATGGCCCACCCATATATTGCATACTACAAAAAAAGAGTGGTAATATGCAGTTCTGAACATACCCAATATATCTTGAATGAGCAAATCATCAGTCTACCTATAACTCTCGCTTATGAAAAAGCTTCTGTGAAATATTTCCCAGTCTGTGAATAAACTGTTTATTTTGTGGAAGCCCCCTAATTAGATTCTCCTTCACAGACCACCCACATGATCTTCCTGAAATATCAGCCATTGATTAGTTGTGTCCTGTTGGGCGATAAGGCAGTATTTTTAGCTTGAGTTAATCTAAAATGTCTGTGCCCCATGATATCTGTCTGGAGAGAGCAGGCTGTTGCCACAGATACCAGACAGAAGGATGTGTCTCCAGCACACAAGGCACTTCCCTTTTTTAGACGCGCAATCGGTGGAGTGCATGACAATGTTGATGAGCTGTTTAGCTTAGCTGCAGGTGGAAAGGTCTCAGGTTATGACTGTAACCCGTCGAAACGCTGTGGGAACGCCCCTGCGTGATTGCGTCGTGAAGCACGTGTATAATGAGTCCGATGGAGGGACGAGACAACACATGAATCACGTGTGTCCCCACTCGTAATGAAGCGAGGGCAGGGACACACACAGTCCAAGGCTGTTTGCTCTCCATTCCATACTCCTGTCTAATATATATACAACAAACAACAATACATAGTCAGAGACAACACTAGAAGCTAGCGCAATCTGTTTTCAGGTGTGCTTTATTGTTTCCTGGTCGATGATGTCAGCCGCCTATGACATCTCGTCTCTCCATTTGAATGATTACTAGGGCTGTTGGAACGAATTCCGAAATTCGAATATAATTCGAATATTAAAAAAATCAATACTATTCGAATGCTAAAGTTACTATTCGAATATTGCTTATATATATATTTAAAAATAAATATATACTTCCGATGTGACCAGGTGTAAACGGCCCCTTATCACTTTCTAGGAGAGCGCGGGACTAGCTTTTCGCGTGGCACATTAGCAAGGTCTCGTTCACTCCCTCTCTGCTATGTATGTTATGCGCGGATTCCGGGAGATTTTAACTAATTTGCGGCCATCAGGGAGACGCTATCAATATGCGGGAGACTCCCGGAACTTCCGACACGATATGACGATCACATCACCTCAGATCTGAGCCCCTATTCATCAAGCCAACGCGCCGCAATCTATCGCAAATCAACGTGAAAATGATTTGCCGTTCTCCCTTATTGCTGTCTTTGCTGATTTTGAAATTAGCCGATAATCAATAAAATGCAGCTCAAATCTGTTGCTTTCGGTGACGTGCATTTCATTACATCTGTATATAGCGCGGGAATTGAAGAACGGATTTACAAAAACACATTTATGTGACCAGGTGTAAATGGAATCGTTTTGATAAATCAGATAGCTATCCGATCTGAGAAAACGCATGAAGTGGCCAGGTGTAAACAGCCCCTAAATGTTCATTTTAGTAATGTTAGATGTCCCTCTAGTGGGCCGAACGTGTAACAACAACCATTGACGATCCATAAGAATGTGTAATGTCGTAAATATTAATAATAGGATAAATTTGAGCATTTAATATTCGAATATTATTCGAATATTACATAAAATAAGGAATAGAATTCGAATAGTATTATAGAGGAAGATTGACAGCCCTAATGATTACACACATGCTTCACGACGCAATCACGCAGGGCCGTTCCCACAGCGTCTCGACGCAGCTTGAGTTCCCTTGAAAGGGAACAGGTTTTGTGTGAAGGTGAAAATGAGGTTTTTGTGTGCATCTATGCACATGCGCTTTGATTTGGCTCTGAGAAACAGGTGGATTGCTCTTTGGGAGGGTTTTCTGTTGTTCTCTAGAAAGAGTCACGTGGACTTTGATGAATCTTTTTAGCACCTCTTGCCCTTAGCACAGATTCTATCCACCCCATCCCTGCCTCACTCTCTCTCTCTCTCTCTCTCTCTCTCTCTCTCTCTCTCACTTGCACTGTTTAATATTTCATCAAAGTGTCAGGACAGACTCTCCCGCTGTTCTGGTATTTACTGTGGATCAGTAGCGAGATACTTCTGGGTGAAACAGGCAGAGTAGGCGTTTGGATACAAGGGAATAGCTGTCGAATGACAAGGACTGGGAAGGGAAGAAACAGAGAGGAGATTAAGCCGTAGATAGAAGGATATAAATGTGTTTTATAAGCATCTTGGAGAAAGCCTTTACCCCTCAACATGTTGCTTTCAGTGCAAAGGAAAATTGACCAGGAATAATATGCAAAAAAGTTTAGAATAATGTTTCTTGGTTCAATTAGTTGGTTCAGTCAGAGGTCTGTTTGTTTGATTGTGAACGAAAGAAGGCTTCCTCCACGGAGTAAAAGATTTTTTAAAAATGTAATTTAAAAGTTAAAGTAATATCAGAGATATAAAGATGCATGACAAGACATGGTGCATTATCCTGCTGGAAGTAGCCATCAGAGGATGGGTACATGGTGGCCATAAAGGGATGGACATGGTCAGAAACAATGCTCAGGTAGGCCGTGGCATTTAAACGATGCCCAATTGGCACCTAAAGTGTGCCAAAAAACATCCCCCACACCATTACACCACCACCACCAGCCTGCACAGTGGGAACAAGGCATGATGATCCATGTTCTCATTCTGTTTATGCCAAATTCTGACTCTACCACCTGAAATCGAGACTCATCAGACCAGGCAACATTTTTCCAGTCTTCAACTGTCCAATTTTGATGAGCTCTTGCAAATTGTAGCCTTTTTCCTATTTGTAGTGGAGATGAGTGGTACCCGGTGGGGTCTTCTGCTGTTGTAGCCCATCCGCCTCAAGGTTGTGTGTGTTGTGTCTTCTTCACAAATGCTTTACTGCATACCTCGGTTGTAACGAGTGGTTATTTCAGTCAAAGTTGCTCTTCTATCAGCTTGAATCAGTCGGCCCATTCTCCTCTGACCTCTAGGATCAACAAGGCATTTTCGCCCACAGGACTGCCGCATACTGGATGTTTTTCCCTTTTAACACCATTCTTTGTAAACCCTAGAAATGGTTATGTGTGAAAATCCCAGTAACTGAGCAGATTGTGAAATACTCAGACACCAACAACCATGCCACGCTCAAAATTGCTTAAATCACCTTTCTTTCCCATTCTGACATTCAGTTTGGAGTTCAGGAGATCGTCTTGAACAGGACCACACCCCTAAATGCATTAAAGCAACTGCCATGTGATTGGTTGATTAGATATTTGCAGTAATGAGAAATTGAACAGGTGTTCCTAATAATCCTTTAGGTGAGTGTATCTGTCAATTTAAAAGACCCTGTAATTTTGACATTTTCTAAAATTACTTTGGAGAAATAAAACAAACACAATCTGAGCAGAATGACACAGCAACCATTCAATGGCATGAGTTTAGGGTGGGACTAACTGTTTGGTCCACCAATGGCAGATGGGGGAGTATTTGGGGAACCTGCACAAATAATTTAGACATACACAGTCCTGCTCGAGATCTCAATATGCCTCAGTCGCATTGGCAACACAGAACAAATTGAGTATACAGTTGCCTTACACTTTTCTTCTTGTAAAATAACGTTTATGTAACACAACAACATGTAGGCCTAGTTATTCTCTTCCACAAAGTATCTGTTCTGATATGTCACATATAATATTTCCCAAACATTTGCTTGCCATTATGTCTGTGGAATTTAAGCATCAACTGTCTTTCCACATCAGATGTTACTCATATTTAAATGAACACCTCAGTGAATTGTGTGCATCTGACTGTGATCTTCTTGCTCGGTGTTCCTGTGGCCCACACTGTTCATGTTCTGTCAGTATTTTTAGAAAGATGTTCTCGTTCTCTCCACGTCTCGCACTCGCTCTTGCAGTTATTTTATTTTAAAGACTATGAACACCATGACAGTAAGCAAGTGGGAATGCAATACTTGTATTTCTGCAGCCTGTCTTTACATAGTTTTCTGCAGAAACGACATTGTGACTAATAATAGGTTAGAACGTAGTCATTGCGTCAATTCCAGCGCAGTTGCTTTTTGTTTTATTTTTATTAACCAAGCATGTTTCTTTTTCTCAGACTGTTTTGAACTCTTGAGGCTTTGATCTAAATTGTGACATTCTGCAGTCAAATATTTATATATAATGACTCTAAACAAAAGATCGATAATCGGTATTTCCAATTCATCTTTACATTTATTTATTTTGTTATCTGTTAAAAGTTGGGTTAGTTCACCCAAAAATGAAAATGATGTCATTAATGGCTCACCCTCGGAGGTCTTACGGGTCATCCCAAGCCCTTCGGCACACAGTTTAAGATATTTTAGATTTAGTCCGAGAGTGCTCTGTCCCTGTCTAGAAAGTAAAAATAAAGACATCGTCAAAGTAGTCCATGTGACATCAGTGGGTTGGTTAGAATATTTTGAAGCATCGAAAATACATTTTTGGTTCAAAAATAACAAAAACTACGACTTTATTCAGCATTGTATTGTATTGTCTGTTGTCAAGCTGCTTTCAGTGATGCTGATGACGTAAGACGCTGCTGAGTCATTAATGACATCATTTTCATTTTGGGGTGGCCCTTTAAAAGTTATGAGCAGCATGTGTCCAAATTTCAATCATAACCATTCTATTTCATCAGAAACAATCTTAAAACAGGGCTTTAAGGGGCTTTAAGTGTAAAATACCGAAAACATGTCCTTTAAAGCAGCAATAAAATATTATTTGGCAATAATGACCAGCTGACTGTGCAATTATACCTATCTTGTCAAAATAAGAGGCTGCTCTAATTTTGTCTAAAATACACCTATCATATATTTTTGGTTAGTATTTTTTAAAGAAGTCCTTTATGCTCACAAAGTCTGCATTTATTTGATCAATCTTGAATAACAACCATACATATTTTCTATCCATTACTTAATTCAGAAATCATTCTAATATGCTGGTTTGGTGCTTTAGAAATATTTGTTATTTATATCCATGTTTGGTAACATTATAACTTTCATTAAATGATATGATGTTTACAAATATCATTAAACTTTCAATTAATATGATCATACACCTAAAATCTAATGATCTAATCTTAAATATATATATATATTTAACAGTTGATTAAAATTGTAGGTTCTTTTTCAGAAATGCATTATCATATAAATTGAAAGATTAATGACATATCAATTTACATTAAATAATGATCTGTTAATCGCTATGAAATAGCACATTATCTCATACTTCTATCTGTTTTAATAAATATTACTGTAACCAATGGTCCGTTAAGCATTATATAATGTTTGTTAATGACTTAATGATGAAAGTTATTATAAAGTGTTACTACGACAGAATTTTAATTTTGGGTGAGCTATCCCTTTAAACTCTAACAGTACTCATATATCAGAGTGTTAGTTCTTGGCTCATGATCCTATCGGCTTCTATCTGATCCAGGAGGTAATTATGAAGTCATCACTCTCTGTTGTTTTACACGTTTGAGATGCCATCTTTCGGCACAGAGTAGAACGACATCTTTGAATCTTTATCTCTTTCCTAACATCAGCTGAGCAGCAGCCTCTCTCTTCCTTCCCCTCTCTCACTTTATATGGTGATGTCAGCAGCTTGGCTGTGCATCTTCCAGGTTTGTGCGTCGCCTGCCATCATTCTACAAACTCATGGACACCTGATAGAATTAAAGGCACAGTCGACAGAAAAACACCCCAGAGTCTCATCTAGCCAGACTTTTGATTTATGATTACAACATGGCTATAAGCACCCACTAAGGGAACTGTGCTTTTCACTGCTCCCATAGTGTATGATTGCAGAAATCTTTTTTTTTTGTGAACATTGATAGATCAACATGTTCTGTGAGAAAATAAATCATCAAAGGCTTTTTTTATGTTATAAAATATACGAGGTGACACGCACTCTTATCAGCATGAGACAAAAAACAGCTCTCATAATATAAACCCTGTACCCTGTAAACACACTTTTCTGAGTGGGCATGATTGGAGACGGCGATCACAAGTGCTTCCCAGTTTTCTGTGCAATATCCATCAGATTTTGTCATTTTTGGAGCTCAACAGCATGGGGTTTACCACTGTGTACTTGCTAATGGATGTAGCACAACTCCTTGGTGACTTCCAGATGGTAGCCTCTAGGCTCATGAAACATGAGAGTTTTAAGTTTTGAAGTTTGCTTTAATTTGGCATTGCTTATCATCACCTACTGTGTTTGCAAGTAGAGCCCGACCGATAAAGGATTTTAAAGTCCGATACCGATACAAATATTTTTGGGTTTTAAAATTCGATATTCCGATATATCGGCTGATATTTTATTTATTTATTTTAAACTGGACATGATAGTCACGAATTTTGTCATGCTTATTTGAGTTAAGTGAACTGATGGGGATGCTCTTTTACTTGTTATTCAAGCAATGTTTGTCTTCTGACCAACTCAACGAGTGTTGCCAACAGGAACGGTGTAGAGCGCCCTCTGCTGGACAAACTATACAACTCCAACACTTATGACATGGTTGAAGCGTGTTTCGTCCGTTTTTATTTTATTTTTGAAATATTAATTTATCGGCCATTATAACTGCCGATACCGATAGTTTGGAAAATGCCTAATATATCGGTCTGGCTTTATTTGCAAGCCCTTTTACAAATTGAAAACACTTTCTTTTGTTCTGATTTCCATATTTGGTGTTTGAGAACAAAAGCAAAAGCATTTGAGTTGTCAAGCTCTTCTGCTGTGCCTGGATTGATTGCTTGTCAGAAAAGTATGTCAGCTAAATGCAGCAGTTGTAAACAGCTGGAAGTGAGGGCACAGATGAGTTTACATTAGCACGCAAGTAAATGACTCCTGGTATGAAATATGTCTGCACTACATAAGCTCGGATTTCTTTTTCATAAACACTTTAGCAGTTCATGCTGTATTTTTACATGGCATTACATTTTAGGAGTTTACATCAGTGCCACTTTGAGATGTTGTGGAATATGGCAGTGTTAATGTATTTGGTCTTGGCCGACTAGATCTGCTGCAGAGCAAGTTAATAAACACACATACATGGGTTCAGAGGAACTCGGATAACGTGCTGGAGGACTAGCCATTTAAACGTTGAGCAGGCAATGTCATCGACTGCAGGATCAGCAGAGGCCAATGAGCTTGTGACATGTGGTAATTATCTGATTACAGTTTATTTCAAGTAACAATTCATGGAAAGTGACTTAAATGTGTTTTTTTGTGTAGATGGTGGAACAAAGAAGCTTCGCAGTACCATCCGGCGGAGCACGGAGACGGGTATCGCTGTGGAGATGAGGAACCGTGTCACACGGCAGGGCAGTAAGGATTCAACAGACGGCAGCACCAACAGCAACAGCTCTGATGGAACGTGAGTGACATGGTGTCTTAATGTATTCGTTTTTTGCTTTATTTATTAATCAGTCCATCCATCACAAACATTTAACCTGGAGATCACAAATCAATCATCCAAATGCATGAATCTCACAAAAACGATATGAAAAGAAACAAATATTTTACATAAAATAAGCAGAGGGAGTACAACAGTATTGTTCAATTTGATTAATATAGATTTTGTGTCACATAATTAAATGTGCTTTATTGTCAAATGTGGTGTAATATGATTACAGCTGCAACAATTGATTAATTAAACTTTTTAAGTCCTTTGATATTATTTTATTCATCTGATTAATTAATTAATAATTAAAAACAACATATCAATCGGTTATTAAAACAATTGTTAGTTGCAGATCTAAATATTATCAAATCTTGACAAGTTTCATACATCTATGTGTAATGTGAGGTATTTTCACATTAAAGCTACACTGTGTGATTTTTACCCCCATCTAGTGGTGAAAAGGTATATCCAGTGAATATTAGTTTCTGTTCCTCTCAATTCCGATTTCGTTTTAACTCCTACGGTGGCCAATGTAGTCCAAGATTAACATGGCTTCCAGTTCGACCTCGTCCATGAGTGTTAACTCAAACGTAAACGCGAATTGAACAGGTATGTCCCTCTTTGGCTAATGTACTTTCAAGATGGAGGGGCAACATGGCGACCGCTTACCTGTACGTATTTTCAATGGCATATTATACATTCACGAGAATACTTTATTACTTGAACGAAGTAAATATACATTAATGAGCGCATATACTGTATTTTTGAAAGAACTAAGTGTTTTTAGCTAAGAATAAACTAAAAGAGTTACACAGTGTAGCTTTAAATGATGAAGTAGTTTGTTTCTTCTCAGTACTACGTATTGCATTGTTCTGTATTGATGAGTTTGATAGATCGCACATCTCATCGGGTGTATTTTAGGTTCATCTTCCCCACCACTCGCCTGGGCCCTGAGAGCCAATTCAGTGACTTCCTGGATGGCCTTGGTCCCGCACAGATAGTGGGACGTCAGACATTAGCCACACCACCAATGGGTAAGACAGCCGCATACTGGGTAGTATACATTTAATACAGCAATTACAATTTTGATCATAAAAAAAGTTAATTTGCATTTTTATGCTAATATCATATTAAACCGCCTTGGCTCTTGGCAGTTCAATCAATTAATGTTTCAAGAGTTAACGTTAGCTTAATTCGTCACACTGGATATAGAAGGTCAAGTCGAGTATATTGCAGTGTGTCCTTCACGTAAAGGTCACCAGGGTATCTTGTATGTACAGTAAATTTTCAAACTGAGCATAATATATAAAGTAGAAATAGTATCCTTTAGCATTCTGTGGACTCAATGATTTTGTCTGCAAATTGACGCAGATGTGATAAATGTCAATCTTTGCAGGAGCCCTTGTTGACTGGACTGGAGTTACTGGCTTGTTAGTTTTAATAATAGCCTATGTATCTAATTTCCGTTTCAAATCAAAAATCGAGGCAGAAACTTTCAGGAAGGTTAATGTTATTCTTTGTCTCCACCTGCTGTTGAATTATCCCATTGCAAGATTTCTGCACAGAAATCAAGGTTTTGATCATAACTAAGCCATGTGGTTTTCTCTGTGTAGGTGATGTTTACATTGGTGTGATGGATAGAGGGGGTCAGTTAGAGGTTGAGATCACGCAGGCCCGAGGTCTGACCCCTAAACCAGGCTCAAAGACCATTTCAGGTAACCCATGATTAAAAATGAGTGTGTTGAATCATTTTATCCACATGATTTGTTTGGTAAGGACACTGTTTCATAATTGGATGATTCTTTCTCTATCAGCAACATATATAAAGGTTTATGTTCTGGAGAATGGAATGTGTCTCGCTAAGAAGAAAACCAAAGTGGTGAAGAAAACCCTGGATCCAACCTTCCAGCAATCCCTGATGTTTGACGAGAGCCCGCAGGGGAAAGTGCTACAGGTATTACAAATCCAAATCACTCCAGCTGTCCTTCACAAACACATTCTTCAGAAACCAGCATACAACATCTAAATATCCCAAAAAAAAAGGTCCCAAAAAAAATGAAAAGTTTAAAAAAAATCTTGCCGTCTTGAATTTGTTGATGGAAAGACAGGAGACGCTGTTTAAAGTTCTTGGGGCTTATTTTGCAATTTTTACACTGTTCATATTCAGTACAGTCTATGCAGTATAATTGTAATTATTATTATTATTTAAATGATAAACACCCCTTTAAGAAATCTTAGAATATTGAATATCATCAGTGGCTAACCAAATAACATGTAATATAGCCTATCAATTAATATTCATAATCATAACAATGTCATAATTCATAATTATAATTAAGTCTAATTACTATTTCCACTGAATACAGTGTAATTGATTTGGTGTTAAAACCTTACTATTTAATATCATTTATTTTTTTGTTTGGTTAGAAAAATCATTAAATTCTTTTTAATATTTGCAATAAAATGCTTAGATTTTGGGCATTTATTTTATAGACATACTCCTTTCAAACATTTGGGGTCAGTAGGGTTGTTTTATGCTTTTGAAAGTTTTTGCTCACCAAGGCTGCATTTATTTGATCAAAATATAGTAAATATTATTATATTTTAAACAATAGTTGTCTATTTTGAACACATTTTAAAATATAATTTTTTTCCTGTGATGGAAAAAGCTGAATTTTCAGCAGCCATTACTCCAGTCTTCAGAAATCATTCTGTGTTGATTTGGTGCTCAAGAAACATTTCTTATTATTATCAATTTTGAAAACAGTATGGAAACCATGATAGTAAGTCAATCATAATAGAAAGTTCAAAGAAACAGCATTTATTTGAAACAAATCTTTTGTAATGTTATAAATGTCACTTTTGATTAATTGAATGCATCCTTGCTGAATAAAAGTATTAATTTTTTTCAAAAAAAATCTTACTTTAAACTATAAAACGTCTCGGTTACGGATTAACATTAAAGCTACACTGTGTGATTTTTACCCTCATCTAGTGGTGAAAAGGTATATGACCATCCATTGAATATTAGTTTCTGTTCCTCTCAATTCCGATTTCGTTTTAACTCCTACGGTGGCCAATCTAGTCCAAGATTAACATGGCTTCCAGTTCGACCTCGTCCATGAGTGTTAACTCAAACGTAAACGCGAAAGGCGAAGCTTGAATTAACGAAAAGATGGAGGGGCAACATGGCGACCGCTTACCCGTATGTGTTTTCAATGGCATATTATACACTCACGAGAATACTTTATTACTTGAACGAACTAAATATACATTAATGAGCGCATATACTGTATTTTTGAAAGAACTAAGTGTTTTTAGCTAAGAATAAACTAAAAGAGTTACACAGTGTAGCTTTAAGACACATTTTTAAGTGTCCGGAGTATAAGACACTTAAAAATGTATAAATATCATTACATGAGAAACTTTCACACCAAGTGCAAATGCCATATTTGGGGCCGCTCCATCCTAAATGTCCATCCATTTATCCTCACCAGGTGATCGTGTGGGGAGATTACGGCCGCATGGACAGCAAGTGTTTCATGGGAATGGCTCAGATCCTCCTGGATGATCTCGATCTCTCATCAATGGTGGGCGGCTGGTACAAGCTCTTCCCCACCTCCTCTCTGGCGGACCCCAGCATCGGCCCTCTGACACGCCGACTCTCCCAGTCCTCGCTCGAGAGCGCCACCAGCCCCTCGTGCACCTAGACACATCCACGTCCCCGTCTTAACATGCATCGCTACGTGCGTATCTTCGTTCAATACACCCCGCCACCGACCCCAAAAGCATGAACACACACTCTGATAGATATCGCCAACTCGCCCGGGGCTGATTTTAGACACAAATTTTAGGAGTTGGATACAAACACATACACGGATGGATATGGATGTAACCGGCGAGATTGTAGCGGCGTCCGGAATCAGTCATGGCTAGTTACATGCAGATCCATTGTTCACCAGTCAATTAATTGGGGCATTTAATAAATCTGCTGAGAAATGTTCCTGACAATGTAGCATTTGTGTCGACGTCATGTCACACGGGGAGCAGAATGGGTTCTAGCCGTTGCAGACCCTCAAGGGTCAATCATTTCTCTATGCCAAACCCGAAGTTTTATTTTTTAAAAACCAAAGCAATTCTTATTATCTGTAGTGTTATATTATAGAGTATGGATATGTAGCAGAGTCAATGACTTAGATGAGATGCAAAAAAGTGTTAGAAAAACTCACTAGACTACATACACAATTAAACTTTTAAAGGGCAGGGCTTTACTCCACAGGTCAGGTTATTGTTCATGTCGCATAAAGTAGCGTATTTTTATTTTTTTTCCTCTTTTTTTGCGGAGAGCTCAATAAATAAATATATAGATCGATATTTGTGTTCATGTATTAATCGACTGCATTCTGCACGTTAACTCGCAAAATATGTAAAGTGCTATTTAAGCTTGCCTTTAAAATTATGTAGACTTATAGATGGTAGGTTATTTATTTTGCTAATGTTTCAATCTCACTTTTTTTGTCTGAACAACGCAATCTGCACCGAGCTGCAGAGGCAATCGAACCCTTTGAAGGAGAACCAACTGTCCTGTTAAACCAGCAACCCTCATTCACAGCTGCTGCATTGTGGGATATGCCGAACATTGTCTGCTGGCAAGCAAGAAAACGTTTCAAGATTTTTGGAAAGTTGGACTTCACCGCGTTATACTTCACCGCCTCAAGTAGTTTTGGGTTTCGTTCTACCAGCATAATTATGGATCTGAACTGTTAAAGGTCTTTTCCGTTTCCTGTTACACTCAGGAGGTCACGCTGAACAAAAACCAAGTACACGACAATATGAGGACTGGTGATGGAGTCGCTATTCCTGACCAATCAGCAGTCCTCTTTAGCTGGGTGGCTCTAGGTGGCTTCTTCAGTCAGTCGTTGGTGTTGCGGAGACATTTAAAAGGAAAACAGCACTGTAGGTAAAATACAAAGTGTTCATCACACTCCTGTCAACCTCCTCTGCACCGCTAGATTTGTTTTCATAGTTCTTCTGAATATATCAGATCATAGGACCTCTGTACCAGTACATTAGATTTAAGTTTTTCAGTCACATCTTCTACAGTATCAATAAGAACCAGAACAATTATTAAGTTCCCGTATGGATCATTAGCCAAATCATTAAAGGATTAAAGGACAAGTTCGCTAACTGTTTTAAGATCGTTTCTGATGAAATAGAATGGTTAAGATTGTTTTTTTTTAGCCAAACGCTGCTGTCCCGAGAATTTTCAGATGCTGTGGTTGCACCCCACACCTCTACAATGGTAGCATAGGTGCACAGGAACAATCCTTCATAAAACCCATAAAAGTTGAGTTTACAAAGACGTGGAACTCACCGAGTGGTCTGGGATATGCTCACACAAAAAAATCGCTGCAAAAGATGCTTTCCGACAGGTGTTTTATTATTCGTTGTAACACTTTAGACCTGTTTTTCCGAACGCCTCACAAACATTCTTCCGTTGAGAGCTTGAATAATAGACACTCCAGCCCAGTTGGTGGCGATAATGCACCTTAACCAAACCACTTGTATAGACGAATCCGGCGAAACTACCGGAAGTAAGCGGGCGCCATTACTGAGCTGTTGCTGGGTAGCGTTGCGCCATTGCCTTCTATTGTTTTAGTTGCAACTTGCGTCCACTGGAATAAACAGCCCGCGATTTACGACTGTCACTAACGTTACCCCTTGTATAATGAGTGGGTAAACAGTTTCCGTTATAAATTGTTTCAATGGTGGCAGTAAAATTTCAATTTTGAAGAGAAAACATTGTGAATACCCCGGGTCGACTGCCCCTGTCTGGTGCCGTACGGTTTACAAAGATTTCCTGGGCGAGTACAAGACGCGGACATTCGCGTATAATAACAATTATTTAATGACATGAGTAAAAAAATATAATAAATATGTGATATAGTGATCAGCAAAATCTCCTCTCTTGATATTTTTTCTATTCAATTAACATGCTATGGTCATTAAATGGCTTTCCTGAGCTAAATATAACGTTATGTGACATAATTGTTCTCCTGCTGTTATATTGACCTCTTTCCATGGTTTAAAAACACTAATTGGTTGATATTATGTATACTTTCTAGCTGTAACGTTACCTTACCCTTGCCCGTTGCAATGTGAAAATGAGATAAATAATGGACACAAATGAAAAACATGAATTTGTTTATTTGATTTAATTTATTTATTTATTGTTGCCAAATGGACAGATCTTTTGATAGTTTCTTCGTTAGCAAACGTTAGCCTAGCTAGCTTGCCAAGCTATTTTCATAAATAATCTGTAAGATCGTTTGTACCTTCATCTGTGACTGGAGGCCACTGTCTAACATCATTAGCATTCCCATTGACTCCCATTCATTTTGGCGTCACTTTGACTGCGAATAACTTTACATCTGAGGCGTTTGAAGACCCCATTTGTCCTTTATTTATTTCTAAAGAAACACGACAATGTATAAAATGCTCCATTACCTTGTAGCTTATGTTATGGCCCCTTAGAAGCAGTTTTAGTGAAAGTAGGCTAACGATTGCGTCATACCCACGCGACTCTCTGTCGCACAGTAGAGAGATTTCCATATGCGCAATCTGGGAAACGTGGAGGCAAAATGACAAAATAATTAATCAGAATGCTTAGCAAAAGTGTAGCTCATGGACAGCTCCTACTCACACTCTCCGCCTCTGCACAAGTTTCGGAAGGGATTCAGATTTCTCATGCCACAGCCACTAGAAGGCAGACGTCGTCAAGCTCTGTTTGAGTCGGTTTGAGTCTGCGCGTCAGGAACGGAAGTGCAAAAAAAAATCGCCAAAAACGGGCTTCACTTGCGTTTGCGTTTCCGGCGGCGGAGTAATACCGTATCACAGAACATACAATACAAGTCAATGGAGTTGGACAAAAACTACGATAAAGCATCTTTTGCAGCGATTTTTGTATGAGCATATCAGTGAACAACCCAGACCACTCGGTGAGTTTCACGTCTTTGTAAACCAAAGTTGCGTTTTATGAAGGATTGTACCTGTGCACCTATGCTACCATTGTAGAGGTGTGGGGGTGCAACCACAGAAACTGAAAATTCTCAGGTCATTTTGTCCAAAAAACTATTTTAACCATTCTATTTCATCAGAAATTATCTTAAAACAGGGCTTTAATTGTAAAATATCGAACTTATCCTTTAAAGACACTTCTTTAATTCAGTCTGTTCAAAGTCTAAATGTTGTTTGATTTTCTGGTTTGCATCATGATGTGCATGATCTGCTTCTTTGAGATCAGCAAACCGTTTCATCTGATTTATCATTTTGAATCGTTTGAAGTATTTTAGTATTTTGTTTTAGTCTCGACTGAAACTTTGATATAATACTTTGCTCTTTCTTGTAAATGTAGTACATAAACTATTTTACCCATGCCAGTCATGACGAATATTTTACTTTCCAGTCCGTCGTTGTTCTTCAAGCTCAAAAGTTTTGCCTTTTAAACACACAAAATACGTCTCACACACATTTCTCGCTTCTTATGTATTTGCACAAGTTTGATTGTGTTGCACATTTCTCTTTTCCACTAACAGACAAACGTCTGTACGTTAAATTAGGTACTAACTAAATATGAAATGAAATTGTTTTACTGTACTAAAAACAAATTGTATTTGCAGCTGAATGTTTGTCCTTGGTAAACACTATGAAATGACTATTAGATATTGATATTTTTTCTATGTGATTTTACGTACATTGGAATATGGGATTATATGTGTCCCTTTACTGTACAATAGTTACGAATCTTGCATTTTTGCAAAATGAAGAGTCTGAATGCATGAATATTTGTACTGTAGCCTACTGCTCTATTTTTTCAGGTGTAGTGGATGGACGTAGTTTGTTGCAATCCATAGCTAAGCCAAATGCAACATCGACAAAACAAAAAAATTCTAGATTTGCCGCTTCCGACTTGATGTGGTTTGGATGCGTTTCGATATTTTACCATGGAATGGGAATGATCAGATCTGTTTCGTTCTGACAGTAAAAGGATGCAGTTATCAAATGCTTCTGTGGTTTGTTGAGAATCTAATACAAAATATTTGAGTATGATGTTGTAACTTCTGAATAAGATGCCAGAAAAGTCATGGTTCGTTTAAACGCTTGGTGTTGTATCAGAGTACTTGATGCTTTTATATGCGAGTCCACTTCATTCTTTTCAGGTTTTTTATTTTATTTTTTATGGCATACACAGTTTATATGTGTGTGTAAGGTGACACCAGCCTGACTGGGGAATGATCTTAATACACTGATTACAGATCAATATCAATGTATGTTATGTTACGTTACGTTACGTTCAACAGTCATAGCCGATACAATTGGAGGTCTACCTGGTATTCATTCTTACATTTCTTATTTGCATTCAGAAATGGACAGTAGATTGTAAAACTCAGAATGATGTGCGACTTTGAACATTTTTATGAAATGTTGCTTCGTCGGGTACTGTATAAACGTTGAGATTGCTTTCCAAAAGGAACGTAATCTCCCTTTATGGGTCATTTAAACCCTTGTGAAGTCTTTTTATGAAACCCTGTTTTTGTCCATTTGTGAACAAATATAAGGATTATCGAGGCAATATCTATCTTATTTTTGTAAAATTAATTATTTTAAACTGGGTGGTCTGCTGGATAAAAGGCGATGGCTTGTTTATTGCCTTACTTGTGAGTTATTAAGGCTTAGATGTGTTGTTGAAAGCCTTGGGTGTGTTTTGCTTCGATATCACTATACTAAAGTATCTCTTGAATGTACATATTATTTTCATACAGGTTTTATTTGTTTTACAGTGTCTGAATGACACGGTACATCAATGACGCATCATTTCCCTGTATGTGTCGATGTTTAAAGGCTTACATGAACACAAGAACCCGGGGGCCTCTTTTATAAAATGTTATGTAGAAACCGTCCTGCGTTTGATCTCATGATGATTTCTCAAATGTTGGTAGGCTTACGTGTGATCTAGAGAACGAACGTTGGCCTACGCCCAAAAACTTTGTACACCTCTCTTCCAGATGTGAAAATCACAAATGATCTTCAAATTTTGCGCAGCTGAATGGTTTCCAATCTCCACCTTGTAAAAGGCAACTGATTAATGTCATTAACACAAAAGAGCACCGGTCATCCTCCAAATCGTTTACTTGAGAAAAGATTTGCTTAGATTTCCAAATATACTTGAGCAATTTTCCACATAAAATGTTTATAAATATGAACATTGGTGTGGCTTTTGAGTGTTGCTAAAATCCCCACCAAAGTTCATATCACTTTGACTTGCTTTTAATAAAATGAGGCCCCTGGTGTGGTATCTAATTCAATCTGTTTAGTAATCTATCACAATTGTTTTGTGTAGCCGGAAAATCGAAATCAGATATCAGTAGGCCTACGTTTTTGAGATTTGTAAAATTAAATGAAGAAAGACTGCATTTTATTTGCTCAACGAGCCATGCGGTGTCTTTAAAAATGGGCTGTTTTGTTGTTTGTGATCACAGTTAATTAAAACATATTATATGATTACAACCTTACATTTATTGTACTCTTGGGTCAGACTTAAAAGAATGTCTTTGGCGATTTATTTATTTATTTTACAAATGAGAAGAGGTCATTTGTAGTCTGTTTTCTCATTCATGTAGCAAAGCTGTTAGCAGCTCTTTTGTTGTTGCCAGCCATTCATATTATTCATGGTGTTGTTAACAGCACAAAACACTGTTAGTACATGCTCACCTTCCCAGAGCGAGGTTTTCAACTTTCATGAGAAATGTAGCTACTTTGAAATCCATGCCCATTGCATCCATACATCTATCCTTAACCCACTATGGTTCAAGTTTTGCACTTTGGGAGAGCACGATCAAAGATTTATCAGAGATGGGTAGACCCCAAAAATGATTCGAGTTGACAGTGCACTGCTGTTTAGGAATGACAGAATGGTAAAGAGCTGTATGGGGAAGCTGTAATTTTATACTTGTGCTTTGTAAATGTTTTCTATGTGCAGTATTTGATAATGTAAAACTGGTATTTTTGTGGTTTGTACGCTGCAGAATTATTTAAGGTGCACGCAGTTTTGTAAAAAAATAAGGATGGGAAACTTTGAAAAAAAAGAATAATTTTGACTGAAGCCTGTATCTGCATGCATATTGACTGCTGGGACCTGGACGTCAATAAATTTTATTTGAATCATTCATTTTTGTGTGTCTGAATGGAAGGCTTATCATTAAATTGCTTTTAATAAAGGGCTATAGAACTACTACTTGGCAAAATACCTCCCACACTAGCTGTTTCCCAACATATATAGGCTACATTTTAAAAACAGACTGTCATTTTATTTGGCAAACGGGAACCTGGCAGATATGTTCAGCAATACAAAGTAAATCAGTAAGAGGAAAGTCAAGTGTATGCTAAGTGTAGTTTTACATGTGGGCCCATCTCACAGCGTTTGAAGTGAAATGTCTAAAAGACAGTGCTGTAGTATGGGACATTTCAGAAACTGAGCGCATCCTCTTTGAGGGTCCACTAGAGGGACTGCATCCATCATTCATTTGGCTAAAACTGTAAGTAGCAAAACAAAAGGGTGAATACGATCCACTTTGATTGGGCCAGTCCCATGTCTTCCTCATGCATGCCAAACCATGGTCTCTGTTTGCTCGGACCTGAAACACGTTTTCAAAGGTTCTGGTTGCACAAAGCCTCACGGAGGCGCTGCTTTCCCGCTGCAAAAGTGACTCAATGGAAAACGGGCTGGTAAATTTCTTTTCGGCCTCAGGATGTTTCCAGGTTGCCCTTTCCGTCGCATTCTTATTTTCATAAAGGTCAGGAAAGACGTCACACAGACCACGGAAGTGTCGTCGCAGGATCTTTGGGGTGATTTTACTATCATCCACTTTCCAAAAGTTGCGCTTTGCGTTTGGTAACTGCGGATTTATAGGCACCTGAAAATTTGAATGGAAAGCATATTTAATGAAAGTCCATGGCCTAATAGGCTAGGCTACTAATAATAATAGTAATAAGAAAAAAAATGCCTACCTTTACAAAACAGTTGTTTGATGATAAACAGACTCTGATATTATTCTCAATCCCTTTTCTATCCCCATCCACAAATATCGTCACTGCATTCATTAGCTGGAGGGAGGGGCTATAATTAAAATCAAATAAAAACAATAGCCTATATGTATCTGATTTTACTTTATATAAAGAAACCTATAGGAAAGTGGCTTAGACAACAACATTCAATAAAGTTTGCACGGTCTAAATCAGAAATTTGAACCCAGGGCATTTCTTCACTGTAGGCTAATTCAACGCATTCTCACCCCAGGGCGTCGTATACGACGCTTTTGCCAATGCGTATACATCCAACGCACATGGCACCCTTTAGCATCAATATTACACGCACAGAGTTTGGGTATAGGTTTAGGTCTGGGGTAGGGTTAGGGTTAGACCACTAGGAGGCGCCTTCTGTCCCATTTATTTCTGCATCTCATATTGACGCAAAAGGTGCCATGTGCGTTTTTTTTATATCTTTACTAAGAAATTTCAGTTAGAAAACTTTAGACAGTATGCTGTGGAATATGAGCTTTACAGCTTTTTACAGCGGATGCCCTGCTTTCATTCCTGTCATATGCTCTAAATAAGGTCTATTCTTCCGCCAAGTAGTATTTATTCGTAATTTCCAACAATGATCATGTTTTGGCTACAATACAATAGAAATAGCCTCCAAAAAAATAAAAAATAAAGGGGGAGAAAAACAGAGCTACATATTGTTGAAGCATAAAGGCTACTTCTTACATCAATTGGCCTAGGCCTATAATTGATAGCCTACCGCAAAATATATAAGTTACAACTTACCTCGTAAAAGGTTAATCTTTTCTCAGGTGCGTTTTGAATGACAGAAGCGATCAGACCCAGGTACGTCATTTTCTGTTTGGAGTATCTCTTGTATTTTCTTCTGGTCACCAGCATGTCTGCGCGCTCTTGCTGCATCTCTGAACATCTAGTGATGATGATGACGATCGAGTGTCTGCCGTGGAGTTTGTCGGTCTATATGTAGAACGACGGCTATAGATGTGCATTCCTCGTTAATGTCTCTTTTACATAATTGATGGAAGTGTTAATTCGTGGGCGGGCGGGCATGCCTGGACCACCCGCCTATATTATTAGGCTATAATGTTTTATTGTAACATGCACACACCTGTCCTGAAATAAAGAGTTTGAATGTATGGCAAGCATAAACTCAAATTTAGAGACACAATCTTAATAATCAACTAAAATTGTATTAGTTACGTTGTATTTAGGCTAAATGATCAAAAAATATATAGGCTATATTTTATTAAAAAAATACGTCATTATTTGTACTTCAATCTTAAAACTAAACCGAATGTTAGGCTATATAATGGGGTTCAGTATGATTACAGCCCTGTTCCTCTATGATTTAGGCTATAGCACCTTTCTGAATCTCAAGTTGTTGGTTTTTTTTTTATAAGGAGAAATAATGATGTTGACCAAGAGTTGCTTTGTAGCACTACAAGCTTAGCTGACAAAAAGTGTAACAGATTTAAAAAAAAAATTCCCATAGCCTTAACTTCTATTCATACTTTAATCTGTTACAAAACTAAACCAACTAATTCAATAAAAAAAAATGTGAATTACCAACATTCCAATGTTTCTTGTCATGAGACATGAATTCACACGTGACATGTGCAAATGAAATAACATAATTCCGGAGTAGCAATGAGTCTGACTGACATGTTCACAACCTCTTTAAATGATAAATGCATTTACAAAACAAATCAACTAATTAAAAAATAACGTAGCCTATTTATTAAAAAGTTATTATGTGTTTAATATGAATAGGCCAAGATATCTTTGGTAGAACGTTGCCATTTCTCTTGTAAAACAGAAAACTGCATACAGGTCTGTGCCTCGCGGAGGCGCTGCTCTTCAGCCAACCCGGTATCACGACAAGACGACGTGAAACAATCACGTTGGTCCACTTTGGAAAACGTGTAGATGTCACGGTTTAAAATTGGTATCAAAGTTAGGGAGAGGAAAAATATTCCTAAACATTCTGAAAACACAATATGACAACGAACCGCACATTTACTAGAAATGTGTTCATTCAATATTATACAATTTGCACATACAAAATTTGTGGAAAAAAATAGTTTCCAAAAATGTCCCACCGCCATTTAACCCACGGTTTTAAACCGTGACATCTACACGTTTTCCAAAGTGGACCAACGTGATTATTTCACGTCTTGTGGTGATTCCGGGTTGGCTATATTATATATATATATATATAATTTAATAAGAAGGCTTATATTGGCCTCGGTATTTATATTTTGTTTACATCTACTTTTTAAATATATATTTTTTGCTATTAAATATATATAGATACAGTATATATAACAATGCTGGGTTGTTTCAACCCAAATTTGAGTCAAATATGGACAAACCCAAATGTTGGGTTAAAAATGTCAATTAAAATTTTAACCCAACTTCAAATTTCACTTTCAGATGTACATTTTTAAATTACATTTTTAACCCAACATTTGGGTTTGTCCATATTTGACCCAAATTTGGGTTGAAACAACCCAGCATTTTTTAGAGTATATATTTACAGGCAAATCAATAACGATTAGGCTATAATTTTAACAATATTTCAAGTGTAATTTATAAGATTTGTTGTATTTTGAATCCAATATTTCTTTGTAAAAGGCATGAAGTTAATCCTACTGATTTAAAAGTAAAGAATTCATTAGTTTGAAAACTATAACATCTTAGTTGATAATTCAATATACTTTATTTTAGACAAAACATCCATGTTTCGGTTGTGACGGCACATTTTCACTAGTGACCACATCACATTACAGATGTTGTTTAAAAGTTTTAAAGTTTTTCAAAGGTTTTTTTTTTTTTTTTTTTTTTTGGTTGTCGGGAAAGCAGTTTGCACCAATTTTGTAGAATGGCCCATATAAGATAACACATGGGTGGGCTGGGCATCACAGTATTAGCTGTAGATGTTTAATACAGGCCTATACAACTCTTTAACCTATAAGGTTTGAACATTGAGAATAAATGTAAAAAATCCCAAATACAGCCTACCAATAACATCCAAACACACCTTTTATTAAATAATTAGCAATAAGGGCAGTTTTCTTAATTCAGACATTTAGATAAAACATCTTGTAAAACCTCTAGCACAGTTATTTAATAAAGGCATTATTAAAAAATTCCTAACAAACATGGACTCATAAAGATTTGAAATCGCGCTTTAGTTTTTAATCTGGCGCTGTTGTCATGTCGCTGGTCGTGACGCAGAATCAAAGGAGAGTGTGGGAGGAGAACGTGCTAGGTAGTTCAATTCATTTCACAGAATCGATTCGATTCCTTTGAACACATCATTTTAATAAGTCATATTCAACAACCGATTCAAGATTCATTTTGAACACTGATGCATATTAGGGAAAGGGAATCCCCACAATTTGTATTTTGAATGGACTGTGTATTATTTATTTAAAATATTCTAGTAAGCTTTTTAATGATCTAGTTGATTAGCATATGATGTAATTTAGGCCATCTGGCTATTGTGTTGAAACTAATTTTGCAACATTCACAGTTTACCATTATGGTAATTTGGAACATATAGGCCTATACTATAACAACAATCTATGACATAATACCCTACTAATACGTATTATAATTATTGTTTAATTTTTATTTGCACTACAGCCACACAAAACTATTTTTTAAATAGCCTATACAATAATGTAGGCGTAATCCTATTGCAAATGACAGCCAATTCAAATGTGAAAACTCACTAAAAAAAAAAAGAAAAACCAAGAAGAAGCAAACTTTAGTGTCTAGACATGTCTGGGATTGTCCAAAGCATGAAGGCATAAAACGCCAAACACTGAGATGCCATTATTCATTATTCGTCCATTATTAACAGTAGCTGTTTTCATCCAAATTTACAAAACATTTTTCTTTAAAATTATCAAGTTTTAGTCACACTGATTTGTCCGTTCATTTGACGAATCAAACGTTATCAAGGCTTGTTAGAACTCCGGTAAATTGATCTGATTGAACCATTTGGTTTTGCGAATCGGTTCGTCTGATTCATGAGAAAGAACTTTGAACAGAACGATTGGCTCGCGAATCGGACATCACTACGATCGCATGGCGAGGCTTGAGTCACCCAGACATTGTAGATTATTTGCTGGAACCTTTCGGTAAGTAGAATTTAGGTATAATCTTTCGCAATCTATCTTAATAAATGTGTATTAGATGTTAAAAGCTGACTGTTGACTTGGTAAGCGACCAGAGCGCCATGTATGATGAGCATTTAAGCGGATTGTGTGGCTGAGGAGGGTGTTGCCCGAAAACCGGCTTTCTGTCGGAAATCATGGTTGGCAGAGTTATCAGTGTAGTTTTCGGTTATTTTTTGACCGAATTATAGTAGCTGTAAATAACTTTTTGCTTAAAAAGCTGTGTAATGTGCTTAACATGCTGTTTTGTGTGATATCGAGTTAATGTCCAGGGGGATCCAGCATAAATTAGCCTAAATGTTACAGGATTTTAGTGAAATAACAAAGACTATTCACGATTTTCGTTTTAAAAAGAGCTTTAATGATTTTGTATTGTCAGTCTATAACGTTAGGCTAGTTTCAACAGTTTAGGGCGACATCTTGTCAAGTTTCTGTCCACGTCTCTGTCCTTAAAGCTCAAAATTGAACGCAACTAAGCAGGCTACTTTTGTGGGGGAAAACAGACAAGATTGGAAAAAAAATTGTCCTGTAGTTTTTTTTTTTTTTTTCATGATAAAAACTCTTAGGTATTTTAGCTTTTTTGTCAATAGGAGAGTAAACAAGTCTTTCTACCCATACCATCTCATCATCTGGTTAGAGACCAGAGTACTTTGCCAGGTCACCCACATCACAGATTCATATTTCAGTCAGGGTTTTGTGGCAGTTACATAAGTCTTTGACTAGAGTGATGCCGAACAAGGTAATTTCTTCTATTACTGATTGATGACATCTTAGTGATGTGTATTTACATTGTGTTTGTGCAGGGCTCTCAAGTTTTGAAGACCGGCGAATAACATTAGGGGTTTGGCAGGTAGTGGAAATGGGGATGAGTCATTATTAGTGTTTATTGTTATTTATATAATTGCTCAGACTCGCAGAAGGCAATAAAATTGAAACGTCACTGACAATTCAGCCGAATACAAAGTATTTATTAAATTTCCGTGTGTGAGACAGAGACAGGGTGGCTAAAAGTGTAGGCCCATAAGATAAAGGAGTCCAAAAAGGCTAGAACCATTTACAATATCTATGACTGGTGTTGTTTATTGTAATTTATACATTTAACTGCTATGGTTGCACTTTAGCTAAATTTTCTTTTCAGATAGGCCTATTTGCTGTCAAATTTGTTTGCTATAGTGTTGCAATTACAAATGGCTTTTGTTGAGAGCTCATGAGCTCTCACATGTTTTAACTAATGTCTGCTGGAGGCAAAGCTGTTTTCTGCAAAAGAAAAAGTTTTAGCAGAGCAAGTCAGCTGTTTTCATCAGAAATGCATCCCATTTACGCTCCAAGTCCGTGGTATTTTTGTCTGCTTGCTTTGCACGCTGTTTTTCATTCTCTGCATTGGACTTCTTATGTGGTAAGAGAAAGACCAGCAAATTCTCAGGACCAAGAATTCTGCAGAGCTTTCCCCAAGAGGGTCCCGATCCTCAAATAAATACTTCCACATGACCTTCAGTCCGTGTGCCAGAAAGAGCTGTTTCTGCACTCTCAGTGACGTACAGGATTCCTTGAGATGTCAGTGACTGCTCTTTTTTTGCAGTGCGGTTTTAGCTATATGGAGCTCCTCTTTTGTTCAATTCCTTGGGAATTTTATTTGCCCTGAGCTGTGGTCTATAAAACTTGATCGCGAGGTTGTATGGTGCTAGGGAAATGTAGATCTCATATGCCCTGGATGACTGTGACCAGACACTAACATCCTTCATGAAAGAAAAACATATGGAGCTCCTTCCCATAGTGCCAGAGGTGGTGTTTGTCGATGAAAAGGGTCACAGAGCTCTTTATCCTAATCATATCCGAAAAATCGTTGTGTATTCTCTCTAGGTTTAGGACTTTGATAGTTACCAACCCCTGCTGAATAAAAATGAATAAACATGCTCCTATCTCCAGCTTTGAAGTATGTGCCAAAGTTGGTGAGCATCAGTCAGCACTTAACCCCAAAACGGATATGGGTCAGGCAATTATCTGTTTGATAAACAGTTGTTAGCCACACACAGTGTGCCAGGCTGTATGCCAACTTGCACTTAGCCGCAGGTGATTTAGGCAAGTTTATGTTCCAGATGTTACTCATTTATGTGCTGATAAGATGTGACTTGAGTTAGCGTGACATTGTCATATAAGTGACGTATGTTCTTCTGGAAGAACTGGGGCTAACAATAAATCACTAAGCTTAATTTAGGCTGTAGGTGAAATTAACTTTATTTATTATTTTTCGTAATGTTTTAATATTAATTAAAAAACAAAAGGAGTGAAAAAAATATATATTAAGGAGTGAACATAGCCAATGAAATTCCTACTGTTTACATTTTTTTTTTAAATAAGAGTTATCCAACATCTTAAAGCTACACTGTGTGATTTTTACCCCTATCTAGTGGTGAAAAGGTATATGTCCATCCAGTGAATATTAGTTTCTGTTCCTCTCAATTCCGATTTCGTTTTAACTCCTACGGTGGCCAATCTAGTCCAAGATTAACATGGCTTCCAGTTCGACCTCGTCCATGAGTGTTAACCGAAACGTAAACGCGAAAGGCGAAGCTTGAATTAACGGGTATGTCCCTCTTTGGCTAATGTATGGAGGGGCAACATGGTGACCACTTACCCGTATGTATTTTCAATGGCATATTATTCACTCACGAGAATACTTTATTACTTGAACGAAGTAAATATACATTAATGAGCACATATATTTTTGAAAAAAGTGTTTTTAGCTAAGAATAAACTAAGAGTTACACAGTGTAGCTTTAACATTTTTGTTTTAAGACAATCTGTGAAGGATGAAGGATGTGTTTGTGTTTATAATATATATGTGTTTGTGCTGTGTATAATTATTTTGTGTATATGCATGTACTGTATATATTTAATGATTATTTGCATGTAAATACTGTATATTTATAAATACATTCTATATTGTATATAAATATAAATATTTTATATGTGAATAACATATTTTTTTTGAAATATATACATGCATGTGTGTGTGTGTGTATACAAAATAATTATTCACAGCACATAGATATTATATAGATATAGATATTATGTAAACACAAACTTTTATTTTGGTTGCGATTAATCGCAATTAATCTTTGCACAGCCCTACTACAGATGTATAGTATAATAGGAACATTGAATCATCTTGAAAGAGTTTCACCGTGTTGACTGACTGTCATAACCGAATATGTCGCCCTACTCCACTATTTTAATAATTGGTTTTCTGTCCAATTATTGTGTGACTTGAAATAAAAGTGTGGTTATTTTATTTTTTTGGCTTGATAATTATTATTTTAATCAGATTCATTATATTATTAAATTTAATAAAAAATTTAATTATACAAAAAAAATAATAATTTAAAATAAGAAATGTATCATTTATGGGTCCGAATTGCATCCGGAATTTTTGGTTTTGGCCCAGAATTTTCATTTCGGTGCATCCCTAGTTGCAATGAAATTTTTTTTATTTGTTTATATATAAAATTTTTATAAAAGATTTTATAATTACATTTTATAAAATAGATTTTACACATTGAAAGCATTATCGTATCGCATTAATAAACGTCATCACAGATTAATTTTTATTTATTTTTTTCAATACTTTGCAACCCTGTAACTATTAGTGGTATTTTGAGTCAGATCTAATGATCTGTGCGGTTCAGTAAGCGAGTGTCTAATCTAAGATGATTCAGTCAGTAAGTGAGTTTGAATTGAATCTGACTGATTCAATCTTATATAATTTATTGCCTTGGTGATTCAAGTGCATGGCTTTCCTTAGCAAAGACCCTGGAAACACTGGTGCTTTTCATCTTTTTATCTGCTTTTAATTAAGCACAATTCATTGGTTGTGGACTGAGGTGTAACATTAGATATCAAACTGTAGTCTTCCAGAAGGCATTGTTCCATACATTTGATTCAGTTTCCAAGATGACAGTTCTCATGACAGCCTCTGACTCACACCAAATGCGTCATTGTACAGATGTCTCGAGAGGCTCCTCTGGTTCAGGCTTGTTAGGATGATGAGATGGAGTTAATTAATAGTTTATCATTTACATTTACTCAATTAGCAGACGCTTTTGTCCAAAGCGACTTACAAATGAGAACAATAGAAGCAATCAAATCAACAAGAGGACGTCAGGTCACCTTTATTTATACAGCGCTTTTTACAATACAGATTGTTTCAAAGCACATAATACAATACAAATAATACAAGTTTGTAGTAAGTTTGACTCACTACAACAGTATAGTAAGTCAAGTCCCAGTTAGTCTAGGATAGTGATTGGCAGCCAGTGTAAACCTATGAAAATGCAAACATTTGGTTGCAGTCTGGAGCCCTGAGCGCTGAATCACAACAAATCAAAAGCAAAAAGCAAACTCAAAATCATAAAAGGCGAACAGTGGTTAATTGTTAATTTTTTGCAAGTCAGATAATCAAAGGTCTGGCTACTTAAGACGCGTTAAAACTAGTAACCAATAGTGTTACATGCAATTAATTTAGAATACAAAATGCAACTGAAATCAACTTTAATTGGTGATATATTCGCATATTATTTAAAAAACTTGCGATCTCAACAGGAAGTTATGCAACGGTGAACGTAACCAGTGTTTTTTTTATTGTCTTCTTACATCCATTAACTTGAAACACCAGGGAAAGCAATCACTCTGCACAGATCTACCTCCCAATGTTGTATTGCTCTTTTACAGTGGCTTATTGTTCTCATCCCATGAAGTGGTTATAATAGAAATGCTTTTAATTAATCCAGTGAAGGGCCATGGGTGGCTGCATGAGCCTGCTGTGACGCAAGACTGGGATTTAATCACGAGAAGATGGAGTGGGAAAAGAGGGAAAACTCATTCCCCACATGTCAGGCTGTTAAAAGTAGCAAAACTTCTGGTGTTATGGCATGAGGTGAATATTCAGGAAACTATTCACATCATGCTACGTGATTAAACATTTAAAATTTCCGCTGGGTTGCATTTAATTCCATACAATAATGTAAAATGTGAGACCCATGTTTAAAGTTGACATTTGAAGCATTTTAAATGGCAAAATACTCCTATCCCAGTTTTATGTGCAGTGTGTTCAACGGGTAACATATTTGGAGTCGGGCTTTCAAATTTTCAGATTTATGCCGGATTTTTTTTTTTTTTTTTGACACATGAAGAAAATATATTATCGTTTTTTTTTTTGTTTTTTTTTTCACATTTCCCATTCATTTCAATGTGCGAAGACCAAAAGTGTAAACTTTTTTTTTTTACATTCCTTCAGGACAACCGAATCAAGCCCAATTTTTTGTGCGTGTATAGATAGATAATGTATGAAAGTCAAAATCTTATTCCACCGAGAAGGGACTTTTTTTATTAAGTAAAAGTTGATTGGGGTCGTATAGACCCCATGACCTGATTGAGGGTCAATTAAATTATTGATCAGACTTACAATTGTCACCTGACTGACAATAAAATGTTCCACATCAGTTTATTCTGTTTCATGATTGAACATTTATATCTACTGAAATAAATTTGGGGTTAAAAACACAATTGAATGTTATTGTTAAATTCAGGTACTAAATTATAAGACCTGTACCTTATGATTTGTGTGATGCAATGCAGCAGTCTCATTCAAAGAGATTTAGATTTGTGCTTTGGCCAACTGAACAGACTTCCCCAGACTCTTTCCCCCTCTACTTCATTGGGGATGATGGAAGAGTCTAGCTCACATGTCGCATTGCATTTAAAGGTGCAGAGAGTGTAGATTAGTAAAAAATATTCTTCTTCTGTAAGTCATTTTCCATTGGGATTTCATTTCATGGTTGGCTTGGTGTTTCTTTAATGAATGAATGAAGTGTTTAGTACTAAAGTAAATGGATCAAGTTCAATTTTATTTTGTCTTTAAAGCTGCAATGCAGTCCGTAACTTTTTTTTGTGTTCAAAATGTACAAAATGTATATAATAAGCGAGTACATCATGAATCCATTTTCCAAACAGTGTTTTTGATTTATCTTCAATTACTACGGTACACACCTATGATAATAAGTGTTTATATTTAAACTGTCTTAGACTGCGTGTTTCGTAACCCAGTATTGTGTGACTCTGGCTACAATGTTCTTCCGCAAGATGCTAAACTGCTAGAGCGACAAAAGTTACAGCTTTAAAGTCAACATGAAATGACATTCGCAGCCCATTTTACATCCGTTATTTGACGTATTCCCAAGTCAAACAGGATATTCAGTGTGAAAATTTGTAGGGCAGTGCCAAAATAGTTTCCGGATCATTTTATTTAGCGTTTTGAGTGTGTCATTTTGGTAAACACAAGTGTTTGTCGTCTTCTTTTTTTACAATACTGACGGTCCAGCTGCAGTTCTCAGACAGGAAACCCTCTGACATCAGCATAAGGTTTGTGTGTTGTTTGAAAACACACAGCTGCAGACACAGGGAGGGAATGTCCCTTGAAAAAAATCAGCATCCAAAAATATCCACTTTGACCAGATCAGTGTTTCCCAGTGTTTTACCTTTTTGCCACAGCACAGTTTTGATAAGTAAAAAATCCCACGGCAAACGGGCGGAAATCTTTTGTTTTTTGTTTTTTATATATAATTAAACATTGTGTCATCAAAGTTGGTATTGTGGCTTTCTATAATGTCATTATGAAATATAAGCTCAAATGGAGTTCTGAGGTTTTTGACCAGTGATTGACAGAGATGTGTGTTTTGTCCGTCACTGGAACGTTTTTGTGCGGAAATAAAACAAAAACAAACGACTTTATTCGACTATTCCTTTTCTTCCTTGTAGGCCTGAGACGAGAGTTCAAGAGATTTCCACGACGCATGCGCGAGAATTGCGTTCTTATTCCTACTACTTCTTGTTCAGTTACAAAAGAAGGACTAGGAATAGTCAAATAAAGTCGTTATTTTTGTTTGTTTTTTCGCACAAAAAGTATTGATAAACTTATACTTGAGCCACTGGAATATTTAAACATTTTCTTCGATGACTTTCTGGGCCGTCAAGTTTCAATCCTTTAGGAGCCTATGTAGCAGTGATCCACCTCTCAAATTTAATCAAAAATATCTTCATTTGTGCTCCGAAGACGAACGAAGGTCTTACGGGGTTGGTACAGCATGGGGGTGAGTAATTAATGACTTAATTTTCATTTTTGGGTGAACTACCCGTTTAAATGAAGGTGACAATAACAATATAATACTATTAAGTATCATAAAATAAAGACAAGAAAGTATCATGAATTTAACTTTTTATTTATTGGCAAGCAACGTGTGCAACATATTCCATTCCAACTTAGAGCTTAACAAATACAACATTCCTGTGAAAAAAAAACAAAAAAATCAGTCTTTATCAACAGAAAGTAGTCAAATGCAGAACAACATTGCTCTTCAGTTGATTTAGTGTGATTAATCTATATTTATTTATACTGTGAAGACTATGCAATTACTTATTTTTTATTATATTTGTCTTTTCTTGTTTGATTAACATACACAGACAAGCCAGAATATTAGGCTGATGTCACTTTAAGACCTAATCATTAGACAAAATATATAAACAAATTTGAATCAACATAATTTCACTTCAAAAACTTAATGATCCTATGGGATCTTCTTTCACAAGAAGGTGTACAATTTGGCCTTCCTTCCTGTTAACCTTTAGGAGACCACCAGGGGTCTGGTCTGGAGGTCTGTCTGAATGCAGGAATCCAAATTCTCACAGAACTCTGAAAGGTCGGGACCGCCAAAATTTGCCAGAGCAGGGAAGGAGTCACAATACAGGAAATCCCTCATCCTGCCTCACAAGTATCAATGAAACACACACACACTTTAGTGTGCAATGAACACTAGTCGGCAAGAGGACCATGCCAGTACATTAACGCTCATACACCTGCATTATCATAGTCTGTTTAACAATGTTGTCTAGCAATTTAATTAAAGAGAGCAAGAAACTCAGAACACATCGTCTAGTTTAGTGTTTCCCAACAACTGTGCTGCAGCACGCTAGTCCCGTGAAAGGTTGTCAGGTGTGCTTTGGGAAATGGGAATTATCAAAAGCCAATAAATAAATAAATGTTATAAAAACAACGTCACTGTCAGGTGATTGAGATTTAATTGAGATAATATTTGGCCGAGATGGAAAATCTGGAATCTGAGGGTGGGAAGAAATCTAAACATTGAGAAAATCGCCTTTAAAGTTGCACATTTATGTTTGTGATTGTGCTGCATTCACTTACAAAAATTAAATGTTTTATATATTTACGGTAGGAAAATATTTACGGTAGGTTTTCAACTCTTAAAACATTTTCTCTCTGGAACATGACATCATGACTTTTTGCGTAAACATACACGCCACTTTCGAGTCAAGTGGCGTGTTATCTCTACGCATTTTGAGCTAGCCGTGTGTATGTCAACGCCATTAACGTCCAAATGATTCCGCGTGTCTGTACACGTTGTCAAATATCCCCGCGAAACAAAGCAAAATGTAGATCTACATCTGGGGAGCGATCTTTTTTTTTTCTCCCTAGGATGGTAAGGGAACACTCAAATGCCATTAACCCCAGTGACGGTTAGGTTTAGGGATGGGGTTGAGGTAAGTCACATATTTATATACAGTAATAACGTTAAGTCAACGGCGTTCATAAAAAAGCGATTATGCGTCTTGATAGCACGCCAAAAATGGAAATACGAATTGGCGTGTCATACACGCGCTACTTCATGAGATCAGTCTGCTCTCTGTGACTTCAAATTTACTGAGACACATGTGTGGCTATTATCTACAACTACAAATTCCACTGTCACTGGCATTTAGTAGATCTGCAACAAAAAATACTTTCATATGGTGCGTTCTATTATTCGTCCGTCTCGGAGATCCGAATCGGACGACAGACATTGCCTAGCAACACGCCCCCTTTCCTCGGATTTCTCCTCTCGGACGTCGGACAACCGTGAGGACACCGAGCAAGAAATCCGTTTCGGAATTCAAGATGGCTGCGCGACTTGTAAGAATGAATTGTTTTCATTGTTTTTGAACCGCTTTGGTATTTTAAATGACGATTATAATCACTCGTATTACTGCGTCCCCTGTGGGTATGGGAATCGGTTGTTGTGAGTGCAATTACTAGCGTTGCTAACAGAAAATTAACATAAAAAACATTAAATAAAGTGAACATTTTCAAGTTCAAATGGCTGCATTTTGATAAGGTGTAGTCATAATATTTTTTTTAAATGTAAGTGCCTGGTACTCGGCCAGTGCTACCATGACAACAGCTTTCTCCGACTCGGACATGCAAAACATAATAGAACGCTTGAAGTGTGGACGTGACGTCAAATCCGAGGTCCGAGACGGTTCGTTGGCTATAATAGAAAGCACCAATAGTCTTGTGTCGACACCTTCCATGGAAGAGAGGGGTGGGGTGAGCTGTTGCTCATTATCATTTAAAGAGACATGCACCGAAATGGGTCGCTGTGAACAGAGCTGTTTTTGAGGAGGTAAAAATGGTGTTGTTTTACACAACCTGAGGAATTTTAACCAAAGTATGTTACAAACTTTACATGAATCACACCAACTGTGAAAATGGACATCCGACGACCTCTTTAAAACACTTTATTTAATTTTTATTTTCGTTCTGTTCGTTTTGTTTGTAGTTACTTCCTTTGTTCTAATTGTATGGCTGGCTGTTCACAACGTTTTTCTTACATTAAGTTGAAGCATTCGTTTTTGCTAAAGTATTGAAAATTGTGAAATTGACTCGCACGTAGCTACACAAATTCCTGCCATGGTGATCCATGCTTCTAAGATTATTGGAGATCAACTGCACTATCCCTATGGGAAGCACATAGTTGTGTGTACATAGAAATAGAGGCACATATTTGCCCCTAAGGGCCCATCACCTGCTGCAAAACAAGTACACAATGTTTTCTCCAAATCTCATTTGTGTATCATCACAGATCTGGGCTTTGAAGTTATGCCACCATGTAGATTTGTTGTGATATTTCCATAGTTTTTCCTTAGTTTGTCGCCATCTCTGTTCGAAATCTGCAATTGCAGTTATTCATGGAATGAACAACTTTACATGGGTTGTGCCCATGTAAAGTGGAGTGGAGGTTGAAAGAAATTAGATAAAATCGTCCGTTTTATTCAGTGCCACATCTTGTTGTTGAGGGTTAACCCAAAAGTTATGAAGTGCAGCTTTAAACAGTGTTAAATGTATTACATTTTATTGTACTATAGCAATATACGTATTTCTGTCATTATTTTAAAAGTAAAACCGCACTTTTATTTTGGCAGGTTGTAATGACCTTTTTAGATTCTGATGATAGTTTTAAGCAGCTGTGTTGTTGTGCTTAATCTTCACAAATACTAGTCGATATTGTGATGTATTTTTTTATTTTTGATTCTGTGACATTCAGTGATGTAAACTCAATTTTATGACTGAATTCTGTGATTCTGTCCCCATTAAAAAACATAGGATCTGTCATAACCCCATTTCAGTAGTTAATGCCAATTCCGGATCAATTTCACAATTCATGACACCAATTTCAGTAGCACAGAAATAGCTAATGGACATTTCAATAAGTCAGCTTGTGCTTTCTGTTCTGATCTCATCTCATGTTTCCTGGATAACTTCATCTTGTACTTTCCACCACAACAACTTTATGATGCCGTTTTTTCCAGTTCAACAGCCCAATGAATCCATAATTAATTACAGATTTTCCATCACTCAGGATAGAAGGTTGTTCTCTCAAGTAAAGTTCACTAAGCTAGACTAAGTTGGACACGAACCCCCTACTGCTGTTATCTCAAATCCAATGGCCCAGTCCAGTCAGGGCTAAATGCATCAGAAAGCAGTTGCCGGGCCTATTTATAACATTCAGGTGACATGCAGCACATGGGCCAGTCACTCTGATCATCACTCAGAGTTGTTTGTGAGATACTATTAGCCTGCCTTGCATGTGTAATAGATTCAGACCCTAGGCTTTGGTTCTTTGGCCACATTTACATTGGAGGTCTTGATGGTTAATTACGATTTGTTGACTATATGATATCCAATAGACCAGGTTACATCTTCTTTCATGAGTTACCCATATCCAATACCCTACTATACACTATACACTCTTAGAGCCAGACCGATAAAGGATTTTGAAGGCCGATACCGATACAAATACTTGGTTTTAAAATCCGATATTCCGATATATCGGCCGATATTATTATTATTATTATTTCAGAAACGCACAACAAAAAATTGATGGATTTCCCTAACATTAGTTATTTGTAGTTATTTATGAGTTTTAACTAAAATAATATGATAATGCATTTTAAAAAGAAACTTGTTTCTATTGTCACAACAGAATAGGAAATATTCAAAATATGGATATTTTGGAACATCAAAATATATTAAAGTTCTGATAAATAAAATAATAATTAGACCCTACTTGGCCATTATAACTACCGATATTTTAGAAAATACCTAATATCGGCCTGCCGATATATCGGTCTGGCTCTATACACTATACTAGGCATGTCACGATACGATACCAAAATCTATAGTAGTCAGGGTTGTCACTTTACATTCAAAATCGATTGCACAATCGATCGGACCAACCAACGAAGTATCGAAAATGAAAATAGGCAATTGATTTTAACGGCCTTCTGTTCGTCTATTAAAATTAATGCACTGTCAATTTATTTTACAACAGATCGAACAGCTTAAATAAGCCATTTATTCTCTATGTAGATATCAGAGACAAAATTAAAATACTATTTCAACACATTCTTGGTCACCTTTAAAATAACACCAAATTTGGCACACACAAAGTCAAAACCAAATATAGGAAAAATATAAATTATTTTTTTTCCCCATGATAACACATTTGTCTGACGGATATTTAGAAAAACGAATTCTATGTATACAGTATGTGTATATTGGGATTGTGCGCTGAGGTGTCTTTGTGCGCACGCTTCGAAACCGCTCTTTCATTCGGCGCGAGTAAGATCATTTTGTTTACATACAGCAGCATGAGTTTGAAAATTACATTTCATTGGTTCAGACTCATGCCATCGAGAATTTGCTATTAATATTTAAGTTGGAATACTGCACTTTACAATGATATCAAACTTGCTGAGCAGAAGTGTGAGAAGCGAGCAGAGAAAAAACAGCATTTTTCATGGACAAAGGAAAGGTTCACCTCTCAGAAAAAGGACAAATAAAGATGCTTTTAGATGCTTAATCACTATTTGGAGCATTGGGATCATTAGATGAGGGCTTGTGAACCTCAAAATCATACAATTTAGTTTTTTTTTTATTGTTTTGCCTGTAGCTTGAAATTAGCCCGTGCATATTTCAAATCACTATACAAGTCCGAGAAGCTTCTGAGGGGCCAGTTTTGGTAACATATGAAGAATCATGACAGAAGTTTGTGTGGAGAAATGAATACCTCAGTACTGTAGTTATTGTGTGTTTTTATCTTATGGGTCAACCAACCAATTTATTTCCAACCAATGTTGCCACTTTTAAGGGCCTTTCATCCTCGACAATTTTCTATTTTGCTGTCAAACATAAGTGTGGTTTCTTTCTCCTTTATTCCCCATCCTGTTTTCCCATAGATTCTTTGTTAGTGCCATTACAGGTCCCAGACGCCCACAGCAGCACTTTAAATTGTCAGCACAAATATTTAACCAGTATTGCACTCTTAAGGGACAAGGGCTGGTAATTGGTCTGTGAAGACAAGCACAACACTGTCATGGTTACCCTCAGAGCTGAAGTGAATGGTACTTCTGCGGGTTTACTAGTACATGCCGCTGGTGCTGTTACCTCGACAGAAATTGTTTATGTAAATTTAAGCCATGGAAAGTGCTTGGAGTATCCAGAAAAGCGCAAAATAAATGTAACAAATTATTATTATTGATCTTCACAATTCTCTCTGTGTGTATCGGTTGATGGGTGTGACCCCTAAGTGCTGTTGACATAGCTCAGAACCACCCAATTAACCTTACTCTGCATGGAGTAAACGAGTACAGTACCTCAGGGTTGGACCCCCGGTGGACTTTGAGTCAGGAGTATTCTTCTCTCTGTTTACATGCTGATCTTTGTCTCAACAGCTCATTGCTTCACACAGATGTACATTTATATTCAGCTCAGAAAGCCTTTTTGTTAGTTTAATAATCACTTTTTTTCAATAACCTACAGTAAAGTGAAGCGATCAATGTTTTAAGTAGATTAAAGTGCAGGACAACACAGCTTTATGTACTAAGAATCAGAATATTTCAACCGTAATCTAGATATCTTTTCTAGGCTGGTATGCGTTAGTCCAGGCTAAAATGTAAAACTGTGTTAGTGTAAACAACTGTTTAAAAATAAAGATAGTTTTTATATTTTTTGTAATATATATAGTCTTAGATGATTCGGTGTGAAATGCCTTATAGAAATAATGTAAATTTAGTTTGAATTGTTTTCTTCTCAGTGACAATTAGGTGTTAGAAACAGTTTTTCCGCTTTAGTGGAGATATATCCAGCTGCAGACCCGCGCACCACCAGTTTCAGAACCGGAAGTGAGGGTGGGGCGGAGTTACTATTAGTTATTTTAGCAAGAATGTGAGGACAAAATTGGCTTGAGAGTGAGTTCCTCATTTGATACATTGTAAGTTAAATGTATACAAGATTGTTGTGGTAAAACAGGCCTAGGGTTGAATTGGTCATTTTGTATATTTTTATTGTTTCGTTTAAAACAATGCCGAAATTTCTCTCTCTTTTTTAGATTTTGACATTATTATTTTACATGAAAAAAATGCATGCTGCACATGTTCTGTGGAATAAAGTATATTTTAGAAAAAATACCCATGCATTTTTTTATTTAATTTTTAACAATCAAAATCATCTTACAAATACATATCTTCAATTTCAAAACAATTAAAGATTTTTGTAAACACAATAAATATCACTAATAAGTTATCGAATTGTGTATAATTTTGAAAACCTCCAATGCTTGTCTTGATTTTATATCTTTCAAAGCTTTATTATACAAAGTTAACTCCTTCATAAAAAACAAAAAACAAAGGTCTTACATTCGTAAATCTACACCTATGTATAAACTGCTTAGCTAAAATTATTAAACTGTTATACATTAAAATGCCCATAAGTTTCAAGTATTATTTTTTTCTTGATCAGGAAGTAACTCATAATACAATGAAACGGATAACTGAAACTATATACAATTATATTACACAAAATCAATGTTTTAAAATGCTTATTGTACTGTAATGTAGCATCATAACATACGTATAGTTCATGTTCAATAAAAGCTGTTTCATGTGTAAAATACGTTATTAGGTTTCAAACCTAAGCTCCGCCCCTCACTTACGGCCCTGACGCTGGTGTTGGTTAGAACGTAACTCCGCCCCTCACTTCCGGTTCTGGCGCTGGGGTTCTGAAACTGGTGTGCTGCGGGTCTGCAGCTGGATACTATAGCTTTAGTCTGAACAGTCATTGATTTCTAGGGCTGTAGTCAACCAAAGAAATCCTTAGTCGACCAAGGTCTTGTCCTGCGCAACGATTAGTCGACTAAAAAAAACAAAAAACGGTTCAACAACGAAAAAACATAAAAAAAAATAAAAAAACTATAATAATAATGAAATTCTTTGAAAATTAAGTGATTTTTTTTTTTTTACTGAAAAAAGTGAGGAGCTCTGTCCTAGGTCTATGGTGACAGTCACAACCTGCTTACACCAAACGCTACAAAAAAATATAACTGCTATCTGCCACATAATGAAAAATCTTAACAAAAAAGCTCTCGTTTATACAGGCTGTATTCTTCTTTACTTACAAAGCTATGGGTTAACTTTTGTCCAGCCGATCTAGCCATCTAGGCGTTTTAAAACAACACACAAAAAAACTAAATAGCCTTAAAATCAATCTGAAATAGGCTGTGTTGTAAGAAGGCATATAGGTTTATTTTCGTTTTGTTACATTATTTAGGCTATTTTCAAATGCGTCAAGTGTACAAATAAAAATGAAAACATATTTAGAAAACACAATCTGAGTCAGCATGATAAAGCCGTTAAAAGGGCTGCTCACGTTTACAGCATGCTCAAGTTCGATTTCAAATGTAGGCACGCGTACGCGTAATGTATGACCAGTTTGAATTGTAATCAATAACGCTAAAAATATTATTAAGAGAGGTAAGTAACAGACTTTTTGATTTGAAATGCTGCATTAAGATTCCTATAGTGATTCCTTAAATTTGTTCTTCAGTGAAAATCTTTTAGTTTGAATGCTAATTAGAGTGATTGCTTGTACCAAAATGTTGCCTACTAAGATAAAGAGGCAGTGCATTCATTAAATGTATTAAACAAATAAAAGTTCAGCACTTTAAAAAAAAAAGGAATAATGTAAACAAAAAAAAGTTTTGTACCAAAAAAAGGAAAAAGCCTGGGAAAAGTATTTACTCTTATTATCTGCTTTCTGTAAAACCTCAAGTCCCTATCAGCCTCTGTGTTGCGCAATGTTTTGAGTGCTTGTGTGTGAGTGGGACTGTGCGTGGGTGGGTTCGGGGACACTGTATGTAATCTCCGGTCACACACTCATAGTTAACGTGAGCTGCGCTGTCATGTGTGCGTCATGTTTGTCTTCAACGGACTGCCCTGGTTAGGTTGTGACAGAAGAAAACTCACTTATCTCTTAGTCTTTTTCTGATTCTCTTCCCAACAGCTCTGTCCTTCAGTAGTGGCTTTGTCCATGGCGTTCTTGCAGAGGACTGGAGACTACTGCCACGCTCAGCATCGACACGTCTAAACCCTGGGAGAATGTGTTGCGCTCTGTTCACTGATTCCTGGATGCTCTGAGACGCTCTTCCCTCTACTACTTGTGGTCCTGCAACCCAAAACTCCTCTCAAATCTAATGGGGTGATCTTACCTCTCTGGCTACGGCAAGCCATTAGAGAGGCAATTCAAGAGACTGGGAACTTTGAACATCGAAGAGTTTTGCAGTGTTTTATTCACAAAGAAAGATCAGCGGCTGAACAAAGCGTCCTTTGCTTGTGAACGGTTCGGAGTTGGAGGAAGCACAATGGCTCGGATGAACCGGCCGGCCCCAGTGGAGGTGTGCTACAAGAACATGAGGTTCTTAATCACTCACAACCCGACAAACTCCACTCTGAGCAGCTTCATAGAGGTGAGCATTTGTTCACCGTTTTACTCTGCATGTATTTGTCGTCTGTTTCCTCCCACCCTCCGCTTCTACTTTCATCCCTCGCTTGAACGCGCACTCATTTTAGCAACACGTCCCGTTTCGGCTCTGTCTATCTTAAGACAACTCCACCGTCACATGGCCCACTCATTCTTATCTTGCTGGGAAAGTGTGCATGAACCATTGAGGCTCTAATGATAACGGCACATCCACAAAGCCTCCGTTTCCATGGAAACCCATCCCAGTGCTCCATCACATGGCAGGGATGAGGAACAGAGCGTGTTCATGAACAGCTTACGTTACCTCTCACGCCATTAAAATGATTGTTTGTATTTTAATGTTGTCAGGACTATTTTTTTTAGATTTTTTTATCATCTGTATTTCTATTCCCATCACACTTTAGGATCTTAAGAAGTATGGTGCCACAACGGTGGTCAGAGTCTGTGAGATAACCTACGACAAATCACCACTGGAGAAGGATGGCATAACAGTCGTGGTAAGTGCCATAATGTACTATCAGCTGGACATTACAAAAAAAAAAAAACACGACAGGGTGTTCAGAACCCTGACATTAAGGGTCTTGTGTCATCCCGAAGGGATTTATTTTGCGATGTTTACTGTCTGACTAGAGGATATCTCACTGAATGCACATTTAAAAGTTTCCTTAACCTTCAAATGGTCTTCGTTTCCTGTTTACACTTCTGGGTCTATACGACCCCAACAATTGATTGAGTAATTGTACAAAAAATATACATTTTTAATCATACATATAATATATCATTTTTTTTGTTTACTTCTCATCTATTCATTAATGCTGTGTTTTTGGAGATATAAAGTACTTTTGTATCCATATACTACTTGCATATGAAATATTATTTTTTTATAATACATTGCATTTATGCTCTAGTACTAGACCTTCATTTTTTATTTTTTTCACATTTCCCATTCATTTCAAGGTGGGGTCATATTCAACCCCGAAGACCAGAAGTGTAAACATTTTTTTTACATACCTTCAGAACAACCTAATCAAGCCCAGTTTTTGTGTGTATAGATAGATAATGTATGAAAAGTCACAAAATCTTATTCCACTGAGATGAAGGAAACCTTTTTTTTTATTATTAAGTAAAAGTCGATTGGGGTCGTATAGACCCCATGACCCGATTGAGGGTTAAGTATTTTTGTCTTAATTGTCCTGTTATAATATCTAAAAATCCTTTCAACAAGATACGTTTACCTGAGAAGAGAAAGACTTATTGACATTCTTGTTAAAGAATCTTAAATACAAGTATTTTGTTTTATTGCACTGGCAAATGTTTTAAGTTAAAACAAGAAAAATAAAACGATATACAAAAAAAAAGATTACGCAAAATATGAAGTCTTTAAATCGTATGCAGTGTTGCTTCTCAAGTAAATTTGTTTTGTTTCAATGGTTTTTATTTTAAATGGAAAACAATATATAAAAGAGTAATTATAAATTCACTTCATCACTACTTACCAGTTCATAAATCGACATCAAATATTGGACAACAAAACCATTGGTTTGATTTGAAATATAATCATATCATATGAAAATAGTGATATGAGTGACTTGAAACTAGGACTGCTATTAGTAAATGGATTATCCAAATATTCGCATATACAGTCTAAATCGTTTATTTCACATTTAAAGGGCCAGATGGTAAAAACGATAAGAGCTTCTAGTGCACGTAGGCAGTTATTGAAAGTGTTCTGCGTTAGAAGTGAAAAGTGAAACAGCTCGCCACAGACCCCCTTGACCCTCGTATACTCGTTCGCTCTTTCTAACACACACACAGACTAAATTCATTACAGAGAATGTTCTCTTCCAAGCAGCCACACGTGTTTCTTATTACCGACGTCAACGTTTCACTGTTGCTATGGTAGCGGCAGAGCCTGGTCTCTCCGTGTGGCCTCCGATCGGTCCCCGCCCACCTTCCCCCACCACCCAACCTTTCTTTTATACTTTTTCTTCTTGACTTTCTCACAGCAAAACTGTAAAGAAAAGAGAGCCCAAGGCTAACTGTTGTATAAGTCTTGTTTTTACTGACATCTGTGAATATTAAGGACACGCTGGCTGCTGGATACACCTCTTTCTTTCCGCAAACATTAGCCAAACCTGAAAATTCACACAAATATGACGTTTTTTATGTCCTTCAAGAGAGGTCACCTTCAGTGAAAAAGACTTGACGTGTTCAAAACACTGTTACATTACAAGGGCTTGGAGCCAGAGGGGCGTAAGTGGCATTTTGGGCGAATATGAGTTCTTTATATCAAAATGAAGGTCTCGATGAGCTCTATCCAATGGTGCCAAAAATGCCTATCTGAGATCAAACTGTATTGAATAAAGCAACAAAAAGGCGTATCTGACGTATTTGACTTTTTGTTTTGTTTTTTGAAAATGGTTTAGAACATGTTTATTGTGTTAATATGCCATAAATTTTTTACTTAGATACTCATTTCATGTAAGAATTTAGTTTTGTCTCTCCTGTAAAGTTTGTTAAAAGCCACTTACGGCCTTCTGGCTCCAAGCCCTCGTGTGGCTTGTGTTGGTGTCATACACAGTCTAAGAAATGTGTTTGTTGTTTATGTCCGCCGCACAAGTTGCTGAGAAACTTTGCGAAACACAAAATCCCAGTGGGGACAATCAACTATGTTGTTCGCCGCGTGTATTTGTGTGAACACCTGCAACGAGGGAGTAAACTGCGTTCTCCTGGGAGGCACACACGTGCCATTCCTCACCCTTGCCACCCAGAACAACTGTAAAGAGATCTGCGAGACTGCAGGCTTGAGCAAGTGACCCCGCTAGCTAATTCTGGATTCCCAAAGTAGGCCACGACTGTTTACCCAACCTGCGTTACGTCAGTTGCCTTCCATCCGCTCCCGAAAGGTTTCTAAGGTGTGTTTGCCTAGGAAATCAATAGGATGGGCTGGAGGGAAGTAGAGGAAGCGTTTGTCGCGCGTCATTCATGCTTCAAAGGCTTTTCTGTAAAAGGCCTTGCTGGTCTGACTTGTTTACTTGAAAAGACTCGCACCTGCTAGTGTTGAGCGGCCTGTCCCTGGGGCTGTTGTGTGACTGCATATCACTCGTCGGTCCCTTGTGATAAGCGATATTTTGAGGCATCTGAATGCCGACTTATGTGTCCGTACTGTGAGAAAGCTTTTTATAATTAAGGCCTGCCCTGCCAAGCCTTTCTGGATCACACGAGTACGTGTTTGTGTGGGCATCTGCGCCTGTGAAGACATGCCAGTCTAAGTGAGCCACGTCCCTCAGCCACTGAACCACATCAAAGTCCCCCAGCGGTGGTTTAGGCGGGAAAACGGAAGAGGAGGAGTGGGATTTTCCTGATCTCCTGTGAAGCATGATTGTGATTAACCTCTCACCTCAAGGTCAAAAGAGCACAGGAAAGATGCACACTTATGCTAAATTTGTCGTGTTTCACATGCCTCTTGGGCCTCCCACTTTGTCTTAATGGCACATAAGCATGCACCGCTTGTACAAATCACCTGAACAGTTGCAGGGATTGATAGATGACAGTACATCACTTTAGTGGCATCACTAATATTTATTAGTAAGCTGAATGGTTTACTGTCTGATAGTCTCAAACCATATTATACAAGTCCCAAAAACCCAACAATCTCAGTTGATGGGAGACTCCTTGGCTTCATAAATGTGTTTAAAGTGATCTCAGTGTCTGTATTTTTTGTTCTGGAATTGGTTTCCCAAAAGCATTTCTAGCCAACCATGTTCACATATTCCATTTCCATTCCAAACAATTTGGTGTTTCCTGTAATATTGTTCAAATTAACATTTGTAAACAGCATCACAATTTTGTGGGGTTAAAAAACTATTGCTCTCGATTTTTTTGTTTTTGTTTTGTTTTGTTCGAACAATGTGGATTTAAAGGGATAGTTCACCATAAAATGAAAATAGTCATATTTTACTCACCCTAGTCTTGTTCTAATGCCGTTGCCCTTCTTTCTTTTTTGGACCACAACAGGTTCATTTTAACAAAAATCCTGTTTGTGCTCATCCATATAATGGAAGTGAATAGCGACCAGCTTCAAGCTTTTTAAAAAAGACGCAAAAGTAAATTTAAAAAAAAAAAAATAGATTAAACACCAAGCTTTTTGTAGTTAATGTGCAATATATATATATATATACACACACACACACACTCACCTAAAGGATTATTAGGAACACCATACTAATACTTTGTTTGGCCCCCTTTCGCCTTCAGAACTGCCTTAATTCTACGTGGCATTGACTCAACAAGGTGCTGAAAGCATTCTTTAGAAATGTTGGCCCATATTGATAGGATAGCATCTTGCAGTTCATGGAGATTTGTGGGATGCACATCCAGGACAAGACGTCCCAAAGATGCTCTATTGGGTTGAGACCTGGTGACTGTGGGGGCCATTTTAGTACAGTGAACCTATTGTCATGTTCAAGAAACCAATTTGAAATGATTCAGGCTTTGTGACATGGTGCTGGAAGTAGCCATCAGAGGATGGGTACATGGTGGCCATAAAGGAATGGACATGGTCCGAAACAATGCTCAGGTAGGCCGTGGCATTTAAACGATGCCCAATTGGCACCTAAAGTGTGCCAAGAAAACATCCCCCACACCATTACACCACCAGCACCAGCCTGCACAGTGGTAAAAGGCATGATGGATCCATGTTCTCATTCTGTTTACGCCAAATTCTGACTCTACCACCTGAAATCGAGACTCATCAGACCAGGCAACATTTTTCCAGTCTTCAACTGAGCTCTTGCAAATTGTAGCCTCTGTTTTCTATTTGTAGTGGAGATGGGTGGTACCCGGTGGGGTCTTCTGCTGTTCTGCATTTTTTTTTTTTTTGTCTGATGACAGTTTGACAGATTGAATGCAATAACTTCTTGTTACCACGAACATAATGGATATATTCACCTGAGAGAATAAAGTACATCGATTGTATTTCATGTTGTTGGCAAGTCGGTGTGAACTGTGGCACTAAAACTCTCACTAAAGTTTTTTTGTTGTTGTTGTTTTTGATTGTTTCAAAGTCAAAGCTTGTTTTTCATATAATGTGCTCATGTAAAGGGCTTGTTCTTCTCTCCTTAGGACTGGCCATTTGATGACGGCGCTCCTCCCCCCACTAAGGTTGTGGAGGACTGGCTGAGTCTCCTGAAGCGACGCTTCATAGATGACCCCGGTTGCTGCGTGGCTGTGCACTGCGTGGCCGGTTTAGGAAGGTCAGTAAATGTCCTAACAGATAGAGAATCGAATAAAGATTTAAACATGTTTTTAAAGGGTCATAAAACCCCAAAACACATTTTTTGACATAATAAAGGAGCCGTATGTATGATTGTGGCCAAAACTGGTACTGCAATCACTTTCAAATTACTTTAGAGCGGTGTATTCCCTTACCCTCCCTCCTGACTCGAGGTTGCCAGATAGGCTGCAGAATCCAACATTTTTGTATCTGACACATTTGCAGCTGTGGTAACTAGAGCAGAGCAGATGCCGCAACATTACTGACTTCGTGATTGGTTGATCGGTGGAGGGCGGAGCATCAGACCAAAACACATGACAACATCAACATCAGTTGAGGGCTGCAACTTCACTTTTTAAATGACAATATCCTGGCTAGACTACTGTTGTCAGTAATAAAAGTATTTGAAATGAACATGATTTCTTCATATATGGGCCATTTTATGATTATTTTAAATAGATTTCTTACATACAGCCCCTTTAACATGTAAGGTTACATGTTACTGAAAACAACAAAAGCACTTGGTATGTTTATCATAAGGTGAAAAGTGGCCATTTTTTATTTATTCTGAGCTATTTCATTCTTCCGATTTAAGAAACAAAGTCAAACCAGCGTCACAAAAAATTAGTATAATTTTATCAGTGGTGATTGATTGGTCAATACGAAAGTATGTCAGCAGTTTCTGACCATTGCTCTATCTCTTTTAACCCAATCTCTGCAATGTATTTATTACACATGAGATCTCAGTAAAGCAGAGACCACTCACAAAAGACCACTTCAGCACAGTTCGTTCTCATCTGCCTGTTCAGTTTTGCGTTTGGACACGTGCAGTGTATATTTCTGTGCGCAACGAGCCTTCGTGACACTTTAAAGGATTAGTTCACTTTTGAAAAAACTTTTGCTGATAATTTACTCACCCCCATGTCATCCAAGATGTCCATGTCTTTCTTTCCTCACTCGAAAAGAAATTAAGGTTTTTGATGAAAACATTCCAGGATTTTAAACGACACCGGACGATGAATAAGGAAGTACAGAGTCAGTGTTTACAAGTTGAACGCATAGTGCAATGAACGTGCAAACTAATTCAAATGCCGTTTACAAAAAAAGGAATTAAAAGGTAAAACAACGATGTCGGACAATTTTGATTTTGTACTTCCGGCTGCGTCGCCTGTGACCTTTTGAACGTAATTACGTATTACGTGACGTTACAAACGCGCCTCACAGAATAGAGCAAGGCTAGCATTTGTCCTTAGAATAGTTACATTTTTGGAATAAGCTTTGAAATAACCGATCGTTTCGCATGATAAGACCCTTATTCATCGTCTGGTGTCGTTTAAAGCTGCATCTGAAACTGTTATTAACTGTCTTTTGGACCTTGAACCATTTGGTTCCCATTGAAGTCCATTATATGGAGAAAAATCCTGGAATGTTTTCATCAAAAACCTTAATTTCTTTTTAACTGAGGAAAGAAAGACATGGACATCTTGGATGACATGGGGGTGAGTAAATTATCAGCAAAAGTTTTTTCAAAAGTGACCTAATCCTTTAACTTGCTGACTAGCTGGGTTTTGCTCAGGCCTGGGAACTCTGGGGGCAAATGGGTTCATTTCTCGTCTGGTAAGCCCACCTTGTGTGCCCTGTTCTAGACCTTAATCTGCAAAGGAATGTGTACTGTGGGCCCTATAGAACATTAAGCACCTCTAGTCTCCCAGGAGACATGTCTACTCTATTAGCTCTAGATGAAGTTGATAGTCCTCAATGGACTGAAACCATACTACATACAAAGTGAGCGAGAGGTACCACTTCGGAGGCTTCAAAGTGGACAGAGTGCTCCGCCAAAGTCAACCTTCCCCAAACAGTCCCAGTCCCTCTCTGTTTTAAGAGGCATTGGGGTTAGGGCCGAAGACAAAACAGGAAGTTGATTTTTATCCATTTGTTATTACTGACCTCCTCAAACGTGTGCTCCGTCCATGACCTTTATGCCAGCGCTCTATCCCACTTGACTGATGCTCCCAGTTACCTTTGGATGAATTTTGTTCATGAATGGAAACTCCCTTAGCTATTTTTCGACCATAGACGTTTAATGGGTACATACAGTATAGGTACATAGTGCATTATGTTGTGAACAGTGTTGGGTAAGTTACTCTAAAAAAAGTAATTAATTACTAGTTACTAATTACCTCTTCAACAGTTTAATTAGATTACTGTACTAATTACTCTCTCTAAAAAGTATTTAATTACTTAAATCCCATATCAATCTCAATCAGTTGAATAATTCAAGGATAGACATGAATCTGTTTTAATTCTTTCAAATAAATACTATAAAATTGTATGAATTATCCTTAAACTGACCAAGGTGAAGAAAGTTACATTATAAAAACATACTTTTTAGCATCAGACAATACATTTTGATGTTAAACCCACTATTGTTTTATGTCTGATCGCATGACATTTCACACTTTTTTCACACATATTTTACAATAATTCATACGAATTTATACGAGTGCGGTCGTACTATTTAGACGCCTCATAAAATGCATACGAATCGCTGTGAGATCGGATTGATCTATACACAGTATTTACCTCAATTACATCAGAAGTAACTGTAATTTAATTACTGATAAATGAAGATTAATCCCTTACTTCACATTTTCAAGGGAAAAGTAATTAAATTACAGTAACTGATTACTTAGTAATTAGTTACACCCAACACTGGTTGTGAAACATAAATATTGAACAGTATGTGTCTCATAAGTATCTCCTACAGATGATGTATTTGTGCTCTTTATTGGTACACATACAGTGCAACAAAACACCCCAAACGACAGCAGGTGACGTTAAGAGGAGGAGGTGGTCTGGCCTCGCTGCTCTCAGTAAAACTCTGTCTCTGACGCACTTCATCCACTTCCAAAGGGAATCTGCCTCGAATCTTGAAAGAGTGCCAATGTTTTTTTAGGCCCAACTCGTTTATTTTCAGATGGCAACACTGTTTAGAAATGGGGTTTATGGCGTAAGATTTAATTGTCTTTACTATACAGTCAGTGTATGTTTGAAAGTGAAGCATTGAGGGTTAAGTATTAAACTTTTCTTTGTCGTCCCTGCAGGCATGAATTATGGAGAAGTGTGCTGTTACTTTTGAAAGAGATCAGATTTAACATTTTCCGCTTGGCAGGCGATAAAGAGAGTGGAAAGATCGCATAGACATTAAAGATGAGACTTGAGTGATATAAAAAGATCCTACCCCCAAGTCTCTACGATATTCTGGTCTTTGCATATGACTTGGGCCATTAGGTATCCACCTAGCAACCATTCAGAACACCTAGCAACAGCATTAACCTTTGTTTTCCACCACTCACCTATTCTGGAAGTTTTTGTTGTTTTTGCTTTCCCTGAATCTTGACTTTTGATTGTAAAACATGAATTCATGTAGGATGAATTAAAGGAAAACTCTAATAAAACATCGGTACCTAGTCAAACGTTCTCTGATATTTTGTTTTCATGATAATCGAATGTAAAGAGTTTTATCTCTAAAAACTGTTCAGCGTATAATGCTAGTTCTGGGGGCATTTACTAAGTAAAAAGAAATCACTAGTTTATACCACTAACAAGGCTCAAAATAGCCCCACACTAACACAGTAACATAATGAGGCTCCATACATCCAAAACGAAGCATTGAGAACTTTGTAAGTGTACAGACCGTTTAATAAGAAGATACTTTATAAAGACAGTCCACTTTTTGTATATAGACAGGAGCCATCTTAGAAAATAGTCTCGATAAGTCGATCCCCGAACGCCGTTCATACAGTTCAGAAGTCGCTCACTTAGCACGTCGTTCGTGGTTTGACTTGTCGTGACTGTTTTCCAAGATGTCTCCTGTCTGTATACACGAAGTGAATAGGCTTTATGCCGTGCGTCACGTGACCAAACCGGAAAACAAGTCTCATCGCATCCGCTTGTCAGAGAAAGTGTTAACGGCCGTAAGAACTGACTACGATATCTACTATATATATTTAAGGTAATCAGCTAACCTAACTAGTTCACTTTGTTATTGGCAATTTATTCCATTTAAATATCTAAACGTTACTGTGAAGAAGAAAAAATATAAAACGTTTAAATATCAATCTGCACATGTGAGGGATATTGGTTATGCTAATCTTTGCTCGCTCCTTTTAAGTTATCTTGAGTAAAACCGCAAAAAATTTCATGAAGCACATACAAAAGACCTGGACCGGAAGCGATGCGACCTGTTTTACAGAATGCGGAAGTAAGTTGTGCATAAAGCCTATTGTCTTTATAAAAATCTTCTTATTAAACGGTCTGTACACTCTTCGTTTTGCATGTACGGACCCTCATTATGTTACTGTGTTAGTGTGGGGATATTTTGAGCCTTGTTAGTGGTATAAACTAGCTATTTCTTTTTACTTAGTAAATGCCCCCATATACTAGCATTATACGCTAAATCGTTTTTAGAGATAAAACTCTTTACATTCGATTAAAATAAATAAATGTCAGAGAACGGTTGACTAGGTACCGATGTTTTATTAGACCAAAGGTTCATTCTGCTTTAACTTCTTGTAATGCCTCTTTTCCACTGGATTTAATGTGGCATTGCTCCATCTGTTTTGAACTGTACAGCTACAGTCATTTCTATTTAAGAAACATCTCATGGAACAATTGAGCTGCTCGAATGAGCCAATAAAGTGTGTGTGTGTGTGTGTTAGAGTGGTTACGACACCAACATTTCAGGAGTCAAATCTACTACCTGTGAAACAATGCAAGTTTTGTTGTTTGTTGTTTTCAAGTAAAATGTCAGTAATAAAATATAGCACAAAAAACGTAGCTATATAACCCTGATATAAGTGATCACCCGGATTTAGACCTACCTATATTGCATTTATATAAAGCGTTCACAGGCAAATTTGCTTTAGCCTATGTAGATCTACAAACCGAATTCCATAAAAGTTGGGACACTGTACAAAATGTGAATAAAAACAGAATGCAATGATGTGGAAGTTTCAAATTTCAATATTATATTTAGAATACAACATAGATGACATATCAAATGTTTAAACTGAGAAAATGCATAATTTTAAGGGAAAAATAAGTTGATTTTAAATTTCATGGCATCAACACATCTCAAAAAAGTTGGGACAAGGCCATTTTTACCACTGTGTGGCATCCCCTCTTCTTTTAATAACAGTCTGCAAACGTCTGGGGACTGAGGAGACAGGTTGCTCAAGTTTAGGAATAGGAATGTTGTCCCATTCTTGTCTAATAAAGGCTTCTAGCTGCTCAACTGTCTTAGGTCTTCTTTGTTGCATCTTCCTCTTTATGATGCGCCAAATGTTTTCTATGGGTGAAAGATCTGGACTGCAGGCTGGCCATTTCAGTACCTGGATCCTTCTTCTACGCAGCCATGATGTTGTAATTGATGCAGTATGTGGTTTGGCATTGTCTTGTTGGAAAATACAAGGTCTTCCCTGAAAGAGACGATGTCTGGATGGGAGCATATGTTGTTCTAGAACTTGGATATACCTTGGATATTATGCTGCCGTATTTAAAGGGTTAGTTCACCCAAAAATGAAAATTCTGTCAGTATTTACTCACCCTCATGTTGTTCCAACCCCGTAAGACCTTCGTTCATCTTCGGAACACAAATTAAGATATTTAAGATATTAAGATCGCTCCTGCATACAGTCCATAGGCTTCTTGAGGGACTGGCTCTTGCTGTCCCCGAAAAGTCATTAAAGACATCGTTAAAATAGTCCAAGTGACTACAGGGGCTCAATCTTAAGTTTATCAAACGACGAGAACACTTTTGTGCGCAAAAAAACAACAAAAATAACGACTTTATTTCAACTATTCACTTCCTTCTCCATGAGCCTGTAAGTCAGTTAACGTAGTGTGATTGCGTAGAGCCACGTCACACGTAGGCTCACTATTGGCCGACGCTGGTCATGTGTGTGTGATGCGTGTGACGTACAATAACAGAAGCTTACGCTATTAAACTAGTAACCTGACTCGCGCAGAGGGAGAAATAAACGAATAGTTGAAATAAAGTCGTTATTTTTGTTGTTTTTTTTGCGCACAAAAGTGTTCTCGTCGTTTGATAAACTTAAGATTGAGCCCCTGTAGTCACTTGGACTATTTTAACGATGTCTTTAATGACTTTTCGAGGACAGCAAGAGCCAGTCCCTCAAGAAGCCTATGGACTGTATGCAGGAGCGATCTTAATATCTTAAATATCTTAATTTGTGTTCCGAAGATGAACGAAGGTCTTACGGGGTTGGAACAACATGAGGGTGAGTAAATACTGACAGAATTTTCATTTTTGGGTGAACTAACCCTTTAAGTAAACATTGAAAAAAAAATTTTTTTAATCTTTTTTTTTTTTTTGTTTATCGTTTTCTTTAGAGCTCCAGTACTGGTGGCTGTGGCACTGATTGAAAGTGGGATGAAGTATGAAGATGCCATCCAGTTCATCAGACAGTACGTACATCTCTCTCGACTTCTTTCAAGGACAACAGACCTTGAGCTCTTGACGTCAACTGCTACATACATACATACAAGTGGATCATAAAAGCTAGTTCTTAGTTGCTACGCTTGCCAGAGTGCCTTTTGATAGCAAGGCCAAGCTTTAAGCTTTCAATACGCAAAAGATTCGCAATTGATCCTTTTTTAAGCTCTGCTCCCTCAGGTACCGTTCCTTGTGTTTTCTATGCTATTTTCAGTCCAATGTGGGCTGGAGTGAAACATGAGTTGGCAAGCCATTTTTATCTGCCGTCTAATTTAATTGTACCGAGATGAAATTGTAAATGAACATGTTTTTTTGCCTTCACAGGAAGCGCAGAGGTGCAATAAACAGCAAGCAGTTGACATATCTAGAGAAATATCGGCCCAAACAGAGACTGCGCTATAAGCACCCGCACATTTTCAAGAACAAGTGCTGCATCATGTGACTGCACCCTCACCCTGCTGTTCTGAACCTGATGGACTGGGCCACACCTGATGCACTTTTGCTGTAAAAAGATGAACCGATTCGGTCTGGATGAAAACCCCGCTGGTGCCTAAAATCCTCCTCACTCTTGATTGTGGTGTGGATACTGCCATGGCTTTTCCAAGACTTACGACTCAGAGGTCTGAAAGGCTGCGCATCTCTGAGGTTAATGAGATATGGTGAAGGCGACCTCTGACCTTTGACCCTTGCACCAGGACCGACACCCTAATCATGCCTCAAATGATCGTGACTGTCTGAAAGAGCCGGGCGGTGTGATAATGTGAATCATGGACAAAATTTGTGCTTTCTTACTCTCTACTAATTTTTCTTTCTACAGCTTCTCTTCAGAGTCCAATTTTTAGATGACTACGTTTCCTTTAACACTTTCCGTTTTCAGCACAAATCTTTTTACTGGTGACCTTTTCCATGATGCTTTTGTTTTATGAGCAAACAACGGTTAAAGTGGACTAATGAAGGGCTTATGTTGTGTGAAAAATATTTCTGTTTCACAAAGCAGCTCTTTGCTATTTCTATTAGGTTCAGTGCCAGACTCTTAAAGGTTTCTGAAAGCTACATGCGAAGGTCAATGAATTTAACTGCGAAATGCTTTTGCGTGTTTATGTGCTTAAAATCAAACCTCGTGTTTGTTGGAGTAATTTTACCTTGTTAGGACTTCAGGGTTCCCTGGAAGCGGTCTGTCTATGATGCTTGTCCGTTCAGTTCAACAGAGATCAGATGGTAAAAACGACCCTATATAAATGAATTTCCAGACAAGATGGTGGTTTCAAGTTTGTTTTTCTCTGTTTTTGTAAGAACACACCTCCAGCTGCATAATACAAATAAAGGCTGTTGCAATCATGAATAAGGACTGGGAGTGTTTTTCATAATGTGTAACAAGTTCACTGCCTGTCAAAAAATCTGCAGGGCAAAGACTCAGATCTTGTTTTAAGAGTGATGGGTAACACTTTATTCTGATTGTCCACTTTATACATTCTACTAACTGTGAGTAACGTTGCAACTTCGTGTCAGACAACTTTATTTTGATGCTCCTCCTCCAACATTCTAGTCATGTCAACTAAGTTAATTATAGTTATTAGAATGTCTATAGTGAACCATCGAAATTGGGTAACCTTTCACAATTTTTTGTGAAATTGTGTAACCTTTCTACATTTTCATGCAGAAAATGATATCCTACCCATGTTTGTATTTTTTTTTTTTTACATGGGAAACCTGCATAATACGACTGACAGACAACAAAGTTTTGACCTAAAAATATCCAAATTGAAAATGCTGTGGAAACAAAGACACCCACATCTTGGATGCCCTTGAGGTAAGCTAAAACAGATCAAAAATGTATTTTAAAGTGAACTATCCCCTTAATTGTGAGACGGTTCCCTACTGTGCACTTTTATTTATACATCGACATAAATATCAATATATATGAATTTGATGCGCTTGCTTATTTATTTTTCTGTTGACCAGTAAAGGGCTACAGTACAACACTGCTCTCTGGTGGTCAAAAAGAAATACACATTTAATTCAAACATTTGAAGCTTGTTTCACGTAACTTCTAAAATAATTGCTACATCCAGACCTATATTTAATAATAATAATAATTATTATTATTATTGCATTTTCAATATTTTTTATTTGCCATTTCTGTATTAAAGTCATGAAATTAAATTGATAGATAATTATTTCCAAGCATTGAATACATTTAATTTATTTAAAGTGTTCCTACCCGATTCTGTGCAAAAACATTTCGTCTACGTGTTTATGAATTTTTTTTTTTTCAATGCCAAGTGAGATATTTTATTTAACAGAAGTAGCCTCGAGCGGCCTGTTTGGACTATTTTTTTTTTTTTTTTATTAGACATTATACAAACATACAAACAATAACATGACATCCAAAAAGACAACAATCCAAGATTTTCCAAAAATAGTTTAACATAAATGAACAAGAGACTAAAAAATAAATAAAATAAATAAAAATATAATAAATAAATATAAGGGCTAAATTTAACTATTTATAAATATAATAGCTGCGAGAAATTACAATCCAAGACAGTATTGAGGAAAGAAGAGAAACATATAATTCTTCACTGTTCAATTATTTTCAATTCTTTAGCAAATACAATTGTGTCCGAGCATTTCTTATTATCTATACATTTAAGAGATTCAATATACAACATAAAATCAGCCAAAAAAACCTTTAAACAAGGCTTAGAATTATTAAATTTACTTTTATGAATGTGAAATTTGCCAAATAGAATCATAAGATTAATCATAAAATTTACAGACGTAGTTTTTGACTCAAAATATATTTACTACATATGTTGCAGTGTGAGTGACGTCACGTGGGCGCGACTTAAGTTATGCCAGTGCAAGTTTTATGTTCAAAAATGTCATCGTCTGTCTGCTGCTGTAGAAATGGCTCTGAAGAGACGCATTTGCTCGCCGATTTCTCGTTTACGTGAATAATGAGAATCAACTTCTTAAGGTGCGGAACTTTTGTGTGGTTTGCCTGTAGCCCTAACTTACATATATGCTAACGGCTAAATGCATGTTGTGGCTGAACTTCAATCAGTTTCTTCTGTTTTGAAGTTCATCCCATCATGGAGAACGCGACTTTCCACCCGACGTATACCTGGTTGGATTTTGTGTTTTCTGTGATCGGCGTGTGCACATTTCTGTTTGACGTGGTCTCGGATCTGTGGGTGGCGAAGGAGTTCTACATACATGGAGATTTCATGTGGTTCGGGGTCTTGGTGGGCTTCATGCTCATGTCTTCTGTCGTTGTTCAGCTGTTTAGCTGGTTTTGGCTGAAGTATGATCGTCATTTGTCGGACTTTGAGTCTCAAGCGTCCTCTGGGAACACCGTTCTCTTCAGTGAAGCGAGAAGACTTAAATTGTTGCTCCTCCTGCATTTGTGTCATTTGGGCTACTTCATCAGGTGAGACTGCAGTGCAATCACGAGCTTAAGCTCGTTAAACTATTACTGTTGCTATATTGCCAAAAAAAAAAAAAATTTCAAGTCTTTTAAATAAAGCGTAAATTGCAAACAAGTACATCTTTAAAAACAAAAACAAAATAAACGACTTATTAATAAAAAAAAACCTTGCAAACGCTTTTTATGTTTATTTATTTATTTATTTCAAGAAAAAACGTGTGCATTTTTCTATCGCTAGCCTACATCTGTCACATCTGTTGCAGACAATCTTGATAACGGCATGTGGTGTGGTTGTGGTGTGTTGTAACTTTTGTTATAATCTAGTCAGTGAGTAAAGTGTCTTTCCTTTGAATAGCCTACAGTTTTTCTTCAAAACATTCTTAAATGTAAACCTTTCGATTCCAAAAAATCATTGTGGAATTACCAAAATCCAGGGATGTATTTGATCAGGGTTATAATTTTATAACAAGGTTAGAATTTTTAATGTACAAACTCTGCAAAATAAATTAGATGCATGTGTAAAGTATTCTTTGGAAAATATTTAGCTGCTTATGTTTTCTACTCATTATACTGTATTGTGTATTAATTCATTTATTAATACCAAATATTTATTACATTTTTGTATTAATTTATATAAAAATTGTAAAAAAAAAATATTAATTTCTTTTACAATTTTTACAGTTTTTCACTAAACATTTTCACAGACACCTTGCACTCGTTGTGCCCCGGATCCTAGTTTGCAAATCCCTGTATTTAGATGATCATTTCATGACTCATGATGATAACTGAATATGTATTTATCCATAGACCTTGGGTGTAACAATATATAATGCCACAATATATCACAATACTACTATCACAACGACTACCAATGAAAATTAGCCTTTGGGCTAATTTGGGTACATTTACATATAAGAATGTTTATTAATGTACACTGTCCCTTTTCTAAATAAATAAATACAAAAATGCAACAATACGTATTGTGGATAGTGACAATATGTATTGTGGATAGAGTTTTAGTGTCGGTTCTATATTAAACTACTATATATAATGTCGAATATAATGTATAATAATGCAATGGGGAATATTTGTGGGTCCTGATTTTGCCAAATGTCTTATGTTACCTGACATTATTTAAAAAATATCTAATCAGTGACAGAGTGCAAGTATATTCATCTAAATTATTCTGTATTTTCAGCTTCAGAATCATGAATATTTTTATTCTGGTGTCACCATTGTCCTTGGGTTACAAGCACCAAGTCCAAACCTATTCATTTTAACCCACAATGTAATATCAAATTTAACATTTTAATCAACAGTACACTTTTTGTTTACCTTTTATCGTATGTCTTAGAGTATCGCAATAATAATAATCGCATCGTGAGTTCAATTAAGTATTGTGATTTGTATCGAATCGTGACATGAGGGTATTGGTACACCCCTAATAGGAGGGTGTGTAAAAACAAACAAACTATACCTTTCTATACCAAAATCTCCTTTTTAAGCATACTTTGATGATATTTTGTTCATTAATTCTCTTTTTCTTCATAGGCACGTATCAGCTATCTGGCAGGGCTTTCGTGTGTGGTGGCGAGGGGAGTGTGGGTCTGAGTTTGCAGTTTATCTGACCCATGACCTCAGCATGCTGCGTCTCATTGAGACGTTCTGCGAGAGCGCTCCCCAGCTCACCCTCATGATGTACATCATTTTACGCAACAACCACGCAAGGATTGTACAATGTGGGTAACCATTTTGCTTCTGCTCTAACAATTATAACCACTTCTCTTTAAAACGTATGACACCCAATCAGCTCGAGGGGTGATCATCCACGTGAGATTCATCAGTAACTTATTATAATAAATTTACAATAAATCCTCCAAACAACACTTCCTCTAATTTATGCTTGATTTCCTCTAGCCAGTTTGTGGTAAAAAGAATTTCCTTTCTGTTGAAGCTGACAATTGTTTCATCAAATGATTTGAGAAACTTGAGCATTGACTTAAAGAGGACATGCAGAAATCTGATCTCCCTACAGGTTTATGATTTTACATTGGATGGACATTAAAAACCGTACCAAACTTCCTTATAGTATATACAGTAGGGTTGGGGATGTATTTAAAAAAAGTCCCAATTATATAAATGTTAGTATCATTATGAAAAAAGCCTCATTAAAATAATGAAATGTTTGAATCTTTCAAACATTATTATTAAGTAGTTAATATTAAATAGTTGTTATTATTATAATTATTATTATTTAGAAAAATGTTTTAATTAGTAATACTCTGAAATTACAGCAACTTTACAGCAACAAATCAGTTGAAAGAAAAAATGTTTTGGTCGCTTTGTCATGTGAGGTTCAGTGTACAGCCTGTTTTATTATGCGTCCGGTTGTGATTTGTCATTTAGTGCTCTGCCCCAAAACTAAAAATGTGTATGTATATATATATATATATATATATATACACACACACACACACACTTACACAATCCTTTTTACATATTTTATTAAAGTATACTTGATTATTAAAGATATATAAAAAATGTTTACTTGATTAAACCATATCTTCCAAAAATGTATAAGCTTATTTATGTTTCTAAGTGTTATTTTACGATTATTTGTTGTACTAATATAGTATTTATTAATGTTGTATTTTTATTATTTCCGGTTTTTAATTTTAGTCTAGGTTTTAGTCATTTCGATGTATTTATTTAATATTAATTTTACTTTTAATTGTAGTGATTTTCGCACTTATTTTATTTCATTTAGTACCCAAGGCAGCATTTGTCAATTTAATTTAAGCTAGAGTTTTCACATCTAATAATTTTGTTTTATTTCAGGTTTAGTTTATGGTAGTTAATAATAATACACCACTATTAAATTAGTTTGATTTTATTAAATGTGTTTCGCATTGTTTTTTCACAAAACCACTGATGTAAGTGGAAGAAGACGACACTGATGTTTCTGTTTCGCAGGTGTGAGTGTGGTCGCCTCCACTACTTCTATAGCCTGGATGGTGGTGGACTATCATCGGTCGCTTCGTTCGTTTCTGCCCGACAAGGACAAGCAGGGTTGGTTGTCCTCACTGGTCTACTTCTTCTGGAACCTCTTTCTAATTGGCCCACGCGTAGCTGCAATTGCTCTCTTTGCCTCCGTGGGACCCAGCTACATTGTTGCTCACTTCCTGTTTTTGTGGCCTAGCTTTGTTATATGGGCCTGGCGGCAGGGCACCGATTTCATGGACAGCATTGGGGGCGAATGGCTCTACCGGGCCACCATAGGTCTCATCTGGTATTTTAGCTGGTTTAATGTGGCTGAAGGACACACCAGGAGTAGGAGTAGCATCTACCACACATTTATCATCACAGACACTGGCATCCTGTTGGCCACATGGTGGTTTTACCGCGATGCAGAGACGACCCAGTCGTACGCCATTAGCCTGATTATCTCCATCCCACTTTGTTATGTCTTGGGCCTAATGATAAAAGTGCTCTACTATTGCTGTTTTCACCCCAAATTGTGGCGGTCAGCGAATTTTAGGAAATGTTTAGAAGGAGGGGAGCCACACGTCTTTCTTCAGGCCGATGGTGCTTCTGGTGGAGGGGAGACGGACAGCGTTCTTCAGGGCGACGGTGATTCGGATGGAGTGACGCCACACATCGTTATTCAGGCCAGTGGTGCGTCTTCTCAAAGGTTTAACAAGAGGATGAGCCAACATGCTGCTAACTTTTACAAATGAATGTAAAGCAAATAATGTATTGGTACGGTAAAAATGAATAGCATGTAGCCTGTTTGACTGTTACACTTTTTTATTGTATTTTTAAATTCTCTGTTCACAGTGTTACAAATTATTGTTTTGGGATGATTTCATTTTGTTGTTTGTTTTGAAAGAATAGCTCACCCAAAACTAAAATTGTCATCATGACTTTTTTCCACACCCACATGACTTGATGATGGGTGGGCTGACAAGCTACAAAAATGACTAATCAACTTATGGTTTGTATCAACTTTCAACTTTAAAAATGTATTGCTTTGTGTGAGGAACGGACCCAAATTGAAGTTGCTTTTTTACTTCAATCAAGTACGGTTTCAGTGAATGTTCTTTCATTTCTTTAATGTAGAATAGAAATATGTGCACAGACTGATCCTTAGTCAACTTGCCAAAACTATTTCTATTTTTTTTTGCACATGTATATATGTTGTAAAAAGTTTTCTATTAAGGTTTTCAAAAATTGTTAAGTGTTTACAGAATGATAATGGTATTGAACAGCACTGTTAATGATTATGCGTAGTCTACACTTTCAATATATTTTTCGATACAGTAAATTACTCATTATTGTCAGCACAAATGTCTGACAGTAGAATTTCTTGTAGTATTGTAACATTATCCAATAGTGAATATCCCCTTCGTTAAGTTCCTGTTTTTGGTTTGTATGGCTGTAGTTTCAATACAATTGGATGTCGTGACAAACGCTTTCAAACATGTGTTCTCTTTGTCATACCCATGTGGAATGCAATAAATCATGGGTTATTATATTATGTCTCAGTTCTATTTTTATTTATGACTGGTCTCCATTGAATTGAGCTGATTACTTTTAGAATGTAGTCCGTTACTGATTCAAAATAACATAATATAAATTGTAGTTACTTACGTGATCCCATTACATTTGACATTTAGGTAATCTGACTACTTATGGTTACTTTTGATAAGCGTAATAGCATCAAGTTATAATATTCAAAGTTGTTTTGAGTTGCAAAACACAATATAAGTACAATGGATATCAGGTCTTGGAATATATCATGGGAACCAATTGTGTGTGAGTGAGGTCACATGGTTAAGTGACTTCGCTCACAGATGACTAATCATTCAAAAAATGACATGGGAGGAGTTTGTGTGTGGGTGTTAAGTTTACTTTCTCTTTCTGATTTTCTAACAGCATATATATCAACGTAAAAATGAGGTAGTTGTATTTACTTTGTCCTGCTGTAAAGGTTTCTCACACTGGATCAGTCATGGAGGAAAGCTTCCCTTTCAAGTACTCTTTATTAGAATACCTGTTTACATTGTTGGGATTGGTATGTTTCCTGGTGGATATAGCACTGGACATTTGGACTGTTGTGTCATTTTATCAGGATGGGGCCTATGTGTATATGACGGTGATGATCGTTCTGCTGCTGGGCTCTTCAGTATTGTTACAGGTGTTCAGCTGGCTCTGGTACTCGGATTCCTTGGAGACTAATCTTGAGACTAAGGTGGAGGAATTTGCTAACAGGCATATATTGATCAAACCCCTCCACTTCCTTCAGCTTGGAGTCTACCTCAGGTTTGTGACAGGATTTGCTTCTCAAATTTTCTTGAATAGTCTTGTGAGGGGAAAAAGTAGCCTACACTTTAGCATACATTTAAAATGAGTCCTTATGAACTGGATGCAATGTTTTTAGACACTTCACTGCATGTTCACTGCAATTGCAATTAAATGAAAATGCATTATAGTTAAAATTTGTGTAAAACAATGTGAAAAAATTAGGCAACTCTATCAAAACACAACTACAAGTCAATGGTCAAATTATATGTTTTATTTCTGAGAGGTACATGATCAAATAGACTAAAAGTATACTTCATTTTTAGTTTCAGAAGTATACTAATAGCACACTTGAATACTGTAAGGGTTGTAAAGTTTTGTTGTGTTGCTTAAAGCTACACTGTGTGATTTTTACCCCATCTAGTGGTGAAAAGGTATACGACTATCCAGTGAATATTATTAGTTTCTGTTCCTCTCAATTCCGATTTCGTTTTAACTCCTACGGTGGCCAATGTAGTCCAAGATTAACATGGCTTCCGGTCCGCCTCGTCCATGAGTGTTAATTTAAACGTAAACGCGAAAGGCGAAGCTTTAATTAACGGGTATGTCCCTCTTTGGCTAATGTACTTTCAAGATGGAGGGGCAACATGGCGACCGCTTACCCGTATGTATTTTCAATGGCATATTATACACTCACGAGAATACTACTTGATTTATTAATTGAACGAACTAAATATACATTAATGAGCACACATATTTTTGAAAGAACTAAGTGTTTTAGCTAAGAATAAACTAAAAGAGTTACACAGTGTAGCTTTAAGTAAATGCATGTACCTTGTGTTCACAGGTATGCTGGAGTTATAGAGATTTCCACAACACGTTTTCTTCAAAAAACGAATAGTTTCACAGAGGGTGTGGCTGTGTACCTGAACCATGACCTTCAGATGCTTCGTCTCTTTGAGGCATTTTCTGAAAGTGCCCCACAACTTATAATTATGATATGTAGAATCTTACAGAGCGGAGAGCTGGAGCTTAATACAGGTCTGTCTCAAATCCAGAACACTTTGAATCTTTATTACTTTCACATTTCAGTTATTATGTGTCTCTGAACCAAGTCACTATGAAATCATCACACTAGTGGAATTTCAGTATTTATTATGAACGATTTATCCATGCAAGTTATATTAATATTTTAAATGATAATGCTCATAATCTTTAATCAAAATCACTCTCCCTTCTTGACACGACAGCTTGTCAATCACTTGAGAATGCAAACCACAACAATTCAATGATCTAATAAAGTCCCGCTCTATATATTTTTTATATATATTTCTATGTCAAAATTGGGAAGAAAAGACAATTGCAACTTCCCTTTAATGCTGACGCCTGTTAGAATTCTGTCATTTATCTACCGTCGTCATTCAGATTTTTCTATTTACATGGAACACAAAAGATCTTTAGCAAAGAAGATATTTATCTAAAATCTGTACCTCTTTTTATAAAGAAAGTGGATTGTAACTGATGCTATATCAAGCACCCAAAAAAACCTTTAAAGTTGCCTGAAACAGAAATTGTGATGGTCTTTTCTTCTCTACTGTGATGCATATAGCACTTGCATATTAAGAAGAACACTATTGTTTAATAATATGTAATGGTTTTTCATTTCAGGTTTAAAAATCCTCTCATCCGCTGCTGCAATAGCCTTTACCGTAGCCATGTACCACCGCAACATGCGTTCATTTCTTCAAGAAAAACGCAAGATGAGCTGGCTCTCCACTGGCGTCTACTTTCTGTGGAACTTGTTGCTGATTATTCCCCGTGTAACTGCTCTGGCGCTCTTTTGCAGTGTATTGCCATGCTACATCATAGCCCACTTCCTGTCTTTGTGGATGCTGCTGGTTTTAGGGGTCTGGAGCCAAAAAACCGATCACATGGAAAGTCCTGGTTGGGAATGGCTCTACAGAGCTACTATTGGACTCATCTGGTACTTCAGCTGGTTTAACGTATCAACAGGAAATATTAAATTAAAGACTATTGTCTATTACAGTGTCATGGGGTTGGACACGATGATGCTGCTGGGCTTCTGGTGCTGGAAGGTGTTTGAGTATACAGGCTGTTGGAGCTCCTTAAATCCTTATGTAGTGATCCCGACACTACTAGGTTTTCACGTTGCTGGAATTCTATTGAAAATTATATACTACAGATGGTTTCATCCTAACTGTGATGAGCAGAAAATAGCTAAACCCGTTGAACAACCGAATATACGACAAGGTGCAGCGTTTTATAACATGGCGACTGACTCCCTAGAATCTGACACTGTGGATGCAACTCTTGCTCAACCTGTCACTGCTGTTCTGAAGAGGGGGAGGAACATGGCTGCTAATTTCTTCTAGTTCTTGGTTCAACTTTTCTAATTTTAAATTATTAAACACCTAATTTAAGTTTTATTTATAACAAAAGTATTTATACACAGACTACCTTGTTTTGTAAAAAAAAAAAATGCCAAAACTTATTTAATCTTTCAGAATTCTTTTTGAATGAATAAAAAAAGAATGAATGATAGATTTTTTTCTTTGTTGACCCTTTCCTGCACGCAACATGATTTTAGCTTTTAAAATGTAGATGTGTTCAAATCATACATGTTTATTAGAGCAAGACGGGTAAACTGAATGGATTCTGGATGACTACTAGAGACAGCATCTGTAAAAATCTGAAATGTATGGTAAAACCAAAACAGTGTGAAGTGGTAAAGTGGCCAATAAATAAGTGGGTCAAAAAGCAACCTAAAGTTCAGATAACTGCATTTAGAAAATTAAACAATTATACATTTACATTACAAATGTGATGTCCAAACACATTACATTGCTGTTTTAAAGTAGGCTATACAAGTAATAAGTATTCTTTTTAACTCTTTCCCTGCCAACGTTTTTGAAAAAAGTTGCCAGCCACCACCACCATTTTGATCCTTTTCACAAGTTTCATGGCCCCCAGAATGTTTTGTTATATATGAATATCTGCATACACCATATAATAAAAGAAAGAAAAGAACTTCGACTTTTAAACAAACAAACAAACAAAGCCTGTTTTATTCTAGCTTTATGCATTTTTTATCAACACTTGAATGTGATAGGCTATTTAATAAAAAACAACAACATTTAAACAAAAAAAGCTGAGAAAATCACATTTTCGTCAATGACTGCGTCTGGATGGGATTCAGAACAATGAAACAAAGAAAGGGTCGATCAGGAGCATCAACACCCCCCAAAGCTTCACAGTCGTATAAATCACCCTTTTCATTCAGTAACATTAGGCAGTTTTGATTTAGCCTATATGCTGTTTAATATTGATGAAACCATAATTTAACATAAGCAAATGGGCTGCGTCTGAAATTGCATATCTGAACAGACAATAAAGTTATCAAATCAAATCAAATTCGCATTCATGTTATTATATGCCTATATATAGATGTCAGTCGGATATGATGGACTTGATTTATGGTAATTGAGAATGAACGTGCACGCGCATCCCATACGACAGGTTGGAATTCATTAACACACACACACACACACACATTTCACTATCACATCTGACGTTTAAGAAGTATTTGTGAATCAGGAGAAGAGTTTTCGGGAAGGTCTCTTTACGCGCAAATCACTCTCATATTTACTCGTATATTTACGAATGTTTCATGAATGAGACGCACTGTGAGGAACTGCACGCACTCCGGCCAACGGTGACGTCACGCGCATACCCTCTATTAGTAATTTCTGAACATTGAATCTCAGAGTTTATTCACCCTTTTCTCGTGGTTAGTCAATAGAATTCATACAAGTATAGAGTAGAAAAGCAATAATTCTAATCATTTGCTCATTGCAACGCAGTGTGACAGTTACTGTTGCTACTTCCGTCAAACTCTTCTGGGCTCTGGTTTGGTATGGTATCAACATGGCTTGTGCTGAGACAGCTCTTCCTGCTGAAATGTTATCAAACTTTTATAAAGCAGCAAATAAAGTGTCCGATAGAAGTAGGCAAAAGGGGCTGCAGTTCGAAGGCTATCTTCAAGACATATGGGTGGAACACAAGAAACAACAAGGCATCCAAAATAGAGGCAAAAACGTGACCGGTCACAGTCAAAAAATGAACCACCCCATTTCCTACTAATCGAGACGGAGGCTGGGATTAACAAAATCAGGGAGCAACACTGTTCATGTAAAGCTGGGTAGGTCTCTATTCACTTCTATAATCGTTATTACAATGCAAACGGACTACACGTTGTATTTATTTATTAGCAGCGTGTGCTAGCGTATCAACCGGTATGAGAACCGAAATCATAACCTAAAACATTATAAAACGGTCTAACTAGAACGAGGAAGTCAGAGTGAAAAGTTGAAAAGTTATAGAATCATTTTATTTTGATGGATATAGGCTATGACTGACCAAAGTTTTCTGAGGTTAAAGCAAATACCTTTTATTTTCACACTGGTTCATTTTTAGTCCAGACAACGTTGCCTGGAGCTGAAACGAACAACTTCCACAACATAAAGCAACTCAACAAATCTCATGGCAGGATCCGAGTCAAATGCCGCCGCCAAAGATTTGTCTGCTATGGCAAGTGTTTATTTTAATGCATTTTTTTAATTTGACAATATGCAAGACGAGAGCATTTTATTGTCTAATTGCAGCTTTATAATATTGTTTAATCTGCTCAATTCGTTTCTTCAAACAGATGGAGACGACAATGCAACAACTTCAGAGCAGGTTTCAAAACTTATCTGACCAGATCATCTCCAAAAATATCTTTTCAGATTAATTTAACATAATTTAACTGTCATTGCACTAGCATGAAATATATTTGTATTTGCGTTGTTACCATAGCAATATCATGTTTTGAACACAATGACAATATCACTAACTTTTGGGTAATAAATAAGGTCTAAAAAAAGGTCTAACTCGAAGTAGCATAATAGCCCAATTCACTTACCATTGAATTTATATAGCCTATCATAGTATTGGCATATAAGAAATCAAGGATGCATTAAATTGATCAGAAGTTACAGTATTGATAGCTTTACAGAACTTTCTAGTCAAACACATTTTAATGGTTTCACAAAAATATCAAGCTGTTTTCAACATTGAATTGTTTCTTGAGCAGCAAATCAGCATATTAGAATATTTTAAAAAAAATCAGCTTTGCCACCATGAATTACATTTAAAATGTATTCCATAAGAAAACACTGAATTTATATGGTAATTATTATTTTAATAGTATGACTCCTTTTTAGCCAAAATCCTGAAAAAATCTTACCAACCCCAAACTTTTTTAAATGGCATTGTACATAATACTTTTAAAACCAAACCTAACATTAGAGTATTATGTTTATTCTTGATAAAAGCATTTCGTTTTCCCTTAATACCTGAACTGGATGAGATGGGAACACGTATAGATGACCTGGAGAACAATGTCGCTGATCTCATGACACAAGCAGGAATGGAAGATCATCACAAATCAAAGCAAGTGCATTGGTTTTATTTACTCTCCAAATTAAAGTTTGCTCAATACTTAGAGACAATTAAAACAACAAACCATGATATATAATTTAATATTTCTGCTTTTCTGCACAGTGACTTTGAAGAGAGAACGAGCTGGCCAAAGCACTGAGAAATCAACGTTACTTTTCGACGTTACTAATTCATGAAAACAAAATTAGCTCTGTGTAAACCAAAATAATTGTTCATCAGTGGACTGAACATGACAATTTTCTCTGCTACTAAAGGGGTTAAATGTGGATATGCCCTCACATATGAACAAGGAAGTCCTTATATGCGAACAATGAATGACAGTGAAAAGTTAAGAAGTTATAGAATCCTTTTATTGGGATGGAGCTGGCCAAAGAACTGAGTGGAAATGTTGCAGAAGCTTAAGATCAACAATATTTGGGGATTGTTCACATGTGGCATGTCACATTTCTTTAAGCTGATGTGGATCTTGTACAAAAACAATAAATAAACATGTTTATCTTTTTGTGTAAAATCTTTTTCCAGGATACAATGTAAACACAAATTGAAATGTTACAATATACATATAAAGGACCTCTCAATGTTAGCAATATTTGAAAACTGTCATAAAACTAGGGAATTGGGACATTAAGCCAAAAATACTGTAGGCTACTGGTCCCTTTTTAATGGGAAATAGTTGCAAAGACAACATAGAATTGAATGTATGTAAACATTTTTTGTTTCATTTTGCTTATGCGATATATACACCATGGACCGACATGAACTTATGTTTGCTGCAAATTAAAATTAGGCCTATTTATAGACTATAACTCACAATTTGTATTTATTTAATTTATTCCAAATTAGCTAGGTCTGTATATATATATATATATATATATATATATATATATATATATATATATGTGTGTGTGTGTAGTTTTTTTCCACATTAAAAAAGTGACGAAAAACGTGTGTGAATAATGTAGGCTACATCATGCATAGACAGTATGTGTGTTTATATTTTTTGGCCAACACGTGGCAGCATTGTTGCTCTTTTGTCAGCTCTTTCCATAGCAGTACATTATCGAGGTAATTAAATCTACAGAATCGGAGTCAGATGTGGGTCTTCAACCATATCATTATAATAAATGGAATTTACTGTGTATCTGTGCGCCTTCTCATGATTAGATATAAAAGAAAAAGCGACAGATCCTTTTCAGTAAAGCGTCATTGAACCGCATATTAGACTAACTTATAGATATCTACACTATTTATAATTTTCGTTTATAAACATATTTGTATACGATTGTATTTTGTAATATTTATATAACGGATTTGTCAGGGACTTTTTTGTTGCTTTACTATGGATTTTTTTTTTTTTACCCTCGATAATATTGTCTATTTTCGTTACTATTATCAGTGAACCTAAACAAGTTATCAAACCTTCCAAAATGTGTTTGCTAATAGCAACATGCAGAGGAATATTCCGTTTAAATGAAATGACAAACTAATCCCCATACCGCATTTGAATCATTAAAAATATTTCCCCCTCTTGTGGCTTACATGAAATATCGCGAGATTTGTGCGGACGCTATTCACCAAAGATACGCCACTACAGTCGCCCCCGTAGTCGCAAGGGAGAATACGCAAGAAAAGTGACGTACGCTTGTCGCGCGTGGGCTGGACCGTGAGTTGGAGAAAGGGAATGTCGGTCGGTGAGAGATCGGTTACAGAGGCGGCCGGGAGCGTCAACAGAATGGGTGAGAATTTAGTCCCTGTCGCTTTACTAAACTCAAACTCTTCTGTAAGTAGGTTTATAGGTTTATTTGTGCAGTGTGTTTTAAATACGTGTGCTTTGTTACGCGCGGTTGATGCGTTTCCTGAGTGCGTTAATAGACAAATAATTAGATCTGCTCAAGCTCTCGGTTTCAGTGTAACGTTAATCTTCACTCTTTCTGTCATATCATGACATTTACTGTCTCTTTCCTCAAATAAGGGATTTAATTGAGGTTTCACTTACGAATATACTGTGGCTGGTAAGGTAACATGATAGTAGGTAACGTTATCAGATAGCAATGGAACTGAATCATAAGCATATTTCTGTGCCATGGTATTTTCATTGTTTCTAAGGTTCCTCAAAGAATGTCATGATGAACAAAACATCGCGTTAACATAATCATTTGTCCAGAAAACCAAGAAAATACTGACTGGGGTGGGTTTAAGCAACGAATGCAATGCTATGGCCAGACATTTGTAGCTCTAGTGTTTCCATCTGGAGGAACACTGTCTTGTGTTTGTCACTCTCAGCTTTGTAGTAATATCTCAATGAGTGTGTTGCAGTTGGTCGGGGTCTGTTTTAGCACCAGCCCCGATTAAACACACACGAACCAGATACTCAAGGTATTCAGGATCACTAGAAACATCCAGGCAGGTGTGTTGGAGCTAAACACCTGAAAGTGGCCATCCAGGAGCAGGATTGGACACCCTGGCTGATGATGTAGAGATATGATCATTTGCTTTTGGATGAATGGAAGTATAGATACTAGAGTAAAAGATGAAAGAACTGATAGAGAGATTGATTGACAAATGGGTGGATGGATGGGTAGGTATGCACAGATACAAATAACTCACTATACAGATACAATTTGTACATTGATTAATCTCAAAATTATTTGTTTCATTTTTAACTTTAATTGCGCAATTAACTTTTTTTTCTTCCCGATTGTCGGTTGGTGATGATTAAGCTAAGTTTGCGCAAACCAGAATTTGCAGTCGACTTCAGTAATGTGACATTATATTAAATAGAGGGCAGGGCTTGATTTTGGGGCACCTCCTCCTCATCTCCAGCTTGGAGGTGTTTGGTTAAGGATGTTCTGCTCAAGATGTCAAACTGATTACAAGATTACAAAGCCAAACATGTTTTGTTTTGTGGATTAGTCTTGTAATGAACAATTGATCCATGCAAGTTAGTGTTGTGTGCTAACAAAGTAAATAGCCTTTGGGAAATGGGAGTCAATTATGATTTCATGGCATGCTGACGTTAAGTTCCACCAAGATTGTCAAGCACAAACCACCCGAAATTCACTTTTATTGTACTGAAGACTATAGTCATACTAAACATTCTCCCTTTGACTTGTTTAGTTCGTATTTATTAATGATGTTGCATGTGAATGACTTGATTTGACTTGACTTTTAAGCAACATTAACATCTTGTATGAAGCCTCAGTCTTCATACAGAAGAACGGTCCTAGAATAATTTCGTCCAATAGCAACACACAGCAGGATTGAATGAGTTAGATCTCATGAGATTTCGGATGGGGTGAAGACCATGTTGGGCTCTTGTTCAGTGAGAAGAATTCGCTCTTTCTTTATTCCCATCATGTTTGGATCACATGGCTACTGCTTGAATCGTTCTTGTCCATTTACATGTGACTCTGTATATTTTCCCATGGTTACTCTGTGGCCTCATTTATAAAAGGCAGCCAGATACAATCAAATTTGATCCTAAATTCCATGGATTTTATCTTGCCTCAAAAGGGAATAAATCAAGATATAGGCAATTAAGCCAACTAAAGAGCATCTGTAGAAAGGTTTTAGGTCAAATACCAGTAATTTAATTAATAATACGTTATGAAAATGTTAAAATTAATAGCAATAACAACGCACAAATTATAATATGCCTACATGTTGAACGGCAGTTTATTTTATTTAAAAATATATATATATATATTTTTTTTAAGTTTTTTTTTTATTTGCAAACATTAGCTGTGTCCGAAATCACCCACTATTCACCATATATATAATGAACTATAAAGTGAGCTCGCCATTTTGTGATGATTATTATACCCTATATAGTAGTAGCCCAAAATGCATTTTGAAAAGTAGTGTACAACTGATGGTCACTACTAACCCAAGCCCTACATACCATCATGCATTGCGCTGATCGTAAAAATAAGTTATAATCATGTGTGGAGTAGCGCATTTTAACAAAAACAGCCAGAAATTACCTTTAGTTTTTAATTTTGGAGAAACAAGCTCAATATAATGTAGGCTAATGTATTTATTTTAAAAAATCTATTATAAAAGCACCAGCTGACAGATGATGTAATCAACGGCGCCGAGAGAGAAGGGAGTGTAGTACTCCCTACATAGGGGGTAGGGAGTACTGGTTTGAGTGGAGATTTCGGACTCAGCAATTGTTTCCCTGTATTAATTGCTGAATTTGCCAAATTTTTTAAGATATTTGGCTTTTTTTTATTTCAGACATTCAAAGGGATAATTTACCCCAAAATGAAAATTGTCATTCACTCATCCTCATGTCATTTCAACCTGCATGACTAAATCCTATGGGCCGCAAAAGGAAGATATTTTGAAGAATGTTAGATGTAATAGTGATGAGACGCTTATCTCACCAAACGAGACACAAGATTGGGTTCACGAGAACGAGATGAGATTTTTTGCACGATATTTAATAGAAATCGTCAATGACAAAATTCATAACTGGAAAAATAGTCTGCAGGTGCATTTAGACTTTTTTTTTTTTACTAATAATCTTGTAATGGATGTTATTTCAGTTATACTTTGAGTATGACTTATGCAAACAGACCAGAGCCACAACAACACAGTCCAGAGATGGGTTTGATATTGGCAGACAGGCTATTGTATTTTATGGAGGCTAATTTGCACCCTTCAGGGAGATCGCATCTCATCGCATCAGTGTTTTACTTTCACTTTTGGTTTCATAATCACACGTACTCTGTATAGGGACGCAGTGATGTTGAGCACATTTTACATGGCAATTCTTATGGCTAAGGGTCTATCATTCTTGTGGATGTAAATCTATTTTGGTCCTGAATGCAGGATGTGGTAGTGACTTTATAGTGTTTGCGAGTAGGATGTCAATAAAGTGAATAGTTAACAGCTAAAATCCTGAGAGAGAATATTTGTCTGACTCTGAACTGTGGGTGGTCAGAATAGCCTTATGGAGTGTATTTTCTGACTGATTTCATTGAGTGTGTGATGAGAAGAACCAGGCGGAGGCAGTGCTGATGCGATCAGTCAACAAGATCATGGTTTTCTATGATACGAAACATGGATGAAATCGCGAAAGCCAGCCATAAAAATGGAATTTACTGTAAAATGTGGAATGTCATGGAATTTGGGAAATTTTGGATAAATAAATTTTAAAAAAACTTTACAGTTAATTGGATCATGATATGGACCAGTGTCTGTGAATAAGGTTTTGTCTAACACACACACATACATAAGCACATGTGACACATGAACTCTCCAGAGCTGCTCTGTCAGTCACTTCACCAACAGTGATGATACTATTTATCAGAAACTATAAAGGGCTTCACTACAACAAAAATAAAAAAAATAAAATGTCCAGAATAAAATATTGGTGTAACCTGGATACCTTCCACATTTTTTTAATTTAAAAGCAGATTTTGGAAAATAAATCTTAAAAAATTACTCTACATTTACCTACGTGTCCATACACAATGGGTTAGTTAAAGTCATTATTAATTTTGCATTGGATTTTTAAAAAAATTTTATACTGTATGAACTGTGCAGTTTGCCTTTTAATTGTGAAGTTCTGGCCCAAAATGTTTTTCATGAAAAAGGGATATCATCACTGTTTCTTAGACTTAGACCATATACATTTTCATTGCGTTTACTGCTTTAGTTTTAGGCTACCACATCTCTTCCGGCAGTTAAGCCACATACAAAAACATGTCATTGTTTCAGGCCTCAAGTGTCTCTCTCTCTCTCTCTCTCGATCTCTGCAAGGTGAAGCTTTTGGTTGGGTGTCATCTAAAAATTCCTTCTAAGTTGCAGTTCACGTCCTTTTTTTTTCCACAATCAAGTTTATTTTAAAATTAGACACACCCACGTCTAATATTGTGTTAAAATATTGTGTCAACTCAGAGAGATGCAAAATTGTGACAACCCAGCGAGATTTTCAACTTTTCAGAATGCTACAAGTGCACCGCAGGTCATGTGACAAGAGCCAACCAATCTGTTTAAAGTTATTATCAGTTGGTAATGGTTATTCTACACTCTTAGAAGAAAAGGTTCTATATAGAACCTTAAAAGGTTCTATCAATGCTACGTATTTGGAACCCCTAAAAGGTTCTATAAACTCTTAAAAAAGGGTTCCTCTGGGTTCTATATAGAACCCTGGGGTTCCATACTTGGCCAATAGAGCCTTTTACCAAAAAAAATGGTACCATTTTGGAGTTCCATATATGAAGCGGGGGATGGAACCATTTCTGGTTCTAAATAGGACCATTTCTTCTAAGAATGTGGCCTTTTCAGTTCTAATGGTAGTCTAATTACCTCGCTGGAGAGATGGTTTCACAGCAGAAGCAACATTTTTTTAGTCAAGTCACCTTTATTTAGCGCTATTTACAATACATGTATCTCATCTTTTTTTTTCTTCTCATCTTTTTACAATACATAAATCTCTTACCGTCCAGATGGAGCTCTTGCATTGGTTGGTGAAAATCTCATTGTTTTCTTGGCATTTTCCTTTTTTTAGACGTGACATGTGAACTATGCCTAAAAGGAATAGTTCTCCCAAAAATGCAAGTTCTGCCATCATTTACTCACCCTCTTGATATTCCAAACTTTTAGGCCTATGCATTGATTCTGTGGAACGAACATGGAGGATTATGCATAATGTCTGAGCTACTTAACATGGCATGTCTTGATTAACTGTTTACATTTATTTCCATGTACTGGATGAAGAAGCCATTCATCCGTCTAATAATAACTCACATCAGGCGCCCAGAATGTAACCTTGAGGTCTTCATGTATTTCATGTATGTGTGAGTCTTAAAGGGATACTCCACCCAAAAATGAAAATTCTGTCATTTACTTTTCTTTCTTCCGCTCTGAACGATTTTAAACTAAACTAGGACTGATTAATCGCGATTAATCATCACAAACTTGCATCTACTCAGCTGCATGCGTGTCCCTTCAGGACATTTCCTTTTGTAGGGTAAGCAGAATGACATGAAGGTTTTGATAGTCAAATGAGTTGGGTTTTTTATGTGCCGCAATCACAGATATTTGATGATTGCCTGATTTATCCAGTGAGATGACTTTTACGGTCACTTTTACTGGCAGAGGGGCGATGTGGAAGTCTAGTGCTGAAGCCCAATTTCTGGCCTTCCTGTAATCCTGTATGTTTAGAGAAGTGGTTTAGTTGTTCAGCACTGGGCAAACACTATATATGTGCTGTTCATTTTTGTGGTTTGTGTTAAAACTAAAATAGGTTGGGTATTAACAGAAGCTTCCACAGATGTGTTTTGTTCTCAAACTTATTTTATTGATTTGGCATCAGCACAGTAATAGGTCATTAGCTATTTTACACCTACAGTAAGTAATAATGAGACCATTGAACATAGTTTGATTGACCACAACAGTGTTAAGAGACTGTTCACACACTTGTATCCACTTGAGTTTGGATCACCTGAGATGGATGTTTATACCTACTGTAGTGTCCTATGATTTATTATTCAATGGCTGCTCAACATCAGCTGTCAATCAAACCTGAGCCAATGGTTGTGGTGAAGCTCTTAGTGATTCGCAGACCAGCAGTTACAGATGAAAACAGCTAAAGTGCATTAAGAGGTTATCTTTCTTATCTCATTTTCTCTCTTTCTGTTTTTATGTATTTTATTTATGTATGTGGATACCTCTTTCCCTGCCTGGTGGAATCTGACCCGTCCATCCATTCATCCATCAATCTGTGGAACAACACGATCTGAATGCTCTCCAAAGTAGCAGTAAGTATGCATACAATCATTTCAAGCCTTATCAAATATATATATCGGTTCAAAAGGGCAGCTGTGTTTAACTTTCTGTTTTTGACACCCACTTGTCAGAGTAGAAAGGAAGTCATGCTGTATTCACGTTTTTTTTAAAAAACACCAAATGCAAAATATAGAGACGAGAGACTCTGCTCTGCTATTCACTGTTACTTCGCAAATACTCAGATCATAAGCTCCACCAAGTTGTGGTTATCCATGTGTTTATTATAAAGACATGGGGTGGACTTTTTGTTTTGTTATGCACAAGCAAGCATTGACATTTTCTCCAGAAAATTTAAACGAATATAATTTTTTAAATGATCACCATGCTTTTAACTAATTGCATTTATTATAGCCAAATTTCTATGCTATTGTTTAAGTGTCAAACAATTTTTGTTTTTGAAGATTCATCTTGTTAACAGTAATCAATCATATCTAGTCATGGATGGCCACCTGTGTGTTTCTTATTTGTATTGTTTAGTCAGACTAGCATGACAAAGCCATTGACTTTGTTTGGTTTTGGTCTACAGCAACAGAAAAACCTTGAGGGGTACGTGGGATTCGCAAATCTCCCCAACCAAGTGTACAGAAAGTCTGTGAAACGGGGCTTTGAGTTCACTCTCATGGTGGTCGGTGAGTAGCTAATTCCTCTCCTTTTCTCCTTAAATTAAAGTTAATGTGTCATTTGAGAATTATAACCTTTTTGGAAAATCTGCTAGAACTTTGAGGTTGATAAAAAGCTTAAAAATGGAAAGTTCACCTGAAAAAGAAGATGGTCATTGTTCTGAATTTTCCTTGGAATACAAAAGAAGAAATTGGAGCTTGACATTTCTAATTCACTGCAATTCACTTAAATTTCTTCTTTTGTTTCATAGAAAATAAGGTATTGTGGTTTAAAATTAAATTTGACATAATTTTAATTTATGGTGGGTGAATTATCCCTTTAAAAAACAAACATTGTATGTCCTTTTGAGGTTTTTGACATATGGAAAAAAGATTGAATGAAACTTAAAAGCAACACCAAGTATGATTTGTTTTTTTTTACCTTAAAATAATGTTTCCAAAATCGTTTCAGTGGTTCATCAAATCGTAACAGGATGAAAAGCACTTATGCCTCGATTTGCGGTCTTATATCTGCCACAACCACACTATGTAATATTGACAGATCGGGTCGAGTTTCTGTAGTTCTAATGAGACATGAGAAAACTACAAATATGACTTGCTTTACGTCACATGTTATAATAGTCATTATTTTGTTTATCCTCGTTTCTGATGTCACATTACATCATACTTTCATGAAATCATACAACATACTCTACCTTGTCTGTGGACAACTTTCATTCCAAAGCCGGTGCTGGATAAACAACGAGCGTGTGTGTGTTACAGTAGGCTGCGGTAGGCTAAATTATTTACGGACAATTCCGCTTCCAACCTGTAGGGCGACCGCAGAGGAAAAGTTACTTGGTGTTGCTTTAATAAAACGGTGTCAAAAATAGAGGGCTGCTGACCCAGTCTACAGTGCTTTATGCACTCATGTGTCTAGAGGTGTATGGTTTCACACGGGCCGCTTCATGCCGGACACTGGCAGCTGTGCGCTGAAATGCATTAGTGATGGATTTCACATGGAAGAATGGAACGAAAGAGCAGGGCTCAAAGAAACGCGCATTCGAAACAAATGTGCTTCCCATTCTCCCATGGACCTGGGGTTTTTCCCCTCCTTTGGAATGTGTGTGTGTGAGCATGGCCTTGTGGGTGGAAAGTTTCCTGTAATCCCATTCATTCAGCCTGGCCTGAGGACTAGTATCTACCTCCACCTTCAGCTTCTTCAGACTCCAAACACAACACAACCTGAAACTGTCACTGACGCCCACCTCACATCCTACTCATAATGGAAGTAATCCAGTGTTTCTGACAGTTTTTCAGATACCCATCTCCATAGGAGTTTGGGAGGAGTGTTGGTGTAGCTACGCCCTGGAGTTTCCCCCTCTGCTTCACACTGGGCAGGAAACAAGCTTTTAGATGGCAATTTGGTGGACGGCGTGTAATTAGAATCGTGAAACACTTCCAGCTCTTTCTCAGCTCTTTCTTTGGATGATAAAGACACAGATCATGTTGTTGTTCGGACCATTCATCTGTTCTCATGTGGTCTTCTATGGTTTTAGACCTGTCTGTTGACTGGCAGTGGGGTAAGAGTCATGAGTCTGGTGAAAGTCAATATTTACCAATCATTAACACATTTACTAGCCAATTATAAGGATTGACCTTGATTCTCCTTCTCCGTTCCGTGCGCGTTGTTTCTCTCCATTTCAACTCCATTAATAGGGGATTATCACGCTGATGCGTAGTACTTCCGGATTCTGTGATCTTTGTGCACTGCCACTTCCGTTGACTCACCGATCTCGCTGGCAAACCGATTAAGGACTACACTAAGTTTATTTATACAGCATCCCTGGTAAATTCGTCTGATTCACTAAAGTGCCGGCTGCAAACAAACGTGCTACCTTGTTTTATTTTAAAGTTTTAATCCATTTCTTCCTTGTACTCAATTCAGTCGGGAATCCATGAAAACATAAGTAGGGTTGGACGTTGTTGGTTAGATTTACAAAGTAGAACAGAGCAGTGACATAAATAGTAGGGCTGGGTATTGAGACAAATTTCACAATTCGATTCGATTTCGATTCACAAGCTTGCAATTCGATTCGATTTCGTTTACGATTCGATTCAATATCGATTATTTTGGATATCAGTTACAATAAATGGCAATTTTTCTCAAGGGAATCAAATCTCTTAAATGCTGTAAACTATGGGAGTCTAGTTGTAGCCTACTAGGCCTCATTACCCTAATATGAAGGTAATAATGAACTGTTTTGTAGCTATATAAACACGTAAATTACACTTTTATTTATTTTTATAATAAGAAGATTATATGAAATATAAACATTTAAATGGTGGCTGTCATAAAAACTTGCCAGATTTATTCAAATATGCATTAAATATTGAAGAACACCAACGAGTGTGGACTAACGAGTTTATGTGGGTTTTCTGAGGTAAATATGACGATACATGATACACGTCTTTCCACGGTTGAAACGCTGATTGAGCGAATCAATGTGAAATGATAGGGATTTCGATAAGTTGTACTCTATCTTTTAACACACTTTCAGATGCTCATTCATGTTTATTTGGCGCTGTGACTGGTATTATTAACCCGGAAGAGAGATCAGCGCTGCTGCTTCTCCAGAGCGATCTCACGCCACAGCGCCAAAACGCTATTTATGTTTTTGAATTTCTAAAGAAAATGGACGTAATTTGAAAATTGAGACTTTGTTTCATATCAATAGTAATCAATAGTAATTCATATCAATAGATTATTGCGATTTGTTGGATGCACGCAGCCGCGATACAATGTCTCATTCATTCAAATGAAACAGGATGACTAATCGATTCTTGAGATTTAAGAATCGATATCGGTTTGTAAAAATGAGAATCGATTAATATCGAGAAATCGATATTTATTACCCTGCCCTAATAAATAGCCTTCGTCTCAGGCATTGTTGAACTGCGTCGGAAGTGGACATGCACAAAGTTGACAAATCCCGCCCATGAAACCCGGAAGCGTGATAATCCCCTATTCCGATGTGGCGCGAGACCGGTGGCGTGATTACCGATGAGCGATACCTGTGAGACTCTCGCGGAGGAGCGGGAATTTTCTTAGCAATGTTAAAGCACTCATCAGCCGTTCACTTTTTTTAGCGTAAACACTACATTCAGATTCACCAATAGATTGAAACAAAAGCTGTGCATGTAAACAGTGAAATGGCGGACATCGACGGCCTGACATGTGCGGGAATAAGAGGATGGTAACCCCTACTACTCAGCTTTCTCCACAGAGCAAGAGCCTGCTAGCTTAGCTTCCAAAAAACTGGATGACACTGTGTAATCCCAATCCTCCATAATGCATCAGTCTGTGTGTTCAGTATCTATCTTCGTCCTTATTTTGACTTATGACTGGGTTTCTAACAATGGAAAGCTTAATGCAAATGCATGAAGTGTCCTTTTAAAGTGACAGGAGCCCTTAATTCTGTCTGTCAGTAAAGTTAACCGAAAGAACAGAGAAAATTACTAACGCTATTGACTAAAGAACGCCTGTAGCTTTGATAAGGATTAATCTATATTAAATTTATAATTTATGCAGTGCGAACTGTTTTATAACCTTATTCAATTTCTGTATAGTACAGCTAAATATGACATTTATTATGAGGTTAATGTAGCCTGACTTCGTCATACTCATATTCAAGAGAGAATATGAGTCTGAAACTCCTCCGTCGGGCTTTGATTATGAGGCGTGTCGTAACCGAACCATGAAAAAAAAACCTCTGCACTCAATTGGATAGTCGGTAGACCTACAACCAATCAGAGCAACGCAGTAAGTCAACTCCTTTGCATAGCGCAGTTTTCAAATACAGAACGTCGCCTAACTTTATTTATTTTAGAAGTTAAATAACGAGTGTTGCTTCTTTTATTTACTTCTCCATGAGTGCCACCAAAGGAGAAACCACAACGACCACAGGCTTTTCATTACGTCTTATCTTCTTAACGAACGTCAGAGCCAGCTGATAAGTTACACTTTTCCCGAATCATGTAGGAAGGATGCCAAAAATATCTTTCCGATCGACAAATGCCTTGATTGCAGTTTTCTGTTTGTCTATTAAAATTAATTAACATCTCAATTCTCCCGCTGCAGTCATCTTTGACGAGCGCTCTTTGATAACGTGAGGATTACGTCCCTGCAGATCATCTGTCCATCATTGTATAAAGCCAGCCCTGGCAATTTGATTGGCCCGATCATTTTTTGACTGATCATAATTACTCCTCAATGGATCGAGTCCAGACCGAACTTCCCGACCAAAAAATGTTGTGGGCGGAGTTTGGGCTGGCATCCAGGCTAGGTTTAATGAGGATTCACTTAAATTAAGAGTTTTTATATTTTTTGAAGCCTAACGTTTAAAATTTTGGGGGAAATCATTTTCATCAAGACATCAGCGTGATACTGGCTTTCATTCATAAGAGACAGCTGTAACACTTGAAAAAAGTCCATATATATGCACTGTATATATCTTTCTGACAGCAAACATAAACGGATCTTCTTTCCTGCCTTCAGATTTGATCCGAGCCAGTGAAAGTTGTTTGGAAGTTCGTGGTGAACTCTTTCTCTCGCAGCACAAGCCTGAGCTTTTCCTGCTTCCCAGCTTCCCCCACCCCTATCATTCGATGGGGAGTTCCTCTGGAATAAGCCCCCTGGTTTACACAGCTGTGGGATATTTCCTTTAAAGGAAGCGTGTTGGACCCTTACCGAACCGCCTAGTGGTCTTTGGGTTAAACTGCACCAGTGGCATGACTCTCACCCTGCTCTTCTTTGGCTTTCCGTAGCACTTAACATCTCTTGTTTAGATTGCCTCCATTTAAACAGCTTGGACTTATCGTAGTGTTTGCTGTGTCTGAGAAGTGGTTAATGTTGTGCAATGCAGGAGGCTTGACTGATGCTCATGTGTTGTTTTTCATCTGCTCAAAGCATGCCTGTTAGGATTCGACACAGCACAAACAGTGAGTTTCGTAACGCACAGAGACAGGGTGGGTTACAGATACCGCAGTTTTGCATTTTTGGGCGGCTGACAGGAAAGCCCTGATCTATCATCATTGTTGACACAGAGTTCAATGAAGGACTCTGTAATTAGCTCTAGTGTTGTTAACATGGTAAACCTTCTGCCCATAGTCACCTTTTTGTTCATTTATCAATGTCTTTCTCTCATTCCTCAAGGTTAAACTCTGTCTGTATGTGCACTTACAGCTCCTGCATGGAGCGATTCAGAGTTTAAAGGACAAGTTCAGTATTTTACAATTAAAGCCCTGTTTTAAGATCGTCCCTGATGAAATAGAACGGTTAAGATTGTTTTTTAGACAGATGCTTCTTTCACGAGAATTTTTGGATTCTGTGTTAGCACCCCCCCCCCTTATAATGGTAGCATAGGTGCACTCGAACAATCATTCATAAAAACGCATAAAACTTTAGTTTACAAAGACGTGAAACTCACCGAGTGGTCTGGGGTGTTGTTCACTGATATGCTCACACAAAAATCGCTGCAAAAGATGCTTTCCAACAGGTTTTATCGTAGTTTTTGTCCGACTACATTTTCTTCCTGTTTTCGGTCGAAGTCCACAGTAATAAATTGTCGAGTTCACGTGCGCGATCATTGGTAACTAGATAACTAAGGATCGCGCACGCAAACTCGATAATCGACTACTGGGGACTTCGACCAAAAACAGGAAGAAAATGGACTTTTGTGTGAGCATATCAGTGAACACCCCAGACCACTCGGTGAGTTTCACGTCTTTGTAAACTAAAGTTTTATGCGTTTTAATGAATGATTGTTCGAGTGCACCTATGCTTTCATTATAAAGGGGGGGGGGGGGATGCTAACACAGAATCCAAAAATTCTCGTGACAGAAGCATCTGTCTAAAAAACAATCTTAACCATTCTATTTCATCAGGGACGATCTTAAAACAGGGCTTTAATTGTAAAATACCGAACTTGTCCTTTAACTAAAAGGAAAAGTTTAGAAAATAAAAACGTTGAAATTTACTCACCGTCATTTCTTCGTAGATGGAACTAGCATGTAGCCTTTTGTATATTCTGTCAATTGCAAGTAAATGGAGAAAACTGACCAACCATAAACTTGTTCCTCTGACAATTGTTTTGTAATGTGGTTCCTCATATTTTCATTTTGGAGGCTTAATCCGACGTCAGATCCAATGGGGGCGCTTCGCTCCCACTACGCCACCTTCTGCCAAAGCGGGCATGGCCTAGGCCTTTAAATCTAGCTTAATGGGCTGAAATAATCGAAATTTTCAGCGAAGCTCACGCATCGCTGGATCCGGAGTGAAAAAGCCGCGCCGTCTGAGAAAAAGCTTTCTGCGTGATGAGCCTTTGCATCTGAAGCCGCTGTGGTCTGTGGTGAACAAAGCCTCTAAATATTTTCACGTTTTGATCTATGACATAGAACACACAGTTATAACCTGATTGTGTTTTTTTAAACTTTATTGTGTCTGCTTGTGTTTTTAAAAAACTTTATATAGGCTTCAAAATGTATAAATTTTGGATTAACTTGTAAAGATTACCTTGATAGAAAAAAAAAAAACGTTTAAGGGTCACAACTCTTTGTTGAACCCATTTTCAACAATTTTTTGCGATTTTCCAAAAGTCTATGGGGAAAATGCATTGCTTTTCGATCGAGGGAACCCATGCGCCGCTAGCTTCTGAGTTGTCCTACAAAGCGACGTCATCACTTCGGCACTCTATACCAAAAAGGGCAAAGGAACTCATGGGTGCAGCTCTCAAATTGTATTTACAAATTACTCAAATCTTACTTGCGCAATATTCAAAAACACAATTTTTGCACTTGTCCTTCCTTAAACAGCTGCAAGTTACGATACCATAACTCCTACAAGCCACAATTCCATAAAATCTTCTGGGGTTTTGTATGTGGATTTCCTTTCTTCACTCTGGCAGCCCTATTATTCAGTATCATGTGTCTTCCAGCAGTAACTCCACCATCGTGACTGTTTTTCTGGTCTCTCAGCTGCAATGTTTCCAGTCCAGAGAAGGGCAGATGAGCACCCCAGTACCCGCTTTGCTCCACCACTCGCTGCCTGCTTTTATTGTTTCCTTAATTCATTATGACATTTTAAAGAAGACCGTATTTCACTCCCTGTTTTCAAAGACCACATTCTTCAGAGAGCAAAATAAATCCTGTTGGGTTTGCCCTCGTTCTGCTCAAAGACAGCAGTTGGTTTTTGCATCCCTCCAGGCTGTGAGTGGAAGATGCAATGGTGAGGTCACTGTTGTTCTGCCCTTTCTGGAAAACATTTAGGATTTGAAAAGAAGCTTTTCTTCATTTGAAGGTTCTCTCCCTGTTTTACGTGCTGGTTTGGCTGGCTGTGGAAGTGACACAGGGTTGGGCACTTGTTAAAGGTCAGGAGAGAAGCCCAGCGCTGCTCTGTGCCAGCATGCACCCAGTTTCCTTCACACTGCCCTCTTTGTTCCAGGCCTTACAGGAACCACGTTGCCATGCATCCAGTTGATGGATTGCTCACGGACGCTTGGAGGAATTATTCTGTGAAAAAGTCAATTGTTGTTGGAAACGTGCATTGTGAAGAGTGTGGAAATCAAATCTCAGTAATATTTTGTTTAACACAGAGTGGGATGAGTTACCTTTTTGGCAGATTGCAAACTACATTTATACATTTGTTTTTGGGTTACCACAGGTGGTTGCTAATGCATTTCTAGGTGAGAAATGGTGTTGACATTAGAGCTAGGCCATTTTTATTTTTTTTATATATATAAAAAAACTAGATTTACGATTCAATTATTGTATTTAATAGGGATGCAATAATACTGCTTTTCTAATCCAATCCTATCCAAAAATACAGAGTATCGGCTGATACCGATACCAGCGTAGTTTTTTTTTTTTTTTTTTTTTTTTTTCCAGTTCAACACAATCTACTAATGAAGACTTTAATAGATCTAACAAACACCCGATAGAAAGTAACATGATTTAGTTACAGCAATAAAGGTCAGCAATATAAAGTTGTTTTATGCGAAACCATAGACCTTTATCTACATATCAAGGATAATAATAGTAACATTGAAACATCTTAGAGTTTCATCCCGTTAACTGTCGTACCTGAACTGCGCCACAGGGAGCGTGCTACAGAAACCCTGAATGAAGATTGGCAAATGCAAAATGTATGTAAGCTATATGGAAGAAAGGAAGAAAAAAATATGAATCGATTTGACCCACTAACTTGATTTTTAAATCAAATCAATTTTTTTCCCAGCCCTAGTTGACATACACCACCATTCAAAAGTTTAGGATCAGTTTTTTATTATTTGAAAGAAATAAACACTTTTATTCAACAAGGATGCATTAAATTGATAAAGTACAGTACCAGTAAAGACATTTGTAATGTTACAAAAGATCTCTATTACAAATGCATGCGGTTCTTTTGTTCTGTTCTATCTATTCATCAAAGAATCCTGAAAAAAAATAAATATGGTTTCCAAAAAAAATGTTTTCAACATTAAAAATAACAAGAAATGTCTCTTTAGCTGCAAATCAGCTAATTGGAATGTGAGACTGGAGTAATGGCGCCAGAAAAAAAAATTAAATAAATATATATATATGAAGAGTTCAGATGCAAAAGCCTCTAAATGCCATTTGAAATTTTCTTCTAGAATGGTCATTTTTATCAAGCTTGTATATTTAAGTTCAGTAATTTCACTTAAATGGCAATTAATAGGTAATCTTAATTGCCATTTAAGTGAAATTACTTAACTTAAATATACAAGCTTGATAAAAATGATCATTTTAGAAGAAAATTTCAAATGGCACTTAGAGGCTTTTGCATCTGAACTCTTCATATATATATATATATATATATATATATATATATAACAAATATATAATATACCTTTATTTTAAATGATAATAATATCTGATAATATTACAGCCTTGGTGAACACAAAATAATTCTTAAAAAAAAAAAAAAAACACTTTTGAACAGCAGTGCAAGTCATAAGAGTTCATTGTGTATTTTTACACAATTCTAAAGGTGACTTTTTTTCGTGTGCCTTTTTTCTAAATAACCCAGGTAATTTGAGTTATTCATATCCATAGCACAAAATTTAGCATTCAATTAATGCAGCACAGTATGTGTGATGGAAACGCCACTTACAAAGTTTGTCCAGTTTTTTGAACATCTACTTTGTTTATTTGGTTCTCAACAGACACTCTGGTTCTTCTCCTGGTTTATACTTTATCATGTTGAGTCTGAGTTTCAGATTGTTTAAAATTTCTCTCCATCTATCCAGATAAATAGTTGTATTCTCTTGTGGTTCATGGAATTTCACAAATTTCAGATGCTGTCAGCAATTCTCAGACTCAAGCTGGGAACAACCCCATATAAGTTCATGCAAAGCTGATTACAGTAGGCCACTCCTCTAGACTGATTTCCTGTTTTTGGAGTCAAGTTTAAAAAACTGAAACATCTCAGACATTCAAGTGCTGAGTTGTGGTAGATTTGCAATGATGTGTCTTATACGGGCCTATGATTTCCCCCAATGCGGAAAATGCTGACCGAATTGTGGAATCCAGTTCTTAAAATATAATTCATTGTAAAACGTGGAATGTCACACAATTAACTAATCAAAAGTAGGGATGTGTAATATTAATCAAATTGTTTTGTTATTTAAATGAATTACAAATTAATAAATATTATTTATATATAATCAAGCAGACATGGAAGAGGAGAATGTGTAGAACATTGTGAATGATGGCAGTACAGATTGTGCATAAATATGCAGCAGACACAAATTCCACACAGTCCTTGTTCACAAACAACAGAAGTGATGAGTGAGTCACGTCCTGACGTAATGTCTTATTCTCTGTCCTGCAGGAGAATCAGGTTTGGGAAAGTCTACACTCATCAACTCCCTGTTCCTGACAGACTTGTATTCACCAGAGTATCCCGGACCCTCTCACAGAATCAAGAAAACTGTTCAGGTAAGATCCACTCGGCATATGGACGTCATCACTTGAAAGTGCTACAGTGGCATATGACATATTTTGTTGGCCATTATATAAGTTTGCAATGCATCATCCTGGTTCCATTGACAAAAACCCAATTGGAGTTTTCCGTTGGCTTTTGGATTATTGCAGAAAATAAGCTCAACTAAAGTTTGGCTCTTACATTTTTAAGGCTAAATATAATCAAGCTAAACATTATCTATAAAAAACTACACCATGATCGTGTGACTTCAAAGTCATCCCCAACATTAAAATTTCCTAAAATGTTGAGTTAGGATAGTTTGCAAAAGTATGATTTTAATCAAAATGAGGCTGTGAAAGTGGATTTATGAGTTTAAACGTCACAGTTAATGTCCCAGACAACCTCTGTAGTCCCATTTAGACACTTGTTAGCACTAGCAGCCATGATATTATTTGTGTATTTTATGTCATAGAATAAAAAAATGGGAATATATCTCTAGCTTTAGTCGAATATAGACCTTAATTTAGACCCATTGACTTCAGGACCATGGATTCAGAAGTGCTAAAATGTCTTTTTTTGGGGGGTTTTGGCCTACAAAACTGTCATCCTGCAGCACTCTATAGAGCTGTTTCTTGCATCTGGATCACAAATGCCTCAGTCTGCCATGTTTAGGGCTGAATCTAGTGGTGCATGATATATCGGCCGCAGATATGGTTATTTTTTTACACTTCGGTATCGTTGCGATGTCAAAATAGGGCCGATGTGAACAGGCCGATGATCATTCCTGTGTATTTGACGTGTGTGTAGATGTGAGTTTGGGAGCAGGGATGTTTGTTTTTTCACGAGCGCACGCATTAGTTTAAACATCAAGAGCAAGAAGACTGGAACTTGCACACTGTTTTCGGTCAGCCTCACTAAGGCATATTTTTGTCCCACCAAAGCCTTATTTGACCAATGAGTGATGTAGATGAGTGACTGCTGTGCTTGTTACGAGCTGAGAGTGAAAGCCCCGGTCACGCGCACACCATCTTCAAAATGTCTTGCTCTCTCTCGCGCATATTAATGAATTCAGTTGACTGAATATCTTTGAGAATACATTTTTTTTTTTTTTTTTTTGGAACTACAATTTGAATTGTGCTAAAATAGCGTTGCCTTATCTTCTCTGAAAAGCTTTCTACACATTCAGATGACAAACCACACTTTCAATAAAAAAAAAAAAAACTTTCTAGTGAACTAATGGAATCTGCCTTAATGGTGAAATACTCTTTAAAGTTCCCTTCACAGCACATATATGGTTGAATGGAACCCACCCCTCAACTGAGCGTGTCCGATAAGAGAGACATAAAAAATGTGTAGAGCGGGACTTGAAATGGGAGCCCCTGCTCTAAAGGTAGGATGTGATGTGAGATGTGGCCTGCTGCTAAAATACCAAACAGCAGCTGTCAATCCAGTGAGCATTAGAACTGGATTGACAGGCATTGGCAATCTCTATCAAACACAGGTGTGACCCATGATCCTTCACATGCTTTTGTGGTATGTGGTTTTACAGCTATTGTAAAGAATGCAAAAGAATGATTATAGTGCCACACTATTCACACATTGATCCAGGTCTTAGTGGGTGTGTGAACCAAATTCATGAGGACTTTTTTTTTTATCTTAAACATTGTAGATTAGAACATCTGTGAGGAGCACTATGCAAAAGATTGAGATGCTTGTTGCATTATGTAACTGTAACGGTTTGCATGTACTGAAATCTTTTGCAGTCTCGCAGAAATCAACCCCATTTACTTGAGGTTCTGGCAGTTAACGTTCCCAAAATAGCATTATGATAATAACTGTATATGATGTAATGTGGCTAAACTAGGGTCAAAAATATAATTGAGATTTTTCTTAAAACTCCAGATTTGCCGTGCTAGTTTGCAGGGCTTCACAATTTAGTCAAAATGTTGTGTTATTATATATCAATATGGCTAAATAGTAATAATAATAATAACACTGGCAGATAACGAGCTGTTCACATGTAAACATTTCAAGCACACAGCGCATATATTTAATTAATTAAACCGCAGTCTTTGAGAGTTGGTAATTGCACTATGCCACATCATGATTTCAGTTTAATTTCAATTAATTGGGCAGCCCTAGGCTAAACAAATTAATCTCTAATCAGAATGTTTCCATTGAGTCTGATAATGTCTATGCTGATAGATCAGGGAATGATTATACTTTAGCAGAAATGGGTCAGATTTGATATCATATTGCTCCTAGCTCATGTCAGGTGAAGCATTAGGTTTATATCTGGATTAATCTTAGGGAAACATTCTTAGGGAATCAAGTCACCACTGCCATACATCTGATGAGATGAACATGCTGATTGAATAGATGCTGTTACACTGTAGATATGAATAAGTAGATGATGCATTAGCAACCGTTAGTAATTGCTGTCATACATGTCTGCCACATTGTAAAGGTCAAAATCTGCAAGTAAATTGACAGATGAATTGTGTTATTATTGCTACACAACCCCATAAAAATATGTAACCATGGTAACCATCTCACTGGTCCGATTGCATAATGTGCAAATTGATGGAGAATAATACAGCCTTGATTTTTTTTTTTTTTTTTTTTTTTACCTTTTTTAACTTAAAAAACGTTTCGCAGGGTTCCCAAGGCTCCTTGAAATCCTTAAATATGTAAATCAGGAAAAAAAAATATTCAAGGCCCTGGAAAGTTTTTGAAAACAAACATGCATACTGTAGATATACAGGTCCTTGAAAGTGCTTGAATTTATTTTGTGAAAAAAATCCATATTATATTATTCCAGTCCACTAATGTGTTATTTCACCAACACTTGGTGGCCTGTGCATACTAGCGTTGCTTGATTATTGTTAGTTAGGCACATTTACGCGGTACATTAAGGGTACTTTGTGTCGGACGTCGCCTTGATGTTCACGCATGGACGAAACTACTATGATGGCACCTGAACATTTATTGTTGGACAAAACAAATTAGAGGGTATTGGACCTGGAAAGTCCTTGAAAGGTCTTTGAATTTGAAGTTACCAAGGTGTGTGGGAACCGTGATTTCACTACAATACATACCAGAAATCATATGCACAGTAATTACTTAGTATTTGTACTTGAAATATATATTTTATTATCATCGATTTCCAAGCATATAAATACAACAGAAGTATAAATCTACTGTATTGGGGGATATATATGAGATTTATATGACCTTTATCAACTGTTCAAACTGTATTTTATAAACTTATAATATTAAATGTTGTCTGTTCCCAGATTGATTATTGACTGCCCTCAGTTTTATGTTATTGTTTCTTGAGCAGCAAATCAGCATATTATAATGATTTCTGAACTGAGGAATGTGTAATGTGAAAATACAGATTTATACCAATAAATTACTTTTTACAATGTGCCATGAGTTTACATGCTGATAAAATACCAGTCGAAGAATCTGAAGCCTCTGCTGTCAGATAAAACTGATTGTGTCTCTGTTCTTTCCTGCACAATGAACTTGTGTGTGGTTGTTTGCCCCAGAGATTTCTGGGAACCGAGTCAGAGAATCAGCATGCGAGTGATTTGTGCAGGAAGATAAGCTTCATCACTGACGTTTCACACTGTTGCGTCATTCTTTGCAAACTGAAGAGCTCAAGATGTGTGTAATAGCTGTGATTATGATGCCACACGTTAACCACTCACTCTGTGGTCTGGCACCAGTGCCCTGACTATTCCAGGCCTGTGTGTGTTTATTTGGCAGTACTCATTGAGACTAGCTATGTTGTTTATGTAAAGTGTTGGCGGCTCTAATTGGATATGTTTGCCATTGAGATGTGAATACGTTGTGACAGGTTGAAAGATGAGTGTGTGCGTGTCTGTTCAATCCCTCAATACAACACTTTGTCTGTTTATCTTAAACTCTAGTAGTATGTCAATACTTCTAATCGACAGTGAGTCTGGAAACATATGGAAGGAAATACTAGACTTTTTGTGGTCCGATATAGGAGTGTGTTGAAAGCTGAGGGTTTGGCAGACCAGTGATGTGTCCAGTCCTTCATACCTGGACTGTAAAAAAATATTTTCAAGATTTGTTATCACAACATATTTTCTTTTGTCAAATCAACTTTATAATAATTTATTTAGTTCAGATAACTTATTATTTTGAGTTTCTGATGGTTAAATTAATCTACTTCATTGTATTAACTCACTTTTTCCAGTACAATCAACTTAAAATTTTAAGGCAACCCGGGTTACTTACTTTTTTAAGTTAAACCAACAATATTTTTTTACAGTGTAGTAATCACAACATTTTTTCTTTTGTCAAATCAACTTAAATAATTTATTTAGTTCAGATAACATATAATTTTGAGTTTCTGATAGTTTAATTAATCTCCTTCATTGTATTAACTCACTTTTTCCAGTTCAATGAACTTAAAATTTTAAGGCAACCAGCTTACTTACTTTTTTAAGTTAAACCATCAATAATTTTTTACAGTGTGCGGACATCTTAACCGTTTTTTTGAAATCAGACTCTGACGGGATGCTCGAAGGAGCAGTGAAGCTCTTCATCACGTCTTTATCCTCCTTTCTGCTTCACTTTTTTTGACCTTTTCAGTGGAGAATGGATAACTTGGACAAAGGACAAAACAATGACATTTAGTTCATTTTGGTTGTGACTTTAAATGCACCAGTTTTACTCATTCAAATGAGAAGTCCTGAAATGCGTTGCAAATGGGGTTGTGTCGACTTTAAACCACACCCCAAATTACTAACTTCATTGGGGCTGGTGATGATTTCTGACACCATATGTGTGACAATTGCTTGCGATATTTATCCAGACTCACCACCTTAATTACCTGCGTCAGGTCAGGTGAGAAGAGGACAGCCCATGCCAGCTGAAAATCTGTAGCTTGGCGAATACAATCACTTTTTCGTCAACAATGAAGTACAAAGACCAATCAAAATCTGCCGATTTGGTTTCCCCAGTCCAGTCACAGATGGAATTTTAGACGGTTATGAAGCCAGTCAAGATGTTCTCACCGTTGCTGTGTGATCATGCTGGTGTGGTGCAATTATCAGGATCATATCATTGATGTGGAATTGTTTCGTAAGACAGAAGACATGGGCTGGGTGATCACACCTCAGATTACTAACTGTGATGCTTTTTTTCAGGAATGCACAGCTAAGTACTAGGCAGATCTTGACCACAGTTCCATATTGCTTGGCCAGATTATTTAAGTTATTTCAAAGGTCCTTACAGACTACAGATGCAGAGGAACCAAAAAATTGAATAAACAAATGGATAACAAATACTATAGGAAAATGACTATTTCATTGATTTTCCAACTAAATTTCCTTTTATTATAAATGGAAAGCAGGCTTTCTCCCTCTCTTTAGGCCAATGTAAATTTCTGCATTGAGGGTACGTGCGTAGCCTACGCCGTCGTGAGCAATTATACTTCTGCGTTCATGTCTCGGTTGCTCTGCAGTACTGCTCCGAACCGCTAGTTGGCGGCGGAGGGTTTTAATGTTCCACTGTGTTGTTTAGATTCCTCGCGGCTAGGTTACTACAAGCAATGGCGACTGAAAAAGAGCACATCATGTTGGAGTTGGAGCTTATTGAGGTGCAAAACGGTTAATTTTAGTGAAATTACTAAAACTAAAAGGAAGACGTCGGAGGAGATGGTATGTGAGGAAATGCGACGCTACCAAGCCGACCAATCACAGATCTTGCGGTTCGCGTCGTCGTTACATTTTTGAGGAGGTGCGCATCAGGCTACGGCGAAGGGTACGCGGTATGGTACGCCTTACCTACTGCGTGCACCCTATACAGAAGTATAAATTGTTCTTTACTCTCAAACGCACACTCATACAGTACAGGCACATGGAAACTTGTTGTGTGCTGTTAGTCCTACACACATGAGCATTTTATGGACAAAAACCTGACAAATATCTTAAAGTATATCTGAACAATGTCTTGAGTTATGGTAACTGTAGTATAAACAGGGTCGTTGACTTCCGTGATCGCATTACTACCTCGGCTGTGCATTATTTTTCAAATAATTTAAGTCCGTCTACAGTTACTACACTGTCCGTTCGTCTACTGTTTTTTTTTTGTTGTAATTTTGAGGAGAAGAAAATTTATCATTTTGGAAAATAATTTCAGATTTCAACAAATTAAACAGATTTACCTGTTTACATGTATTATAGTTTGCAAGTTTGCTGTCTATCTTAATACACTTTAGTTTTTAGTATTTAGTTTTTCATTTTTTTGTGATATTGTCATTTGCCACCTCTATGAAACTGATATACATGAAAAGGTGTTTACAAAGACTTAATTTTAAGAATCAATCACATGCTTGTGTGATGAGACATGCTCTGACACAGTCTTGAGGTAAGTCGAGTAACATTGTGATTTCCAGGCCTTGAAAGTCATGAAGAGCAGTTAAACATAAACTACACATTTCTTTTCACTTTTTTTAAATTTTTCTGTATTGGTTCATCAGCTAGTATAAATTATTGTAATTTTTTTTACCTAGTTGTATAAACGGCAAGAAACATTTAGGGAGAATCATGGAAATTTTCTGGGTTTTGAAGCTCACTTCACAGTGACCAAGTCCATCTGCTTGAGTTACAAAGTCGAGTGTTGTTTCAGGTTGCCAGGTCTGAAGACGGGCAGGTCTCGGAGGTGTGATAAATATCACACACAGGAAGTATTATGAGGAAGTACCATTGACTGTGTTAGTCTTGTGGTTTCTTAGCAAAGGCAGGTTATGACATGGCAAGGTGAATATCGAGCCCATGCAGTTATTTATTATTTTTCCCTTTCCAAACATTGTCACGGTCACGTGAATAAACGGTTGAAGTCTTCAGAAATAGATGTTTAAACAGCAGCTCGTGTTTGAATAGACATCACAGTTTCTCTGTCTGAGCCTTCCTTAGCGTCAAGACCAGATAAAAGTGTTTTCAGTTGTTGCCTGTAGCATGTGTCTTCACTCATCTATTTGCAGAGGAATCAGAGCCCTGCAGAGGAAACGCTGTCTTTCTGGTTTCTCAGCATTGCTAAATAACAGCGGTGCTATATCATCTACATGTCACTGCATGCTCATTTTTGGTCTTCCAATTTGTACAGGAACCATATCACTCTGATTTCTACTTAAATTCATCAGAACAAGATGTGATGTTTGCAGTGTAGTCATACTGAGAGTAGTAGTGAGTGTGTGTGATCCTTTTTTTAAAGGGCATGGAAAAATAGAAACTAGAATACAGCTAATTGTATTTCCAAAAGCACAACTGGACCCGCCTGTCTTATATTCTTATTGCTCAAAAAATTCTAAACTGCATTGGATCAAAACGTTGGTTACATTTTTGTTTTGTTCTCTGCACGTTTCAATGCCTTGAAATTAATAGATTGTGTTTTTTCGGAGTTGCGAGAACTCCGAAAAAAACGTGTGAGGTCTTGAGACTTGTTGGACTTGCTTTGACTTGAGCACTGCTTTATTTTTTTAAATGAGATTTCACAAAATACACAAGCACAATGGTCAGACATGCATCTAGCCATGTAGAAAACAATGTTACGTTCAACTTAGTTTTAAAACTACCTTTTTCCATTCCACAGCTCGCATCTTGCAAATATGTTCTTTGTAAATGGCCTCCTACGGTGTTCCAGGGTTGGGTATCGAGAATCGAGTATCGATTGGAACCGAGACTAACTTTTCGTTTTTCCCGGAATCGTTCAAAAGTTAAAATTTAGATTTCCTAGTTTCGAAATTCACAGTCCGCCGAGCGGAAGAAGAAACCGCTGAACAACACCAACGAAGAAGCGTCTATCGGAAGTGTTGGCATAACCACGCGAGTCGAACATGAGTACCTTACGTCGGCGGTCCAACGTAAAGTGTGGCTTCACTTTTCTAAAAATAACGAAGTCTCGGCAAAATGCAAAATTTGTGACAAAAGGAGTATTTTTACAGAAGGAGTATTTCCTTCAGAAAGGCCATTGGTTAGCAAGGTTAGTTAAACTTTTTTGACCCTGCCTCTTAAAAGAATCGGAATCGAGAATCGTTAGGAACCGGAATCGAAACGAGGAATCGGAATCAGAATCATTCAAATTCAAACGATACCCAACCCTAGTTGCCAGCCCTATTGAGAGCACTTTACTTCAACCAAAATACCTCATTTGTTGAAAGGAGTCAGCTAGACTCAATTTATCAAAAGGAATTAGACCTTTCTCAGGGAAGTGCACCCTTTTTGAAATGTGTACCCGCTAGCTTGTACCAGCTAGCTTCTGCTTTGAAGGTTACTTCAGTGCCAATGGATATTAGCCCCACGTAGGACGCCATCTTCAACTGCTTTTCTTAAATATCTCAATAATGTGTTAGATTTGATGCTTTGAACTTCACAAGCTTCAGAAAATTCAATGACTAGTTTTTCCTTTTCACTCTCTTACTGCTAACAAACTTTGTCAACACCGGACCAATAGGTTGTATATTTGTGCAGTAGTCAGATGCAAGTGCAAGGGGGGAAACTTTTCCCTGTTTCTCAGACAGTTAACTACTTTTTATTGTGGTTTGTATTGTTTTTTTATTTCTGAGAGACGAACTGTTGTGATGAAATGGAGTAGTACGTGTCTGATGGAAACCAATGTGGTCTGCTGTACAGATGGAGGAAGTTAAGAGAAAACGATGGGTTTGTTACTGAGGGTAAGGTATCTCGTTTGCACCATATTATAGGCAGGTGGTGAGCAAGTCACCTTGCTTAAAGTGCTGTCTGTCTTTGCACATGCTATTTATAAGCTCCAATGTTGGCATGCCAACCCAAACTTCACCCCAAATGTTCTGCGGTACACCTCTGTGGGTGCCTGTTTTAGTGCCATGTCAGCACTCAAACTAAACAAAACAAAATGATATAGTGGAATTGTTTTTTGTCTTGAACATTTGTAAAATGTTCATGTCCAGCCAAAGAATAATGTGCTTTTAAATAGTTATGCTAGGGCAGTCAATTTAATGGCTGTAACAAAGGTTTGTTGATAAGGGAAGGAGGCGGGGGCCAGCAAACGTTCAACATAACTTTAATCACCAAATAAACAAACAACAAAACAAAAGTGGCAGCCCGTCAAGGACGACTGCCGCATAAAAAAAAAAAATCCTCTCTCGTCATTCCATGTCGTCCCTCCTCATTTTATCCTTCCGGAGTTCCTCCGTCGGACTCGACACCACCCTCCCTGCTTGCTACAATGACATTGCTCAACCATATATCAGTCCATCAAATCATGCAACATGTCTTTAAGAACAGGATTTACATGTTCTTGTTGGATTTTATAGATACGCAGTTCTCTGCTTTTTTTTAATCAGCATTAAAGGTCAGAGGTCAGCAGTATGATGAATGCTAGCGTGTTCCGGCCAACAACAGCCTAACCTGTAAGAAATCAAAAGGACATAAGTACTCGTTCATTTGACTTTTGGCATATAATCTATATTGAATTTGCAGAATCAACAATAAAATCTATTTTGATTTAACGACAAGCAGGTGAAAGACACATTTAGCCGTTTAGCCCCATAGACTCCCATTCATTCTGCTCTCGCCCGCGATCACCTCCAGTGGAATTCTAATGGAACTGCAACCAAGGTGATGCACAATAGGAAGTGCCAAGGCTCTCCGTTAGACGGGCTCTGATATGATGCATGTGGGCGAGTACTCGTTGAGATCACAACAAGACGTGTGTGAAAAGCTCACCAAACCAGTGTAGTTTGGCGAATCTGAGGTCACCTGATGACCACAGACAGTAAAGCACACAGGAATCCGCCACACGCCCAGCAGCAGGTGTGCGGCAGCAGGCATCGTCACGCTCGCCTGGAAAAACACTTTGCATTCCAGAGCCGACGACCTCCTGAGAGCAATTTCTCTTAAATTCCTAGCCCTAAAATCATTTCTACTTGTTTTTTTTTTTTTTTTTCCTGGTTCTATGGAGTTGGTAATTTACTGAATGACACATTGTGGCTGCACATACGCCTGCTTTGAGCATCTTGTTTCTCATGTTTCCAAAACAGCCCCATGGCCTCTCAGATAGAGCTAAAGATTTCCAAAACAACTCCTCGTCTTAGAAGAAAGAGACGTAGTCCGTTTGCTCTCATGTTGCGTGTTTTTTTTTTTCCCTTGGTAGGCTATTATGTTGCCTGAGGGAGTGAGAGTGTGTTTAGCAAGAGGATATTCACCCAAATTGTCTGTCTTCCATGGAAAACAATAAAGAAATTTTGAAGAATGTTCACGCTGCCCTTTTTCATTCTAAATATCTCAAATAAGCCATCCAGTGCTTTTGTGAGGATATTTACGTGGAAATAATAGGTTTTTTTCTTTGTTTTTTGATGGCCAATGCCAATATCTTAAAGGGATACTCCACTTTTTTTGGAAATAGGCTCATTTTACCACTCCCCCAGAGTTAAACAGTCGAGTTTTATTGTGTTCGAATCCATTCAGCCGATTTTCTGATATTTAGAAGAATATCAGTAACCAGACAGTTTCTGGTCTCATTGACTTCCATAGTAGGAAAAAAATATACTATGGAAGTCAATGAGACCAGAAACTGTCTGGTTACTGATATTCTGCTAAATATCAAAAAATCGCCTGAACACATTCGAACACAATAAAACTCGACTGTTTAACTCTGAGGGAGTGGTAAAATGAGCCTATTTCCAAAAAAAGTGGAGTATCCCTTTAAAGAGCAGTGTGGCCGATGGACAATACAAAGATTGTATACGTCACTATTTAATCAGATAGTTGATACAACAATTACTGCAATTATAACAATTATATCTTTGTTTACCTGATAGTTGTTGAAATAATTGGCAATAGATCATTTTAAAAGCAATCAACTTCTCAACATGAACTCTTAACACACAACATGAAGGACAGATGTCATCAGTTTGAACTTGCACGCTCTCTAAAAACAGCCACGGTTCAGGATAAGTGTTGCTTGGAAGACGGCGTTGGCCACATTTCTTTTTTGGGGGTTGTGCTTCATGAAATGAATGTCCTGCACTTGGCTTAGTGGTGTCCGTCCGAGCTGTGGAATGTGGAGGGCCGTTTTGGAGGAAATCATAAAATGCAGCCCTGAACAACCAAAACCCAGAACCCACAGTCTCAGACCACAGTCGCTTTATGGTGCACATGGAAAGGTGTGGGCTTGCGCTTGTTTTAGCTGAGGTTACACACATGTGGGCTGAATCTGTTGAGCTCGGACTGTTTGAGAATGTTTAAAGGGCTTAGAATTTCCTCTCATTGATGGAAGAGTAAGACTAGATTTCTCAACTTTATTTGAGATATCTGTAGGTATCTGCTAAATGCACATTTCTTCTACATAATTGACCCATTTTAAATACACATACATCTCTCCAGAGGTGAAGTAACCCCTTAAGCAGTGTTGGGTAAGTTACTCTAAAAAAGTAATTAATTACTAGTTACTAATTACCTCTTCAACAGTGTAATTAGATTACTGTACTAATTACTCTCTCTAAAAAGTATTTAATTACTTTTAATTACTTTCAAAATCCCATATCAATCTCAACCAGCTGAATAATACAAGGATAGACATGAATCTGTTTTAATTCTTTCAAATAAATACTATAAAATTGTATGAATTATCCTTAAACTGACCAAGGTTGAGAAGGTTACATTATAAAAACATACTTTTTAGCATCAGACAATACATTTTGATGTTAAACCCACTATTGTTTTATTTCTGATCTCATGACATTTCACACTTTTTTCATACATATTTTACAATAATTTATACGAATTTATACGAGTGCGGTCATACAATTTAGACACCTCATAAAATGCATACGAATCGCTGTGAGATCGGACACAGTGTTTACCTCAATTACATCAGAAGTAACTGTAATTTAATTACTGATAAATGAAGAGTAATCCCTTACTTCACATTTTCAAGGGAAAAGTAATTAAATTACAGTAACTGATTACTTAGTAATTAGTTACACCCAACACTGCCCTTAAGTTGTATGATTTAGTGATGCTTTTTATGATTTAGTGATTTAATTCATTGTTGCAAATTCTGTTGGTCATGTGACTTATGTTGTCATGTTTTTTTGTCAGGTGGAGCAGTCCAAGGTGCTAATTAAAGAGGGTGGAGTTCAACTGCTGCTCACCATTGTGGACACACCAGGCTTCGGAGATGCCGTTGATAACAGTAACTGGTACGTGTGTTTTGGTGTATTTTCTGCATCTCGTGTGTAAACAGCTTAAACAAATCCTTCATGGATAAACTGCAAGTTGTACAGAATGCTGCTGCAAGACTTTTGGCAAAGACAAACAGAAGATCACATATCACTCCTGTGCTTAAGGCCCTTCATTGGCTCCCAATTAGTTTTAGAGTGCAGTTTAAAATTTTAACCATTACCTACAGAGCCCTCCACCGTCAAGCTCCTTCTTACATCCAGGACCTTTTTCACATTCACTCTCCCGGTCGCTCCTTGAGGTCTTCAGGCCAAGACCTTTTTACTGTTCCTAGAACACGTCTTAAAACAAGAGGTGATCGTGCGTTTTGTGTGGAACTCTCTTCCATTAGCCTTGAGAGCTTTGGACTCTGTAGAAAATTTTAGTAAACACCTTAAGACACATCTTTTTAGACAAGCTTTTAACTAGCTATATGGTGGTGTTGTAATGTGTGTTGTGGTTTTTATTTCTTTTATTATTTGTTTTTTACTGTGAAGCACTTTGTGACCCTACATGTCTGTGAAAAGTGCTATATAAATAAAGTTAACTTACTTATTATTATTATAGTTTATTTAGATAGGGACAGATACAGATAACATAGATACACTTTGACAGTGATCTGATGCATGTATCAATGTTTTTAGCCAAAGCTAATTTACAACATTAGTCCCTAGAAGGGCTTTTTTAGTAAAATGCAATACATGAGCAATACAAAACAATAAGGGCTTTTTGATAAAATGCAGTACAAGAATAAATATACTAATAGAGAGAAAAATAATGGAATATAATATAAATGCCAAAAAAAAAAAAAATTACAAAAAAGGCAGAGTCGACAAGAACTAAATATGCGAACAACACTGTTTCTGAATTAACCACAATTTGTTTTTGTTTTTTTGAAGATATCTAGTGTCGGGATGCATTTCAGATGATCTGGCACTTACTTACTAAACAGCTGACATTCTCCTCATATTGTTGTTAATAAACGAGGGATGGCTAATTTGTTTATATTACATTTCATTGTTAACTCTATGTTGATTATGTGTTCTGTAGCTGGCAGCCTGTCACCGACCACATTGACAGCAAATTTGAGGATTACCTCAACGCGGAGTCACGCGTCAACAGACGCCAGATGCCCGACAGCCGAGTGCACTGCTGTCTGTACTTCATCGCTCCTTCTGGTCATGGGTAAGGCACTCTGTTTTAAGCCTTCACACACATTCTGTATATTCTGCTTGTGCTTTTCTTTTGCTATGGAGGGGCTTTTAGAAGTGAGCTCTAAAGTGATGCCAAGCACATTAGGATTTATTGCACTGTCAGCGTTTTCAGACTAAGTTGCCGTCAGATTACTTGTTTTATAAGTAAAATCTTGTACTCATTCGGTGGTAATAAAAAAATATTATCTGTCCTAAAACTTTCTCTGGCTTGAAGTCATGCTCTGACTGTTTTTGTCTTCACATCCTCGAAGTCATAATAAAACCTGAAAAGTCATATTAAAAGTCAAGATATTTAGCTGTGTTTGTCAGGCAGTTTACTGTTGCCCATACTTGAGGTTTTGAATTTGAAGTTCCTAACCCTATTTAATGTCTCAAAATGATGAGACATGTTGTTTTGTTGTTTTTGGTTCAGTTGATTTGTTTTTTTGGGGGGGGTTTTGGTGTTTTTGTTGTTATTTGGTGTGTTTTTTTTTGGATTGTTTGGTGGTGTTTAGTTTGAATGTCCTATTTTGGGCCATTTCACATCCACATTAGCCTGGTAAGACCAAACTCTGTTACTTCGCTTTGCTTTGTAGACAGAGTCTGGAGTGGCATCATTGAAAAGTGTTTTCTTTATCGTGAGGGGGCGCTTGTCTGAAGTATAAAATCATTGGTTACCAGTAAGCCAATCATAAAACGTTTGGTTATGTGCCAGCTCAGCTGCATCGAACTAAACCTGTAAACACATAAGTTATTTGATGCGAAAACAAAACCTTCAAGCGAAATCTTAACTCTTAACTAATATTTGACAGTAGAGAGAAACAAGAAAATGTTTGCAGCCAACTGTCAAAGTTGGGATTAGTTCTGTTAAGTCATCTCGAGTCTGTCGGATATGCTGCAACTTAATTGCTAGATTACATGGCAATATTGACACTGACCTGACCTGTCAAAAGGGTGCTAGTTCGAGCTCGACACATAAAAGAGACCGAGTTACTCAAATACTGGGAATATTCTCTACAACAGAGGGAATTGCATCCCGTGTCTCCATTTTTTGATTTTGACACTTAGTGCCTACGTCACAGCTCTCAGCCCGCCCTCTGTTCGTTGATTGAGCCAGCTGTTTTTAGGCCGGAGGAAAACGAAGAGACATGTCGCATTCTCAGACTGAGAGTGGAAGTACAAAGTCTACAACCACATAGCAAAGTGCTAAAAACCACATTAGCACACTTAAATACTACTCTGAACACCATAGAAACCACATATTAACGATCTTAACTATCAGTCAGAACACCTTAGCGAACCCATAGCAATGTCTTGGCAACCAATCAGATGTCCCCAGTACCTTAGTGGTTAGTTTTGCAATGCATAGAAAGGCACCATATGCTGCACACAAGCGTTTCTCAGAGAATGAAATGCCAAAAATCACTAATCCTTCCTTTGAAATCCTACCCACAGTTCCTCAGAATGTCAACCTATTGAAACTTTTAATTGAATCGAGAACAAAAAAACACCATTTCACCTGCTGATGAGAATCCAACGTGCATGTTGTGTGTGTAATGGCTACATCTGTGAAAGTTATACTGGCCTGAGTGGACAAGCACAAATGAACATCCTGCCATTTATTTATTGCCTTTACTGCGAGCCGAGTCACAAGTTCAGCCAAGCTGCCAAACGGCAGTGTGAATGTGATACCTCACCACTGCACTACAGAGGAGACCTTTGCAGCTGTTTTTGGACTCATTCTCGGTGTTTAGTTTGAAACGTTAAACCCTCATGTTCTTCTCTCTCTCTGTCTGTCAGACTGAAACCACTGGATATTGAGTTCATGAAACGGTTACATGAAAAAGTGAACATCATCCCGCTCATCGCAAAAGCAGACACGCTGACTCCAGAGGAGTGCCAACAGTTCAAGAAGCAGGTGAGTGTGCTATTATACACTTACTGTATAACAAGGCTTCTTGTCCTGGTCAAGACGATCTCCTGAACTCCAAACTGAATGTCAGAATGGGAAAGAAGGGTGAATGGTGCCAGACGGGCCGGCTACGTCTGCTCAGGCTACGTCCACATTAATCCGGATACATTTGAAAACGGGGTTTTCGTTTAAAAACGCTCTCCGTCCACACTAGTGTTTTCAGGCGTTTTCTGACGTTTCAGTGTGGATGAGAAACTTCTAAATTCGCTTTACTGCGCATGCGTGAAACTTCACAAAAGCTCACTGAGACGTTACAAAGGGGGAAATAGATAATAAAGTTATCGCGCAATCTTCTAACGGGATCATTTTATTTAGCAAAATATCTCACCATCACTGATGCATCCAGGTCGCATTCAGTCACCATATTTGGTCTATAACGCAACTCCTGTTTTGCCGCAGGACAGCAAATGTGAGTACATTATCTGCCATCTTTGCAGTACTGTGCTATGAAGAATAGCACATATTAAGTAACATAGAAAGTAACATATTTTAGCAACAGTATTAAAATGAATAACACATAACAGGCACAATGCCCATTAAACATGAATATCTATTGGTACTACATGGATCACATGACTAAACTTACATCATCGTTTTGAAATACTCCCGGTTTCACTGTCCACACTACAACGCGAAAACGGCGTTTTCAAATTTATCCACTTTGGAGAGCGTTTTCCAAACGATACGTTTTTGTTGACTTAAAACGGCGTCTCAGTGTGGACGGAAGGCCAAAACGGAGAAAAAAATATACGTTTTCAAACGAAAACGTATTAGTGTGGACATGGCCTCAGTTACTGGGATTTTTTCGCACAACCATTTCTAGGGTTTACAAAGAATGGTGTTAAAAGGGAAAAACATCCAGTATGCGGCAGTCCTGCGGGCGAAAATGCCTTGTTGATGCTAGAGGTCAGAGGAGAATGGGCCGACTGATTCAAGCAGATAGAAGAGCAACTTTGACTGAAATAACCACTCGTTACAACCGAGGTATGCAGCAAAGCATTTGTGAAGCCACAACACGCACAACCTTGAGGCGGATGGGCTACAACAGCAGAAGACCCCACCGGGTACCACTCATCTCCACTACAAATAGGAAAAAGAGGCTACAATTTGCAAGAGATCACCAAAATTGGACAGTTGAAGACTGGAAAAATGTTGCCTGGTCTGATGAGTCTCGATTTCAGGTGGTAGAATCAGAATTTGGCGTAAACAGAATGAGAACATGGATCCATCATGCCTTTTACCACTGTGCAGGCTGGTGCTGGTGGTGTAATGGTGTGGGGGATGTTTTCTTGGCACACTTTAGGCCCCAATTAGGCATCATTTAAATGCCACGGCCTACCTGAGCATTGTTTCTGACCATGTCCATCCCTTTATGGCCACCATGTCCCCATCCTCTAAAGTAGAGATGCCCGAACTAGGGCCTTTGATTTGGCCCGCCATACCGTCCGGGGAGAGGGGATTTCTTTAAAATGCAAAACTTTACAAATAAAACTGCATTAGTTAATCAGATTGAAGTTGTTTTATATTTATTTTAAATATTATAAAACAAATAAACCCATAGCAACTTTAATGTAATACCGTTTGATTTATGATGCAAAATTTACTTTTGGCCCACGGCTCACAATCAAGTTTGATTTTTTTCCCTTCGTAGGAAAAAGTTTGGGCACCCCTGCTCTAAAGCTAAAAATCTTGTTGTTTTCATTATATAATCCCTTTTGCATGTGCATGAACAAACATTCAGCCTCTGTTCAGGTTGATATTGACTGACCTCACTAATGAACAGACCTACATAGAGATGCAGGAGTTATGTCAGATCACAACAGCATGAAAGCATTCCCGGTGTCTCAAATGATGCATGTGGGACAGTTTAACATCTGCGGCAGTGAGAACGCATCATAACACGAGCGATAAATCTGTCCACACATGGTGTTTGCTGACTCCCTTGAGCGTCAGTGACACTTGCTGGGAGATTCCAAGTCTTTTTACTTGTCAGCACCAATTTTGTTTTTTATTTTTCATCCTGTCCCTTTTCCAGATAATGAGAGAGATCCAGGAACATAAGATCAAAATCTATGAGTTTCCAGAGACTGATGATGAGGAGGAGAGCAAGCTAGTGAAGAAGATTAAGGTTTGTGTGTTCACGATTGTCCGGTCTGACACTGAAATTGGCCAAATAGTGGGTTGTTTGAATAATTAGATATTGTTAAGGCTCTGATATACTTTCAATTAAATTAAGAATCAATGAGTGTGATTTAATTTCATACTAAATCTGGCTGAAGCGAAGATGTCTTAGAGTTTGTTTTAGTGGTTTGAAATAGCTTGTTAGAAGGGATTAATCGTGATTAATCGCATCCAAAATAAAAGTTTGTGTTTGCATAATATATGTGTATGTAGTGTGTATAATTAATTTGTATATATAAATACACACACATGCATGTATATATTTTATATATTTATACGTAATTAATATTATATATAAATATAAATATTTGATATATTAATAACAATTTTTTCTTAAATATATGCATGCATGTGTGGGTATTTATATATACAAGTTAATTATACATACACACCCATATATTATGTAAACACAAACTTTTATTTTGGATGCGATTAATCGCGATTAATCGTTGCCCATCCCTACTTGTTAGCACGAGTAAAAGAATGAATTTTGTAGTCTTTTTATTTCATTTTATTTCAGTTAAGTTTCAATATATTTTGTTTTATGTAACGATAAACTGTCACTCACAGACTCACTCACTCACCCTGTTCAGATTGCACTTACTACTCAAATATTGGCTCCCTAATTCAGCCCATCAGGGAAATAGGTCAAACAGAGACACACTCTCTCTCTCTCTCTCTAACACACACACACACACACACCCATTAAGAGTCAATATCAGCCACCTGACGTTCCAGTCTCTCTCTACACATGTCTGTATGTTACATGTATGTGTGTTTTTGTCCCTCAGGACCGTCTGCCCCTGGCTGTGGTCGGCAGTAACACCATCATCGAGGTTAATGGGAAGCGTGTACGAGGGAGGCAGTACCCCTGGGGCGTGGCAGAAGGTAGGGGGTGAAAGGTCACCTCCCCGTGTGTGTGTGCATGTTTTTCTATCCCAGTGAGGACTTAAACCTGAACGCACACAGACACATGGGGACTCTTGTCACTGTGGGGACCTAAATTGAGTAAACATGCCTATAAATTATACAGAATTATCAAATCCAGAATGTTTCCTGTGATGGGATTAGGGGTAGGGATAAAATATACAGTTTGTACAGTATTAAAAACCACTATTTCTATGGAGGGTCCTCACAAAGATAGTAAACCAGACACGTCTGTGTGTGTTTGTGTGAGTTTGTTGGGAAGGACATACCCTGAGGATGTTGATCTACTCTAGTACACAGCAGATCTTTCCCATAACACAGTGATGCTTAGTCTGAGATGAGCTAAATGTAGTTGTGTGGCTTCATTAGTGTTGTTTGCTAAGGCGGCTATTGTTGCCGTTCCATATGGACAGTGATGTACATCTTATTGTGCAGTTTGAATATGATAAATGATAAATGACATTCGTGACACAATATTCACCAGACGATGTATATCCTCCATTGAATCATTGTGAAATATAAATCATTTCTTGTAAAAACCAGCAATAATGATTTTCTTTTTGATGACATCATTCAAAATAGCATTATATGCATCATATATCATAGGCAGATGAATGTGATGCCTGATAACTGTATTAAACTTAGGTTTCTTTTTTTTTTTAAGATCATAATTGTATTTATAATTCAATTCTCGGCTTTCCAAACTGGACTGGGACTTTAATGATTAATTACCTTAATCATTAATTAAATCCTAACAATGTAAAATCAAACCTAATAAAAATCACATGACATTAAATCATTGAAATGATTACTTAATATTAATATAAACAAATATTGTTTTGAGATGATTTATTATTTTTAGTTTCAGAAAATATGCACAGTATAACGTCATTGGTGCGAGTTAAGTCCTCTTACTGAATTGAAAGAATAAACAAGTGACGTTTAGAAATGGAAGACATAATGAAGTTATTGAAGTAAGGGTCATGAGATCAACACTATCTACAGTAGGCTATTCAGTGGGTTGGGCCGTAAAGTGAAAGCCTGTTGATCTGCAAACAGGAAGTGTGTGTCTTTTGATGTTTCATTGAGAGCAGCTCCTGTAGGGCCCGTCACGTGTTACGCTGCAAAGATAGTATGAAATGTGAGCATGAATGAAGCTTTGTAGACGATGTTTCAGAGCTCATGCATTTCAAGCAGAAGATCGGATGCTGATTTGACCGTCTCATCCGTTCGCTCACCAAAGCTGATGCGAGGGCGGACTTCCTCTTCTTTTTAAAGCCTTCAACCTCTGATAACACCAGTGTTGTCAGGCCAAATCCTCTCAAGCGACCCGTACTGTGAGCAGGGTTATTGTGTCTGAGCTCTAGACAGTGTGAGCAGGAAGGCCATGGGTTTGATTAGTGTATTTGAAAGCAAGGGTTATCTGTTTTAAGAGGGTGAGTTTTGAATGCCTGAGATGCTTTCAGCAGCATGTAAGCTCACAGATGGCATGTGGTTGGGAAGGAAGGAGAGGTCTACATTCATAAGATAAGTGACGCACACGCAGCAGGATACACAAGTCAGTGCCAGATCGGGTGCCACCTGCTGGTCAGTTTATACATTACAGAAGCACAGGAATGATGAATGCCAGTTTGTTCCTTGTGTGTGTCAGAACGGATTTTGTTTGGTTCACTTGTTGTTTAAACGAGTAGGTTATTTTTGTTTTTATTTGTTTAGTTTTTGTCTTTTTGGTTTATCTTTTTGTCTTTAAAGCATGTCAAAACATGCATTCTTTCTTTTATCTGTATATAACGTTTTTTTGTTTGTTTTTTTAGAGAATTATTGAGCATTAAACACAGAGTGTGTGTATTTTGTGTGCAAACTTTTGCTTCATATATTTTGCATTAGAATATGTTGTAGTGTAATGTTGTCAATGTTTCTTTATTCACTTTTAATACTTTTTTGTTGTTTTTAGTGGAGAATGGGGAGCACTGTGACTTCACAATCCTACGAAACATGCTCATCAGGTATATTATTAATCTACACAAGCACTAAAACCTGATGATGGAGGATCTCTTGCCTTCTGTAATACACTAGTGTTCAAAAGTTTTGGGTCTGGAAGATTTTAAAACAAATTTAAAGTAGTATCTTATTATTATCCCCAAAACAGCATTTATTTGATCCAAACTACAGTAAAAACAGTGAAATATTATTACTATTTAAAACTTATTATTTTTTTTAAAAATTTTACTATTTAAAAAAACTTTATTTCCTATTTGAATATATTTTCAAATGCAATTTCTATGATATCAAAGCTGAATTTTCATGAATGATATTATAAATCATTCTAAAATGTGGTTTAGATGCGTTATTATCAATGTTGAAAACTCTTGTGCTGCTTAATATTTTTGTGGAAAGCATGATATAAAAAAATCTGGATTCTTTGAACAGAAAGGTCAAAAGAACTAAATAAGAAATAAATAAAAATCTTACCTAAAAGCTATTTAACAGTAGTGTGTGTGTCTGAGCTGAACATGCTGAGATATAAATCTGTTATTTATTTGTTTTTTGTATCTCCTCAATCACAGAACTCACATGCAGGATCTGAAGGACGTGACTAACAATGTCCATTATGAGAACTATCGCAGTAGGAAGCTGGCGGCTGTTACTTACAACGGCGTAGACAACAACAAGAACAAAGGCCAACTCACCAAGTGAGTTTCACTAATACAAGCTCGAGAGCCTATTTTAAGCCGTTCTTTACGTGTACATCAACATCAGCAGCACTGTTTTCTGAGGTCAGTTTACTGTACATGAAGCTCGCCATGGTGCCATGTCTGTGGTTATAAAATGGAGGTAAACCCCAGAGCTAGACTGACTCATGCTAATAGTGCGGAAGACACTTCTGATTAACACATCCAGGCTTCCTAACAGCCACAGCTGTTCACCCTCAACACAAGCCTGTCACTAACCCTCAAATACAGTCTAAACGCTCGCTAACCGGCCATTCACTTCCACCCTCACGCGCACACAGAGTCCCCATCTTAAACAAATAATAAGAGTGGCTAAAAAAAGTACAGCTGCTAACGTTTATCTAACACATGATGCACTGTGAGCATGCTAAGTGTGTGTGTGTGTGTGTGTGTTTTTTTTTTATTTTAGATCTGACTCAGTTGAAGGCATGTAAGTGTCAAGCACAAGTTCACATTTGTCTGGTCCTCTCTGCTCTCGATTTTCCTCCTTTCTCCTTGTTTGTTCACATTCGGAGTCGGGCACCCTGCTCAATGTTCCTTTCTGTCGGCAGTCCCAGCTTTGTGTTAGGAACCCGTAGTGTGGTACCTTTATGTCCTCCCTTATTTAGCCATTTAAGGAGGTTTATCCTGCTTTCCATTAGGTTGGCAGTCTTGATACAAAATTAAAAGGATTTATTAAGTTAGTATAAGAAGCCGGGCGGGCAACTCGGGACATGGTCATGGTAAACTGATTTGGATGCTGCGCGACAGGAGCTAAAGACTGTACGTACAAATTTGTGCATGTAAAAAGGTATTTTTTTTATTTTATTTTAGCAAAAGTAACAATTTGATTTGAGAAATTTCAGATTTGAGTAATTTCCGGGTCTGGATAAGTATGGTAAAAAAAAAAAAAAGGCTACTGCCCCCTTTTCAGTTTTCTAAAATGTGTAATTAAATCATTTATTATACAAGCAGGCAAAAGTTCAGTGATCATTTAGTGATTGTCAAACATGAATGAATTAATTCAAGGCACACATTTTCATTACGTAAAACTGTTTTTTTTTACCATAAATTAGTCTCTTTTGAACTTCATTCAGACTGTACTTTGCTGCTTGGTGAGTGTGCCGCATCAAACCATATGTACAACTGATGTATTTTATATATATATATATATATATATGAAGAGTTCAGATGCAAAAGCCTCTAAATGCCATTTGAAATTTTCTTCTTTAATGATGATTTTTATCAAACTTGTATATTTAAGTTCAGTAATTTCACTTAAATAACAATTAATAGTTAATTGTCATTGCCATTTAAGTGAAATCACTGAACTTAAATATATAAGCTTAATAAAAACTGATCATTCTAGAAGAAAATTTCAAATGGCATTTAGAGGCTTTTGCATCTGAACTCTTCATATATATATATATATATATATATATATATGTATATTTGTGTGTGTGTATATATATATATATATATATATATATATATTAGGTTAAAATATATATATATATATATATATATATATATATATATTAGGTTAAAAATCATCAAAGTTGTCCTAAGACAAGAACAGGTATTGTTCGCTGTCAAATGATTAATCACGATTAATCACATCCAAAATAAAAGTTTGTGTTTACATAATGTATGTGGGAGCACTGTGTATAATTATTTTGTATACAAATACACACACATGCATGTATATTTACTAAAAAAATTATATAAAATATTTATATATAATATAAATTATATATAAATCTATATACAGTATATACATGAAAATATTTCTTAAATATATACAAGCATGTGTGTGTATTTATATATATAAAATAATTATACACAGTGCTCCCACGTATGTATGTGTGGGTATATATATATATATATATATATATATATATATATATATATATATATAGGTTAAAAAGTGTTTAGTTTGACTACTGTATACGCTTAAAGAAATTTAGAAAACCTATGGATTAAAAAAAACTGTTATAAAATATGTACAGATGCCTACTATATACCAAATACAATGCTGAAAATAATGCTATAAGAACCATTTATGTCAAATTTGGTCTGAGATTTTAAGAAATTTGAGTCTAAAAAAGTATGCAATTTTGAAATAAAAAATGTGTTGGAACCACTGATCTATATAATGATAGATGTCATCCGATGTAGATCAGTGGTTGGAACCCTGTTTTATTTACGTTTTTCTCCACAAAATAATGTTAATGTGTATCAAACTCGGTGTGAATTTCTAATAGTTTTTTGCAACCTTTTGCTCCATTTATTCGCATTAGACTTAGTATGTAGGCTTTCAGTCCTCTATATATCATCTTGACTAGTTATTTGTAATTTTGCGGTCCGTGTTAATTTGCTCATATTGTTTGATATTGAGGTGACTTTGTGGCTTCCTTGATCTTGCGGCCTCACACTAACACAGCCACGATTCAGCCTACTAACTCGCAGTCCTCACAACTGGGTCCTAAACCTCTCCCTCCAGGGTCCTCTCTTCCACCGCTGCTCCTTTGTTTGTAATACTCAAAGGTTTTGGTTTGAACGGTCTAACGAATGTGTGTTTGTGCATCTGCCCGTGCGTTGCTTTTGCGTGCGTGTGTGTAAGTAGGAGCCCCCTGGCACAGATGGAGGAGGAGAGGAGAGATCATGTGACAAAGATGAAAAAGATGGAAATGGAGATGGAGCAAGTGTTTGAGATGAAGGTCAAGGAGAAGATCCAGAAACTCAGAGACTCGGAGGCAGAGGTACCACCTCACCTGCACACACCCAACAAAACCAATCCTGTGTTTGTCTCCTAAAATCCTTAAATATACTTCATATGTTTCTGAGCCACTCTGTTTCTGCAGTATGTATACTGTGTGCACAGTATGCAGATTTGTTTTTAACTTTACATTTCCTATATGATAAATGAATGAAATCGAAGTCCATTTTAGCATTATTTGATCTGACAAAAATAAGACATTTTGTTCACAAAATTTCATTAATATTGTATTTGTTTTTAGAATGATATGGGCTGAATGAACTGTAGTATATTGCTGATTGAAGTTATCTCATATGCTGTATAGATCATAAATGATTCTTAGTAAATCTGTTTTGTTTGGTCGATTCAGCTGCAGCGGCGTCATGAACAGATGAAGAAGAACCTGGAGGCCCAGCACAAGGAGCTGGAGGAGAAGAGACGTCAGTTGGAGGAGGAGAAGGGCAGCTGGGAGGCCCAACAACGCATGCTGGAGCAGCAGAAACTGGACGCTTCCAGGTACACACATTTCTACAAAACTAGTGTGCTGCATTAAGTATAAGGAATGCATGCATCCTTCATGAATAAGGAAATTCTAGAATGCATTGGGTCAAGCTTATTATTATTGATATTAGGTAACACTATTTCATTGTGCTGTTGTTACACGTTACATGTATTTATTATAGTAAGAACAGTTAATTATGTATGATTACAAGCAACAAACACTTAACCGAACCTTAAAGGCACACTATGCACTCTCTGGTTTTTTTGTAAAACAGTGACCTCTAGAGCCGCTGTGGTGTACTTGCACTGTCGTAAATAACCGTTATTCCCCTGTTACTGCATATCTACTGAACTACTGTCAAGTGCTAGACTGCTTTTTAATAATAAAGTTGCCTATCGCGTTTGCTGGCTTATAGCGTTTTTACATGATTTCTGCAAAATCAGAAGTAAATAGCCTATAGTGTATAGGCTACTGTATAATTTCATTCATGTTTTTTGATTGTAATGTTAAAATTACAAAATGTCAGATGACATCAATCAAGTTAAATGTACGTCGCATTATTTCATAACATTGGACGTTATGATTTAGACATGATTACAATTTATCATAATAGCAAATTGTGTTCAATTATTTACAACCTCTAGGCTTATATATGTCCTAATAATTATGTGAGAACAGTGAGATATTGACTATGTCCTCATGGTAATCACAAGAATCAACATCAACAGCGTCAAGATTTGATTGATTCATAATCAACACAATTTGAAGTTACAGTCGGGAAGTGCACTGTTAGTCAGATAAACTTGATATAACAGTAACTTACACACGTCATAAGAAATCCGAACCAGACACAGGATTAAAGATACGTGATAAATACACATCACAACACCTGAGTTCAGCTGGCAAACTAGCTCTTGTGGCAAGCTCGGCAATAAAACATAACGGAAAAAACAACAAGACTAAGAGAAACGACTGTTTTTAGGAAGTCTGCTTAAAGCTCTGGTAATCGAAAGCTATAGACATGTGAGAATTATTGAACTGGTCTTATTATCAACAACGGATGAATGAACAGCACCGTAAAAAATTACATACCACAAGCCAGTGCAGCAACATACAATATAGAAACAAGTATACAAATACAAACAAGTTTATAAATAAGAGATTTACTTACAAGTCCATCAACAAGATCGCCAGGTCAGCATCGCAGTTACAATCCAGTGCAGCTTTTAAGCTCGCGCCAACGAGTGAAAGCCCGACCGAGTGGACTCTTGTCCGGTTTCTAGCACGGTCCGATTCTCTTTCCCTGTTTCGAAAGTAGCTTCATACAGTATGATGTTGTTGATGCGTGTGACGTCGTTGCCGTAAACCATTTCGTGATTCTCACGCGCTGTGTCAGAGGCGCCACTCTCAAACTTGCATGGCTGGTTTTTCCGGCGGCGTCCCCCCCAAGCTTTCCTACCAGGATGATTCGCCCTACTATGACTTTGTTAACCACCAAAACGACTTTGAAGCTGTTATATTAAGGTACAGATCTTGCATAGAGTGCCTTTAAAGGAGTAGTTCATTTTTAAAAAAAACTTTTGCTGATAATTTACTCACCCCCATATCATGCAAGATGTCCACGTCTTTCTTTCTTCAGTCGAACAGAAATTAAGGTTTTTGATGAAAAGTTTGAAAACATTCCAGGATTTTTCTCCATATAATAGACTTCAATGGGGACCAAACGGTTTAAGGTCCAAAAGAGAGTTTCAGTGCAAACTGCAAACTGTTTAAAGGGCTTTAAACGATTCCAGACAATGAATAAGGGTTTTATCAAGCGAAACGATCGCTCATTTAAAAAAAAAAAAAAGTTTACGTTTTATAAGCTCAAATGGTTGCCTTGCTCTGTTCTGTGAGACTCGTTTATCAAAATGAACAAATCTTTTCCAGAGTCAACTCGTTCATTTCGTTCGTTGAATGAACCAAATGACACGAAAAATGAAAAAAGATTCGTTCATTTTGGAATGAGTTCGAAAAGGAGAGTCACGAACGCTCATCACAGTTGCATCTAATTAAAAATATTGTGCAGTCCTTGATATTCTAAACTGTTATAAAGTGTGAATGCCGATGTTTATTTTTTCTCATCTTATTCTTTTTTCTTATTTTATTCCTAAAGGACCTTGGAAAAGAACAAAAAGAAAAAGATCTTTTAAACCACTTGGACCATCACCACATTCTAGTTGCCAATTATACCAGCCTGGACCCTCAGTCAGTCTGTCGACCAAAATCATACATTTAAACCCCCATGTTTAGTTTCTTTGTGTGTGTGTGTGTGTGGGGACAGTGTGCCTCTGCACTCCCTGCTGACCTGGAAACATTTAACACTGCCCACACATTGTGCTCTTTTTACGCATCGGTTCATTTGCCAGACCTCACAGAAACGGAGAGCGGAAGCACACTTAACCTATAATACATGAAAGCATAAAAACTTCTCCGAGATATGCAATATTGTACGAAACATTTTTTTGAATTTGTAATGTGTCAAATTTCCCTCTTGCATCATGTGTTTGTTCAGTGTTTTTAGATCCAGAGGTCACTTCTTCCTCTCCAACTGCATATTGATTGGTCACATCAATAAAACTAAAGGCTGAATCTTACCTCAGGCATTTCTGTCCTTTAAACAATTTATTTTGTGGCTTCCTTTCCCTTCCTGAAATGTTAAGCTCTTTCAATATTTGTGTAAATTAAATTATTTAGCCATTCATGAAATGTTCCTTCGGTTACTATTATTTTGTCATGTTTAATTTGTTTCTCATATAATGTTCCAGTTCACTGTTTGTTTGAAGCGGTAGCAGATTGTCATCTACAGAGCCTTTATGAACGTCACATGATTTGGCTATAGATCCTCCTTATGAAGTGCTGTACGACATTATCAATATTATGCAAACTCTAAAAAAAAAATAATAATAGTAAAAAAATTAATAAAAAAGGAGGATACATCACATATTATGTGAGTGATTAGTTTGTGTCTGTTGCCTACCGTCGGGTACGTTTCCTGTTCTCTGTCATGTAAACTGACCCTGAAGCAGTGAGCTGGCGTTCTTGGCCAGTTGTTTCTCTCTCTCTCTCTCTCTCTCTCTCTCTCTCTCTCTCTCTCTCTCTCTCTCTCTCTCTCTCTATATATATATATATATATATATATATATATATATATATAGGCACAGAGTTCCATCAGAGCTGGCCTCCCCCAATACCTTTGATGTACCTCTGCAGCTCCTTTTTATAATTTTGTTTCTCTTTGTTTTGCTTTTTCATTTTTATTGTACAAAGTCACATAATAAACTTGTGATGATGCCATTTGAATAGTACGAGTTGTTTTGTTTTGACATTCTCAGTGGTGTGTGTAAGCGACAAGATGCATTAACAGTTATAAAACATCAAAATACAATGACTGGGACATTGACAACTATTATTGTGCATTTAATTTCTGAGGAGTCCAATAAATTGTGGAAAGGTATTTTACAACATGTCAAAGAGGCTGAGATTATAATATAAATCTTGAACATAGTGTCTTGTTAAAGAGAGTTCACTTTGAAATTAATTTTTTGATATGTTTTAGCTTACCTCAAGGGCATCCAAGATGTAGGTGTCTTTGTTTCCATAGTATTTTCGATTTTGACATTTTTCGGTCTAAACATAACATATTTAGATATACGGGAAATCGCAATGGAAGACGATTTCGATAAATCTAAATATGTTTAGTAAAAAAGGTAAAACTTCCGAAATCTCCGTGTAAACAATGCTTGACGTAGACGCGCGAGAGATCACTTCCGGTGTAACGTCTGGAGACGGTTCAGTTCGGCTCGAATGGACATCTGATTCAGATCAGTTCGGCTGTTAACAAGAGGTAAAAACTATATAAATACTGTTCGTTTTCTCACACAAACCGCTTGTTTCGTGTCTTAGGCCATCAGTGTGTACTTACATTCACGAGTCATTAAATTATGTTTAATTTGGACTTCTCTGTGCTCTTTGAGGTGGACCCCTAAACTGCATTATAGGACTGACAGACAACAACGGTTTGACCAAAACATTGAAAATGCTGCAGAAATAAAGACACCTACATCTTGGATGCCCTTGAGGTAAGCTAAAACATATCAAAAATTAATTTCAAAGTGAACTATCAAAGTGAAACAGGTTTGACAGGAAGGGGGCAGCAGAGGCTGCATAACTGTAGGTCTGCCTTGTCAAACTCCCATTGCTGTCTTATCACTGAATTCTTCATGTGTACATTCATGATCTTACACACATACACACAAATATATATATATTATTGTTCAGCATTATACCTGTGGAGAAATATCTTAAACCAATCTGTGAACTCTTACTTTAAAATACAAAATATTTTTTAAAAGTGGTTTTGTTTTTGTAACCTAGAAAAAACAGATTTCACCGTTGTCTCTAAGGCAGTAGTATTAGTAGGTTTTATTAATATTTTAAATTAGTGTCTTTTTATATTTTCATTAGAAATTTTTTGTATTTTTTAGGGAGGTTTTTTTGTCTATAGTTGTTTTTTCCCCTTCACTTTTAGTTTTTATTAATACAGCAAGATAAACTAAAGGAAATTGACTAATTTTGCCTTGGCGGGACATAACAAGTGCACACGTTTCTCTAAATCGCTTAGCACACACAGAATGCATATTCTTAAAGTCTTGTGCTCTTTTATGAAGGCAAAAAAAACTGTCATCAAAGATATTGGTGGTGCATAACCAAGTTTATAGAACAATAGTCCAAAAGGATGCTTTAGGGTTCAAACTGGATCAGTTTTGGACCGAAGATTTCATTCATGTTTTGTTCTTAAAATTAGACATCCTATACGTGCTTTCCTGTTCACTATTGTTTGTTTTTATAAACTGAGGAGGGAGTCCTGTGGTAATCAGCATGTTTATAGCATGGTCTATGAGTACTTGATTCTGATTGGCTGGAAGGTGTGCACTAAAACCATTATAAGCACAGGAGTCACTGTTCTATATTAATGCACTGCTTTCATTGAAGCGTACACACACACGTTATTCGCACACAATGGTGCTGTTCACACAGAAACATTTGGCAGGACAGAAACTCATCAATGCTACTCCGCAACCAAGTTCTCTATTGAATTGCTACATTATATTTCTCAGCAAGAGGGTAACATTGCTGGTTTTGAAGTAATCAAACAGCTTATTACCCTTCCGGTCAAATATTGTGCCGCAAAAACATCAATAACAGCTTTCAGTTGTCAATGCTGGCAAATGACCATGGTATAAGTGGGATAATCCACATTCTCAGTACTAGTATTTTCACCCAGAAATGGTTTGATTTCAGTCCCAGGGTCTCTGAGAAGCTCCTCCAATACAGTACTTGACATTTGTGTGCGTTTGATCGTTCCTATCACGTATGACCTCTGTCCCCATTCTCAAACAAATGAAGAACTTTGAACTAATGGGAGTCTAGCGGTAATCGGCGGGAGGATTCGCTCATCAGGTGATGTGACTATCTGTGATTGGCCCACCATTATCCCGGATCATCAAGATAGATGATGTTTCAGCCAATCAGCGCTGACTCATGTTTTACATCATAGAAGTGTTACATCTGAACACTTCTCAGCAGTTTAGGCTGAAATAATGCGAAGATAGAGGTGCTGTCTGAAGACATGTGGTAAAGATTTCCTAGTAAAATTAATGTGCCAGTCTCTGTTCCTGTAAGACTAACTCAAACTGAGATGAGATTTGGCAAGTTTTCACACTAAAATTTGCACACTTAAATGACAAGAATCACAGAGAGTAATCAATAATCATCTATTGATCTGTTTAGTCACTGCAACTTGTTCAAATCCATTAATATGGACCAGAAAGATTTCACAAAAGGAAAGACCCTTTCAAACACAGTGCTTCCATCAAAATATGTTTCGTTTTATGTATATGTAAATGTAGTCCAGGGTTCAGTCAAGGTGAGATTTGCACATAAAACTAATATTTATTTTAAATTTAGATTTAAACTTTTTATATTGATAATTGATAATATTGATACCTGGATAAACTCTTGCAGAATCACTCGGTTTTGCCTTGAAATAAATTACATAAATATAATTTGTTTTTCAAAACACATTTTACTCTAAAACTGTGAGAAAATCAAAGCCATGAAATCTAAACAAACAAATTTGAGGTTGATATAAATTTGCTTTCAATAAGAATTAGCTTGTGCCGAGTACAAAACAATTCCATAGATGAAATTCATCTCCCATTCGTTTCCAATATGGTCATTTTTGACTATTTTTTAAGGACCGTTTGGTCCTTTATCAAGTTTTATACCATTCCGATGAATTAAAAAAAAAATTCAACAACAAAAACAAAACCGAATAGCACCAGAGGGTTAAGTAGAAAATCCCACAATCAGATCAATTAAATAATTGTGTTCCTGTTGCTTAATAAATGAAGAGTTCAGATGCAAATGATCATTTTTATCAAGCTTATATATTCAAGTTCAGTAATTTCACTTAAATGACAATTAATAGGTAATCCTCATTGCAATTTAACTGAAATTACTGAACGTAAATATACAAGCTTGATAAAAAATGATCATTCTAGAAGAAAATTTCAAATGGCACTTAGAGGCTTTTGCATCTGAACTCTTCAAATGCTAACAGTGCCAAAGTACACTGAACCCCAAAATGCATTGACTGATCACATGTACACCTTGAATGCAATGTAAATTGGGGACAAATGTCACTGTGTCCTGAGAATGACCCACAGTAAATTACATTTTAAACCGATGGAAGAAATATCATTTACTGGCCCCGTGCTTGCCTCTTGCACACATAGTGTATGTGGTAATACGGGCCGTTCACCGTAATGTCTGATTAAGCTTGTGTCCATGTTGGCAGCTGTGTTAGTCTGGTTAGAGGTTGTTAATGTGTTCCCTCAGCGCTCCAAAGCCCTCTGGCTGATCACTCTTATGTAACCAACACAACGCTCTTTATTTCATGCCAAGGCTGGACACCTCCTGCCAAATACAAGCCCTTACCATGACATCTCATTGAGCAGGACGGACAATGGCTTCTGCCTGCCGCTGTGGTTCAGCCAATCCTGACGTCCTGCTTAATGGTGACCTCATTCTCATCGGGCTCGGTGCAACATGACTGGCTGGTAGAAAAATCTGCAGACTCATCAGTCATTGAATCGGATCTACTCGTTGCCTTTGTGTTATTAACAGTTACTGTCTTTATTTGCATATTAAGTCCACGCCGTATATTATGAAACACTCTAACAGAATCCACAAGGATCCGTTATGTCATATTCATGCCTGTCTAAATTTGGTTGCACCACCTGTAGTCTCTCACCATGGAAACGTTTAGTCCTTTTGTTACCAAGAAATATCATTACATCACCAGTTACATTCTTTTCACTTGTTTCTGAACCCCCTGAACTCAACTCACACAAACTCGGAACCTCAAGTACACTTGGAAGTTTATACAAGGATTTAGTTGTTAAATGTTTGCTTGCAGACACAGAGCCATGCAGTGGATTGTACGCTGCATCCGAGATTAGTTTATAGAGTGCGGAAAACAGTTTGCCAACGGAGTCGTTTGTCCAAATATATAGTATTTGACTAACAGCAGGTGAAAAGTACCTGGATAATCTACTACTTAGGTCACATGACAGTGACAACATTGTGGATGTAGTATGCATAAATTAATACACACATTCACTCCATATAAACATACCTATAGACATACAGTACATACTTTTTCAAAACAAATGTAGTGCATACTACACAGTATGCACTTTTGGACAGGGCGCTCACCGATTATTGGATAAATCTCTCCTATTCCAATTGGAGAAAATTATATATATATATATATATATATATGTGGTGGTTTAAAGAAATGTATTTGTGAATAATCAGAATAATGAAAATTGCATGTAAATGGGAGTGAAGGGGTTTGCTTGTTTTCAATAAGAAAATATGGCTCTAAATTGATACTAAAAGGCACTGTGTTGACACTTCATAACACACATCTCAGTACTAGTTGTGAGGAATTGGTGTTGGATCACACAGAATGGCAGAAATGTGAGCTCAACACATGATCTCCAATGTGTGTCTAACCCCAAGCACACCTTGTTCCAGAAATAGTTTAGCAGGGAAGATTTAAACACAATAGCCAATTTGTGCTACAGAATACATATCTATTATTTGATAGCACAAAGAATTGTTGTCATAAATGTTATGTTTAGATTATCATGTGATTAGATGCATCCCAGTAAATCTTGACTTAAGGCAGATTTTGTCTTCTGTTTGCTGCAATCACAACCATCTGACTGGCTTTTAGATCAGGTGCTAATTGTGCCATTGATTGAATTGACAACAGCTCAAAGCACATTAAAAGTTTTAAAGGCCACAAGGTTTTAAAGAAATGCTTATAGTTGTGTCATACAAGATCTTTCACTCAGTTTTAGACAATTTAATTTAAACATAACCCTTTTAGAATGGATATTTAAGCTCAGATATGGATGAAGGTCTACTTCATTTTACAATCCTGTTACTCTGCCTACAATAATGAACAAAATGTTCACACAATAGCTCCGTGTCTCTATCAAGTGTCATATTGGGAGAGTCACAGACAATGAACAATAATAAACACAGGAGGAAACGCCCCCATCAGGTTTGATGAGTGCTTTGAAATAGCTTTGGGAAGTGCGATTCTTTTTAGAGAGTCGATTCGTTCGAACAAGCGGGTCCGTTGAGTACTCGCTTATCGCTGTATGTGTTTTTTTTTTAAAGCTGTTGTGTGTGTGCAAGTATAAATGCTCCAGTTTGATTATATGACTCTATTTGTGTGTGTGTTTAACAAGAATTACCCTACCATATGTTATCTTGTACACGGTTCCTTTAGTTTTCTCAGAAAGTTCACACCAAGAAGCTCGACGACAACTAAAAATAACATTCTGGAAATTAAAAAGAGCGCTGAAGATTTGTCGTGGATTCTGATTGGCTGATTGTCAATGTTTTCGTCCAAAAGCTGGAAAAATCGTTCTGAAAGTAATTCCAAGTAAAATAGTTCCTCTGTGTAGTTATAGCTGTCGTTTGTAGCCTAAGTTACACTTCCATATTTTCTTAGAATCTTAAAACGTTATAGTATTGTTATCGTGTCCACTTCACTGGCGTTTAGAGTTCAGTGAATTATGAATCCTTCTTAACATGATTCGATCGAATCATTAAAAAGAATCGGCTCAGGTTCAAAAGAGCGAATCGAACAGCACGGCATAGAAACCGCCGCGCTAGGGTTCACTTCAGTTCAGTTCAGTCTGCCTGGATGCGCGTTGACATGGACGCTGTTTCTCCTTCTGCTCCGAGACTGAGGAAACACGGGGAATTCTGCAAGTACTGACAGAGATAAGAGAGATTACAGCGAGGTCTGTTCGTATAGCTTTAAAAATCCAAATTTAGTAGGCTATATGTGCCACACGGACGGGTTTCATTCACAGTTCCCGAACTGAATCACCGAGACACATGGGTGGGAATCTCGGATGCCACCGGTCCATTCCCAAGGACCCCACGGATTTCTGCCAGGGCAAACGCAAGTTCAGCGCGGCATGCAACTTCAGCCACATACTAGTGAACCAGGAGCGCCTGAACATCAACACCGCGACCGAGGAGGAGCTCATGACTCTGCCGGGCGTGAATCGCGGGGTGGCTCAGAACATCGTGGAGTACCGGGAATGCATCGGCGGATTCAAGAAAGTAGAAGACCTGGCGTTAGTCAGTGGAGTCGGTGCGACTAAACTAGAGGCGATCAAACTGGAGATCTGCGTGTCGAGCAAGAGCAGCTCGTCGAATCACTCTCCTTCATCTCTGCGCAAAGAGCACGAGCACCTGCCGTGCACCGGCGTGAACATAAACACGGCCACGCCGCCGCAGCTCATGAGCGTCCGCGGCATCACCGAGAAAATCGCCAAGAACGTCGTAGAGTTCCGTTCCGTGCACGGCCCGTTCAGAAGCATCGAAGACCTGGTCAAAGTGGCCAACATAAATTCATCCTTGCTGGACCGGATCCGTTTCCAGGTGTTCGTGGAGCGGTCCAGGACTCCTTCCACGAACACGAACGGAGGGTTCACGCACCCGAGCCCCACGTCCTTCAGTGTTCGCAGCGATGAGGTGGACGTTCCGCTCGGTGGACCGCCACTCGTCACATCTGTCCGGCCCTGCGTGGAGCCTCCAGCGGGCACGCGCGATGGAAAGCCCGTGGTGCGAGTGGCCACCTGGAACCTGCAGCGATGCTCCAGTGAGAAGGCCAACAACCCTGGGGTCAAAGAGGTCGTCTGTATGACCCTACTAGAAAATGAGTGAGTAAATACCTTTTTTTTAGACAAGTAATACCATAATTTTTGACATTACCCTAGTATTCTTTGAAGTAGCCTACAATTTGTTTGTACCATGTTCCCTGGTAATACCATGTTTTTAGATGTGTAGGCTACCATCCAAATAGGCCTACCTTGGATTACACTCTTGGTTTCAGACATGCACAGTCTGTTTTGAACATGTTTTTTTTTTTTGGAAGGACCATTGAATACCATGCAAACAAATTGATAGAGTATGGTAATCATTCAGTACAGTTACATATTAAAGGACCATGGTATTATTATCTGATACCATCTCCACTCCCCGGTAGCATCACAGTAGTTCTTTGTAAAGGTATTTGGACATTTGGACCTGTACAGGTGAATAGTCTAAAACTTTTAACTAGGGATTTCCCGATTAGAAATTGCTGTAGTGTAGTGGATATAGGCTTCAGCACAGCCCATGTTTTATCAATTCCTGATAAATATTGTTCTGTTGGTTGTTTTATGGTCCATGGCATGCACACACACATACTGTAGGGCAGGCTAATTCACAGGGTGTTGCTGAGGTACATGCCCTCATTCTTGTCATGACTCTGGGAGGGTTGTTATATAATCTTTAGTGTGTGTGTGTGTGTGTTGAAGAGGTTTGAAATAGTAGTAGTATTGGCAGGGAGTATACTGTTAGTGTTATGAATTACATCAGTGCTGAAAGCTGTACGCTATTACAGCAATGCATAATGCAACCGTCCTATACAGCAGTGATTCTCAACCAAGAGGCTCAAAATGCATTTTGAAAGATTTAGATTTTGCATTGTTTCATTAATACATTTAAATAATTAGTTCTGATTGTTAATGTTTGTTCATTTTCTTTTTAAACAAAAAAAAAAAATCTAAATATGAGTAACTTATGTAAAACGTATGTGCTTCTTGACTACATAAACAACTATCAGTTATTTTTTGATATCATTAACTAAAACTATTAAAGGGGTCACGACATTCAATTTTAATAAGTTCCTTGAGGGAGGGGACTTTAAATACGGTGTCTTCTTTAAACCTCAAGTCATTAAATGGCCACTGTTATGATTGGTTAATCCACTCACTAATTCTACTTGAGTTTTAAAAAAAATGATCCCTATAAAAGCATAATTTACAGACATAGCATTATGCAATCGTTTACTGACCGTTTGTGACAGCTGCTGTCAGATCCTCTACAGCGGACTGCTTCATCTGTCAGCAAAAGTACTTTGCAAACTCTCCATTACTCTGTGCCTCGTTTACAAAACAATTTGCAGGAAAAATTCTCAGAACATACACATGCTTTCCGTCCCGATCCAGAATGGCATTGAAAATAAACCATCCACTCACTCCTGATGCTAGTATCCTTCTGAGATCTCTACAGAAATGAGCAAACAAGATGTTTAAACAGCAAACGTTTCATTTTACGCTTTTCAAGCACAGGCATACTGTATCCATCCAGTGTAGACGGCATCAGTAATTGTAATGGGTTATATTTGCTTTTGATGAGACGCAACGAGTGTCAGTCATTAGGTGACTCAACTCCAGTGCAACGATAAAACTATTGTCTTGCATATGCAAATGTATTTGCCTTTGTGACGTCACAAATCACAATATCCAAACGAGCTGTTTTTGGAGTTTGATTAAATAAACGCTTTGTCTATAGCAAGGACGTTTTAAGCTATGAAACTTGCTGGATGTTTTAATGGTATGGTAATAGCTCATTTCAAAAGATGAAGGTTTTTTTAACAAGGATTTGATTTGTCATGTCAAAACCCCTTTAAAATGTTTTCGGTAATTGAAATAAAATACAAATTTTAGATAAAAACCTAAATAAAGCAATTGAAAGAATTTAATACAAATAAATTAAAGCCAAATAGAAATAAAAAACTACGTAAAAACTAATAAAAATGACTGAAGTACATATTACCGATAAAACAACAAATGAAAATATAAGAATAAAACCTCATTCAAACTATTAATAAATACAATAGTTAAATAATTTTAAAAATAACAGTGTTATGATAAGGTATTTGAGCCTTACATGCAGGGCAAAGAAGGGAAGAACCTGATTCTACCACACAAGGTCATGCAAATACTTCACTTGTATTGCTGTTATAATTTTTTTTTTTTGATGCACCAGCATATTGCTGTATTTAAAAACTCGCCAGCTTGCAAGAATCTCTCAAGGTTGGTTTATCACTGTTGTTGATTGGTGTTCCTGGAATAAACTTACAAATTTCATCTTTTGAGAACTATAAAAGATGGGTTGTAATGTCAATAAAACTGTATAAAACATTCAGTTGGATCCAAAATAACCTTGAATAGGAAATGACCACTTTCTCAAATCCCTAAATCAAACGTCCAATCAGATGTTGCAAACTACAGGATACTCTGGGTATCCACTTTTCTGCTGTCTAAAATCCAGGTCTCTAGTGATAGAACATGAGATTTAACATGGATTTGAAATAAATATTGATACCAATAGTAATGATTTACAGCAAACGTGTCGGTATGTTCTATTAGTGTATGAAATCCCATGAGAAACTTGAGAATCGACCTCTCTGGTGCTTTGACCTATTGACTAAAATAGATAACCAAAGCTCACTTTACTGTCTGGTTGGATTTAGGGAAGGCCTTTTGAACGGATAAGTGAAGGTCATAAGGGATGTCATGAGTTTTCTTGCCATCGCCATTCCCGAAAATTAAAGCCCGACCGATAAAGGATTTTGAAGGCCGATACGATACAAATATTTTTAGGTTTTAAAATCCGATATTCCGATATATCGGCTGATGTATATATATATATATTTTATATACTGTTGGATTTCACACACGTTTAAAAGAAAAGCTAACTTTTCTGCACAAGATACATACGTTTAAATGTTCAGTATCGCGCAAGTATAACTTAAATTTTACAATGCAGGGACTGTAACTAGAGATATGCGAGTTATAAATACAGTAATCATTACTTTATTTAGGCAGAAAAAGTTCATTGTGGTTTCCAAGCTCATTAATGTTAACGTTAGCGGTCTTCCACTGATGATAGTGGCATTAGCTAGCTTTGTGGTTAGCTAGTCTATGATGACCCATAACTTAGCAATAGATAACATCATTCTGCAAATTTTAAAACATACATTTTCAATATAACTGGCCAAGGACAGATGATTGAAGCGTGTTTCGTCCGTTTTTATTTTATTTTTGAAATATTCATTTATCGGCCATCATAACTGCCGATACCGATATTTTGGAAAATGCCTAATATCGACCGATATATCGGTCTGGCTCTACCGAAAATATTACATAAAATGGTCGAATGTTCTCCACAATTTCGGGGGTTCGAGATTTCCACCACTATTCTTGAGGCGGATGAGGAGATGGGTGTGTTTGGTTTGATTTCAGATATCAACATGTCCAACTGTGTTTTTGAAATATTGCTTACCCAGATATGTTTCTTGAACAGAAATCTACATTTTAGAATGGTTATTATGTTTGACTGAAGAAGCCTGAAGAATTGGCTGATGAAAATTTTGCTTTGCCACCAGCAGAAATAAATTGCATTTTAAAATAAAAATAAAAATCACATCGTGTAGAAAAGTAGTGGCCCAACTCTTCTCAACAAGCTGCATGATTTGCAATATCATTCATGTTCATAGCCAACTGGCACCAAAGCTTAATATTTTAAGTTCTGTGTAAACATCTCAGACAAACATCCCTATCTAGGAGTCACTGCAGGTCACCCAATGACACCCGTCTCCAGTCAGCACAACTGAGTCAGCCGCCAGTGTGCTCACGACTGCTGTGTGACACAACTAAGTTTTGTTAATAAAATGCGACCTGAAAGACGTGTGATCCGTTATCAGGGTAAAAGGACACATTAAAACCCACAGCGCTTTAAATGCTGTTACAAATCTCGTATCTTAAACACACAGGGTGGAGGTAGCCATCAGACTGCTTGATCAGAGGTTACTATAGTTCATGCAGAAGTGTACGCAGAGACGGCCTGTAGTAACCTCACCAAGCCACACAATCCGACTCATCTGACTAATCTGTCAACTTTGTGAGTGTGGCACACGTCACATGTTTAGTCTCCATGGTGCTGTACTACATTATGATGACCTATCTACAAAAAGACAGTTTCACATCTCTAAAATCATGTCCTGAATGTGTAATTTTGGTTTGACTGGAATATCAGACTGAAACTATATTTATTGGAGGAAAAGAGTGGTGCTTGCCTGTGCAAAAGCTCCTCATTTCCCTTTAAAAGAAACTTTTGCTGATAGTTTACTCACCCCCATGTCCTCCAAGATGTCCATGTCATTCTTTCTTAAGTTGAAAAGAAATTAAGGTTTTTGATGAAAACATTCCAGGATTTTTGTGGGGACCAAATGGGAACCAAATGGTTCAAGGTCAAAATGAGAGTTTCAGTGCAAACTGCAAACTGTTCAAAGGGCTTTAAACGATTCCAGACGATGAATAAGGATCTTATCAAGCGAAACAATCGCTCATTTAAAAAAACAAAACAAAAAAGTTTGTTTTAGAAGCTCAAATGGTCGCCTTGCTCTGTTCTGTGATGCATGTTTGTGACTCTCCTGTTCATCAAAATGAACAAATCTTTATTCGTGTCATTTGGTTCATTCAACGAACGAAATGAACGAGTTAATAATAATAATAATAATAATACCTTTAATTTATAAAGCACTTTTCATTTGCGAACAGATCTCAAAGTGCAAAGTTGACTCTGGAAAAGATTTGTTCATTTTGATGAACGAGTTCAAACAGGAGAGTCACGAACGCGCATCACAGGCGAGCATTTGATCTTATAAAACTTAAACTTTGATATTTATTTATTAAATGAGCGATTGTTTCGCTTGATAAGACCCTAATTCATCGTCTGGTGTCGTTTAAAGCCCTTTGAAGCTGCACTGAAACTCTCATTTGGACCTTGAACCGTTTGGTTCCCATTGAAGTCCATTATATGGAGAAAATCCTGGAATGTTTTCATCAAAAACGACTGAAGAAAGAAAGACATGGACATCTTGGATGACATGGGGGTGAGTAAATTATCAGCAAAAGTGAATTACTCCTTTAAGGCACTACAACTGTTTTTATGTGAATGCATTTTGACACCATTTGTGATTTAGGGCAACAATCTGCGAAAAAGAACTCAATTTGGTACTTGCAAGCTGTTTGAGAGGTGGCTTCATGTGCGGCTACTAAATGATTTTAAATTGATTGCAAGTAAAAAAGGGACGTGGTAGCTGGTTTGTGAAATGTTTCGCAAGAGCTTTCATTTTTATTGCAAAATAAATTGGGTTTCGAAAGGTTTCTTTCCTTGCAACAAAAACAAGGTGTTTGGGTTGTGGAGAGTTTGAGTGTGTGAAAGAAGCAGTTGTTGTTGATTTGTTTGCAAGACTGACCTCTGGGTCTCACACACCGGATCAGTCATTATGTACAATTCTCTGGAAACCGCTTTCCATTTCTGCTGACACAAAACGGCTTAGCAGCATTATTATAAAAACAAGTTCTAGAAGTGACACAATGTGACAGGATGTGTAGACCGATTTGTTGGTGTGTGTGTGTGTGTCTATGGGACTTTTTCCATCCTTTTGCTTTACTGTAATGAACTGCCAAACATGTTAGGAACTGCAGAGTCACCAGTTACATTTTGACCGAGTTGAACCTTGTCTGAGTCGTGCTCTTATTGATTGAACTGTCACTACTGTTGTATTAGCACTGATCAGTTTATTTGCAGCTTCGGTTATACTTGAGAATGGTCTATAATACCTGGAGAAACTGAAAGCTATCCATTAACATTACATTACCATTTTTTCTCAATGGCAGTTGCTCGACTGGTATGGGAACCCTTGGAAAAAAACGATCTGGAATCTGCTGTCTTTCCCATACAGGTTTTTGAGTCAACCTGACACAGAGATACTGTGACTGATCACTTTAGAGCCTCAGTAAAAAATAAAGTGATTACTGACTGATTGGTGGGTTTATCTGACAGATTATACAACACAAATAGGTCGCCGCTGAAAACGACTAGTGTTCTCTTGGTTAACCAAAGTTTTCTGAGGTTTTATGTTGTACAGCTTTACATGTACACTAGCATCGTACTGTTTGATTAGGGCCAGGCTGCTGCACAACCATAGGTAACCTTTGACCCCGTCTATAACATGCAAAGATTTGAAAAACAGTGATGTTTGCTCATGTGAAAATATGCTAATTTGGTAATATATGTAAATAAAGAGTCAAGAAAACAGAACAAGACAAGCTCAGAACCAGTTTCATTTACTAGCCCTTAATCCTGTAATTGTGGACAAATGTGGGCACAGAGGACTCTGGTGTGATCCTAATTTTTATTTATTATAAATGTTATATCACTGTCTTCGATAAAGTTTTGTCTATCCATTTATGGTGTTTGTTTTTTATTTTGGGGGTATTTTTGAATTTATTTACTTTAAAAAGTCCCATATTTTCTATGTAAATTATGCTTATTTTTGTGTTTTATTTTTTAACTACATTAAATTATCATTCCAATAAGTTCTTAGAGCTAAAACCTAAAGATGTCTTATTTTGGCTTATTTTAGAATGCTCTAAATTACAGTTTTTCCCATTCATTTCTATGGGTGCCCATTTTTGGCCCAAATACAAGATTAAGGAGGGTTTTTTTTTTTCACCGACTTAACATTGTAGAATTGAGTCAAAAAAAAAAATGTGTGTGTGTTCAGGAGGCAAACTTAGGAAAAGTAGCCAAGTCTTGTACTGCTCAGATCAAGGGAAGTATTTTTAAAAAATAAATCAAAACTATTTTGCCCACATTTGTCCAGAATACCGTTTTAGGGTAATTATATGTATTTAAAAAAATAAGTTTGTTACATTTTAGTATTTTTTTTTTTTTTTAATAATTTGTAATTATTTTTAGTTTTTTCATTCATTTATACATTTTTCGTTTGACAGTTTTAGCACTTCAACTTTTTAAGAAATTAAATTTTATTCACCAAAAGCAACAGTTCTGATTTTTACGTATTTGTTTATAAATATATGTATAAATATTTAATTAAATTACATTTTACTTGTTTTTTTTTTTTTTTTTAGCAATAATAACACTGCTCAGAACTGTGACTGCATCATTGATTCTACAATAGAACATTCTTTTCATTTTAATTTAAATAAGAATCCGAGTAGTTTTACATGACCATGAGCCACCCACTCTCAGACCTTTTGAATCGAATGAGTTTTGCTTCTATGTAAACACCTTCTTTGCATGTGAATTTGTGAAATGAGAAACAATGCTTTCAAACTTTTTTTTTAATTCATACTGTAGGCATTCACTCCCTCCGCAATCAGTCATATAGATCGCAAAAAAAAAAAAAGTTTATGCCTTGTACACATGATCATTCATGATCATTAAAAATGTTGTTATATAATCATTTTACTGCTTAATGTCCATCAATGTTTTTGAGATTTGTGAGATTTTATTATTATTATTTTATGAGTGAGCAGCTGCTTTGTTATCAAAGTTTAAGTTTATTGATCTGAGTTTTGATAACTGGTCAAGGTTTGAAAAGATCATAGTTTTTATAACACGCATAAATATCAAATGAACAAACACACACACATGTCTGATTTGCTATCTTTGTAGGGACTTTCCATTGACACTTCAACTAACACTAAACCTACCCATCACAGAAAACTTCGAGTCTGTGTGCATTAAATCCCCACCGGGATAGCAAAACACACACACACACACAGAAACACACACCGTGTGCTCACCTATGAGGGAACTGGGTGTTGTCTGTCAAACTGTTTGTTCTCAAAACAGGATCTGAGTTATTAGCTCCAGCATTGGCTGGAAAATATAGATGGGCTCTCTCTTGCCGTATTGCTTAATTTTTTCTGTTTCTCTTTTCAACAACTCACTTGATTCAATTATGTGTTGAGAGTGAGTCTCAATGAAAAGTAAGTTACTGATACTATTTGTAAATGAAAATCATTTAGGTCACAACTGTCAGTTTCTATTTGAACTAAATCTGCTGTAAAAGAGCAATATGTTTAAGCTCACTTAAAGTATGAATTGCTTGAATGTACACGTCCATATTTGTGTATAACTGAATGAGGTTTTAGATTGTAAAAAAATCACAAGGCGGGATTACTGATGTATTTCATGCCATTAAATAAAACGTTATATATTTTTAACTTGTGATAACCACAGACCTTATTTAGATGACCACAGACCTTGACTGCATACGTTGCGATTGGAGCAGGGTTTTAACATCGAAAAAATAAAACACTTCAGCTTTAGGATAAATGTTGCACTTGTATTTGATAGTGAATCGCTGTCACAGTGAATGCAGTGAACTCTGGGAAAGCCTGCAAGCCTGCTCTGTGCCTCCTGACAGTACAGTACAGTACAGTATCATTGATTTGTGTTTATAGTTGGCCTCTGAGCTCTTCTAGTTCATGTCAATTTTGTGGCTCCAATTTGAAATTAAAGGGATAGTTCACTTTGAAATTAATTTTTGGTATGTTTTAGCTTCCCTCAAGGGCATCCAAGATGTAGGTGTCTTTGTTTCTACAGTATTTTCAATTTTGACATTGTTTGGTCAAACCGGTGTTGTCTGTCAATCATATAATGCACATATGGGGGTCCACCTCAAAGAGCATGCACAAGCCCCTTTTCCACCAAAGCATTTTGAGAGCCGGTTCGGAGTCGATGTCTGCGCGCGAACCAGTTCTTTGTGTTTCGACAGCCAAAGAACCGGTTCTCGGCCAGGAGAACTGGTTCCAAAGCGGCACCAACTCTTTGCTGGACTAGAACCGTTCTTTTACCACGTCATGCTTACGTTGGGGGCTGGAGCGGGTTTAGATGTGTCCTAAATATCTTTTCGGACCATAATAAAGGATCGCAAAGCCAAGAGAAACATTTGAAGAAACACGATGGAGTCCGCCTTTGTAATTGTTCTGCTTGCGTTAACGCAAGCGTTTCTATTTTTGTAATTTTTTTATTGAAGACATTATAAGCAAAGAAGAAAAATCACAATATAGAACAAATAAATGGAAAGAAAAAAAGACACAATTACAGGGGTACATAATTTATCAGAAAAAATTACATATCAAACGAAAAGATTAAAAGACTTAGATATTTCAATTGTTTTTAAAGCTTTCTTGGTACACGAGTTAGAGATAATCCGAAAGTAATGTTGTATTTGCAAGCGTTTCTAGCTAAGACGTATGGTGACGTACACAGTGACGTAACGACGTCGTTCCCTGGGCGCTCTAGTCAGTGGAAAAACAAATAGGTTCTGAAGCGGTTCGCAAGTTGAACCAACTTTGAACCAGCACCAGTTCCGAACCTCGTGAATGTAAGTACACACTGATGACCTAAGACACGAAATGAGCGGTTTGTGTGAGAAAACGAACAGTATTTATATAGTTTTTACCTCTTGTTAACAGCCGACGGGAAATCACAATGAAAGACGATTTGATATATCTAAATATGTTCAGTGAAAAGTAAAACTTCCGAAATCTCCGTGTAAACAATGCATGACGGAGAGATCACTTCCGGCGTAACGTCTGGAGACGGTTCAGTTGGACATCTGATTGAGATCAGTTCGACCATCAGTGTGTACTTACATTTACGAGTCATTAAATCGTGTTTAATTTGGACTTCTCTGTGCATGCTCTTTGAGGTGCACCCCCTAAACCTCCATTATAGGACTGACAGACAACAACGGTTTGACCGAAAAAATGTCAAAATTGAAAATACTGTGGAAACAAAGACACCTACATCTTGGATGCCCTTGAGGTAAGCTAAAACATATCAAAAATTAATTTCAAAGTCAACTATCCCTTTAAATGGCTCCAGTGTAGATATACTGTACATCCCTCTAGAGAGAGACAGGGACCTCAGAAGAGGTCTAAATGAAGTTACGCACTTCAGTTATATCCGTTGGACTAAAACGGACAATGAATGTTAATGTCTTATAAATTTGACCAGCACGTCATTCATATTGTGTCAGTGTCAGTGGACCTGAATCGTGTGTGCGTGCCTGAATCTTGGGTATATCCACCATGAGCCGAATTCCAGTCGGTCCTGCCATCTGCTCATGAATATTCATGAGTGCTAGGCAACGCAGTTAAAGTGAATGGAGTGGGAATTATGATAATAATAAAGGAACTAAACTAAAACTGTAATAAAAATAAATTAAATAAAAAAAGACCTAAAATTAATGTAAACCTGACACCACATGACATCTCTTCATTTTTAGACTAATGTTTTCTGTGCATTGTCCCTGATCAAATAAAGAAATAAACTAAAACTAAATAGTACATAATTAATACTTAAATGACACTGTCCTGGGCACGTTCTCAGATAAAAAATCAAGGCAGTATTACTGATGTATATTATGCCGTAGAATAAAACGTGCTAAAATGCAACTTATTTCTGGGTTTTGGCCTTAAAAAATGTCCATATGGTGATACAGAAATACATCTTATGCTGACTGCATAAGTTGCAATTGGAACAGTATTATAACATTATTGGTAAAAATAGAACAAAAGTGCCAAGCCAAAGTTTGTCCTGAAAGTGCTGTTTAATCCATATGGCACAAAAAATAAATAAAATAATTTTTTATTTTTTTTAAAACCTGACGTTCTCACTGATTCTCACAATTTTACTTCTGTCCCCTCCAATTTCGAATGTCTTCATGTGTGACAAATCTTAAACTTCCAACACTTGTTTAATGAAAAGATTAAACACATCTTTGACATTTTTACTTGTGTGTTTGAGTCATTATTACTGGAAGAACCGTCTGCTGTTTGAGAATTTCCTCCGAAAACAAACGGCTCAGTGGTTATTAGGGCCGTAAACATCAACTCTGCAGTGTCATTACCTCCACTGCCGTCACCTTGAGTTTGTTCTTGTGTTTGCAAGATATATAATTTATGCTGAAGAGGTCCAAAGCAAAGCAGGAGGTAAAAGTGCTATCCTGGCAGCTGAAGACGTTATTGATCTGTTTGTAGATGCAATCTATTCTTATTGTTAATTTGTTTGACTAAATATTCAATTATGTTGATATACTAGTGGTCTCACATGCCCTGTTTTTCTCTCCCTCTCTCCAGCATTAACCTGCTAGCGGTTCAAGACTTGGCCGATCGGGAGGCTCTAGACAAGGTAGTGTTACAAATGAACAGACAACACACACACCTCTCCCTTTTATCACAACATTCCAAGGTCATTTATGCCATGTAATAAGCGGGATAATGTCCATCTAACTGGTTGTTATTGCAAAATAAACCCCTTCAGGGAGATTCGAGACTCGATGAACTGGCTGGATATCACTTGCGTATAAGATTTTGTTGAAGCTATCAGCCCACATCATTTCATTTACTTAAAAAATAAGTTGTTTAACTGTGGAATTCCTGGGGATGAACTACATTATGATTTTTTTTTTTTTTTTTTTTTTTTTTTTTTTTTTTTTTGTGACAAGCAAATCACACCAAAATGGATCTCAGGATCTGTCCCCTCACATGAAGCACTTTCAAAAAAAGTACAGAAAATCATATTGGTCTAACATCCAATGTTTATGTGGTTTTTTGTTAAATTTTCGAAAAGACAAGCATGACCATGTACTCAAATAGCTCAAATAGCTATGTTTGAGGTCTTCTCTGCTGTGTTTGATGCTGGGAATAGACCAGTAAAGTAGGTTAGCAGGCCAGCAGTTTGTCAGTGAGAGAACAAGGGCAAAGTCAACCAATACTTCTCCCATATCCTCTTTCACTGCAGACTTGATGTTCTTACTCTCCTACTTGTCTTTCTTGGACACATCATGTTTATTTGGTGTGGCATAATGGGAAGCTCAGGGCTGGTGATTGGATAACACAGTCTCATCCCAAGACGTCAGTCTTTTGACCATACGTCAACATCCGCCGTTTTAGGGTACCCTTAAACGTCAGTTACATGACAATCCTGGGACGTCATACAACTGACGCTTTACCTTTAACGTCAGTTAGGTGTAGGGGTAGGTTTAGGTCTGGGGTAGGGTTAGGATCCAATAACGTCATCTAACCGACGTTAAAGGGTTACCCTAAAACGGCGGATGTTGACGTATGGTCAAAAGACGTCCCAAGACGTCAGTTATATGACGTTTTGGGATGAGACTGCGCTGGATTGGAAGGTTGCTGGTTCAATCCCAGCAGCAGTGTGTGAGCAATGACCTGATCACCATTGCGCCCTTGAGGTCCAGGCTAAATATTCATGTGAAGCGGCATCAGTGTTGGGTAAGTTACTCTAAAAAAGTAATGAATTACTAGTTACTAATTACCTCTTCAACTGTGTAATTAGATTACTGTACTAATTACTCTCTCTAAAAAGTATTTAATTACTTTTAATTACTAATTACTGTCAAAATCCCATATCAATCTCAACCAGATAGACATGAATCTGTTTTAATTCTTTCAAATAAATACTATAAAATTGTATGAATTATCCTTAAACTGACCACGGTGGAGAAAGTTACATTATAAAAACATACTTTTTAACATCAGACAATATATTTTGATGTTAAACCCACTATTGTTTTATTTCTGATCTCATGACATTTCACACTATTTTCACACATATTTTACAATAATTCATACGAATTTGTACGAGTGCGGTCGTACTATTTAGACACCTCATAAAATGCATACGAATCGCTGTGAGATCGGACACAGTATTTACCTCAATTACATCAGAAGTAACTGTAATTTAATTACAGATAAATGAAGAGTAATCCCTTACTTCACATTTTCAATGGAAAAGTAATTAAATTACAGTAACTAATTGCTTAGTAATTAGTTACACCCAACACTGAGCGGCGGCATACACACTGACAACGATTATCGATGACAGCGTCACCTGAAATAATTCTTTTTCAATATGAGTGGGTGGTTGAAGTCAACATCAGTGACCTTTAGCTTTGAGGTCAACTTCATGGAAATGCGCAGTAATTTAATCGCTCAATTGTTGTGATGATAAAAGACAAATTTGGTAAAAATTGGTTCATGGTAAGTTCCCTTAATCTAAATAAAAAACTAATAGATCTGATGGGACATTTCTAGTATTTTTTTACAGTAAATCACTGTTAAATGTACAGTTTTTGGAAGTGGAAAAGAACCAAGTCATCTTATTAAACTAAATTTGCTTTATTTTAGTGTTGCCATGGTAGTGTTTCGTATTTATGTGTATGATACACTGTGAAAGCATGTATTTACCTCGAAAAAGCTACTTATGACGAACATTGAACTTTGATTCATCATGTGACTTTCTTTTTTTTTTTTAAAAACTGATTTTAGTCTTTGTATATTAGCATCATTATTTCAGTTAACAATACAAATCTGGCAACCACAAGTTTTTATAGATTGTACTGTAGAATCCATTGGATAAACGTGTCTGGTAATGAACGAGCTTACTTACTCAATTTGCAGTCTTTAGGTTGGTTCCTTCTCCTTGAGTTAATTCTTGATGTCATTACTGTGTAACTGGGAGTCATACGGGCCGTGAATGACTGATTTTAACAGCGCTACCGTCTGCTGGTGTTATGCCGCAGTGAACCCGAAGTGCCGTTCTTTCCTCCGCGCTGCTTTTGCAAGTGCTGACTGGACAGACCGAGATGGGAAGGCATGCTTATTTGACTTTTGGCTCAGAATGAAATGACATCGCGCTCTGAATGTCTTTCTGCACTCCTGTTTAGTCTGAAATCAACACTGTTTAGGCAACGTCTGGAGCTCCATCATTCCCTAAATCATATTCATGAAATCCTGACACTTCTAATTAATAATATGACTTTAAAAAACAGGATATTATCTTAAATTTAATTGATTTCTCACTTTTTTTTTTAAACTTTGAGCAGAAAGTAGTAGATTAAAACCCAATTTCCTTTGCTGACATATTTTTTATTTTTTTGTTGAAACCAGTATCCCAGTTTTAGGACACAAAAATCATCATCTTGCTACAGATATTGCTAGCTATGTTTTTCCACTAAGAAACGAACATTGTTATTATGTTTTGATTGATACTGTGAAGCTGCTTTGATGGAAAGCGCTATATAAATATACTTGACTTGTGGTCTCGCTTTAGTTCTGAGTTGGACGTAGTTCTTTATGTCCCTGTCCTGTCCACATTCCTCAAGAGCTCTTTACAGATCAGCTGATGACCGCACAGCTTCTGTTGAACTTCTGGTTCTGTCCCCTGGTACTTTGCAGGAAACTCTCCCCTGCTGCTCCTGGTTAATAATAGGACCTAACTGAGGTAATGGGAATGACACATGTAGTTATCAGATTTCCCAGCTCCAGTGAGCACGTACTGTACTCTTCAGTAGGTAAAGGCCAGGTTTTATTTGCTAGAAAGTTCTGAGGTTTATCTGCAAACTTACAGATGCTTTGAGGAAAGTTGTATCTCCATTAAAGGCACTGTGTTTTAATAGGAAAGATGACCCTAAACTCTTCGAAAAGCAAACAACATCAGACTAAACAATTCCTGCTTACAGGGGGCATCCCCAAAAGGAAGTGTAATACTTTTTTCATTTTTCACTGCTAATCAGCTGTGCTTTGTGTTTGTTTGTGTCAGTTTTGTGCAGAGCTGAATCAGCCCACTCTCTGCAGCGTACGCAAGTGGAAGAGTGCCAGAGGCCTGTGGAAATGTGCCGTTTCAGACTGTCCCACTGGACAGTCCAATAATGTAAGTTTAGACCACTGTAGCACATATATATATATATATTCACATGTATGCAAACGTTAAAAATGTTCAGGGTTAAATTCTATGGGGTCTAAAATGTTTACCAACTAGCAAATATCTTCTGTTACATCACAGAAAGCTGTCCACTGAGTAATTAATGAGAGTTTTGATTTTTTTTTGGGTGAACTAACCTTTAACCCTCTGATGGTCTTCCTTTATGAGTCACGTCCTGTGCCTTCCTGGTCAGAAGTGACCGGAGGCCTAAAAATGAAACTTCTTCCATTCCAGTAAACCAATGCAATTTTATTTTTGTTCAATAATATTTATTCTTTTCAATTTTAGTATTTTGAGACAATTTGATTGAATTTCTTAATATTTATGCAATATTTATGGTCTATTTTTTCCAGTGGAAATATATATATTTTTTTCTATATATATATATATATATATATATATGTATATATATATATATATATATATATTTTTTTTTTTTTTTTTTAATTATTAATGCAGTATTTTTTATTAATATAAAGTCTAGGCCTTTAGAAAAAAAATTTTTTTTGAAGAAAATTAGCACCATCTGGTTACAGTATAGAGAAAAAGCGTAGAATCATGGTGTAACCACTAGATGGCATGTACAGCTCTCTATAGAGAGGCATGTGAATTTCCCAGCTGTTTATGAACACTTTTTTTTTTTTGGTGGATTTGAATATATAATTGAAACAATCTCAAAAACTATTTCTTAATTAAAAAATTGTAAAAAAATACATAAATAAATTGTGAATTTTTGTGTTTTTGTCAATTTCCCATTCATTTCCTATGGGTCGGTCATTTCTGAAGACCGAAGACCACGAGTGTGACTATTTTTTTTTTACGACCACTTAGCATGCTCGGATCATGACCTCAATTTTTTTTGTGTTCACATACCAATTGCCAAAAAATCACCAAGTATCATAACCTTCCGATGAAGCTGTGATTTTTAGTAATTCAAAACAAAAAATTATTCGGTCAGAAGTGACCAAGGACCATCCGAGGGTTAAATATTTGAGTATACATTTGCATACATTTCCTAAACAGAAATCTGAACAATGGATAAAGCCAGGTTTTATTGACATAGTAGAGTTCTAAGTTTTTACAAAGGGGATTTTGGATATCTCTTTTTATCACTCTATAAATCCGAAAATACCATCAACAGGCAGTAAACATAATCACAATGTTTTTAGAGAGTGTGCTACTGAAGTGGAGATTTTGGGCTTAACAAATAAGAAAAAAAAAACATTAAAAATCTACAGATGGAAATAGTGTAATAAAATACTAGTCTGAAGATTACAAGGTGGGCAAAAAGACCGAAATCTTAAAATTGACTAGTGCATGCAAAACAGTGGTCTTGCCTTTAAACAGGTAAATGATTCAATGAATAAATCAAATAAAATGCAGTTTTAGAGAAAACATGAACTGTAAGGATCAAGAAGATGAATTTGTTCAAAATAAAAGCCTTACACAATAGTTAAAGACCTTGGCCATGTCTAGAGGTGTCTGGACGAACACAAGATGTTCTCTGGATAGCGCTGTTTACCCACACAGGAAACATCTTACCGGTGACATGTGGCAGATATAAACACAGGAGAAATGTACATTCTTGACTTACAGAGGTCTGCTCTTCATCATGGAGCATTACTGTAAATATTATGTGCTGTATGATGTATTAGACCAGATTTTTTCCTATAGTGGAGCTAAGTGTGACATATGATTAATGCAGTGTGCTTTTAGAGAGAGAAAATGTCTTTTACATTTCACATTAGGAGTTTTCTAATAATAATCCTGGTTCTCATTTGCACCTCAATAAGTACAATCACCATCCACGTTCAACACAAACTCTTTTAAAGCCACACCTGAAGACACTTTCAATCGAGACGTGTTGTGATGTTTCCCCTGATCGCTTAGCTGTGCTTCCTCTGTGCATATAAATTGGACATCAGGCACAAAGGCTGTTAAACCAACCTAACACACTCCAGTCATGATGATACAGTGGCCTTTAGTTAAACACACAGCTCACATGCACAATTCATACACTCTTTATCTATGCAAATATGGAGTCGCAAAGATACACTTCACTTGTCCTACGCTGCAGCCATTGTTATAAAGGGTAATGGACCAGTGTTATTATAGTGTTAATTTATATTTTGAATTGGCTTTTTTTCAGTATTCATTGTAATTGAAGTGTTTTGTCATTTTTATTCGTTTTTACTCTATAGTTTATTGTTAATATTTTATTTCAGCTTTTTTTTTAATGAACGAAAACGTTTGAATAGTTTTAGTTGTAGAAAATTCTAAAACTCCGCCAAAATTCTGCCATTTACCTCAAACCTGTAAATTTGTGAGTAATAATAATAATACAAAAGAAGATATTTAGCAAAATGACTTGGCTGTGCTTTTTCATACTTTTACATTTCAGCCTTTCCCTCACTCAAAGCTATCATATGACTTCAGAAAACTTGAAATAAAGTGCAAGAGTTGTATTTAGTCAGTCATGATGAAACCCTAGGGATAGGGACTTTACATGCAATATGCAAGCCATCACATCATTACCGCATGTCACAAGCTGATTGGCCTCTGCTGGTCCTGCAGCCAATCTGATTGCTTACTTAACATTTAAATTAATCAATGTATCAGATTAACCTTCCACCTCCCCCAGTTCCACTTGCATAGATCTGCTATAGGATTGATGTAAGTCTATTTATGCAGCAACAGCATATCTTACAAGCTCACAAAGTGCGTCTGTGTAATCAATTCTTGCTTGACCGATGATATATTTAATAAAATGCTGCTAAAACTATTCTGAGACTGAGTTGTCATGATTAAAATGCATTTTCTCTTTAATACCTCTTTAATAATGAGTATGGTTGTTGGGTTATAAATGTTACTTGGCAGATCCTGGTCATTATGGTTTTGCTGTAATCTTGCAGGTTACCGAGTACTCTGGTTTCCTGTGGGACAGCTCTTCTGGGATTGAAATGAAGGATGCCACTGTCTTGGAAAATTCTGCGACTAATGGTAATGGGAAGCATCCTCATCCTCGGCCATACCTGGGACATTTTTATGTAAGTAAACCTGGAATAAAGCTTTATCTGTTAGTGTTACCAAGCAATTTGTTTAATGCAGTTAGTTTACGGTAGCTATAGATATAGAAACGTCTGTGGTCAATAATTTATTTTAATGGAAATTAATATTATTAATTTTTTGAATAAAAAAATAAATAATGGAAATTAAAATTATTCATTTTGAATAAAATTAAATTAATTTTATTCTAAATGTTTTTCAACTTTATATTCATCAATAATCCATCATTGTTTCAACAAAAATATTAATAAGCACAACTGTTTTCTTGTGCAACAGTGATATCTGAAGGATCATGTGACACTGATGATGACAAATTTGCCAAAATTCAAAAAATGAAGTTTTAGAATATATTAAATTTGAAAAACATATTTTAAATTGAAATTATATTTAACATTAAAGTTTTTTTTCTGTATTTTTGATAAAATATGGGTTTTTCAAAACGAGATTGAACTAAACACATCTCAGGTAATGATCATTTGAATGATTTATCTCACCCACTTTTCTCTGTAATCAGATTGGATCGTCTGAGCTCACCCTGATCAACTTGCACCTGACGGCAGCACCATCGCCGGCTGAACAGAGAGGAAAACACACTTGTGATGAGCTCAAGGCTTACAGGCTGAGCTCTGGTATCCAGGAAACTCTCAAAGGTCTGTTTCAACACGATACTTAGTCCATCATTGCAGCAGTCACGATTGCAAGAGCTCCTTATCTGTTTTGTGTCCGTGTCAGTGAGCTCCATGGTGCTATCAGGTGGAATTGTAGTCTTTATGGTTGTATGTTTGTGCTGTGTATTGACTGAGACTGTGTGTTCTAGTGCAAGGAGAGAAATTAAAAAGGTTTGAGGACATAAATGATGCCAACACGCCCTCAATATTTCTCTGTTGGTGTTGCTGGTGTAGGTGAGAGAGAACTGCTGGTGCTGGGTCACTTTGGCACGGCTCCTGACAGCCCTGAGATGGAGTGCCTGAGGAAAGAAAAACTCTCGGCCCTCCTCGCACCGTCCGTCTTTACGAACATCAGCACTCGCACGCCGCAGGGTTCGCACTGTCTGGACAACATCTGGGCCAGTCGCTCCCTCAAAAAGATCTACACAGGTGGGTGGTGTAAGATGAAACATTTTAGATGATATTTACTCTTTAAACAAGTCGGCTCTGCCACTTTGGAAAGCATGAGAGACTTTCAAAAGCACACTTTTGACTGAAGTGTTGTATTGTGTATGTGGTTGTGCTGCCCCCTTCAGGTCATTGCTCGGTGGTGCGGAAGGGCCTGACCAATCCATGGATTCCCGATAACTGGTCTTGGGGTGGTGTGGCGTCTGAGCATTGTCCTATAGTGGCAGAGTTCTTCGTGAACATCATCCTGAAGGAGCACCTGTGCAGTGGCAACGGCGTGGCAGTGGTGGAGAGAGGAGATACCATGTCCAAACATGAGCGATGACCTTTTACACTCTCGCCTGGACTAGCACAATGACTGACTTGAATATCAATGAAAGAATGAGAGAAGCGCACCGTGATTGCCTTTTGTTTTGTTTGTTCAATGTACAGTAGAGATTCTAGGGCAACAAACATTAGATTTTAATATAGAACGCAATAAAATGAGAGAGATATTTAAACACAGATTTATTAAACATGTACATAAAATTAAGTGAAATGAAGGAAATGAAAAGTGTGCCAACTTTTTAAGTGCAAATAATAAATCAATATTTACAACCCGAGTTTGTCTCTCATGTGGTGATTTAGGGACAGTAACACATGAGCTGTTAGGAATGGCATAATACCGGTAAGTTTGGGTTTTTTAATTATTTATGTTTTGATATAAATGAATACTTTAATTCAGAAAGAGTGCATTAAATTCTTCAAAAGTGACTGAGAAGTTGTGTAACATTATACATGTGTTTACAATCAAATTAAGATTGAATTTAGGCTTTTATTCACATATAAACATTGATCTGTGAACATAAACAGGAGAGAATAAACCTCTCATTGGTTCTCGTGGAAGCTCAAACATGCTGCGTAACACGAGAATGAACCTCGTCAAGCTTCTGGTAGGTGTATTTGCATCTTGTTGGAGGATAATGGAGTTGTGTAAACGGAATGCGTTTCCTTTTAATAGAATAAGTAGCCAACTGATTGTCATCATCATATCTGTTTCCTCTTTACAGTGGGGAATTCACTCGCATCATGACTCACTTCAGCAAAAAAAAAAAAGTAGAAGTTGAAAATTGCCTAAAGATTAAAGTCCTCTGTCGGACTTCTGTCTATCTGCTTTTAGACATCCGCTTATTTATCTAGCAAACATTCACGTGTTTGCTGAACGTCCACATGATCAGTGAACTTTACTCACAGTGAAGCAGCAGGCCAGGGTTTATTTTGTGTTGTAAAGCATGTTAAATGCAAACCCTTTTTTTATTTAAACAATATGATTACATGTCATTACCTATGTAAATTAAAATATTAACAAGTATATTCCCCTTCATATTTGCAATTTTTAGCACACTTGAAACATGAATATGGCTAGCTTTGACTACCCAAAGACCAAATTCCCTTAATCATCCATCACAAAAAGTTAAAACCAGAGGATAATTGTTCTGATGTGCAGCAAAAGATTGTTGAGCTTCACAAAAATTGGCAGTAAGAAAATAGCTAAAGCATGAAAAATTCACATTTCCACCATCAGGGCAATAATTTAGAAGGTTGTGCAAATAATTTGTGAAAAGTTATTTGAGCGACAGAGTGCAGTTTGTCTGGGTGGGTGAGTTCTCTTCTGGATGTCTTGACATTGTTTGTGGTGTCCCGCAGGGGTCAGTATTGGGCCACAAATTATTTAATTTATATATTGATGATATTTTTAATGTTTCTCAATTGGTTAAATGTGTATTGTTCGCTGATGATACAAATATTTTTTTTATAGTAACGATAGTTTGAAGCAACTGTTTAGTGTTATAAACAAAGAATTAAGTAAATTTTAAAAAATGGATGGAAACTAATTAACAAATTATCCTTAAACCTCGATAAATCCAAAGTGATGTTTTTTGGAAAGTATCAAGCTGAGTCGCAGAAACTGGTTGAGATAGATGGAGTACACATTGAAAATGTTCAGGAAAAAAAGTTTTTAGGTGTTACGATTGACAACAAGCTAAGTTGGAATGCCCACATCAGACAACCAAAGTCTCCAAAAGCCTTGCCATAATAAGCATCATTGATTATAATGCACTCCATACCCTGTATTGTGCTTTAATACAGCCATATCTAACCTACTGTGTAGAGGTATGGGGCAATAATTTCAAAAATGTAATACAGTCACGTTTTTTGCTACAGAAAAGAGCTATACGAATTATACACAAGGCCGCCTTTCTCACGCATCTTGTTTACTCGGAGATTTCGGAACCTTTTTTACCTTTCACTAAACATATACGGGAAATCGCAATGTATAGTGAAAGTAAATATGTTTCGTGAAAGGTAAAACTTAACCGAAATCTCCGTGTAAATATTACTTGACATAGACGCGCGAGAGATCACTTCCGGCGTAAATTTGGAGACGGTTCAGTTCGGTTCAGTTTGGACGTCTGATTGAGATCAGTTCGGAGAGGTAAAAACTATATAAATACTGTTCGTTTTCTCACACAAACCGCTCGTTTTGTGTCTTAGTGTGTACTTACATTCACGAGTCATTAAATCATGTAATTTTGACTTCTCTGTGCATGCTCTTTGAGGTGGGCCCATAACAGTTACCTGCATTATATGACTGACCGACAACAACTGTTTGACCAAAAAATGTCCAAATTGAACATGCTGTGGAAACAAAGACGCCTACATCTTGGATGCCCTTGAGGTAAGCTAAAACATATCAAAAATTCATTTCAAAGTGAGCTATGCGCGAAACAGCAGAGGCAGATAAATATATATCTAAAGCATCAGATTTCCAAACAACATCATCAAGTTCCTTTAAATCCCAGTAAAAATATATTGCATTTCAACATTTAAAATGTTATGTTCATGTCATGCGCACACACACAATCCCAGTTTAATCCCACAGATTGCAGGAAGTGTGAAAGCTAAAACTTCAGAGAGAGGTTAATGAGCCTTGACCTATTTTTTTTACAGTGTGTGTATGTTTGTGTGTGTGTCGGTCGTGAAGCGCAGCTGAAAACAAAAAACTTTGTCCGTCCTAGTAGGTGTTAAAACCGCAGGATCTGCTTACAAACACATGCAAGAACAAGACACCTGTGGAAACAGTTTGCCAAAAGATCACTTACAGTGTGTTTGAGACTCAGGGCATTGTGGGATTGATCATTGCTTACTTTTAAACAATGACCATTCTTTGACAATATTACATCCTGTAATTAATGATCGAATGTCCTATGTTCACATGCAGAATGATGCACTTTAAACAGATTAATAAGTAAAGAATGATCAATCAATCAACTTCTCATGACCCAAACAAAAATCCGATCTTTAACATGCTTTAAAATGAACATCTGAGCAGGGCATTCTGAATGAGTACATTTATTTTATTAATTTAAACACAGTTAGTTCATATTTAGAAGAAGGTTGTCATTGACTATAAAGCGTTTTATAGGCAACTGGTATAGTGCTTTTTGATCTATAGGAAAATGGCAGGAACAGAGCAAGGTCAAAGGTCAAATAAACAGTCAAGGTAGAGCAGCTGAGCTAGTGAGAAGTTATTCATATACTGTATATTTAGTGTGTGACATTTAGGACACATACAGTAGGATTGTCTACTTCCACAGAGGACACTTAAACAAAGGTTAACATCTTGGCAACCAAGAACTTTTTCATTATTGTTGATTATAAGTTATATTGTCAAACACATGCCATCAGAAAGATATAAACATTTATATCACACAAGCAGTGTATAACTTAGGAAATCAGGAAACAAATTGTTTAAAGAACTTGTAGTACATATACACATTTGGCAATTTTTAAGTTATGTATATGTAATTTGGCCTCTCTTTTCAATATCGCCTCAAAGGAGAAAACAACACACACGTCCTGACTGTGAACTTTCAGAAGGGTCTTAAAGGAGTAGTTCACTCTTTAATAAACATTTTCAAAAGTGAATTAATGTCCAAATGAAACTCCCAATTGGACATTAAACCATTGAGTTCCCATTGAAGTCCATTATATGGAGAAAAATGCTGGAATTTTTTCATCAGAAACCTAAATTTCTTTTCGACTGAAGAAAGAGAGACATGGGCATCTTGGATGACATGGGGGTGAGTAAATTATCAGCAAAAGTTTTTTTGAAAAGTGAACTAATCCTTTAATGCTCTGCACTAGCTAAAAGTGACCAAAGAAAGGCCATTATCTGATCACTGATTACTTTATTTTCCAATCCTCAGAAGAATGAAACTCACGAAAACATGTCAGGGTCACATTTCACCTAATTACTAAATTACTATTCAGATTTTTTTTCATTGTTACTTTGCCACAATGTAATTTTGCCATATATATATAATTTTATTAGGGCTGTCAAATGATTAATCACATCTAAAATAAAAGTTTTTGTTTACATAATATATGTGGGTGCACTGTGTATAATTATTTTGTATATATATATATACACACACACACACACACACACACACATGCATGTATATTTAAGAGAAAAAGTATTATTTATATATAAAATATTTATATGTAATATAAATCTATATACAGTATATACATGAAAATTTTCTTAAATATATACAAGCATGTGTGTGTATATATATATAAAATAATTATACACAGTGCACCCACATATATTATGTAAAAAAAAACTTTTATTTTGGATGTGATTAATCACGATTAATCATTTGACAGCCCTAAATTTTATAATATATATTTACATTTTGTAATAAATCAGTAATCAGAATTCAATTTTTGTACATTTACACTAATTGGGATATGGGAATTACAAACATTTGAGGTCGGAAAGGGCCTTAATTGTCATGAAAACAATTAAAAATTTGGTCTTTCTCACTTTAGTTTAAATAAAAAAGTGAAATATTGCCTAGACAGGTTTCGTTAGATTCACCTGTTAACACACCAGCTCTTTACTAGAGCCCGACCGATAAAGGATTTTGAAGGCCGATACCGATACAAATATTTTTGGGTTTTAAAATCCGATATTCTGATATATCGGCTGACAAATTTTGTCATGCTTATTTGAGTTAAGAGAACTGATGGGGATGTTCTTTTAATTGTTATTCAAGCAATGTATGTATCATGAACAACTCAACGAGTGTTGCCAACAGGAACGGTGTAGAGTGCCCTCTGGTGGACAAACTATACAACTCCAACACTCATGACATAGTTGAAGCGTGTTTCGTCCGTTTTTATTTTATTTTTGAAATATTCATTTATCGGCCATTATAACTGCCGATACCGATAGTTTAGAAAATGCCTAATATCGGCCGATAATATCAGCCTGCCGATATATCGGTCTGGCTCTACTCTTTACTATCTCACGACACAACCGTCTATGCCGGAGGTCCCGTGTTCGGGAATAAGCACGCACAGCTCCTCGTCGGTTAACTGGTTGACCTCCATGATTTTATGAAGCTGCTCCGTGTAGCGCACTTGATCCTGCAGGAAGTGAGGGATCCGTACATGCTCCATCAGAGCCAAACCCTTCAGACGCTCCACATCCTCATAGGACACCTGCACAACCACACACACACGTTTGCCGATTTTGTGCGTTCTGAATGAAGTGTATGGATAATGTTGACTTCAAACTAACCTTTCCCAGAGCCATTAGCAGCTGGAAGTCAATCTTGTCTTTGTGTCTGAGGATCTTCAGGATGCCATCTAGATAAACCTGGTCCTTACTGAAACAACCTTAATAGCAAACAGATTTTATTATTAGCATGGTTAAAAACAACGGTAGTTCTGTGAGACGTCATATTTCGGAGAATCAGGCCGTGGCACCTGGAAGCGCCGTGTCCGTCTGTCCTCGTTTGGCTCTGACGCAGTAGTCCCATCGTGTGTTGGGGTCGTGGACGAATCGGCCCAGGTTGTGAAACAGCTGTGAGAAGGACATGCGGCTTGCCTGGTAGACGGTGTAGTAGAGCAGGGCGGCGCGCCACAGGGTGGGGTCCTTGCGGAAGAGCACGCTGTGGATGCTTGCCAGACCCTCCTCCGTGGGGTTGATGGGACGCAGACCATGTTTCTTTCTGCTCCCGCCGCTGCTCCACGGCTGGTGGCTGTTGTTGATGCCGCGGAAGTAGTGCGTACCTGAGAAAGAGTAGAGAGGTTTACCGTACTTTACCAATCAAATCAGTAAAATCTGGAACTTTATCAAAAATGAAGATCAAAATGTTTTATAATAACTATTATTAGTTACCAATAACCTAGATTGAGCTCATTGTCGTGAGAAATAAATGTGGTTGATTGTGTTAAATGTGCACTTGTAGTGTACTTCAAATCTTAAACGTATATTTTTAACAAAGTACAGAGAATATATTAATGAAGTAAAAGTCCACTTAAGGATACTCATTATCATAACTGTTTCTTAACACATATTTACACTTGAAAAAGTGCACTTTGTAATAATGTCAAATTAAAAGTATAACTATAAAGTACATTTTAAATAATGTTTTAAAAATCTTTTGTCATGCTTTAAAGAAGTACACTTATTTGGATGTGTTGACTTGTTGACTATAATTCAAGTGTGTTAATCATAGATATATTTTAGATATTATTACATTTGATAAATATATTTTTCAAATTTAATAATATCTATAGTATCTGTATACTATAGTATTACATACTATATCTATATGCTATAGTACATTCGGCCGTACACTTTAACCATATTTGAAATATTTCAACTAAAGATTATTTAAGTTCTACTTAAGTCAGTCAAAAAACTCTAAAGGTCAGCTTATTGGATGTAATACAAATTTATATGGTGATACATTAAATTTGCACTTAAGTCAAGTCACCTTCATTTATATATAGCACTTTTAACAATTAAGCATACTGTATATTTCATCTATTTTGTCTTTGTAATGGGGTTAAATACTGCCAAGCTAGTTTTAATGACGAAGTTGCAGTTACATTTAAAATATTTTAACTTTAAATATTTATAAATTATAATACACTCTTAGAAGAAATGGTTCTATTTAGAAATGGTTCCATCCCCCGCTTCATATATGGAACTCCAAAATGGTTCTATTTTTTTAAAAAAACGTTCTATTGGCCAAGTATGGAACCCCAGGGTTCTATATAGAACCCAGAGGAACCCTTTTTTTAAGAGTGTATATAACCTTTTAGGGGTTCCAAATACGTAGCGCTGAAAGAACCTTTTAAGGTTCTATATAGAATCTTTTCTTCTAAGAGTGTACTTTACATGAGCTTCATTATGCTGGTCAACACATTAAAATAAGTGTACTTTAAAGTACATTCAAAATGATTCTGTTTAATAATCTTTAAAAGTACAACTTTTTAATCTGACATTATTACTTTTTTTTAAAAAAGTATACTTAAATGTGTTAAGAAACAGTCAAGAAAGTGAACTCTCTTTAAGTACACTTAACACAAATGCTGTCATCATTTACTCACCCTCAAGTTGTTCCAAACCTGTATGAATGTCTTTCTTCTGCTGAACACAAAAGAAGATATTTTGAAGAATGTTTGTAGTTGATGGACCCGTCAACTGTTTGGTTACCCATATTCTTATCTTCTTTTGTGTTGAGCAGAGTAAAAACATGAGGGCGAGTCAATGAAATGGGTGAAGTGGACTTTTGTTTTAACATATTATCTACAAATACAATTAATAAAGTATACTTTTAAAATTTTAGGTACACTACAAATGCATATTTAATTCAAATAATCACACTTTAACTCTCTTGTGACTAACTGAAAATGTCTTTATTGAAACTTTATAAAGAGCGCTGAACCCTAGGGTTAGGCCATGTCTCCAGCAGCCAAACCCTGAACTGTGTGCAGAGAAAGTGAAGGAGAGAGAGAACACACAGCGTGGGAGTGTAATTACTGTGTTCCTGACACTGAGCTCTGATACGCTCTGGGTGTAATAGTCCCTGACAGCAGGAACACAAGCTGTTGCCGACACGGATCGCTGATTTTCATGGGGTGACCGTGACATGATCCAAAGTACAGAACACAACTGAGTGGATCATGAAAGTCTTGAAAGTGTCTTACTATTCTATTCAGTTATTTAATATGAGCCTCAACAGGCTATCAGATGCTCTTCCACACAAACACGCACCGATTTCATGCCTCAGCATTCCCTCCAGCCACTGCTCTCTAGCAGTAGAGATGTTAATGGTGAGCGTAGGCCTGCTGTTCACCACAGTCATGGACGCTCTGGACAGGAGGTCATCAGTAAGATGAACCACAATCTACAGAGAGAGACTAGATTTAAACTTCATAAAGCTCTCAAGATGAGAAAAGAAAAATCAATAAACTACAATACCGTTCAGAATATTAAGGGGCAGTAAGAAGGAAATGAATAGTTTTATTCAGCAAGGACGCATCAAATGTGACCGTAAAGATTTCTTTCAAATACTTTTTTATTCATCAAAGAATCTTGACAAAAATCTACACAAATATAATAGCAACTGTTTTGAGCAGCAAATCGGCATATTAGAATGATTTCTATAGGATCATGAAGTTATTTTAAATTGTTATAATATTTAAAAATTTTACTGTTTTTATTTCAATCAAATGGTGAACATAAGAACTTATTTCTAAAACAGGCTTTTGAACATAAGTGTAGTGTTTTTGTATTTTTCTCAAATTTTTGAAGTGAGTACGCTTTTTGGGGTTAAATTAAAAGTACAGTGTTGACAAACTGAATATCTATCTTATTGTTTCTATCTAATTAGCTCACTCTCTCACCTCTCCTATGCATCCTTCCTTCTCCATGTATTTCTTGACGTGGCACCAGATGCGGCTCTTGGTGAGGAGGTTTCCTCCTGTAGCCTGCTCAAACTTCTCATACGAGCCGTACTTCTGTAGGGCCAACTCCATGATCCTCACAGCCTGAGACATCAGCAAGCATTCAGTCACGGGCCATTTGAGAGAACTTATAGAAGATTTTTAGAACAAAGATAAATACAGCGAAACAAAGCGGCTTCATTGATTCCCTGTATATGCCAGAGGAAATTCTGGTAAAAAACAGATACCCATGGCCATTTATCATTTTGAGAAGTGATTAAAAAAAAAAACTTGAAAAAAAAGTAAGCATGAATATGTTTCATTTGTGTATTACTAATTAATGTATATTTATATGATAGGATAAAATGTTGCCTTAGGTAGGAGGGGGCCAGGACCCATAGGGGGCGTTAGCAAACTTACAAAGGGGCCGCAAGATGCGATAAAAATATTTCAATTAATGAATTTTAAATATAACTTTTTAAAATCCTTTTAAAATAGAAATGCATAATTGCATCATTTTATTTACCCTCAATGAATATTGTTTTCAATAAAAAAACATACAGAACATAACTTCTAGAATCACAGAAATAATTGTGGTAAATTTAATATATTAAATTACCCCTGTAAACTATTTTGATATATCATGAATAAAAACCCTGAATAGATTTAGAATAGAATACATTTCAGAAATCTCTTTATTTAGGATATTGTGTTGGGTGATGGGGGGCCTTTGAGTCAAAAAAAGTTGAGAACCAATGAGTTAAAAAGTCTTGTGTTGAAGGTTATGAAGCTACACATGTTTAATATATGAAGAGTTCAGATGCAAAAGCCTCTAAATGCCATTTGAAATTTTCTTCTTTAATGATGATTTTTTATCAAGCTTGTATATTTAAGTTCAGTAATTTCACTTAAATAACAATTAATATGTAATTATCCTTGCCATTTAAGTGTAATTACTGAACTTAAATATACAAGCTTAATAAAAATCATCATTAAAGAAGAAAATTTCAAATGGCATTTAGAGGCTTTTGCATCTGAACTCTTCATATATATATATATATATATATATATATATATATTAGTATCCATTTTTAATAAGCATAGTAACAAAGGTTGAAACTGTAAAATTTCATTTTGTAGCCAAAGTGAGCCTTTGGGACTCTTGCTTTTGGATGAAACACTGGCTGCATAAGTGAAATAAGACATGCTTGCAGAAGCATGACTCAAAGTTGTTCTCAATTGTTATGTCATGAATGTATAGAGCTCAGTAACTAGGCCACAGTTGGGGACTTTTGGCGCTGAGAGTGGATTTATGAGAACTGATTTGTGATCCGTCAGGAACAGCCTGAGGGTGATCCACTCTGAGACAATCAATATAATGGTCTAAAATGACTCTGCTCCAGCACATAGGGCCCTAATAGAGCCACTTCTACTTTCTTTTAAATATTATCTAACCTCTTAGTAACATATAACTTGATATGTTGTTGTTATCAGCTTTTGCAGCCGGTTGAGCCAGAAACACTGGGATCTCTTAGGCTACGCCCTATACAAAGTGCTCTGTAACCCCTTTCCGAACCCCCTTCCCAGTGTAGTTAACTCTTTATCCATCAAAGAGGTTTATTAGTCTGATTGTGTTGTTGGTAACACGTTGCTTTTGAGCTGCTGGATCCAGGTTTATAGAACTAAAGAGTCAGAAAGTTTCTTTTCAAAAGTAATTCCATTTAATCTCATTTATTTGACTGTGACCTTGCGGGAAACCTTACAGAAGATATCAGCATGAAAGGATGAGGGGGAAATGAATGCAAGTGCTAAATGCGGTAGATCGTGGGAGAGAGTGAAATAAAGACCTTGATGTCAGATGTGCTGTGACTTCTGGCACTCTACAGCACTTCAACCAAGTTAAGACGAGGTCAGCCCAGAGATCATGCCAGAGTCCTTATGTACATCTGCTAATTCTCTCCCAAATACTTCTTAAAGGGGTCATTGGATGCAAAATTCACTTTTACATGGTGTTTGCATATAAATGTGTCTCTGCAGTGTGTGGACACAAGCGCCATACAATTAAAAAAATTGTATCCCGACTTATATCTTATAACTTATATCCCAACTGTCAATAGAGAAATTGTATTGAATTTTTACTTCCGGCTCCGGCTGTGGGCGGGACTGTGATACTCTATTGCTCAGAAAATCAAAACGGCTTGATTATTGAGAGTGTTTTGAATTTTTTTTTTTTTTTTTTTTGTGGATTAAAAACGTTGTGTATACAGTAGAGCCAGACCGATTTATCGGCAGGCCAATATTATGGGCCGATATTAGGCATTTTCCAAACTATCGGTATCGGCAGTTATAATGGCCGATAAATGAATATTTCAAAAATAAAATAAAAACGGACGAAACAAGCTTCAACCATGTCATGAGTGTTGGAGTTGTATAGTTTGTCCACCAGAGGGCACTCTACACCGTCCCTGTTGGCAACACTCGTGTATAACGCGCCACACATCCTGTGCATAAAAGTTAGCTTTTCTTTTACACGTGTGTGAAATCTAACGACACCGTAATGGATTTAGAATGGCTAAATAGTAGGTTTTAGAAGGCAGGCAGCCACTGATGATTGAAAATGATTTGATGTAGCTTGATGGAAAGAATTTAAAAAGTGCAGGTAAAAAATATCGGCCGATATATCGGAATATCGAATTTTAAAACCAACAAATATTTGTATCGGTATCGGCCTTCAAAATCCTTTATTGGTCGGGCTCTAGTATACATGCGGCGCCATCTTTGGAAAACAGTCTCGACAAGTCGAACCACGAACGTCGTGCTGAGTGATCTGAACTGTATGAACGGCGTTCGTGGTTCGCCTTGTTGAGACTGTTTTCCAAAGATGACGCCGCCTGTATACACGAAGTGAACTGTCTTTATAAAGCATCTTCTTATTAAACGGTCTTTTCACTCTCAAAGTTCTTCGTTTTCCAAGTAGGCATAAACTAAATAAAGTTTAATAAACTTGCATAAACTATCGATTTCTTTTTACTTTTTAAATGCCCCTATATACTAGCGTTATACGTTAGAGATAAAACTCTTTACATTCGATTATCATGAAAACAAATCTCAGAGAACGGTCGACTAGGTACCGATGTGTCATTAGACCAAAGGTTCATTTTGCACCGGAGTTCTCCTTTAATACGATATTGATGAGAGTATGGCCACTTACCTGTGTGAGGAAGCGGTCTGAAGCGTTGCTGTGCTTTGCTAGTATTTGTGGAGGCAGAGGATTGCTGTACACAAACTGAGGGTTGTATTTAAAGTCTGATTTGAAAAACCTGGCCTTCTCCTTCTCCACGTTGGATGGCTTTATGGCAGTGAGGATGCACAGCTTCTTGATTGAGTTCTCTCCATCACGTGCAGTAGAGAGCACTCTGGAAAGCTGCGGGAGTTTTGTGCCGGCTGGGCAGCTGTTTTTGGGCCTGGGGATGGAGCAAGGGGACAGACGGATGGCACTGCCCAGCACAGTAATGCTGTTTGTTTGCTTGGAGCTGTTGGTGGAGAAACAGGAGAACACAGACTGAGCATGCCTGGTATCTCTGCAACCAAAAGCCAGCCCACTCATTGTGAGAGGTGCAAGGGTCGGCAGGGGTCTGTCGCGATGCGTCGCCATGGAGACTCTTTTCGGGAACTTGTAAGATGAGCTTTTAGGGCTCTCTTGAGCATCTGACTCTTTCTGCAGCAGTGTGTTGTAGCTGCTGGTGGTCGTGTTAATCAGGTCCTTTAGAATGTCAGAGGAGATGTGCTCCAGACGCAGCTGACTGGGGCTCACAGGCTTCTCCAAAGGGCTCAGGACACAACTCTTAGATGTTTCCAGCCCTGGCCAATGGAGCAGTTCTGCAAGGAAATATCACAAGATGGAATACTACAATAGTCTACTCAATTCTCTAGTGGGTCTTTTAAAATGTCTTGAAGAAACAAACATAATATGTGTGTCATGCTTCTTTTTTATTTTCTAGAAACCATTTAAATAACTTATACAATATACACTCACCTAAAGGATTATTAGGAACACTGGTTCAATTTCTAATTAATGCAATTATCTAATCAACCAATCACATGGCAGTTGCTCCAATGCATTTAGGGGTGTGGTCCTGGTCAAGACAATCTCCTGAACTCCAAACTGAATGTCAGAATGGGAAGGTGATTTAAGCTATTTTGAGCGTGGCATGGAAAAAAAGGATTTTCACGCACGACCATTTCTAGGGTTTACAAAGAATGGTGTTAAAAGGGAAAAACATCCAGTATGCGGCAGTCCTGCGGGCGAAAATGCCTTGTTGATGCGAGAGGTCAGAGGAGAATGGGCCGACTGATTCAAGCTGATAGAAGAGCAACTTTGACTGAAATAACCACTCGTTACAACCGAGGTATGCAGCAAAGCATTTGTGAAGCCACAACACGCACAACCTTGAGGCGGATGGGCTACAACAGCAGAAGACCCCACCGGGTACCACTCATCTCCACTACAAATAGGAAAAAGGCTACAATTTGCAAGAGCTCACCAAAATTGGACAGTTGAAGACTGGAAAAATGTTGCCTGGTCTGATGAGTCTCGATTTCAGGTGTTCGAGTCAGAATTTGGCGTAAACAGAATGAGAACATGGATCCATCATGCCTTTTACCACTGTGCAGGCTGGTTGTGGTGGTGTAATGGTGTGGGGGATGTTTTTTTGGCACACTTTAGGTGCCAATTGGGCATCGTTTAAATGCCACGGCCTACTTGAGCATTGTTTCTCACCATGTCCATCCCTTTATGGCCACTATGTCCCCATCCTCTGATGGCTAGCTCCAGCAGGATAATGCACCATGTTACAAAGATCCAATCATTTCAAATTGGTTTCTTGAACATGACAATGAGTTCACTGTAGTAAACAAAGTGTCCAAATGAAGATCGAGACCAAAAAAGGGTTGCATCTGAGTCAAGTCCAAGACCAGAAGAGGGTGACAGACTAGACAGTGCAAGTCACAGTGCAAGTACAAGTCATGGAGGAGACTACAAGAGGGTCATGTCTGTCAAGATCGTGAAATTGTTTTGTCGGAGTCAAGGCCAAGACAAGAAAAGAGCCTCTTTCGAATCAAGTCTGTGACCAAAAGGGTCTTGTCCGAGTAAAGTCTGAGACCAGAAGAGAAATGTTTTTTTTTTGTTTTAACCTCTTCATTGGTGCTCCTTCGTTGACCAGTAGCAAGTTCATATTACTCTTCTTCAGACTCTTTTGTAGTCTGCCAAATGCGCTGTCTATTCTCAACTCTTTGTCAACCATGACATCCATGGAATTGATGCTTCCCAAGTAAAGTGATAAACTGTTTTCAACTCTGTCCCATCAATTGTGATCTAAGGAGGATGGTTGACTTCCAGTGGTGTGGGCTAATCGAGAACTCTGTTTTAGTACTAAAAAACTACTATATTGTGAATCTTAGTTGTGCCTCACAAAGGCTTAGCTGTTACTATATTGACCGTTTCACAGCCTCCTGTACTGTGAAATATATCATGAGGGGAGAGCAGAGAACACCAGGTGGAATTTCAAGTAAAGGAAATGAATCTCTTCTTGAATCTTGAATCTACTCTAGAATTTGAGACCAGTCGCGCCATTGTCAGTTCAGTGGTGTGTCCCCATTTCCCTGGAAATAAAATCTCCTTTGCCTATTTACCCTTGACTTCAACAAAAGGCGAGAAACAGATCCGAACAGCAGCTTGTTGAAAGCAGCTCTTTCACTGTCTAGTGAAGGCTGATTTATACTTATGCGTCGGGCCTGTTCCGTAGCCTCTACGCGTCGCTTTTCATTTATTCTTCGGGGTCGTTGTCCGCGACGATGTGCAATTCCACATTAACCCCTGAGGCAGAGGTTCTAGGAGACCAATCACAGCGATTGCTGTCCACGACAAATTCGTTGTTACATTTTTATAGAGGTGCACATACACTCTTAGAAGAAAAGGTTCTATCAGTGCTACGTATTTGGAACCCCTAAAAGGTTCTATACACTCCAATAGAACCTTTTACCAAAAAAATGGTTCTATATAGAACCATTTTGGAGTTCCACATATGAAGCAGGAGATGGAACCATTTCTGGTTCTAAATAGAACCATTTCTTCTAAGAGTGTAGGTACGGTGTAGGTGCGACGCAGAGGTATAAAATCAGCCTTGAGTTGATTTCATAGACCAGATTAATCCTATATTAGAACACAAAACAAAAACTATTTCCCATTCAGCAATGACAGGTATACAGCTGGATAAACCTGACCCATTCAATGATCCTGCAGGCTTTCATTTGTTGCTTTGGATAAAAGCATCTGCTACATCATTAAATGTCAGTATTTTAAAACTGTTTGGTTTTAAACTCAATCATTTCAGGAGAAGTTGCGCCAAGCAACTCTGTGGCACACAATGGCACATGCCTCTGCAAAATGATCCCACGCTTCATCAGAGAACAGCTGACAGGTGCACTGTAGTAAAAGGACCAGCATCAGAGAGCCAATCTAGCCAGAAGCAAAACTAGCTGTGTATGTTTAGATTTGTGGGGCTTCATTGGCTGATGTAGCATGCATGAGTGAAACCGAAAAGCACATTTGACCGCACTAAACATAAATGTCTGTGCATTAGATACAAAAAGTGATAAACATCATTTTCTCTGAAATCTTTTCAGAGTCTTTATTGCCATTTTTTTTTTTTAAGTAATTTTAATGAACGTATCAAATCAGGTTCCTTTCAAGTTCAGGTAAGCCTTTCTGTAATTCTAATTCATTCTAAGGAATTACATTTTAATTAAATGCAATTAATTTCCCTAAATTCATTGACAAACATTGTGTTGTAACATTAATGTAAACTGACAGATTTACCTGTAACTTCAATGGATTCAAGCATCATCTCGCTCGCGCTGTGAATCTCAACTTTTCACCCGTAAAGCAAATGTTTTTATCTAAAATAATGAAGCTCCCAAACGACACGACGAATATTCAATGACGCTGTGATAATATCCTGCATATGCCCAGGACAAAGAAATGCTGTAGTTTGCAAATCTCCGCTTCCACGCGCAATCTCCGACAGCACTGCTGCTTTGGTCTGGAGTCTGGACACTGAAGCAAGCGCATAAGAGCGTTGCCATGGTGCGCTGTCAACGTCACCCAACCCAAAACGTCAGTTCCGTTTTGACGAGGCTTCTGTCGTGAATAATCTGTAAATTAGTATTTTATTGAAATAATACTTCAAGTAAAAGGGTAATTTAATAGCACATTTTATAAAATATAAAATATATTTTAAGATAATTTACAAATAATTTAAATGTAAATACTCAATAGAGAAGCCCAAAATACCTTCACCAAGTAACGTTGTTTAATTGTCAATGTCATACAGTATCTCTTAAATGTGCACGGCGTATACAGCAGTAGAACCTTATTGTATGCTGTAAGGAAATTTAAAATTTAGGTTATCAGTTCTGGTCTCATGTTTTTGTTGACGCTACAACGCTCCGGTGTACTGTATATTGAAACGATGTAATATGTCTGATATTTATAGGCCACTAAACAGTTAGACACTTGCGCTACGCAAATACAAATAACCCCAGTTTCATATTACACATGCACACATTCATACTCCCCAAATCATTAAATTAAGCTTTAGAGAAAAAAAGGCAGCAACTAACCTCCATCTAGTGGAGATACTGAACATTTGAAGGGGGTAAGACACTCCCATAAAACAGCCACTTAAATTTGAGCAAATGTCTAAAAATGTTGGTAATAATATTGTTCGGGAAGTCACTGCAAGCACATAGGTCTCATTGGCAAAGATTTATTTGAAACCAAAAAAAAAGAGAATTGGTTACAATATACTTTAAACCATCTTTTAACATTGAAAAAAAAAAGACGTATCAAGATTGCGTATACCAAGTAAAATTTCTACTTTTAAAACCGTAATAAAAATACAATAATAAAAAGGTAAATGACATTGCTGTAATGTTCATCGATATAAACCATGTTTCACCACTGGATGAGTTCACACATTGGGTCATTTTCAGAATTTTGGCCGACAAAATAGCAAGTACAATCTCTTATTATAGTTCAATGGAAAACTTTTTTTCCTTCACTTCACGGCCAAAACCTTTCTAAGAGGACCTGCGTTTTAGAACCATAAACTGTCGTGAGGCTTTATGGATGGTACAGCATTCGGCTTAGGAAATGCAAGTAATGAGTCAGATGATTGAACATAAGTGGGATGGATACATAACTTTGTACAAACTTCAAGTTTAAATGTCTCATCGGGAGTGTCCAAGAGCAAAAGCTTTCATGGTTCTGTGTGTTTGTCAGCCAGTCTATTATCTGCAGATCTTTGGAGAGCTGCTCTCTCTCAGCTCAGCTGTGGTTACTCCATGCTCTCTGGGTCGGCCTGGGCCATATATGCGTCCAACTCGGCATCCAGGTGGCCCTTGGTCTTGGACATGTAAGCATCAAGCTGGTTGTCCAACTGCTCACGTGTGACGATGGCACGACCTGCTCCTCGGCCTCTGCCGCGTCCACGACCTCTTCCAGCAAATCCTCCGCGACCTCTCAGACCTCCCCGGCCTACGAGAGAACCGTTGAGACAAACACATGAGCATGCAAGAGAAATACAAAAAACACTAACTGGCAAAAATGTGTATTTAACTTTGAGAATCTAGCAAGAACCTACTAATATTATACATTATACCTCTTCCTCCAGCTACTCCACGAGCTGCACCTCGGCCACCAAAAGCTCCCCGTCCTGTAGGTCCTCCGCGCTGACGCATGCCTCGACGGAGACCGATACGTCCAGGACCACCCCTACCTCTCATCGGACCAGCACCTGAGACGTAAAAACAAGTTTTAATTAAAGGTAAAACTACTTCCAGAATGCATGTGGGAGTGCTTGCAGTTAAGTATAGCAAATTATTATTTTAAATTGAGAATACATAGAGTATCGGCCGATATGATCTTTTTTTTTTTTTACACATCGGTATCGTTCCGATGTCAAAATAGGGCCGATAATCATTCCAGTGTATTTGACGTGTGTGTAGATGCGAGTTTGGGAGCAGGGATGTTTGTTTTTTCACGAGCGCACACATTAAAAGAGCAAGTCATGTCAGTTTAAACATCACGAGCAAAAAGACTGGAACTTTTTGGACTGGAAGGCGTATTTTTGTCCCACCAAAGCCTTATTTGACCGGTGAGTGATGTAGATGAGTGACTGCTGCGCTTGTTACGAGCTGAGAGAGTGAAAGCCCCGGTCACTCGCACACCGTCTTCAAACTGTCTTGCTCTCCCTCGCGCATATTAATGAATTCAGCTGACTGAATAGACCTTATGTAGCCCCGCCCCTTTTCAGCGTTGCGCTCGTTGTCTTTTGACTTCCAGTCTGTATTTTCACAGTGATCTTGCATTGGTATGAATGAACTGCTCGTAAAAAAATTCTCGGTCGACAGTTGTTAAGACGCTTATGATAAACATTACAATGCTCATGATAACTTTTGTTAACTCTACAATAAGTAAATCCACTTCACCAGCTAATTAATCCTGGACAACGATGCCATAGAGATATACAGAGCGACCGCGAAACCGGAAGTTCAAAGACAATATTCTAAAGATGACGGCGCCCACGTTTCTCTGATGCATAAGATCTATATCTTTGAGAATAAACGATGGTAAAATGTCAGAAGACTAACTACCATTGATTGTGAATTGTGCTAAAACAACGTTGCCTTATCTTCTCTGAAAAGCTTTCCACATGACAAACCACACTTTCAGCAACAACAAAAAAAAAAAATCTATCTACTGATGAAATGTTTTCTGTATTGAGACGAGTCTTATGCGACGTCCTAACCTGCCTGGATAATCACACGTGTGCCGTGGTCCGTTAACAACACGTCCGATTCGCGAACTGATGACTCCTTTGTACCGATACACTTTAAGTCTTATACGTCACATTTTCAGGTCGGAAAATCCGGAATAATCAGATCCCTGAGAATTGCTGTATCATGAGCCATTTATCGTGTATTTCGTACCCTGTGATTCCCACTCCTACTATTGGTAATATAGATTAATTTCTCTCAATACCCAAGAGAATTTAAGGGAGGCAATGAGTCTACTGGATAAAATTAGTAGATACTCTATAAACTTCATTATAGCTAAAAAAAAAAAAAATAAATAAAAATCATCTACACTCCTTAGTGGAACAGTAGAGCAGGCTCAGCTGTCTTGTCTCCTCCTGTTACCGCCTAGAGACTGCACAACAGGTGCAGGAACTACTAATCTAGTAGCACACCAGGGGTCTTCTAACAGCTGTAAAATGGCAGTTTAGCCCAATCAGCATGACGCAAAGTTTAGAGAGAGGGTGGCTAAACACGTGAAAATCATTGCCACTGTAAAATATCATCTCAACTCAACAGATTTCATGTGAAATGTTAAGAAGCTCACACTGCAAAGCTTTATTCTGAAAACACGCGCATGCACCTCTTCCTCAGATTAGCGAGCCAGCATAAACGTATAGATAGGAAATGTGGCTTTTTATTAAATAAATGCAGGACAGCGTTTGATAAGCACACCGGAAAACAGGAAACAAAAGCAAAAGTAGTGTCGTGTAAAGAATGTTCGTCACCTCTAAGAGAGAGTGCTCCTCTCATAGAACCGCCTCTCACTCTTCCTCGCAATCCTCGTCCAGCTCCACGCAATCCTCCAGGAAAACCTCGTCCTCTGCCGCCGCCCGGCATTAATGTGCCGATGGGCCGACCCAGTCTGGCCTGGATGTTGCTCTTCCCAAGTCGTTGCTTCAGGCTCTGCAGGTGATATAATGGATTCTTCCTTGATTATGCACATCGAATTGATTAACATTTTAAGGCAAAATTAAATTTGTAATGCGTAACAGAATACAGAGCAAAAAAAAAGGGTTTTATACAAGAATGTAGGGCTGGGTATTGAGACAAATTTCACAATTCGATTCGATTTCGATTCACAAGCTTGCAATTCGATTCGATTATGATTCAATATCGATTATTTTGGTTATCAGTTACAATAAATGGCAATTTTTCTCAAGGGAATCAAATCTCTTAAATGCTGTAAACTATGGGAGTCTAGTTGTAGCCTACTAGGCTTCATTAGCCTAATGTGAAGGTAATAATGAACTGTTTTGTAGCTATACAAACACTTAAATTACACTTTTATTTATTTTTATAATAAGATTACATGAAATATAAACATTTAAATGGTGGCTGTCATAAAAACTTGCCAGATTTATTCAAATATGCATTAAATATTGAAGAACACTAACGAGTGTGGACTAACGAGTTTTTGTGGGTTTTCTGAGGTAAATATGACGATACATGACATTGATTACAAGCTGTTTAACTGACGTCTTTCCACGGTTGAAACGCTGATTGAGTGAATCAATGTGAAATGATACGGATTTCGATAAGTTGTACTCTATCTTTTAACACACTTTCAGATGCTCATTCATGTTTATTTCACGCTGTGACTAGTATTATTAAGCCGGAAGAGAGATTATTTTGCCGTTATTTATGTTTTTGAATTTCTAAAGAAAATGGACGTAATTTGAAAATTGAGACTTTGTTTCATATCAATAGTAACAAAGGACAAAGATTATTGCGATTTTTTTTTTGTTGGATGCACGCAGCCACGATACAATGTTCCATTCATTCAAATGAAACAGGATGACTAATCGATTCTTGATATTTAAGAATCGATATCAGTTCGTAAAATGAGAATCGATTAATAGAGAAATCGATATTTATTACCCAGCCCTACTTATTATGTAGCCAAATCTGTGCCGGTTTGTATTAGCCGCCTCCAGTTTTCACTATGATAACGAAGTGACGTAACTGTGATGTCGGCGCAAAAGGGGTCTACCTTATAACCTGAATGTGCCATTTAAGTCGTCTTTGTGCATTTCATCTCGTACCTGTTTGTGTTGCAGGGCAGCCTGCACAGAGGGCCTGTTCTCCATCTGCTGAGCGAGCCGGCGGTTGCGCGCACTGGCCATGTGCTGCTGCTGCATGGTCGCCCGGATGCTACTCACTGTCGGCTGCTTGTTCTTCAGCATGTTTGTGAAGCTTGTGGAACAACAGAAGGAGGAGATAGAGAGAGAGAAAGAGGAGGGAAAGGGGGATACGAGGAAAGGATGGTTCCAAATCAAATCATTTCACACAGCATGGACGCAGCTACAGCGGCTCGTGTAGCAATATAGTGAATGCCCTTTTTAGACCACACGTGCTTTATTTTACTCTCTCTCTCGGTAACATGTGGAGACACCCCAACAAATCAGTAGTTAGGTTTAAACTGAACGCTTATAGTATGGTTTTGAGAATATAGGGATGGCAGAAGAGAAGACAGAGGCTACATTGATATTAATAGATACATTTACAAAAAAAAAACATTTTGGCCTTCCTTCCACACCGATACAGAATTTTTGTCCTGTGAAAATGGAGACTTTTGAAAACCCTTTCACAAATGGATAAATTTGAAAATGCTGTTTTTTCCATATTGTAGTGCAGACTACGAAACCCTTGTTATGTGTCCGTGGAAGTCTATGACAGTTGCTGCGTCCCAATTCGCTTACTTATACTACGCCCTAAAAGTATGTACTCTTTTTGTGAGGAAAAAGTACATACTTTTGAGTGTGTCGCAAAAGAGTAGGCAAGCTTTGGAACATACTATCACGTCATCTTTAACGGACAGCTCTGTCACGTGCATCTTGTCACCGTAAACTGCCCTGTCAATCATCTTGTCACAGTTAAAATCCTCCATTCAATCTAATTTTATTTCCTACCGTTTCGGAGAGCACGTTCATCTGCCAGTTGTGGGTCTTTCATGCTCTCCTCGTGTTTGCAGTTTGAATATAATGATGCATTTAAAAAGTAATGGCTAAACGTGTCTTCACAAAAGTTCACAATGCTGCTGCAAATGCAATGTAATGTGGACAACATTGAATAAATTCATTTTCGTCAGGTTAGATACTGACAATTAATCACTCGAAGCTCTTTATCTAAACCTCTGTACACAACCGTGGGGACTCGCGCGATATCGACTACGCGTCTGTAGTTTTTTACCACTTTTTACTCGTGTTTGTAGTTCTAACCGAATCCTCGTCCAACGCGCAATGGTTTGTGGGCAATATCAGCCGTTAGAGTGTGCATCGATCTACACTTCGGATTCTGACCGGAAAAAGTAGACCATCCGGGTATCTTTCAAACACTCATTTCAACACACTACGATTTGGGACGTACTAATTCTATTTTCGAATACTATTTCGGACGGATGGTATGTGAATTGGGACGCAGCAAGTGTTTCCCAACCCTGTTCCTGGCGGCATACCAACACTGCGCGTATTCTTTGTCTCCCTTATCAAACACACCTGATTCAACTCATCAGCTCATAATCAGGTGGGTTAATGAGCTGATAAGTTGAATCAGGTGTGTTTGATTAGGGAGACAAAGAATAACCGCAGTGTTGGTGTGCCGCCAGGAACAGGGTTGGGAAACACTGGTCTATGATTATACCAGCAATGTTGTCTATTAATTTTCATAGTGCTTTGTACAATCTTCATACTACACTCCTGTTAAAATGAAAGAAAATTGATGTCCTGTGGCAAAACAGGAGGGCAATAGCGTTTAAGACTAACAGCGATTTTGAGTGCGATATATCGTAATGTGCCAGAAGCAGCGTGTCAGAACTTTATATCTGTTCTCTGCATCATTTCATTGAGCTCATTTTGAGTATATTTTATGCTTCTGCAATAAGATGATTCCAGTCAGTGTGGACAAGAAACTTTTGGAAAATGAAAACTCCGTTTTCAAATGTATCTGGATTAATGTCGATGCAGCCGGAGACAGAAAAGAGGCAGGTAGATTTCTTTCAGAGTGATTGCCACTTACAGGCCACCATCAACCAACAACTGTGATGTCATTAGTCCGAGACACCACATGGTGAGTTGGCCCAGGGCTAGAGGGGTGTCTGGCCACCCAGCCACTTACAACCAAGACCGTGACCTGGTACATAGCTCTGTAAGATGCTTCTTCTGAGAAGGGAAGGGGGTTGGGGGACAGGTCACGTCTTAAGTATGGACTGGGCACCTTTAATCCGTAGACAGAGAGAAATTGAGAAATACAGAGAGAGAGAGAGAGAGTGTTTTGTGTGAGAGAGGGCAAGAAATATGGATGGCACACATACCATCCTGCACTATCAACTCATTCCCATGGTCGAGGATGCTCTTCTGCAGAGAACTCAAGTGCAGTCGGCTTACCTCACCACCATTACCCTCTCACCTCCGGGTGTGCGCTGCTTACACAAGAGACGCCTCGCCAAACATGGCACATTATTAGATCTTATACATCGACTCAAGTAACCGACGTCTTGTTGGGTAAGCGGAGCACACCATGCGGGCAGTCTAGCGTCCATGTCAGATCTGATGTCTCCCCCTCAATGACCTCCATAGTACACGTGTCTTGAGGCTTCATGCCTTAGTTATCTCTGAATGCTTTTCCCCCCGGCCTTGAGATAATGCTGTCAGGATGCGTAGCGCCTCACCGCTCATTCAGGGACACCTTGGTGGTGCTTTTCAGCACAACTTTTTGAGAAGAAGGGGCGGTCATGTTTCTTCAGACTTGCAGGGATCTCTCCTGTAGAGGGAAACAGTAGAATAAAGATGTATGGTATCTTTACTGCATGAAAGTGAAAGCTTCAGACAGACATAAGGACGTCAATGGGGAGGACTTGACATCATATACAAATTGGCTGTATTTTAAAACCTAGCAATTTGATTTTCAGATCCCACAAACTCCCAAATGAGATCATTCTTGTGTGAGGGACCCTCATCCTAGAATTTAAACGCCATCTATATGGGTTTTTATGTAGTATAAATGTTCATACAATTCATTACACATGGATCTATCTACTTCTAAACAATCATCGGACCCACGTAGTCTGAAACCTCCGACTTAACTTAAACATTTATAGAGTATTTGCAGTTTGTAACATGATGGTAGCCTGTCAGTATAAGTTAAATGATTAACGTTACCAAATATGTTGTGTAGCAGAACCATTGGTTTGAAAACACTTAATTAATTCATACAATAAAACAACAACAACGAGATTTACCGGTTCAATGTAACTTGTACAATGTAACCAATGTAGCGTTACTTACACAACCGACTGTTCACGAACCTAGTCATATCACCGTAACTCACGCAAAACTTATTCGTATACAGATATTAACCAATTTAATGACACATTCATTCATGTTTAAGACATATTTAGTATGTTTCAATTATATTAACTTACCTTTTCTCTGGACGACTCGTGCAGTTGAGTCAGGGCAGATCTGTTAGCTGTGAGGCTAGCGCGTCGCTGAAGCAGCAGACTGACTCGACAAAATCCCTAGTCAAAACTTTGTACTCAAAACTTTGTAATTGTATAAATATCGCCCCTCTTCTAAATATATTTAAGAACTAAAAACAAATCTATATCCCACAGAATAGGTTATTTAACACCAGTCTACTTTAATCTGCAACTCTATCTGCCTACCCTCCCCTCATTCATCACAAAATGGTGCTAACAACTGCGCGAGTTCGGAAAATGGAGCACTACGTGATTTATCGCGAGATTTAAGCGTGAACGGGTGTGTTCCAAATAGCATACTTCCATACTAAAACTAGGGTATGGACTTTGTGCATTAAGATTTTAGCTTAAATGTATATATAAGTACAGGTGAAACTATTTAATTGAGGTACTCTGAGCATTTTTAAGTAAAAGTTGAAGTTTTAACCATGTTAAACTACAGGAAAACTAAAATCAACTTTTCGTTTGAATTTTTTTTTTTGGTAGGACAACAATTTGCATATATGTATAATCTTTTTTCAAGGGTAATGATTAGGGTTAGATAGATTTACTATCTTTAAAAAAAAAAGTTTCAGATAGTAGTCTAGTCTAGGATGATAGGACCCCCCCCCCCCCCCCCATTTTTCCGCGAGGGACTCCCATTAAAAAAAAAAAAAAAAAAAAAAGTCAGCCAATATTGTATATTTTACAATGTGATATAAAATATTATGTTGAAAATATTTAGTTTCTATTACATTACATTTTTTTTCTTTCGTTCTGGAGCCTACTTTTGATGTAATATTCATTTATTTTTGAATCCTTATATAGTTATTATCTAACTATTATTATGATTATTTTCTTATTTTTTTTCTAAACTGACCCAGCCTACTCCCTTACGGATTCTAGTTCAAAAACCCCTGCACTGACAGACTGTATCTATATCATTGATTAACAAGTGTATACTATGTATACACAGTATAATATGAGTGTATACTCAGAATACTATGAGTGTATACTAGGCTATACAGCATACATTTCATTCATTGCTTGACGTTTCAAGTCAGACTATTTTTTACATACAATATAGCCTAATGCGTCGTATGTACAGCGGTACGCTATTGCATTTGAACCATAGTGAATTGCAAAATGCAGCTTAACTTGGTTTCAAGAGAGAGACAGAAAGGTGACCGCTGATTTGAACACAGCCATGTGTGACGTGGATTGTACGGAAACTCGGAGATTTCTCTCTCTCTATGTTACATGCTCTGATACAGTAGGTGGCGGTATGCACCTTCAAAAGTCAGGGTTGCAGTCACTGACTGTCAAATTAAATCGCAGTAAAGATGGCAGCGTTAGCGGTTGTGGAAACCCCATCAGGGAAAGATGCGCTCGCGGAGGGAATGCTAGACCTCTTGAGACCTGCGGTACAACAGCTTGACTTACATGTGCACTCAGTCAGGTAGTAACGTTATATTTTGGGAAACCAAAACTTAGAAATGTATAATTTACAGTAAGCAGTTCTGTTTGCTAGCATGCTAATCACTGTCAACATGACAGGTCTTGTGACTCAGAGTCAGATGCGGTGTGACCATGTAAAACAATGACAGTTATTCCTTTGTTACTGTAAGCAGTTTCGCACGATTTATGCATTTAAAATATGATTCATAGTCATTTATTTTTAAAGTGTGTATTAATATGGACAGCTATATTGTTCACTATATCCTGCAAATTTATCTCCACAGAGAAAGCCAAGTGGAACTTAGGGAACACATTGATAATTTGGCATCTGGTAAGTCATGACGTGATTATGCCGTTTTTCTATGAGTTTTTATCGGTCGCTTTGGTTTAATTCTCAAATAAGATATATTTTTGTTATTGTTGTTGTTTTTTAAACAAAAAATCTCTTAACAATTGGTGAATGTTAGTTAACACCAATTAGAATTTCTTATTCATTTAAGAAAATTGCGTGTTTTGACATTTGTGCAACATAGTATACAATTTGCACAATAGCTAAAAGCTAACTGTCATAATCTGCGCAACTTCTAAACCTTCATTTATTGTGTGAGCCATCAAATACAAAACGATCAATTCAAAGTTATCAAAAATTGGTCAGTCATACATGTATATTATGCAAATATTTCTAACATGGCATGATTGTGATGTCTGCTTAAATGTCCTGCCTTAGTAATTAAATGGTAATCACAATCTTACCAATGTTTGAAGCATAGCCAGAGCTTGCCTGGATGTCTTTTTCTTTTCTCAGTATGTGTAGTAGGTTAGCTACATATAGGGTATGTGTAGAAATGGACTTGCAATTGTGAATTTCCAGTTTACAATTTTAACTTTTCCCAGTGAACTTTTACATACTGTTGAAATCTGTTGAATAGCTCAACGTGATACAGTTACAGAATATTATTCAGTTAGACAAAACATACATTCTTGTATTGAAATGTTGTACAGTAAGTGGTCATTTGTCAACAAAAACATCCAAACATTTTGACCAGTGTGGCTCACATGATACATAAAGATTCATTTTGCTGGCGTTGTTCAATTTCCGCTGAAGCATGAATGAATTGTTTTGGGTGAGTTATTACATTTTGCAGATGTGCGATAGAGTTGTGATGTCCCATAAAACAGTTGTGACTATTTCACTTAGATTTTAGAGAAAATATGACTGTTAGAAGAAAGGTATGAAAATTAGTCAATGCAACGTGTTATGATTACGACTCTTTTGTCATAATGTAAGAACAATTTCTGCAGAATTCATGAATATTAAATTAAATCATCTCATGAATGCTATTTGTGCACATTTCTTCTACAGAGTTGTGTAGGATCAACGAACACCAGAAGGTGGCACTAGACTTAGACCCATATGTTAAAAAACTTCTTAATGCCAGGAGAAGAGTGGTGCTTGTCAATAACATACTCCAGAATGCACAGGTAAAAGACACAGATGTTAAAACATCAGTCATGCACATTATTGCCCTGTGTTTTCTACTTCATTATCTCAAATGTTTGTTTCAGGAACGTTTGCGGAGGTTGAACCATAATGTTGCTAAGGAGACTGCACGAAGGAAGACCATGCTTGAGGCATCAGGAGCATTTACCCCACGCTCTCCCAGCAAACCATGATGTCCTGGTGCTCACGTTTTGAGAATGCACCATTACACTGTGCTCAATGTCAAGGACCAATGCTGTAGATTCACAGAATCTTCCTCACATTGTTAAAGGGCACTTGGTTATGCAAAGCACTGCTACAGCAAAATTAGTGTAAATTCCTTTAAGAGTAGTCCAGGAGACAGCAGTGTATATATGCACTCATTTCTATACGTTTTGTCTATATGAATGTAACTGATGCTGAAAAATGCTCGTATTGCAATGCTCTGGATTTCCTAATTATTTGCATTAATTTCAGAGATAGTATCCAGTTTAATGCATCAGATAAGGACACAGTCTCCTCCTCACAGTCTTGATCTAATCAGTGGAAGCAGATTATAGTTTCAATTTTTTGCTCACATGTGGAAATAGTATAGTGAATTGTTTTTTTTTTTAACTTATGTTTTGTCACATAATAATAATAAAAAAAAACAAAATGTTTTATCTTAGAGTTCTATTTTTTCTAGTTAAAACCTCACCATTTTGACTTTATAACAAGTTTATGTCACAATTCTGAGAGAAAGGTCATAATTGTGAGATAAAAAGGTCAGACTTGTGAGATAAAGTCACAATTTGGGTGAACTATCCCTTAAAAAACATATAAAAGAATTTAAACATTTAACACTTATGCAACTTAAAATAGACATTGCGCACAGTCTTCAGTAGACTAAATGCTTTTCATTGATGTTGATTTTATTATTAATTACTAGGAGTATCATTACATGTAGATTGAGGTTTTAAATCACAGAACAAGACAATATAAGTGTTTAGAAATACATTTTGATGGAAAAGAAAAAATAACTTCCCCAGAATCCATAGCATTGCATTATAATTGAATCAGCAGGAAAATCTTAGGTATGCACATGTCTTATGTTAATAGTGGATGCTTTGTAAGAGGATATCAGAAAGGGCAGATGAAGGTGACCTTGTTTTATCTGAAAAGGCAGAGGGTTAGTAAAAGATTTCAGGACAGGTGAAAGGTCAAGGGAGGGAATCTCTCAAGGAGGAAGTTGGAATTACACGAGGGGCCTCGTAAAAGTTGCTTTGTTGATGAGAGATGAAACACAGATTGCTGGAAATCAAGTAAAACGAAAGAGTAAAGGCTATTTGGAGTCTGTTTATATTTGACGGTGACTGCATAAGCAAACTAGACTCAAAGATAACTGCATGCTACTGTATGTTGTTCCTGAAAAATATAGCTTTTTGTGCCCAAAAGTAGTGAAAACGCTGGATCATCTTTCTTCACGTTTAATGTTACAGATTTGTTCGTACATATTTATAATATTATATTAAATTATATAGCCTATATGAAAATATACGGCTGCCTTTTAAGTTTTAGAATTGGGGGGCCTCGGACCAGGATGATTTGGGTGCCTTCGGCATCGAAAAAACAACAATATAAGTCTTCTTAGGGGGCAATTTGAAAATCCCTGATGTGGTCTCAAACCATTGGGCATCATTGCATATATTTCTGTCCTTTATTAAAGCTGACTAAATAATATGATACAAGTTTTCTAGTCTTACATACCCCACTGGGGAGCTAGTCTAAAAGTAGCCATCACTGGCTGTTGTAAATTTCAATCATCGATGGAAACTGAGCAGGGATGAAAGGGGGCGGGGTGATCTGATATGGGGCGGAGTAATCTCAGCGGCGCCACCTTAAAAAAACAGTCGCGCCGATATGTCAATCCAGACGCGACCCAGACAGACCTCGGCCCGGGGGCCCAGCCGTGAGAGCCGCGCCGCGATTGGATGAGCACCACCGTCCTTTTGAGACTCGGTCTCTTATTGGTTGGAGCCGGACGAGACGCTCACGCGCACAATGTCTACCCGCTTTTGTTATTGTAGCGAGCGCGAGGAGAGCGGCAGGATGCGCGGACGGAGACAGCGAGCCTGATAGTCCGGTATCGACTCAAATTAGATGTTGGAGGGGGAAGGGGACGCGGATTTCTACCTCTCCGTCCTTGTTTAGAAGACTGCTTTTTGCGATTCTCTAACAATACGACCCATGTGTGAGTATTTTTTAGTACATGTATGTGCTTATTTATTCATTTTTTTAAGCGCACGCTGCACCATCCGAGACCGTATTGGAAACTGATCATTACTGTCGATTTAGCGATACATTTCCCTCCTTTCAACCCTATTACGTCAAATGTGTGCCTTCTCGTGTCGTAATAATTCATCTTTGCCCTTGTATGAGCTTTGAAATATCTCGTTACTGTCTAGCGTTTGAATACTGTCTCTGTCTCGAGCCACCACTGACATATGATGTCCACCTTCTCACTGCAAGTTCGCGACCAAGAGTCTGTTCCTTCAGCACTTATTGATCCGAATTCCGACTGGTTAGTTGGAATGCACAAACGGGTTTCATGTCATCTTCACTGTGTTCATATCCAACGGGAGCTCGTGAAATGTTTAGACGGCGGACTCGATGACGTCATGTGACCAAATATGGCATCTGCGCCGCTGCATTTGTTTGCCCGCAGAGCAGTCAACAGTTTGGCTTTAACTTTGAATAAATTTTTATGGATACTATTACTAACTGTTACTCTACAGTAAGGGTGGGTGTCTTGGCTAAAGGTCTTGTATAGTTTAAGCATTAGGGCTCTGTTCATCTCCTTCAGAATTAGGCCTGCTATATATAATCATTGCTATTTCTTGGAATACTGATATTTTTGCACCTGTGACATCTGTTGATCAGACTCATAAACCTTGGGGTTTCATCATACTATAGCTGATATATAAAGCAATGAGGACTGGGTCTGAATGTCCTCTAATCAGGCCACCATGCATGGTTTACTCAAGCACACTACTATAATATAAATGATGAAATAACAGAGTAATACACCCAGATACGAAGAAAGGAATAATGCATGGCTGTGTCAGTCAAGACTAAGAAGAAGCCTCTTTCTCAAATATCACAGTGTATGAAATCCGTTAGCTTCATCTAAGGGTGTTGTACATTCTGTCTTAATGTAAACTTGTTCCTCTGGCGCTCATGCCTCAAGGGCCACTTGCGCAGACATGGAGAGCATCAGTGAGTCTGATAATAAGGGTCTCAGAGAAGCTCCCCCCAGATTAGAGTTGATGATGCTCAGAGATCTGAAGTGCCAGGATCCGTCAGCGCTCAATTACTGCACTTCAGAAATCTTTTTAGCAGCTCCATGAAGTTCTGCTTATGTACAAAATACCAATCTTAAGTTGCTTATGGCATATGCATAAAGTGTTTTTGGACATTAAAATGCTTTCTCCTATCCCATTTTATTGTGCAAAGAGAATATAAGTGAGCTATTTGTTGGTTGGATTGCTCTCCGCTGTAAATGCTGTTGCTTTTTGGCTCTTTCAAACATTGCCTGCTATTTTTGGACTTGCATACTAATCTACTAACTACCACTCATTCTGTTACTGCTGTATACAGTATGTATACTGTGCAAAGTATACGCTTTTTCTTTATGTATGCATGAAACAGATAACCTATTATCTTGTCAAACATGTACAGTAAAGCACACTTCATTATGGAATACTCAATTCTGTATATCCCGTGGTCTTTTTTTGACCAGATTGCTAAAAGTAAAATACAAAATTATAGAGTCCTGTACATGACACGGGGGGGAAAAACAAGATTGAACTAAAATGAGGGGAAAAAATAAGTAGCCTCAATTTAACATCATGAAAAAAAGGAAACAAATACCGTACAGTATGATTTAATTAAAAAAATGAGGGAACATATTTGTACAAGGAGGCCATAAATGAGGGAACAAATTATTACAACATGACCACTATTTATTTAAAATGAGGGAACAAATGTGTACAAGGGGGCCACGTATTAACTAAAATGAGGGAACAAATTATTACAACATGACCACTATTTAGTTAAAACGAGGGAGCGAATGTATACAAGGGGGCCACATTTTAACCAAATGAAAAATTCATAAATTGTTGCTGTGTTTGCTATGTATAAAATAACCTAATAATCTATTTCCAAGATGGAAAAATCAATTTACACGCAAGGCATGATTAATAATCAGGTGGTGCAATTCCCACTGTTTTGAAATCTATATTCAGCAAATAGTTGGCAGTATAATGTACTATACGCGTATTATATAATATATATATATATGAAGAGTTCAGATGCAAAAGCCTCTAAATGCCATTTGAAATTTTCTTCTTGAATGATGATTTTTATCAAACTTGTATATTTAAGTTCCGTAATTTCACTTAAATAACAATTAATAGGTAATTATCATTGCCATTTAAGTGAGATCACTGAACTTAAATATACAAGCTTGATAAAAATCATCATTCAAGAAGAAAATTTCAAACGGCATTTAAAGGCTTTTGCATCTGAACTCTTCATATATATATATATATATACTACCAGTCAAAAGTTTTAGATCGGTAAGATTTTTTTATGTTTTTAAAAGAAGTCTCTTCTGCTCACCAAGGCTGCAATTATTTGATAAAAATACAAAAAAAAAAAAAAACAATAATATTGTGAAATATTATTACAATTTAAAACAGCGGTTTTCTATGTGAATATATAGTGAAGTGTAATTTATTCCTGGGATCAAAGCTGGATTTACAGCATCATTACTCCAGTCTTCAGTGTCACATGATCCTAGAGAAATTATTATAATATGATGCTCAAGAAACATTTATTTTTGTTGATTATTATTATTATTATTTTTTGATTATTATGTTGAAAACAGTTTTTTACATTTTAATTTCAGGATTCTTTGATGAATAGAAAGTTCAAAAGAACAGAAATGATCTGAAATGGAAAGCTTTTGTAACATTAATCACTAGGCCTACCATTCAAAAGTTTGGGGTCAGTAAGAATTTATTTTTTTTATTTTTGGGGGAAAGAAATTAGAAAATACTTTTATTCATCAAGTTACAGTAAAGACATTTATAATGTTACAAAAGATTATATTTTAAATAAATGCTGTTCTTTTGAATTTTCTATTCATCTTAGAATTTTGGGGGGAAAATGGTACATGACTGTTTTCAACATTGAAAATAATAATTTATGTTTTTTTGAGCATAAAATCATCATATTAGAATGATTTCTGAAGGATCACGTGACACTGAAAACTGATGTGTAATTAGCAACAGTAATGATGTTGAAAATTCAGCTTTCAATTTACATTTTAAAATATATTAAAATAGAAAACAGTCATGTTAAATTGTCGTAATATTTCACAATATTACTGTTTGTCATTTTATTTCATCAAATAAAGCAGCCTTGGTGAGCAGAAGAGACTTCATTTAAAAACATAAAAAATCTTACTGATCTAAAACTTTTGACCGGTAGTGTGTATATATATATATAACATTATAAGGCATTGCACCGCTAATTTCCACAAAGCATCACTACAGTACTGACTGTGTGCAGTGTGTAAGAGTATTGTGTATTGATGCTGCTGTTCTGTTTTCCCATCTGTCAGAGCAGCAGGATGTCCGTGAACCCTCCCAACAGTAACGATGCCTGCCTCAGTATCGTGCACAGTCTCATGTGCCACAGGCAAGGCGGTGAAAACGAAGGCTTCGCTAAGCGTGCCATCGAGAGCCTGGTCAAGAAACTGAAGGAGAAGAAAGACGAGTTGGACTCCCTCATCACCGCCATCACCACCAACGGAGTCCACCCCAGCAAGTGCGTGACCATCCAGAGGACACTGGACGGACGCCTACAGGTGAAACGCAGTTACAGTAATTGACGTTGAACCATTAACATTTGCTTTAATGCTTTTAGAATAGAATTACAGGAATCCCTCTAAATGTTAATGCTGAATGGATGAGTCAGATTTTGGCAGATTTTGTTCTTGTCTGCTTTACTTAGTGTTAGATGGATTTTTCAGACATGGACGTATAGCTGTTCAGGTTGCCATTCTGTCATTGTGTTTGATTGGACATGACACAGTGGTAAAGCTGTTTTTAGAGTTTCATGGGACCTGGTCAAGTCAGCGTGTGTATTTGTCACAACGCAAAAAACTAGCAATAGACTAACACATTTCCCAAGCTGATTATTTGGTATATAACCATAAACTTGCTCTCTTCCCTGTTTGTTTCCACTTGTGTCCGTTCCGAGTGCTGTCAATGAATAATGTACACTTTTGTTATAAAAAAAAAAAGTGAGTAAATATAACATTATAATAAATAAACATCCCATACACACCCAAATGTTTTCAACATTTCAAGAAATACAATATTTCATGGAGATCAACATTTCGGTCAAGCTTTCATTGTTTCATTAATTCTTCACATTTTTTCTAACAATCTATGGCAAATTGTTTATAATTTCAGTAAATAGCCATAAAATTGTAAAAAGTTTGGGGTCGACAAGGCTTCAGTACATTTTATTTGATAAAAAATACAGTAAAAACAGTAATATTGTGAAATATTTTTAAAAAATTTTTATTTGAATTGAATTTGGTGGCAAAGCTGAATTTTCAGCATCATACTTCCTGTCTTCAGTGTCACATGATCCTTCAGAAATCATTCTAATATGCTGATTTGCTGCTCAAGAGAGTTTTTAATATGTAAGAAAGAGGTTAGTTCCTGCTACTTTCTTGCCCGTACTCGACTATGGTGATGTGGTGGATCAATTTGCTTTTTCTCAACTTCTTTCTTCTTTGGATGCTGTTTATCACAGCGCTTTAAGATTTATATCAGATTGTAAACCTTTAACTCATCACTGTATATTGTATAATAGAGTATCCTCCTGGCCATCTTTGTCTATTAGAAGGAAAATTAATTTTTACCTAATTATTTATAAAACTATCCTGGGGTTGTTGCCTTTGTATCTAGGTTGCCTAATTCAAAATAAAAGTGTTGGGAAATATTCCCTTCGGTCTGATAATTGTAAATTGTTTTACTTTCTCCGTTCCATTTGTTAGAACTGAACTGGGAAAAAGGGCTTTTATGTACGCAGCTCCATTGGAATGGAATTTACTTCAAACGAAATTGAAATTACAAACGCTGTTGCCTATGGAACATTTCAAATCTATTATTCTCATTGATTTGCAATTGTTTTTAAGTGTTTTAATTGTATATTTGTTGTTTTAATCTGTAAGTGCTGTCCATTCTTGGCCAGGACTCTCCTGTAAAAGAGATTTTTAATCTCAGAGAGATTTTCCTGGTTAAATAAAGGTCAAAAAAAAAAAAAAGCATTCCCCTAGCCTGTATATGGTCCCCCAGAGGCTAAAAATTTCAGTCGGTGTAAACCGAGCTTTGGCTATCTTTCTCTGACTTTGAGAAAATGAAAGCTCAGAAGAACTGATCTTGAATGTCCTCCGTATGATAATATCTTCATTCTCGCGATCAACAGACTGTCCTCTGCTTGCTCAATGCTCATCATGGCAACATTTTATGTGATGGGAATAGATCTAAATACTTCTCACGATTCGTTAATCTCGATTGCTGTAATAGTAAAAACGTATAACAGCTGTGGTAAAAGTATTCGAGAGAGTTTCACATGTAGTGCGTAGCTATTTCATATGCAAGCTCAATCAGCCAATCACATCAGTGGGCGGTTACACTGAATCCCACAGCAGACACGCCCCTTCAAACAGAGCAAATCAGGCTAGGAAAAATGTATTTCTAAATTATGACTATTTTTGATCTAAAAAAAAAACATACTAACATTATAAGGGCAACCCAGGAAACATTATAAAATAATAAAATAACCCCATGTCAGGAGACCTGTGATTATATGTTGAAAACAGTTATACTGCTTAATATATTTGGGGAAACCATGATACATTTCCGTCAGGATTATTAGATGAATAAAAAGTCCAAAAGCATCTAACCATCCCTGACTTCTTTATGCTAGTGTATGTTGGTATTATATTGGTCATCAGCAGCACACAGAACTTCACAGAACCACACGTAGAATTTATTTTGATAGAAAATGCAAGTTTTCATTAGCCTGACTTCAAGAGAGAATATGAGTCTGAATCTCCTCCGTCGGGCTTTGATTATGAGGCGTGTCGTAACCGAACCAGGAAAAAAAAAAAACCTCTGCACTCAATTGGACAGTCGGTAGACCTACAACCAATCAGAGCAACGCAGTAAGTCAACTCCTTTGCATAGCGCAGTTTTCAAATGCAAAACGTCGCCTAACTTTATTTATTTTAGAAGTTAAATAACGAGTGTTACTTCTTTTACTTACTTCTCCATGAGTGCCACCAAAGGAGAAACCAAATCTTCTTAAAGACCGTCACAGCCAGCTGATAAGTTACACTTTTCCTGAATCATGTAGGAAGGACGCCAAAAATATCTTTCCGATCGACAAATGCCTTGATTGCAGTTTTCTGTTTGTCTATTAAAATGAATGCGCTGTCGATTTATTTTACAAAAGACGCGACAGTGGAATCTATACATCTCAATTCTCCATCTGCAGTCATCTTTGACAAGCGCTCTTTGATAACGTGATGATTACGTCCCTGCAGATCATCTGTCCATCATCGTATAAAGCCCGCCCTGGCAATTTCATTGGCCCGTTCATTTTTTGCCTGATCATAATTACTCCTCAATGGATCGAGTCCAGACCGAACTTCCCCACCAAAAAATGTTGTGGGCGGAGTTCGGGCTGGCATCCAGGCTAAGTTTTCATCATTAGAAGCATTTAAATCCACACCACAGACCCCCTCCCACCCCCCAAAAAAGACGGCACAGAAAATGCGAGAAAGCTTGTAGATTCTGTCTAAGATTCATCGTCGGTCCTTCTCTCTAGATATCGTTTTTTGGCATTGGCCATTTAAAAAAAAAACATATCGGTCAACCACTGTGTAAACTCTTCCCTCTGAATAGAAAAACGTTCCACATTATTCACACAATTGTGTTTCCCCTAATCTATTTGTGAATCCTGCGATAAATAAAGCTAGACAATGTAAATAATCAAGGCATTGTCCATTGAATAAACTTGTGCTTTGGGTGTTGCTTTGGGGCCCAACGCTAATCAAATCCACACCACCCACATGTGAACACACGGCTTTCATATGGGAGACTGATGCAGTCAAAGCTTCAACAATTCTAATAGCCTCCTTCCTGATAGTATGCATCAGTGTCCATGGATACTAGATGATTGACAGCAGCTACAAAGCGAGACATTCACCACAAGGCCTTTTGATTGTAAACCTCAACAACCTCAAAGTTAAAGTGGTGGTTTATATGGAGTAAGGACGACGTCTGCGCAGTTTCCCCACCCTTTCGTATGGGCAGATTTAGAGGGAGGGGTGGAGGAGAGGTTGTGAAGGTTGTTTTGTCTAAAACACAGGAAAGGGGCTGGGTTAACTTAAGGCCGTCTATTTTTTCCTCTGTGTAGAAGGGCTGCTGGTTGATAGTGTGCTCTATTCTTTACACACAAGATGTGATGATATCTAGGCAACACAAGTGGAGAAACTGTGTATGTGCAGTAATAGAGAACCTGATGCAATAAAACCAAACTACTGAGCGAGACGTAATGTGTTACCCTTTTAGACCTTGCCAGAGACAGTGGGCCTCATTTATAAGTGTCCTACATGTGTGCGATTCAGGGGACGAACGTACGCGCACAACAAAACGTGTGTACGTCTCCCTTCCAGATGCGAAATCTATTAATTGCAAATGGTAGTTGAATGGTTTCGGATCTCCGCCTTGTAAACACCACCTAATTAATGACATTGACATATAAATGAGCACCAGTCAAAGTCAAAATGCTTTACTTGAGAGTAGCAAATACCTACAGTACACTCTTAGAAGACATGGTTCTATTTAGAACCAGAAATGGTTCCGTCCCCCGCTTCATATATGGAACTCCAAAATGGTTCTATATAGAACCTTTTTTTTTTTTTTTTGGTAAAAGGTTCTATTGGCCAAGTATGGAACCCCTGCAGGGTTCTATATAGAACCCAGAGGAACCCTTTTTTTAAGAGTGTATAGAACCTTTTAGGGGTTCCAAATACGTAGCGCTAATAGAACCTTTTAAGGTTCTATAGAACCTTTTCTTCTAACAGTGTACTCTGACTCTTTGCCTCGAGGAAAAGTGCGTACGTCTGCTTGGACACTGACGTGTGTCGCTAAGCACTATTTCATGTCTAAGACCGTTTTTATAAATATTAACGTTTGCATGGATTTTAGCGCATGGATTTTAGCGTCTTGTTTCCGCCATAGAATGAAAAATATAAAAGGTAATTACGACTTTTTATCTCACAATTATGACTTTATTTCTCAGAATTGCGTGATATAAAGTCAGAATTGCGAGATATAAAGTCAGAATTGCGAAATATAGTCAGAATTGCGTGATATAAAGTCGCAATTGCGTGATATAAAGTCGCATTTGCGAGATATAAAGTCAGAATTGCGAAATATAAAGTCGGAATTGCATGATATAAAGTCAGAATTGGTGAGATTTTAATTATGAAATGCATTCCATGTGTTTATTTCACATAGAATGAATTTAATCATGACTTTTATTAACTTTACTTTAAACTTAGATTTTCTGCACAATAGCTATCACTGTTGTTTTATCACCCAGCCATACGTTAAGGGGATTTTAGGCACTCTGTAAAGCATCATGCCTAACAACACTCTGTAACCGCAGTAAAGTCACTAACATAAGAGCATGTTCACCAATGTCTATCAGATGTGTTTCAATACGTAGGTTTTCTAAACACAAATTATAGTAATGAATAACTTAAATGTTTTTCTGAAATTCTGATGTGTAAAAGGGTTTGAATCCCTCTGGGGTTTGAACCCTGGCCCTTTTGGTTACCAGCCCCACCACATTTCGGCCTTTGTTTCAGCCCGTCTTCAGGCCTAAATGGCACTGACAGCTGGAGTTCTCCCTCTCGTCAGCTCTAGTATCATGCTACTAGCGTGCATCTGTAGTGTCATGCCTTTAGTGTTAATCTACAACGGATTATCATATCATACACACGTCCTCCCTGCTGTTCTTCTACACTAAACAAGCAAAGGCAGCTGTGATACGGACTCAAAACTCAACACATGACCTTACGCTCACTGTGTTGTCAGGATCACGTAATGCTCTTTTGTCATATTACTACTGCATACCTGTCAAATAGCTGCTATGGTAAAAGGTTTTGGTAATGTTGCTGTGTCCTTAGCTGAAATATGACTGGCAGTGGCATCACAGTAGGTCATGTGACCCAATGTTCAGGAGCCAATCTCGGTTTCAGTCTCTCTTGCTATTGTCTTTCAAAAATAAAATTTAAAACAATAAATTGCAACTGCAATTTCAAAATCACATGTATTTCACACGGTTTGAGTATGCTTCTGAACCAGTTGATGCGCTGAAACATGCTAACGTGTATTCAATACTTGAGCTTAAAAATACATAAATCTGACATTAAAATGAAATGTGCTGAACCAGAGTTGTTATTGTTATCTAGAACTAAAAAATAAACTAAAATTAGAAATGTTAACTGAAAAAAATATATTTAAGTTAAATTGCTAAATTTCTACAACTGAAATAAAAAATAATTAAAACTATATAGAAAAGAAAACAATTACTAATAAAATAGAACAACATTAAATAAAATAATAAATACTATAATAGTATACTAAAATACTTATCAGAATTTAGTAATTCTTAATGTTGTTGTTTTTTTCAATTATGAAATGTATAAAAATAATCCAATAAAGTAAACCAAACCATGACTTGATTTCTGATACCATTATGAATCACTGCACCATTTAATCTGTAGTTTAGAAAATCAACTGAATTGAATTGCGTCAGTGTCAGTCAATTATATTATAATAATGATCGGAACATTTTAAAGTTTAGCATTTTCTCATGACTGGTTAATATCTATATTGTTAATTGTGCAGTATTAGAGATTGTGCTGTTTTCCTTTAGTTGTACCCCTCTCTTCTGCAGGTTGCCGGTCGTAAAGGTTTTCCTCATGTAATCTACGCACGGTTGTGGCGCTGGCCCGACCTTCACAAGAACGAGCTCAAGCATGTGAAATTCTGCCAGTATGCATTTGACCTCAAATACGATAATGTCTGTGTCAACCCTTACCATTATGAAAGAGTGGTGTCACCAGGCATCGGTGAGTCTGCCATATCCTTTTATTCATCACCATGAACAAAGACATTACTGAGCTGTAGTCATTATTATTCTGTGTCTTGAAACTACAGTGTTATGCTTAAAAAAATAAAAATAAATTATCAGTATTGGAAAACTTTGTTTGGTCAATTTGCAATATGATTTTCTCTCTTTTTTGTTTTTGCTCTTCTCAAGTTGGTCTCAGTCTTCAAAACACGGGTAAGTTACACACATTTGTCTGCAGATATTTGTCACTATTTTATTTGTAACAGTATAAACTTCTTTTAAATGTTAGTATTTTTCTGTAACAATGTAAATATCTCTGAATATTAGCATTATATATATGTTTAAAATCAGTGCTAGTTTTGAACTTTCAGGAAGAATCCTGAAAAAAAAAATGAATGGTGGTTAGACAGCCCTAATTATTTCACAATATTTTTACTGTATTTTTGATGAAATAAATCAAAATATTAAAATTTTGAAATAAATACACTTTCAAAAACTGTATTTTTGATGAAATAAATCAAAATATTAAAATTTTGAAATAAATACACTTTCATCAAAAATACAGTAAAAATATGGTGAAATAATTAGGGCTGTCTAACGATTAATCGCATCCAAAATAAAAGTTTGTGTCTACATAATATATGTGTGTGCACTGTGTATAATTATCACACACACATGCTTGTATATAAGAAATATTTTCTATGTATATAGTATACTGTATATAGATTTATACATAAATATACATATTTTACATATAAATAAATAATATTTTTTTCTTAAATATACATGCATGTGTGTGTATTTATTTTAATATTTTATTTCAATCTATTTGAAATACATTGAAATGTATTTCGCAGTTTGGCGATCATACGAGGCTTCTTCAAAAACATAAATAAATCTCACTGATATATGATTTAATTTAGATTTAATTTGATTAAATCATTTGGATTCTTATAAGAAGGACAACATTACGCTTAAATAAACACTAAAGAAGTTATTTCTATTCCATACTGCTTCAAAAAAAAAAAAAAGATTTACTGATTTGATTAAGCCCCAAATGAATCAGTGAATTGTTAAATGAACCGATTCACTAAAAAGAGCTTATTGTCCTCTGGCTGGTATCTAGGTCCCACTGGCAGACTGATAAAGGAAGAGTACAGCCACGACTGCATTCAGATGGACGTTCCCCCATGCCTGCCTCCCCAGCAGGACCACCAGGGGGTGATGAAACTCCCCCCTCCGGACCACTACGGCCAGCCACTGCCTCCTCTACAGCTGCCTTCAGAACCCACCCGGGCACCCCCACCGGTCACCCTTTACTCTAATATGCCCCTCTCCCCCACCGGTAAGTGCTGACCTTTGGCCATCGAGGACTCTGGGAGGTTAAATTGTGCAGTTGTAATGGCTTCGTTGTGTCATCTTCTAAGCTCTCATGTCTTTCAGCTTCAGGCTCTATGATGCCTATGCAGGGAGGTCATGGTGAAGGCTTACTACAGATTGCATCTCCTCAGGGTCAAGTCATGACCCCTACACCTCCCCCGTCTACCCCCACACGTGGACCCCAACAGACCCCCGTCCCACCACAGCCTCCACCAAACCAGAATGGCTACAACGGCTCCAAACACTCCCAGACACAAAGCTCCTTTCACAGTAAATTACACTTCTCATAACCAGTCACAATGTCAAATGATAAATCCTAGATCAGTGTGATTTAGTATTAATCGTATATTAAAACTGCCTTTTCATACTTTATTTGTATTTTTTATTTATTATTTATTTTAATTATAAAAATGCCCACAGTGAAATCTCATTGGTCCAAATCCCACAAAGCTGTATATTAACCGTCATTTAATATATTCTAATTGGCTGTGGTATTGGTATGTTGCTTGGTATTTTCTTTTTCGGTGTAGACAGATAAAGTACTTGTCGCATTTTCACTGCCTCATATACAAATGTTTTGAATCTCCATATTGCTGCAGCAACCTGGACAGGCAGCAGCACAGCCTCCTACACTCCTGTAGGACCCCAGCAAAATGGGCGTGGCCACCAACCTCCTCTCCACCACCCACACTACTGTACGTTTGCCTTAAACATCACAACAAACGCTTCACTTAAATGTGAATGTATGCAAATATACCATTATTTTATAGAACTATTTTAATCCATTATAATGTCTTTCTCTATCAGGGTCTCAACATCACAGTACAGCATCTTTCCCTCCTCCAGTCTCCAACCATCCAGGTTTCTACTTTATATAATATTCTCCACGTTATGTAAACAAAAAGAAATTAATACATCTATTTAGGGATGCACTCATATTAAAATTTTGGCCGATACCGATAACCGATAATTCTTTGTATTTGAAAGCCGATAACCGATATATCGGCCGATAAGTTTAAATCCAAATTTTTATCTAATTTTCAGAGCCTGATTACAAAAACTAAAGTCTCACAATTAAATCTATGTCTCAAGCACACGATTATAATGATGTTCTCATTATAGTGTTGTATAGCCGATATGACAGATTTGCACTGCACATGTTGTACCGAACCATATTTTAATTTTTAAAAATCTCTTTTTAAAGAGATTTCAAAAATATTTCAAGAAAATCAAAATCATAAACAGTGCTCAACAAGTGTCTCAGCTGAAGGGAATAATACATTATTTATCGGCTTTAATATATCGGCCTCGTTTTCTTACAAGGCCGATAACGATAACATTAAAAATGAACATATATCGGCCGATGCCGATACATTGTGCATCCCTACATCTATTCAGCAAGGATGCATTCATTTGGTCAAATGTAACCATTGTTACAAAAGATTTCTGTTTCAAATTAAAGCTATTCATCTGAGAATCCTGAAAACAAATAAACAAATCACAGAAATATTAAGCTGCACAACTGTTTGCTACATTAATAATAAGAAATGTTTCTTGAGCAGTGAGTCTGTATATAAGAATGAGTTCTGAAGGATCATGTGACATTCAGCTGTGCATCACAAGAGTAAACTACATTTTAAAATATATTACAGTAGAAAACAGTAATAATATTTTACTGTTTTACTACCGTATATTTTGATCAAATAAATACAGCTTTGGTTCGCATAAGTGACATTTTTTCAAAAGCATTAAAACAATGCTCTCAGACTTACAGTTCGATATGCAATGCATCAACAGGTCCTGAGTTTTGGTGCTCCATCTCGTACTTTGAGATGGACGTGCAGGTTGGAGAGATGTTTAAAGTGCTGTCCAGCTGTCCGGTGGTGACGATTGACGGGTATGTGGACCCCTCAGGAGGTGACCGCTTCTGCCTGGGTCAGCTCAGTAATGTGCACCGCACGGACGCCAGTGAGCGGGCCAGGTATGTGTGCCGCAATCCAACAACTGTTCCAGTGAAAAAATATCTTGCTGTGGTTGTCAGAGCTGGGTGATTGTGAATATTACAATTTTAATATGCTTTGTATCTAGCTATGAAGTTTTCTAAAGACCAGTGACAGTAGATTAGTTTCATATTTCTTTTTTTTTATCACAACTTTAAAGTGTGAAAGTGCTAAAAATCAAGTATTAATGGCATTAAAATAGAGAAGGTAATTATTGGTGTTCGTATATACGGACAGTTGTCAGCTATTAAAGAAAGACATTTTTGGATGAGAAGGAGCTGTTTGAGTAGGTACTAGAGGGCTGCATTGGGATTGGGATCTTAGTGGAGGCGGGGCTTATTTCAGCAAGCTATTTTACAAGCTGCTTATGCTATTTTAAAGGAGAACTCTGGCGCAAAATGAACCTTTGGTCTAATAAAACATCGGTACCTAGTCAACCGTTCTCTGAGATTTGTTTTCATGATAATCGAATGTAAAGAGTTTTATCTCTAAAAACTCTATATATGGGGGCATTTACTAAGTAAAAAGAAATCGTTAGTTAATACCACTAACAAGGCTCAAAATAGCCCCACACTAACACGGTAACATAATGAGGGTCCATCCATGCAAAACGAAGCATTGAGAACTTTGTAAGTGTACAGACCGTTAAATAAGAAGATACTTTATAAAGACAGTTCACTTCGTGTATATAGGCGAACGATTAGTCGAACCACGAACGCTGTGCCGAGTGAGCTGAACCGAATGAAGTTCAGCGAACTTCTGAACTGTATGAACGTTGTTCGTGATTCGACTAATCGAGTCTGTTTTCTAAAGATGGCTCCTGTCTGCATACGCGAAGTGAACTGTCTTTATAAAGTATCTTCTTATTAAACGGTCTGTACACTTACAACTGCTTGAATTAAATTACTAACATTGGTGTTATTGTTTACTAAAACTTTTAAAAATAATTTTGGTTAATTGTAATAAAGCTGAATTAAAATTAAGTATAAAGATAAGATGGAAAATTAGAACTGTAGCTTTGGCAACTAACTGAAATAAGCACTAAAATTATTAAAAACTAATAAAAATCACACAAAAAATATTAAAACTTAAAAATAATTTTTAAATAAAAGTTTAAACATGATATGAACCTTAATTAGAAAATAATGTGCATGTAAACATGACAATGGCCAAGGTTGAAATTTTGGTTCTTCTGTGGTAAAGGTATGTGTTTTTTTTTTTTGCTGTAAATATTGTAAATATATTAACTCACTCTTAATATCGCCAAAAGGCTGGAAAATATTAAGGTATACTGTCCAGACCAAATGGCTATATATATATATATATGTATACTGTATGACCCATCATACCATTGATCAGCTCTACCAAACTTGATTGTCTTTTTTAAACAAACACTAATGTTGTCTTGATTGATACTGTGAAGCAGCTTTGATATAATCTGTTGTTGTGAAAGGCGCTATATAAATATATTTGACTTGACTTGACTATATGTGTGAGTCTTTGTTTTGTGTATAGATGAATTTCACAGGTTTGATGTTTACCTTAACACGCACTTGCAAAATCTGCTTACTGTGCCAGAATCACACTGGGATAAACACTAATAAACAAACAGATTATTCAAGGACAACAATCAGGAAATAGCAGGTTTTAACAACCTGACAAAATAGAGTGCATGAATGTCAACAAAGGCGCATCTGGTTTTGGTTATCGGTGGCATGTGTTCAATTGTGTTATGTAACTATTTGATGATGCAGTTGTCTTCTCATCCTGTCTGCAGGTTGCACATAGGTAAAGGCGTGCAGCTGGAGTGTCGTGGAGAAGGCGACGTATGGATGCGTTGCATGAGCGATCATGCAGTCTTTGTGCAGAGTTACTACCTGGACAGAGAAGCAGGTCGAGCGCCAGGAGATGCGGTGCACAAAATCTACCCAGGGGCCTACATAAAGGTACAAGCTTCAAACCCACAATTACTGCGGACGTCATAAATAAAAAAAGTCATCATGTTTTATAAATTATGTACGGGCGGAAATAGTGATTACCAAAGTTATGATTAGAATTGACTAGATTGTGTGCGGTTTAATAAATAGATTTAGTTTTAGCTTTTAAAAAGTATCATTTCTTTTACTTCTTTTTATTGTGACATAGCTAAAAAAAAAAATAAAAAAAATAATAATTCAAAATAAAGAAATAAACACCCTCTCCACTAAATTGTGTGTGTGTGTGTATTTATATGTATCTGTGTACAACTACATTTTACATATTTACTACATTAACGTCCCATGGCCTGGTTTGGTCATCGAGTTCAAAAATTATATTATAGATAGATTTATTATATTCTATATAAAAAAACAACAAATAAATACTTATAGATATATATTTTGCTTTTTACATTTTTTAATTTGATAAAAACAAGCCACTTGTTTAAATATATCTCTCACTTTGAAAAGTTTTTTATTGTTACAATCAACTACATTTTAACAGCATTTCAAAAAAAATTAAATAAGCAACTTATCTAAATATATCTATATTAGTTTGGAAAGCTATTTATTTACATTTTTGTATTATATTTTTTGTTGTTAATGTAGTTTCATGTATACTGAAAAAAATAATATGCTTTATCTAATCAATTAAATTGTGGCAACATATTACAAGCAATATTATTAATTAAATTGTACAAATTAGAATTAATTAGAATGTTAATTTGATTAATTATCACTCAATTCTAATTTGTTCAATTTAATAAATAATATTGCTTGTAATCTGTTGCCACAATTGTATTGATTAGATAAAGCATATTCATTTTTACAGAAGATAAACAACAAGCCTATCATTAAAAATGTAAATAAATCTTTTCAATTTGATAAATAAATGGATACATTTAGACCAGTCGCTTTAGATGTGTTGCAGTGTTTAATATTTTCATTGTATATAATTTTATTAAAATTACATGATATTATTATTATTATTAATTATTATAGACTCTTTAATGGCAGACTCGATGGGCAGTAAATACCTTTGTACACTTGAGAGCTATATGTGTATTTTTGCTTCATGTCACATTAGATTTGCTTGATCCAGAGCTTCAGTTTTTTTCAAGCCTGTCTAAATGACTTCTCATCAGCCATTGTTTTAGGACACGGGCGGCAGCGAGGTCTGTTCCTCAACGCTGTGCTGAAAGCAGAAAGAGTTATTGTGTTGTTTGGTTCCTGCAGGTCTTTGACCTCAGGCAGTGCCACAGGCAGATGCAGCAACAGGCGGCCACGGCTCAGGCCGCAGCAGCAGCGCAGGCCGCAGCGGTAGCGGGGAATATTCCAGGACCAGGAAGTGTCGGTGGAATCGCACCTGCAGTCAGTGAGTGTCCGCCACGTTCACTGCACACCCATGAGGTCAAAATGAGATGTTTTTTTAGCTTTCAGGGCATTAGGTAAGGGATAATGTACATCCAGCTGGTTGCTGGTCAGGTGGTCCCTGCAATTTATTTCGCAGGATGTACATTATCCCTCTTACACAGACACTTGCCACATAAGTAAATAATGACACAAAATATTGATTTGAGTTGAAATGTTTTATTAGCACATTAAACTCAGAAAAACATTTCCTAGCTGCAGCTTTGAGCCTAGAGGAACAAACAAGTTAAAACAAGATGAGGGATAATGTACAGTCTAGAGCCCGACCGATGAAGGATTTTGAAGGCCGAAACCGATACAAATATTTTTGGGTTTTAAAATCCGATAAATATTGTTGGATTTCACACACGTGTAAAAGAAAAGCTAACTTTTCTGCACAAGATACGTGTGATACTTTTTCTCTATGTCTAAATGTTCACTCCACGCACACTGTAAAAATGAATATGCCTTATCTAATCAATAAAATTGTGGCAACAGATTACAAGCAATATTATTTATTAAATTGAACAAATTGGAATTGAGTAATAGTTAATCAAATTAACATTCTAATTAATTCTAATTTGTACAATTTAATTAATAATATTGCTTGTGTAATCTGTTGCCACAATTTTATTGATTAGATAAAGCATATTATTTTTTTCAGTGCAAGTATAACTTACATTTTACAATGCAGGGACTGTAACTAGAGATATGCGAGTTATAAATACGGTAATCATTACTTTATTTAGGCAGAAAAAGTTCATTGTGGTTTCCAAGCTCGATAATGTTAACGTTAGCGGTCTTCCACTGATGATAGTGGTATTAGCTAGCTTTGTGGTTAGCTAGTCTATGATGAGCCATAATTTAGCAATTGATAACATCATACTGCAAATTGTAAAACATACATTTTCAATATAACAGGCCAAGGAGAGATGATTGAAGCGTGTTTCATCCGTTTTTATTTTATTTTTTAAATATTCATTTATCGGCCATTATAACTGCCGATACCGATATTATGGAAAATGCCTAATATCGGTCTGGCTCTAGTACAGTCGTATTATTAGTGCACAGCTTTTCACCACATAAATAATGACTGGGTCATGAAATAATGATTTGAGAAGAAACCATTTTAAAATCGCACCTCTTTATTATATTATAATGCCCTAGTAGGCCTAATATTGGAGGCCTACTATTAATACTGAAGTCCAGTTAATATAGTCGATTACTGATGTGCAAGTAAGATTTCCAACTTACTGTTTCAACAGGAAATAAGTCGACATAGGATACAAAACCGCTTTTAATGAGGGTATTATTAGATAACATAATTCCTTTGTAGATTCAGTGCAAAGTCAAAAACTGCTGTTTATTTCCAGGCCTCTCAGCGGCTGCAGGGATTGGTGTGGATGACCTCAGGAGGCTGTGCATCCTGCGCCTGAGCTTCGTGAAGGGCTGGGGGCCTGATTACCCCCGGCAGAGCATCAAGCACACCCCCTGCTGGGTGGAGGTGCATTTGCACCGGGCACTGCAGCTGCTGGATGAGGTGCTGCACACTATGCCACTGGCAGACCCTGGACCAGCTAACTGAGAGGGAACAATACACAGAAAACACTCACAACACAGATACTGGACTCACTACTACAGTAAGCGGGCAAGACACATTACGTGCTACAGTGTGGTTTGCTCTTTTATCACTCATTAGAATCCTAATGAAAACAACACAGAAATTCACTACTCTAAAATTGTCATGTTTTTGAAAGATTTCTTTTCGGGTGAATCTCACAAAAACATGTCTGAGTCATATTTCGCTCAAATATAAAAAAATGTATTTTGCTTAAAGGGTTAATATTTTTTATTTCTGTCATTGATTATACTCACCCTTACGTCGTTCCAAACCCCCGTGACCTCTTTGTAACACAAATTAAGATGTTTTTTATGAAATCCGAGATGTTGTTTATGAGATCAAAATAATAAATAATAAAATAATAAATAATAAACTTTTAAGGCCCAGAAAGGTAATAAAGACATAATTAAAATAGTCCACGTGACTACATTGGGTCAACCTTAATGTTATGAAGCAAACAAAAACTACTTTATTCAACAATTTCTTCTCATCTGCGTCAGTCTTTTATGCTGTTTATGTTATAAATACAGTGCAGTGCTTCCAGGTATTGAAGATAAATGTCTTACGGGTTTGGAACGAAATGAGGGTGATTAGGGTAATTAATGACCGAATTTTTCATTTTTGGGTGAACCAACCCTATAAAGAGAATGAAGCCTGTTTTCATGATTTTTATTATTATTGTGACATCACAAATGAAAGGCTGTCCAACAATATACTACAATGATGTACAAATACTTAATTTAAATATATGTATGTGTGTGTGTGTGTGTATATATATATATATATATTAGGGCTATATATATTATATATATATATATATATGAAGAGTTCAGATGCAAAAGCCTCTTAAGTGCCATTTGAAATTTTCTTCTAAAGTGATCATTTTTATCAAGCTTGTATATTTAAGTTCAGTGATTTCATTTAAATGGCAATGACAATTACCTATTAATTGTTATTTAAGTGAAATTACTGAACTTAAATATACAAGTTTGGTAAAAATCATCATTAAAGAAGAAAATTTCAAATGGCATTTAAAGGCTTTTGCATCTGAACTCTTCATATATAAATACACACATATGCATATATATTTAAGAAAGAAATATTATTTCTATATAAAATATTTATATTTATATAATATAAATTATATATAAATCTATACAGTATATACATGAAAATATTTCTTAAATATATAAAGGCATTTGTGTGTATTTATATATATAAAATAATTATACACAGTGCACCCACATATATTATGTAAACACTAACTTTTATTTTGGATGCGATTAATCACGATTAATCGTTTGACAGCCCTAATATATATATTTTTAATATGTGATTTTTCCTAACAACTTGTAATGAGAATTAGAGGGGAAATGCTTGAAATAATGTTGTAATGACAAAATCTAAAATAAGCAGAGGCTAAAGTCCAGGTTCAGAAAGTAAAAGTCCTCCTCTGTATTTTGTCCCAATCACCTGGATTTGCTACTTAGCACAGTTTTTCAGCCAGGAGGACTTTACACAAGTACTTTAAACAAAATATATTTTTTTCTATTACTTCCTCTTGACTTTATGGTGAAATATGATCTGAACATGTTCTTGATGGGATTTGTGAGATTTAATCCATTCAAATTCGATGTATATACCTTAGTGCTACAGGTCTACTAATGAATGCAAGTTTACACAGGGTTGATTGCAGATTAAGTTCAGGGAAATAGCTTTATTGTTCATATGCCTTTCTAGCTTTGCACATCATGCAGTTATACTAAGAGTATTAGAGCCGAATAGTTTTGCAATACTGGTATAAAATGCTTACAATCTGTCCTTGCAAGAAATTGAACATAAAACAAAGCACGAAATACTGCCAATTTTGCAATGGCCTTGGTTCCGGAAGTATTTTTCCATTCACTTACTCCATAAAGAGTTCTGAACCAAAGCAAGATGGAACTTTACAAAAAACAAATGCATTGTGAATTTAAAGCAGCTTGAAGTTTGTTCTAAAATATTTGTAAAATAAATGTTCGATTACTCAATATATTGAGAGTGCTGCAAGATTGACTTGAATCTTTGTGAAGAAAATGAATGGTATTTTTACTTGCGGAACATTGCGTTGTGCTCTATTAGACTCTGGTATCACACACACACACACACAACACACGACACAAGCGAGGAAGAGACTGTTCAACCTCCAACCAAGTTTATTGCATAAAAACTCAGAATATTTTGAGATCCACGGGTTTGGTAGCACTAAATGCCTCAGAGCAAATGTTGTCGCTGGTCACTTCAGGAACTGTTGGAAAGGACCAGCTGATGTAGATGCAAACCTGCCTCTGGGACCAGGCAGATAACAGGACAAACTGTCAAAACAAAACGCTCCTCATCTCTGTGCTTGTGCTGTGTACCTCAACTTAGCTATTACGCGGCTTACTATCCAGGCATCTTATTAGTTAGACTGGCAATAGCCTTCCAGCTCCTTTATTTTCATACCAAAAAAAAAATAAAAATAAAAATAAGCCTGAATCGTTCAGCTTTAAAATGGTGGTATTAGTATTGTGACGCAGTTCGGTGTTTGTAACCAAATCATTTGCCATGTGGTGTAACTCACCAAAGCCAGAATACCTCATGATAATCAAAGCATGAACCCAGTGGATTTTTCTTTATGCCAAAACGCGTCTGGATTCTTCTACTTTCCGGACGTCGTGCTCACCTCATACTTTAACCAAATCAAAACGAGGCGTGTCTTGAACCGAATGTAGAGCCTTGATGCACCGACTGGCCGATTTCAAACCAACACCAGTTGCTCAGCTTTACCATTTATCTGGTGCGAAATTCACTCAGTCAGCCCCATGCCACTATAACCTTTTGCAAACGGGTAGAACATGGAAACTTTGAGCATTAAATATTATTGTTTTGCTGCCTAACTAAATTGAAATGTCTCCAGTGTATTTTACTGTACACTCACAGGAAATTATGCATTTATTAAAAGACCCTTTTTATTGGTTTACTTAGTATGTGCATCCAATACAAATGTAGATCTAATAATAAAAGTGGAACCTCATTATAGTATATTAAAGTCAACATGAAATTATTATTTTTTTTTAATTGTCTTTAAACACAAGTATTGCGTTTCTACTCACAAAAACACTGAAGTATAGATTTTCCTCCGTCGTATGATTTCCATCCTAAACGTTTTGTGAAATCAAATTTTTCCTCCCACCTTTTTTATTTTACGTCTCTTCAGGGGCTTTACTGTATTTTTGATCACTTAAATGCAGTCTTGGTGAGCATATTACAGTATTAAAGTATGTTACGTTACAGAAGAAAATGCCATTTCATGTTGACTTTAATCAGATCCTCACTTGACAAGTGTTAGCTGTGGTTAATGACAACTTAAGAGAAACGATTTAGTAGAGGATTGTATGATGTTCTGCGTTCCCAGTAGAGTAATAATCTTTGTGCCTTTCCCTTTGTGCTCCTTTAGATTTTGAAATAACTAAAAGCCCATCCCAGTTATTCTCACATTGACTATAAACTTAGCAAACCTTCTATTGGTCTGAAATATTCCAGTAGTTTGAAGCAATGAATTAACGTTACGTCAGGGATGTTTTAGTCGTCATAGAGTGTTTTTTGGGGTTTCATTTTGACCCTATGTGACGTTTGTAAATTGGGCGATGCAAATTCTACATCTGCAGGATCGATCACGTCGGCTCAGGTCACGTTGAGAATCATGAGCCTTTCGAGAAATTTATTGTAAAGCATAATGCCTTGTTTTCTTTCCTTTTCTTGAAAGTCAGTTGCTATAAAACACATTAGATGTCAGGTACGCTCATTGTTTTTCGATGAGTGCCTCTGTGCTGTATTTCAATGGATGCGTGTTCCATATACATACATACACAGCTGATTACAGGCTAATTACAGCAAAGCTGGAGTTTTAATGCAAATTTCAAAGGCACTTTGGAATGTACGCAATCAGTGTCGACTCGTCTTTAAACCGGTATGCTATCTTGAGGTCATTTTGGGTGAAATAGATTTAAGCTCTCGCATTACACATCTGATTAACATGGTAACATATTTGTTGTATTTAAAGATAGAAACATTTATAAAAAATAGACTTAGACAAGTATCTAAATGTCATTAGCAATTTCAGTGCATAGCTTGATTAGAATTACAGGTATGATTCAAAGCATTTTGTTGGTTTTAAGAGTTTGCCAAAAAATATCAACAGTGTTGGGTACGTTACTAGTTTAATTAGATTACTGTACTAATTACTCTTTCCCCCAAAAAAATATCGTACTCTGTAAAAAAATATTGTTGGTTTAACTTAAAAAAGTAAGTAACCTGGTTGCCTTAAAATTTTAAGTTGATTGAACTGGAAAAAGTGAGTTGATACAATGGAGATTAATTTAATCATCAGAAACTCAAAATAATAAGTTATCTCAACTAAATAAATTATTTAAGTTGATTTGACAAAAGAAAAAATGTTGTAATAACAAATCTTGAAAATATTTTTTTACAGTGGTAAAAATGAATACGCTTTATCTGATCAATAGAATATGTTTTTTTTTTTTTTTTTGGTTGTAAGTTTTACTCATTTTAAATGGTTAACTTTTAAGGAATTAATTTGATTAATTATCCCTCAATTCTAATTTGTTAAATTTAATTAATAAAATTGCTTGTAATCTGTTGCCACAATTTTTTTTTTATTAGACAAGTGTATTACTAATTACTTTTTACTAATTACTGTCTAAATCCTATATCAACCTCAACCAGTTGAACAAAACAGGAGACCTGAAACATCTCTTTTAAATAAATATAAAACTGCATAAATTATTCTTGAACAGACTGAAATATTTAAAGAGAGAAGGTTACATTTTAACATCAGATGTTACATTTTATTTATGTATAGAATTGTTGCAGTCTATACAGTATTTAATGCAATTACATCAGAATTACTTAAGAGTAATTCATTACTTTACTTTTTAAAGGGAAAAAGTAATTAAATTACAGTAATTAATTACACTGTAAAGAGTTATCTGTTGACTTGACATAAAAAAGTGATAAAACCCATTGCCTTAATTACTTAGTTTATAAACTTCATGCGTAATTGGAAAAAAAAAATAATTTATGTGAAATTGTCAAGGTCACATAACTTAATTTTTTTTAATTAAGCATGAAGTGTATTTATTAACTTAATAATATTAAGGCAATGGGTTTGATAACTTTTTACAGTGTACTAATGCATTACACCCAACACTGAATATCACATGGTCCTCAGTCATTGGATGGTTATTTTGCCTTAAAAACAGAAAATATGTTACAATCGACCTCAAAGGTCATCACGACATAGACGAAGAGTTACTTCAATTTACTTCTCTTTCATTAGCTACTCTGTTCTGGTCTGTAATTTAGATTTTCTTCCACAGTATCAAAGGTTTAGAAAATATTTTTGTTCAAGTACAAATGATGGCTTCCCCCCCTCAGAAATATGTGGCCTAGTCCCTTGTAACACTTTAACTTCTAGAATTTGTGTGTTTTCACTGATGGGCATACTGTATTGTGTAAGGTTACTACATGATGAAGCCAACACGTATGTCAGTAACATGACAATCACCCAACTGGAAGTCAATCAACAGCATTCCATATATGAAACCTATTTCTTACAAGTATTTGTCAGTATATCCAGTGTGAATATATTTGAATTGACTATTTTATTGATATTGTCATTTCAATTATTGTTGTTATTATAATTATTCTATTGTTAAAGGACATTCTGCTCCTGTATGTTGACTGTACACCAAAGTAAAAAAAAAAAAATCTTTTGATACATATATGTTTTGTGTTGTTTTTCTTTGTGACATGTAGTTAAATAATGAGGCTGCAGTTATATCATCAAGGTTATGAAGTCATGGAAAACTGGAAATATCAGACGATTTTAAAATAGTGCTTTACGGGCCCTGAAATAATAGAATCTTGAGTCATTTGCATTTACTTTTATTTACAATACTTAATCTGTTAAAGCTAAAAATGAATGAATTAGTGAATAGGTTAACAAATTAATAAGTCATTTTATACAATAGAATAATTAGAATATAATTTTTAATATAAAAACACAAATACTATATAATTCATATTTAATTTAAAAAAAATTAAATACACTTGTGTAATGTATAATAATAGCCAATAATGTTCGAATATGCAGTGCAACACTTTCAGGTTCATAGTGTTGTCTGTTTTTTGCACTGTAGGGGACGCTGAAGGGCTTGTATTTCAATAAATGTTCACGGCTGCTGAGACAAATTACGTCCAGCTCCCCCTCTCTGGACGTAATGGGTGAACCTTGACCTACCCTAGCTCCATGTCTATTGATTTAACGGATGGAGTGGAGGGATATGGTTATGTGTAAGGTTAGGGTGTGGATGGACCTTCTAGCTCCACACATTACATTACATTCCCAGATTACATTCTAAGAGGGGGGGCTGGACGTCACGCTCCGCCCATTGGTTCTGCAGTGAACAGCCTCTCCATCACTCGCATCTGGAGCGGAGGAGGAGGAGGCAGGCGCGTCACCGAGCGCATCTTTGAGGAGCGCGCAGGCACAGAAGAAAACATCCTACAGCTCGGCCACCCATTCAGCTGGAGGATCGGCCTGAAGAAATTCATGGAAATTAAATAGATTTTCATTCCCTTTGCTTTTTATTTTTTGTTTTCTGATCACAGCCAAGACAATGGACTTCAAAATGGCCGAGATTACCAATTTAAAACCAACCTACGGTAAGTCAATGGGTCTATCTAGCTATATTTACGTGATGGGCTTTTAACTGAATATGTATTGTATAACGTTAACTGCGATTGTGTTACTTGGCTAAATGATTCGGCATAAGTATTAATTTACTTCGGAGCCCGATTTTAGATTTATATTTTGTTTGAAATAGCTTACTTATTCTGAGCAGTGTTTTCTGGGTAGGCTAGGCTATGTTAGGTGTAGCCTTTAACCTGTTTACCACTTTATATTATGTATAGCCAAGGCTAGGGCAAGTTATTTTGGTAATAAGTGATAATAAAATAAATAGGCTACCGAAATTCGTAATTTTCATCAACCAATTGTAAAGTGCAGCTCGGAAACAGGCTACGCACATGAAGATGTGATTCACCTGAGACAGATTAAGTGTGTTTATGTTGGCTACACACATGATGCGTCATGTGACGGTTTATTTCATTTGAATAAGTCTCAAAGTAGCTATACATTTAGACCTACTTATCTAAGGAAAGTCGCGTTTAGATACACCAAACTCTCGCATCTCTGAAGACACTGCGTGTATGACGTCATGTCTTGTTCGAGGCGTCAGCTGGATCAGTTTGTGCCCTTAGTCGCTTACCTCAATAGCTTACATCATGTATTATAGCTAGGCTATATTCATAATGCTTTATAATACAATCTGTATTGCGATATTAGGCCTATATGTTTTCAAAAGTGATGGTAACCACAGTCAAATTATACATTACTTGCCTATTCCTGTATAGTGAACACATGATGATATCATATATTACTATTTAAAGGTGCCTATTTTAAGCTAATATTAAGATTGTGTTGATTATAGGCTGTGTTATATAAGACAATAGGCTATATCTGTAAAATGCACACATTTATATAAGCTTCAAATCTACCAGTATCCTACATGCTATTTCCATTATTATAAATGTCAAATTTGTGACATGCCACAAGGCTACTTGCCCTGGTAGCCCAACTCACTAAAATATATACAATTATAAAAAAATAAAATAAAAAAAAAGATCAGAAAATCCTGCTCAAAATATTTAGTGAAATCTAAATTACCATGAATCTAATATCTGAGATCAAAATGACATTTTAAGTTGCTCTGTGGTTTTAAAATCATTAAACGTGAGACGTATCAGCCGGGATTATATCACACGCTGGGGGAGGTGGACAGTTTTGGCAGTTTTTGTTTCCTGGTGAATGCGTGTGATGTAGTTTGGGTCAAGTATTTTAGGAACACGTCTGAGGCATCTTGGATCACAACCCACCACGTGGGAGTTGCCTGGAGACAGAATCAGCAGCGAGACGTGTGCTCGAGAAGAAAATAACCAGGACTAAGTCCACCCAGATAAACACAGATTTAGGGATTCTGAAGCCATGAGGGAAATAAAACCCTTTCAAGTTTCCAGTGATTTGTCTGTCCTCTCTTTAAGAGAAAATTCTATATGATGTGAAAGGACAGTAGAAAATCAGAACATGTTATATGTGTGTACATGTACGCCTGTGAAGTGGGATTTTGGACAGATGAGATTAGATGGTGGGTAAGGTTATATCAAACACAACACCACAGAAATAGGAACAAAGCCACTAAAACATATATTGTTGCTTGGAAATCCTGCTGATTGACTTTATGGAAAAGAAATGTGCATAATTACATTGAATGTAGCCTACACTTTAAATCTTACTTGCAGATATAGCCTATCAATGAAATAAAAGGCCACGTAAATACTTGAAGAGAGTTAAAAAAGGGCACTTTGTATTAATGTCAACTTATGAGCTTTACTTTTAAAGTACATTTTAAATCATTATGTTTTAATCTTTTATCGTGCTTTAAAGAAGTACACTTATTTTGATTTGTTGACGAACATACATGTAAAGTCATTAATTATAGCCTAATTTTATCTGCACTGTGTAATTCGACATTATTTTAAAGTTAATAAAATTTAATTTACTTCATCATTACAAATATATTTAATGACATACTATTAAAACATTAGGCTACATTTAGTTCACACTTTAAAAGTAGCCTATTAATTCTGTATTAATAAGTACTTTTAAAAAGTGCACTTTTCTCAAGGACTGCTAGCTTTGTAGATTACTGTTTATATGACATCAAACAAGCTTGTATAATATCACTGTGTCTTAATCATGATAAATTGACAAGCGATAACAGATATCGATGCCACAAACCACCAAATATATAATTGTTAGTAGCTTGCTTTCCAGTTTCCCACATTGGAATATCATTGGGCCAAATCCCATTCTACATAACTGTACATTACACTACAACTATGTTGATTTTGTTGCTTCATATAGCATTGTTGGTTTCAGTGTGAAAAGACAAATCACTGCTAACAGGGTGTACATGATTGAAAATAGTGAAACAAGAAACTGCATTGATTCTAATTTCAAACTGAATTCTGTCAGATTAAGGCTGTATCAATATAAATCAAAGTCCTCTCAGATAATAACATTACCTTCATTGATTAGGCAGAGAGTCGAATGACCTTGCAGGACATTATTTTAATGAGGAAAATAGAATCAAGAAAGTGCGTTAATATAATCTCTCTTTTGATTGTTTTATGGATATTCACAGTATAGGGCTGTCAAATGATTAATCCAAAATAAAAGTTTGTGTTTACATAATATATGTGGGTGCACTGTGTATAATTATATGTATATATATAAATACACACATGCATGTATATTTAAGATTTTTTTATTTATATATAAAATATTTATATTTCTATATATATATATATATATATATATATATATACACATGAAAATATTTATTAAATATATACAAGCATGTGTGTGTATTTATATATAAAAAATAATTATACATAGTGCACCCACATATATTATGTAAACAAACTTTTATTTTGGATGCGATTAATCGTTCGACAACCCTAATTCACAGTCTTTTTGGGATTACTAATATTGGCAGCAAAAGGACATAGAGTGACGTCAAGTTAATCATGAGTCTGATTAAAAATAATATAATTTTACATAATATTCAGAAATGATTATCTCAGTGCATGGTGTGCATTTTATTATACACTGTAACTGTTGGTTTAAAAAAGTTAAACCCTTAAATTGATTATTATTATTTTTTTAAAGTGTCCATAAACTTTGGTAATATTTTTTGCTTTGCATTAAATTAAATATATTATTAAATTGTGTAATAGTTATTACATTATTAAATAGTGTTACCACATTTTTGTAGACAGATTTCAGTAGTTCAGAGAGTGTTGAACTACTGCAGAATTTCTGCCATTGTGTCTGTAATGCAGACTGTTATGTGAATTTTCATTTGATTAATTGTGGACTGTTATAGCAATTTAAAACTAATCATGTTCCAACTCTTTTTACTAAAAAAAAACATTAATAATTCAATTCGAGGGTTGTTTTTGAAGACTAAGAGTCTTTGAAGAGATGTTCTAGCCTATTTGATCTCAGCTCATCACACATATCTGGTATCTCTCTCTCCTGTGTGTGTAGTAGAGGGTGTGTAAAGCTGCAGTGATTGAACAATGGGTTGATTTATGCGTGTGACTGGTGTCAGAGTGACAAGTCTTCTCTGTCCCTGCTGAAATCCAGCACACAGTGTGTTGCTGCTGCTGGTGATACACATTTTCACCCCGCTGGTACTGCCATACTACCACTGACAGCAGATATAGAGAGGGAACCGTCTTGATATGGCAGCTAACTAAACCTCTTTGTGGGTGGCGTATAAACAAAATAAAGGGTGAAAACTGAGAATCTGGCAGTGCTGAGCATCATTATTCACACCTGTCCGCTTCGTGACCAGCACATCCTTTTTCCGTAACCTCATCATTTTCCCATCCTGCTTTCTCTTAATTTCTTCTCATCACAAACCCCACCCTGCTGTAAAGCTCAGTGATGACTACAGACAACGGGATCATTTCTCATTTGTAGGCAATTTTGTCCAGCTTATTACTCATGTGGGCTCACACGCAAACACACTTATATTCAGCACACACAGCTGTGTGTACTTGTGCAACTCATAATCAGTCGTGTGTTTGGCGCAGGTAATGTATTGGTTTTTTGAAAAATGAGCCGTGCTGACGTACATTAATGTCTGTTGAGATAAGTGCCACACATTGTAGAGCGTTAAAAAAACATGTCTAATTTAAATTTCAATTGTTTTAAAGAGATGTTTGTCTGTGGAAAAGTTGCCATCACTATGCTATGTGGTTTCTAAGGTCCAATTAGCATGTTGTTGCTAGGGTGTTCTGGGTGGTTGCCAGGGCGTTGTTATGTTTAGAGATATTTTAGTGTTTTACTGAGTGGTTGTTAGGGTGTTTGAGGTCATGTTGAGGTTTCATGCTGATTTACAACCCACGTAAAGATGATAATTCCACGAATAACTGCAATTGCAGATTTCGAACAGAGATGGCAACAAAGAGGAAAAGTTGCGGACTGCAGCTTTAAAAGTAAAACTGTAAATGTGACATTGTTGCAAGGTGCACTTTTTAAAATTGTATTTAATGAAAGTGTGCATTTAAGTGGCCTTTTATTTCATTGATATTATATTATCTGCAAGTACAGTTTTTAAAAAATATATATACCAGGGCTGTGCAAAAATTAATTGCGATTAATCGCATCCAAAATAAAAGTCTGTATTTACATAATATATTTGTGTGTGCTGTATATAATTATTTTGTATATATAAATACCTGCATGTATATATTTAAGAATTATTTGCACTTAAATTCTGTATATATATATATATATATATACATACATAATCTATATTATATAAATATAAATATTTTATATATGAATAACACATTTTCTTAAATATATACATGCATGTGTGTGTATTTATATATACTAAATAATTATATACAGCACACACAAATATATTATGTAAACACAGACTTTTATTTTGGATGCGATTAATCGCAATTAATTTTTGCACAGCCTTAATATATACTTTTACGATTTGAAGTACACTACAAAAGCCATTCAATACAATAAAGCACCCTTCTTTTTCACAAGGGATTATGGTAAAGGAGTCTCTCCTTTAATGTAACTTAAATCTATGGGATTTTGCACACGTAACAGCACTTTTTTTTTGTACTTTGCATGATTTGAGTTCTCATTAGTGTAATACTTATGGTAAGGATTTTGTTCAATCCATTACTAAAATATGAGCAACAGTAATAGTATTAACTTGAGTATCCACTGCTAATTGTTATTTCAGAATTTGTTTAGATACTTATTACCTAGTATGTCAGGTTTCAGTTTGAATAGTGACACTAATTTATCATTTATGAAGCAATTGAGTGAGAGCTGAGAAAAATCAGCTGGCGAAATGATTATCTTCCCTCCCTGCTTCTCTCGGAGGTGTCGTTTCTAAGCAACAGTAGCAGCTGGTTTAAAACATGCAGCCAAAAGTGACATCATCTGGCCCGAAATCCCTCTGCGGCGGTTGTAGCGGCGAGGGGTGCATCCTTTGTGTGGACAGAAAAAGGTCGGGGTCGGGTGTTACTGGTATTAACTAGCGATTTCTTTTTACTTATTAAGTGCCCCCAGTACTACCGTTATGCACTAAACAGTTATTAGAGATAAAACTCTTCACATTCGATTATCATGAAAACAAATCTCAGAGAACGGTCGACTAGGTACCGATGTGTTATTAGACCAAAGGTTCATTTTGTGCCGGAGTTCTCCTTTAAGGAGGCTGTTGTGTGGAGCAGGAGAGCACATCCTGTTCTCATCAGCTCACTGAACCCGGGCCCAACTTAGAATTCCAATCAGCTCTGACCGGCATGACGAAAGAAGGGGACCTGTTGTTGCCACGGCGACCTGAACACTTCACCACCCGGGCCTTTGGAGTTTGGCAAGAGGAAAGAAAAGATGAGAGAAGTGGAAGGGGCAAAAAAAGAGGGGTGTAAGACTGTGAAATGAATATAACAAAAAAAAAAGAATAGGGAAGAGTGTCAAGTAAGTAAATGGAGAAATGAACGAGAATGAGACTGCACAGGGAATGGCAAAGAAAATGGAGTCTGTGGCAGCGAATCCATCAAAGAAAGCACTCTTAAAGCTACACTGTGGAACTCTTTTAGTTTATTCTTAGCTAAAAACATTTAGTTCTTTCAAAAATATGTGTGCTCATTAATGTATATTTACTTCGTTCAAGTAATAAAGTATTCTCGTAAGTGTATAATATGCCATTGAAAATACGTACGGGTAAGCGGTCGCCATGTTGACCCTCCATCTTGAAAGTGCATTAGCCAAAGAGGGACATACCCGTTAATTAAAGCTTCGCCTTTCGCGTTTACGTTTGAGTTAACACTCATGGACGAGGTCGAGCCTTGTTAATCTTGGACTACATTGACCACCGTAGGAGTTAAAACGAAATCGGAATTGAGAGGAACAGAAACTAATATTCACTGGATGGTCTTATATCTTTACACCACTAGATGGGGGTAAAAATCACACAGTGTAACTTTAAAACTTACCATGCTACACACAAAATGAACGAGTCAGTTTCAAAGTTAACATGAAATGCTCCATCTCTAAACCAATAGGTAATATCTTTCTAAAACAATACATTTTCTGGTGATGTCATCTATTGGCCGTGCAAGCTTATTGGTTAACCAGTGACCAAATAGCTATTTTGGCATTTGTCTAAGCTAATGTTGTAAGTTTTTATATTCATATCAATAGTTCATGCAATAATTTAATAGTAGTCAATAGCGGTCGACTTCATTTTGCCAATTGTCAGACTTCATTAGTTTACTATCTTTTTTGAACAGTTCTGTCTAATAATAGAAAGGCAAACGATATACCACTTTTTTTTCATGTGCTGTCAGCATTCAGCAAACACGCATTTCTATCATATTAATTAACAAGCCTTTGAACATCTAATAAACATTTAATGCCACAAACCTTGCAAACTTCTGCGAATCTGCATCTATATCTTAGAGAGTGCGTCTTACCAAGTTAATGCGATGCAAATAATATATTTCTAATTATTTTATGTAAAATAAATATGAATTATAATAGCTATATTCTATTGAGCCAATACAATATAGTAGTTTGTATGCAGCTTATAGTTGATTTTTTAAAAAAAAATCATTAATTTTAAAAGATTTACCACTGCATCCATTCCGCTTCACATTTTCTCACCGACTCGGAAACTCCAGATGACGGGCGACAGTAGAATAGTTGACCTCTGAATGCCTTGGTTGACCTGTCGGATTCACCATTCGCAGGCCATAGACCTTATTCAGAGCAGCGCCATGACAGGTATGAAAGTGAGGCTGTGAGGGATAGTCTTACCGTGTTTCCAATGGCATCCGCTGTAAAAAGCTGAATAAAGCTCCTAATTTTCCACAACTTACATTGTCGGGAGTTTTTTGTCAACTGAAATTTCTTGGAAAGATGTTTTTCCAGTGTTTCATGAGCAGAACAGTCCGAAAACACATTAAATAACAGTACAGCCCATTGAAGAGATGCATGTCTATCCCTCACAGCCTCGCTTTCATTTTCATTAAAAAACAAAGATGGCACTGCCGTGAATAAGGCATATACTCCCACAAAATGAGATTTGTTCCCACAAAACACCTACTTTTGTTGAACTAACAGATCCCAATTAATAAAGCAAGATGGGTGGTGGTTGTTTCATTTTGTCCTAGAGCCATGTGTAGAGCCCTCCGGACAATGGCATGCTACTTTGACTGTTATCAAAGGTGTTTGGGCAAAGGGAGCCCACAGTGTGATGTTTCCTAATTGAATGCCCTGCAGCATAGGGCAAAAAAGAGAAAACCTGCCTGCTCTGGTTAAGCTTGTTATGGTCTGTTTCTGACATTTGAAAGTTTCAGGGGAATTGTTTTAATGAGCCAGGTTTGACAAATGACCAGATTCTGTTGGTAGTGTCAGTTTTGTCACCTGTAATGAAACAGAAGAGATGTCTGGGTGTTGAGATTAGGTCTGTGTGAATAACAGGAAGGAAATGCTCCATCTAGGTGAATGTTACTGCTGTGCTGGATCTTCTCATGGGCTGTAATAAAGAATCTGTGATCATAAATATAACTGCTGTGCTCAGCATCAGCCACATTAGATAGCAAATGGTTGTGAAGCAAGGAGTCATGAATTAAACAGGAAAAAATCCAAGCTGCAGCCAAGAGCAAGAATTATCCTGCAATATACCCAGAAAATTGTTGTCCATTACCACGGATCATTTCAATGGCCTACCTAGAAAGCTCATTTTTATCTCTCTCACACAAACAAGTGTAGTCCATACATTTTTTTTAGTTTTTTAGTGCATGTTTTTGCATTTGCTGGTACTGACCTGAAGTGCCACTGCTGTTTTTCCATGTTCTCTTCCCTGTCACTCTCTTTTTTAACTGGGTCAGTCGGCCATTGGTGTCCGTGTTTGTTGTTCTGTTTAATTCACTTTCAGACCAGATGATTTTCTCTAGAAACCTCATTCAACTCCACATCACCCACGTCTCTGTGTGTGAACGTGGGCCACAATTAAATTATGAGTTGTGCACAGTATTTAGTTAGATTTAGTTACAGTCCTGCAGCGGTAATGATGTTTTTTTTTTTTGGATCCACATTGTGATTGTGATATTTTTCTATGTAAAAATACTTTCAGCATAACTTGAAGTTTGATAAGGTTGTTCGTTCTTGTTAAAGGGATACTCCACTTTTTTTTGGAAATAGGCTCATTTTACCACTCCCCCAGAGTTAAACAGTCGAGTTTTATTGTGTTCGAATCCATTCAGCCAATTTTCTGATATTTAGAAGAATATCAGTAACCAGACAGTTTCTGGTCTCATTGACTTCCATAGTATATTTTTTTTCCTACTATGGTTGTCAATGAGACCAGAAACTGTCTGGTTACTGATATTCTTCTAAATATCATAAAATCGGCTGAATGGATTCGAAAGCGGTAAAACTCAACTGTTTAACTCTGAGGGAGTTGTAATATGAGCCTATTTCCAAAAAAAGTTGAGTATCCCTTTAAAATGATGACTTATTTTGTCTAAAGATTCATGACAAATGACAAGACAAAATATTTTCTATATAATTGTCCATTAAAATACAAACAACACACTACAGACAAAAATAAATAAATAAAAAGATGGCCTTGCCCAAGTTCAAGTATATTTATTTAGTAATTGAATCACTTTGCTCTTAATCGCATTGCTTTGCTCGGTTTCTGCAATATTCTGGCTTCTTAAATCTGCGGTCTGATGGTAGAAACTGTTTCTGTGCTTTTCTTTAAGAACATTTATTTATTTAGCCTATTCAAGGTCACAGAAGGTAGTTTGCTTTAGTACTGTATGTTGTAGGGTCCCAACATGCAAACTGAAGCATTGAGATATTTTATAAAGACAGTCCACTTCGCTTACACTGGCAGGAGCCATCTCTGGAAAACAGTCTCGACTAGTCAAACCACGAACACCGTTCATACAATTCAGAAGTGTTCGTGGTTTCGACTTATCGAGACTGTTTTCCAAATATGGCGCCCCCTGTATACATGAAGTGAACTGTCTTTATAAAGTATCTTCTTATTAACCGGTCTCGACACTTACAAAGTTCTCAATGCTTCGTTTTGCATGTAGGGACCCTCATTATGGTATTGTGTTAGTATGGGGCTATTTTGAGCCTTGTTAGTGGTATTAACTAGCAATTTAGATTTTTCATTACCCCATATACTAGTACGTCATACGCTAAACGTTTTTTAGAGATAAAACTTTTTACATCTGATTATCATGAAATCTCAGAGAACGGTTGACTAGGCACCAATGTGTTATTGCTTTCCCACAAGAGGTGAGGTCTAATGTCTTGTTTTTGTCTCCTTCAGATGTGTCCCCAGTGCTGGCAGGTTTTCTGGGTGCAGGGGTCTTGGTCGTCTCCGTGACGGTGGCTGTTTTCCTCTGGACGTGCTGTCAGCGACGATATCGTCAAATGGCAGGTGCATACAAGCTGACCAGCGGCCCCTACGACCCACCCGTTGACCCCCCCTACAAGTTCATCCACATGCTCAAAGGCATCAGCATCTACCCCGAGACCCTCAGCAACAACAAGAAGATTGTACGGGTGGGCCAACGCTCAGGATCAAGTTCCTTGTTACGAGAATGGAGTCGTGGATCCCGAAACGGTCAAGTGCTCCTTGTGGATGCAGATCCTGAAGGTGGTACCACGCACCTACAGATGAACCACCTGGTCCCCCCTATGGGTCCTCCCAGACTGGAGAGGGCGCTGCCCATCCGGGCGGACTACTGTTGCATGGAGAGCAGCTCAGGAAGCAGCAGCGAAGCTCCCAGTAAAACGGCATCACCCTACAGTCTCAGCTCGCCCTCTCTGGGAACGCTCAGTCTGGCCATTGACTACAACTTCCCCAAGAAGGCCCTCGTCGTCACTATCGTAGGAGCGCAGGGACTCCCTGCGGTGGACGAACAGGCGGGCAGTTCTGACCCCTACGTAAAGATGACCATCCTACCCGAGAAGAAGCACCGGGTGAAGACACGTGTACTGAGGAAGACTCTGGAGCCCGTGTTTGACGAGACGTTCACCTTCTACGGCATCCCGTACAGCTTGCTGCCCGAGCTCACGCTGCACTTCCTGGTGCTCAGCTTTGATCGCTTTGCGCGAGATGATGTCATTGGGGAGGCGGTCGTCCCGTTGGTGGGCGTAGACCCCAGCACGGGACGAGCCCATATCACCCAGCAAATCAGCAAGAGGAACACACAGGTGAGTGTTTCTTATACTTGCACAGGATTGTGGGATATCTTAGGTCACGTACACACTGTACAGTTTTAGGATTGACAACCCAGCAAACACAGAACGTTCCCGAATGGTCCCATGAGGTTATTTTTTTGGGAACCAAACAAGAACATTATAGAAACGTTCCATGTAGGTTATTTTTAGGTTCCATTTTTATAACGTAAGGAGAATGTTCTGGGAATGTTCCCTTAACCTTAAGGAAAAGTTCTAGAAACGTTCTGGGAACCAAAAACTAACGTTCCCAGAACCTAAATGTGTTTGCTGGGAATCAACTAACGTAACGGAACACGAGTCACTCTTTAAATTGTGATGATTGACACCATGGTGACCACAGCAAAGTTCTAGCGTCTTGTGTGTTTGGTATCTAGTAATTTTGACCAAAATAATATTTCAGCGACTAAAGACTGGGGTGCAAGTTGCGATATTTTAGTCTTGTGTTCATATAGACCATTTTGCGAGATGTAAACAACACTGGTCCAGAAGCACTTCCTGTTTCAGTTTTTTAACACAACATAAACGTTGGGATAAAATACAACCAACAGAACATATGCAACTGAATCAAAAAGTTAAACACACATATTTAAGATGTTTTCTTTACATTTGAAATAAAGAAACCATTTACAAACTGAAACAGGAAGTGATTCTGGACAAGTGTTGTTTACATCTTGCAAAATGGTCTATAAAACATTTGGATTTGTTTTTGTCTATTTTGGGCTTATTCTTATAACAAAATCAGGCCATAAGAACGTGTTAACGCTCATACCTCGTGCCCTGTGATTTTTTTTGCAGAATTTTTGTAGAATGCAATTGATCATACTTCTGTAAATCACAAAACTTTGTGTGTACAGGACAGGACTAAAAGGTGAATTGACAAACGAATTTAGCTGCAGTGTGTATGTGGCCTTAGATGTCTGTAATCTTCATAAAACCACACTTAAATCATTCTGAAGCATGAAAACATCAGTATTGGGTGCTGCTGGCGCTGCAAACGGCATCATATTCCTCGGCTGTTATTCGACGCAGAAATCGTTAAACTTAATCTTTCCCATGAGATGGCTGCTGGAACCTTTATGGATCTCCCTAGATGTTTTACGGTTAGCGGCAATCATTGTGAGTGAAAAGCTTTCTCCAGCTTCTCTAGACATAAACCAATATATTAGGAAATAAGGTAAAAGAAAAGATTTTGAGATCTTTGCCCCAGGTTAAGTGTGCCTGTGATTGATACATGTAGTTTTAGAGTGATAGTGCTGCTCTAGGTTTTGGAAAGTGACTTTTTGCCTTATTGTGAGGTAGGGCTGCACGATATAGCACACATTCACCTGCTTTCAGATGGACGATAAGATGCAGATATGAGTGTTAAAGTTAATGAGATAATTAAGTGATTAATTTAGTGATGATTGAGCATTATTGATGATAACAAGCAGAATCGCTGAAGGAGAAAATCTAAAATTGTAAGCCACCGTTATGCTGATCAGTGTCTGCTTTAGTTGGGCTCTTGATCCTTATACTTTAAGTTTAAATTTTGCTTCTCTGCTGTTATTGGTTTATTAAAGTCAAATGAACAAAGACAACTGTGGTCTGATAGTGTTGGTTATGTTTTGACATAATCATACTGTGATCTTGAAAAATGAAACTCATTCAGATGATTTGGTTTAACTTGTTAGCAACAGTTTAGTGGTTCTACAGCATAATCCATATTTTTCTTATAATACAAAACATGTAATAAACATTATTCTGATCAAATCACTTTCAAATGCATTTATTTAGAAACACAGATATCAATAATTCAATATTAGATATCATATAATATTAGATAACAGAGGTTTAGATGTTGATGTTTTATTAAAAATAATAGTTTGGTTTGATGTCACCATTATGGTGATCAGTATGTGCTTTAGTCGGGCAGTTTGACAATGTTTTATTGCTAGTTTTGTCTCTCTACTGGAACTGTTTGTTAATATGAGAGCAATGAGAGAAAGATGATGATGATGATGATATAATCAATATGTTCAAGATGTTATATTATGTTGCTGTATAGCATTGTGCTCCTTACATGTATGGGCTGGGCTTTATGGGTGGTGAGAGCGTCTATTGATCCATGGCCCATTACAGTGGCATTATGCAGACAGAGAGTGTAGCCATAAAGGTTACAGACTGCAGGGAGGACATCCGTCAGTATAACCATTTTGAAACTAGCCATAATACTCACATCATTAGCAATGATACTCACAAACAAAACAACAAGCATATCTTCAGTTATTCTGTGCTTCTGTAGTTTCTTACCCCTGTTCACAGATGCTATTGATTCCTTTTATTGATGGAAATTGTGTTCCCTGTAACCACTTGTGATTGTAGTTTGGTCACTGGTGTTTTAACTACTGAATATACAGTTTGGGGTCAGTAAGATTTTTTAATGTTTTTGAAAGAAGTCTCTTGTGCTTACTAAGGCTGAACATCCCCTAAAATGATATAATATCACAATTTGAAACACCAATTTTTTTTTTTTATTGTATACATTTTAAAATGTAATTTATTCCTGTTTGAAAAACTGAAACTTTCCAGTCTTCAGTGTCACATGATAATTTACATCATTGTGATATCCTGATTTGTTGTTTAAGAAACATTTTCATTATTGTCGGTTCTTTGAATGAATAGAAATTTGAACGGTATATCTTTGAAATAAAAATCTTTTGTAGCATTATAAATCTTACTGATTGCTAAAAGCATTTATTTGGCGCACTATTGCTTAAAATCAAGTGGTTTCAAGTGGAATGCTCATTGTTATTTTAGTTATTAGTAATTTTTCCTTATACTGGCATCTGTTAACTCTCAGAAAAAAAGGTACAAAAGCTGTCACTAGGGCGGTACCTTTTCAAAAAGTATACTTTTGTCCCTAAAGGATGCATATTGGTACCTTAATGGTACATATTAGCACCTAAAATGTACCATTAAGGTACCAATATGCACCCTTTAGGTACAAAAGTGTACCTTTTGAAAAGATACCGCCCCAGTGACAGCTTTTGTATCTTTTTTTCTGAGAAATCAGTGACAGTTACACTCCACTGTGATCACACGCACATTTGACTACCTTGAAATATACTATAATTTGTGATCACAAAATATTTTGAACCTCTTTTATAGCTATATTTAGAGCACTGAAGACAGATAACAGGTGTAAAATAAGGCTTAGTGAACACTTTTTGAAATAGAGCGAGTGAGAGAGCACGGTTGAGTTATTATGAAGGCTTTGCAACCATTTTCACTCACACAAACACAAGCAGAACTGCTAAAAGTGGTTGCATAACATGTAATCCTAGTCTAATACACTGCTGTATTTCCATCAAAGCAGGAACAATAGCATTATACGCGATGTTCATAATCTCATTCTCTCTGGCCATAGGAAACCTTAAGTGCTTGGAGGCAAATAAGTATTTGAGCTTGTGTAAATCAGTACACAGAATATGCAGAGTAAGCTTGTTCAAATCAGAGAACTTCCTGTCTGCTTTATATGTACTCGTCTATAGAGAGAGTATCTTAAATTGAATCAGTGCACTATGGCTCCAAAGACAGGAGCATTAGGGTGTTGGCTGGGAGTGGTGGACAATCGATTCCGCCAAGAGAAAGACAGACATGCAGAGAGAGAGAGAGAGAGAGAGAGAGAGGATTATAGGAGAGAAGGAAGGAGAAAAAGCTCAGGAAACAGATGGGGTGCAGTTTGTGCAGTGAGAGAGATGGGTGATTATGAGGAGTGAGTGACATACTGCGGCAGTGCCATGCTTGTTACGCTCGCTTAGTTTCATGGAAGAGAAAGAAAATGAATTTGAGCAGAATAAGAGGAGCTAGGGTGATCAAATTCGTAGGTATTTGTTTTAACCTTCAAATGGTCTTCGTTTCCTGTTTACACTTCTGGGCTTTGGGTTCTATACGACCGCATCAATTGATTGAGTAATTGTACAAAAAATATACATTTTTAATCATACAAATAATATATCTTTTTTTTTGTTTACTTCTCATCTATTCATTAATGCGGTGATTTTGGAGATATAAAGTACTTTTGTATCCATATACCACACAATTCCTCAACTACACCATTAGCTTGCATATGAAATATTATTTTTTTAATGATACATTGCATTAGGCCTTCATTTATGTGTACAAATTTTCAGATTTATGCCAGATTTTTATTTATTTATTTATTTTTTTGACACATGAAGAAAATAGTTCGTTAGAAATCATTTTAGCTCAGTCCTGTGTGGTCATCTCGGGTGGCTCGTCATCGCTATGATCCTTAGTCATTTATCTGATGGACTTTTGTGTGTGCTCACTGTAAAAAATATTTTCAAGATTTGTTATCACAACATATTTTCTTTTGTCAAATCAACTTTATAATAATTTATTTAGTTGAGATAACTTATTATTTTGAGTTTCTGATGGTTAAATTAATCTACTTCATTGTATTAACTCACTTTTTCTAGTTCAATCAACTTAAAATTTTAAGGCAACCCAGGGTACTTACTTTTTTAAGTTAAACCAACAATATTTTTTTACAGTGTAGTATTTCTCTTCTGTTTCTCCATAGTGTGAAAGTCGGGGGGAATTGCTGGTCTCACTGTCCTACCATCCTGTTACTCACAGGCTTAATGTGGTGGTCCTTAAGGCAAAACATCTGCCAACCATGGACATCAGTGGTCTTTCAGGCAGTAAGTGCACATATACACACAAATACACACAACCTTTAAAAATAAAGGTTTCAAATATTATATTTTGGGTTCCCCAAAGAACCTTTTTAGTGATATTTTGGGTTCCCCAAAGAACCTTTTTTTTTCTTATTGTGAAGACCATTTTAATAATCTGAAAAACTTTTTCCACTATAAAGAAAAGATGGAATGGAACGGTTACATGGATGTGAAATGTTCTACAAAAATCTTTATTTTTAAGAGTGAAGATACTCAAATAACCCCATTAGTACAAAGGCTTATTGCATTCACTTGAAGAAAAAAAAAATCTACTCTGTTTTTCTAATTTAACGAGTTAATTTTTCATGAGAAAATTTTTTTTGCTCTGTTTTTCTGAATTAATGAGTTAATTTTTCATGAGAAAAAATTTTTTGCTCTGTTTTTCTGAATTAATGAGTTAATTTTTTGTGAGAAAAAAAGTTTTTGCTCTGTTTTTCTGAATTAACTCGTTAAAAAAAAAATTCCATGAAAAATTAACTTGTTAATTCAGAAAAACAGAGCAAAAAAAATTCCATGAAAAATTAACTCGTTAATTCAGAAAAACAGAGCAAAAAAAAAAATCCATGAAAAATTAACTCGTTAATTCAGAAAAACAGAGCAAAAACTTTTTTTCTCATGAAAATTAACTCATTAATTCAGAAAAACAGAGCAAAATATTTTTTTTTCTCATGAAAAATTTACTCATTAATTCAGAAAAACAGAGTAAAAAAAATGTTACATGAAAAATTAACTTGTTAATTCAGAAAAACAGAGCAAAAAAATTTTTTCTCATGAAAAATTAACTCATTTATTCAGAAAAACAGAGCAATTTTTTTTTCTCATGAAAAATTAACTCGTTAATTTATTTATCTTGTCTACCTACAGACCCTTACGTTAAAGTGAACGTCTTCTACGGACGCAAGCGTATAGCCAAGAAGAAGACGCATGTCAAGAAATGCACACTCAATCCCGTTTTCAACGAATCCTTTATCTACGATGTTCCCGCTGAGCTAATGCCGGACATCTCTGTGGAGTTTCTGGTCATTGATTTTGACCGCACAACGAAGAATGAGGTTGTGGGTCGCCTGGTTCTGGGTGGTCAGAGCCCCGTTCCATCAGGGGTGACTCACTGGAGGGAAGTCTGTGACAACCCAAGGCGGCAAATTGCCAAATGGCATAACCTTACAGAGTACTAGTGTCTGGCCAAAACATTGGGAAAGCAAAGTGTATTATTCCACTTCCTTTCTGTCAGCCCCTCTATAGAAAGAAGCCCATTTAACAATCTCACATATTCCCTATATAGATAGGTGAATGAGTGGATGAGTATGTGTGTCAGAACAAAGGACCAGGAGCAGTCTAACAGAACCACTTAGGAAGTTCTCTAATGAACTTATAGCAAAAAAAAAAAAAAGTCTCAGTCATAGAAACAAGAAGAAGAAAAAAAGTCAATTATGGCTCTGAATACCTGTATGAGAGTTATATGCTTAGAGCCTTTCACCAGTATACACAATATACATACACTACCTTCAATTAGCCGCATGCTTGAGGTAATGAGACACTTTTATATTTAGCATAAAGGAGGGCGGTAAGAAAAAGGAAAATAATGGGGTGAATTTTTCACAGTAAATGCGGACGAATGGACGCCATCATGAACATTTTTGCTAACATGCTAATATTTACCACAGAAAGAAAGGTAGAAATATGGCTATTATTTATATCCATTTAAAAAGTTTTTATTGCTGTCTTAGTCTTTTGATGATGCTGAAAAAACAAAACGAACAAAATAATAAAACTTTAAATATCTGTTAAACAAAACTTGGTTTTTAAAGGAGCGTTTTCAGCCAACCACCAAATAAAAAAATATAGTGATCTTCAGCTCAGGATTAAAAATTAATTTCATTTATGAAAGCACTCTAATGTTACATACAGTAAAGCCAGTCTACACTGTCTCAATGCTGTAGCTTCTTTATTTATCTGTAGCTGTATTTTTAATTTCTTTATTTTAATCAAATTATTTAAAATCTTGATGACAAAATACGACATATTTACCTTTGCATCACTGTAAAAAAAATCTTTTCATGATTAGTAGGCTAATCACAATTTTTTTTTCTTTTGTCAAATCAACTTAAATAATTTATTTAGTTCATATAACATATAATTTTGAGTTTCTGATGATTAAATCATTCTCCTTCATTGTATTAACTCACTTTTTCCAGTTCAATCAACTTATTTTTAGGCAACCAGGTTACTTACTTTTTTAAGTTAAACCAACAATATTTTTTTACAGTGTACTATTCACTGATTGATATTTTTTTTTTCTTCAGGCATATCAATGCACATTTCCATTTTACTGCAAATGACGTTTTGACCCAGTTGCTGTGCTGCCATAACACAGAGATCAATGAAGGTTCGTTCAAAAAAGTTGGAGGGAAATAAAGATTAATTAATTAACAGCCAAAGCCACATGTGACAGAAATTAGCATATTTGGGTATTGTCTGCAAAAGTGTACCTTTGGATTGAATTGGTCAAAATGTACATAATGTATCATAGGGTGTAACACTGGTACTCTTCGATTTTTTTTTTTTTAATTTTCATAGTACAATTGAATATCGCCAAATATACCTTTAAAATTTTGACATATAAAGGGTGTCATGAATTAACAGAAAATTAAATTTAGCCAGATCGCTAACCACCCCAACCTGTTATTCAGTAAGGATATGAATTAAAGCAGATATATGCAAATTCAGAACAATTTTCTGCACTTTCGTAGAGTACTGTATTTATTTTTATGATTTGTTTTCAAAAGAAAGAATATATATATATATATATGATATATCAAAAACCTAACAACTATGATATGACTAATAACTGACCATTTTAGGATTTTGGCATGAGCCAGTAACCATTAGTCAGCGCCAGCTGTCAAAAACTAGCTAACCAAAGTAGATGGACGATCGTTTTTATGGTGTGTATATCGCACCCTTGAGAAAATTGAGCGTTGGGGACCACGATGAAGCATCTCACACTGCAGTCTCATAGAGTCTACGTTTAAAGACATGCAATGTGGATGTGGATATGTTCCTAATTATGTCATTCAGTGCCCACGGCCCCTGAGGCAGATTTAAATGCCATTTTCACAGTGCGAAAGAGCGCATATTAAGTTAGTTAAGCAGAAAGTGGGAGGGTGAGAGGAGGAAAAAGAAATCGACTGGCTCATTAGAGATATTTCGTATTTAAGGTGAAATTAATATAGCAGTAAATTAGGCCCAAGCATTCTCTGAAGACCACGAAATGAGATTAACCATTGTTTATTAGGAGAAAATGAATCGCATTTCAATCACATTTTCATGAAAATTAAAAAACCATGTGTCCATAATCCTAGACTTGCTGTTTCACTTCCAGGCTATACATTTACAATTGAAAAAATGAATTTTTCCACCTTCTATAGTGTTTTTTTTTTCTTTTTTTAACCCTGCATGCATTCACTATTTACATTTCTGCTTCAAAACTGGTGTATATGACAGTTTTTAGTGGTTTATATGACAGCAAAACCCACTTTTGTAAAAACAGCAACCCAAATTGCACAATGCAACCTAAGTGAAATGATACAAGCGTGATTTTCTTTACCTTAACCCTCAGCTCCTTGTGTTACTTGGAACTTTTTTTGATCTTTTGGGCATAAAAAGCTTGTTTTATATCAATAATTACATAAAGAAGAATATAACCAACTGTAAATGAGTGTTTGTTCCAATGGGCAGTAGCACTTTCTGCTCTTCTTGTATCTTAACTGTTTTACTTGGAATGGAAATGGTTTCTTTTTGTGTAAACCTCATGTTTTTATGGAGTACTATCTGCCCCTCTTTCTCTCTCTGCCACTGGTCCCTAACAATCCCTCGGTTTTTTGCTGTTGTGTGTTGTACAAATACTTTGAAAGCTGAACAAAGAACAAAATGAACTGAGAAGAAAATTATTGTAATGAATATATTAGTCCATTCGATATGTGAAGGTGGAGTGAAGTTAGTGGTTCAGCTTTATTTTAGGTGTCCCTAAAACGACCTAGATGATAAACCGTGTTAGTTCACCACAACTGTAGTGTGATTCACCGTCACGTTGCCTTTTCAATATTTGTAAGTACAAGTTGTCTATGTACAATGTAAGTACTGTGGAATAACATGTACTTTACATATCTAGCTTAATACTGCTCATTTCACTATGATCTTCAGGGACATCTAACATAAATTATGAAGTGTAATGCTTTTGAGGGCAAATTATCTACATACTGCTGTGAGTTTATGCTAAATACAGTATGTTACACTAATGCTGACTTGTACTGTATGTTGAAGTTGTTAACACAATGGACGTGCAAATAAAATAAAAACTGATACACTAGATCAGATCTTCACCTCTTTCTCTACTTTAAAGATACATTGTCAAAATCATTTCAAGTTGTAACCTGATTTGTAATCTCTATCCATCAAAAATATATATTTTTTTAAATAATTTTTTATAATTTTTTTTTGCAAACTAACAGCTGCACCGGACAAACAGAGTCTGCTGTGACTAGTCTTACAGTTAGTCAGCGATGTCATAGCCATTTTTAATCAGTAACATAAAAACGTAGATTAGTCTAAATTGAATTTGAAAAGACTGATTACCCTTTGGTAGATGATCAGGCTAGTTCTTATGTTACAGACTTACAGTCAAAACATACAAAAATGGTGTCAAACACCCAAATTGGGCTCAGGTTCAGGACAACTAAGTATTGTAAACGAATAAAGAAGTGTGAAGTCTGCATACTAAAAATTACTGCACCAAAGTAATTATTAAAAGGCAACGTTTAGGTCGTCATCAGGCACAATGTCAATGTAGAGTGAAGCCAACTTTAAATAGACACAAGTGATCAAAAGAAAAGATCATATGTGACAAATACAAATTTGTTCTAGAAAAATAAATAAAAGCCTAAATTCAATCTGTTCATTATATCAAGCGATCATTTCTCTAACCGCTCAATTGATATGGATTAGCTACAAGCTCTTTATGAACTTTTTGATGCATAAACAACATAACAAAAAACATACATTTGTGTTCTGAAGATGAACAAAAGTCTTACGGGTTGGAACAACATGAAGGTGAGTAATTAATGACAGATTTTTCATTTTTGGGTGAACTATCCCTTTAAGTGGTGCTCAAAGGAATTTCATAAGTATATGTATGGATGTCCCAGAAAAAAAACGTGGTTAATGAACAGTTTTCTTGTAATGTAACGGCAGACGCCATGTAAACACAGCCACTATGTTTAAGATGGCATGAGACGGAAGCTCTCATAGTTTTTTATCAAACAAGAAAAGAAAAAAAAGGTCTATCGGTAAATGACTGGATGGTTGTTGTTTACTTTTGCTGTGATCTCATTTGAGTGACAGGTTCAGGTTGCCCCGCCCTCACACCAGTAAACATCAGAGACGAGATGATGCTGCTAGATGGAGGGGAAGTAAAGTGCACATACTGTAAAATAAAGTAATACTGACTGAATCATGGTACCAACACAGTATTTTAAGCCACCACTGTCATCAAAAACAATTTATACAAGATAAAAATGATTCATAAAGTGATTACTGTTGCATATTTCTGTCTCTATTTATACACTTTTAATTTGCTATGTATGTAACAATAAATGTACTAAGTAGTCTTTAATTGGTTTGTGTATTTTAATGTATTCATGATATTAATATTTAATTCTATAACCTATTACTTTAGGGTTCTATACAATTGTTAATGGCCTGTAATGATGAGGGCTTTAGGACCCAGCAGCATCTGCACGCTGCTGCCCCAGTCGTCCATGGCTTTGTATGTTTACAGTGAGAATTGTATGGCAGGAATTTTCTAACATCAAATATTTAAACATAATTTGCATCGATACAAAAGTCCCAATGGAGACAGAGATCCTGTGACAAAGGTAAGCCACCAAGTAACTCACTCGCCTTCTAATCATAGTTGTATCATGTAACGTTACAGAATCACACTTTTTAAATGCAAAATGACCGTGTAAGTACGGCGGCGGCTACTAGTTTATTTTATTTGAACGACTTGTTTGTTTTAATAAACTGTCGCTGCAGTATACAAGCTTACTCACTCACATCGATGAATTGTGGGCTTTTCTTCAACAACTTCAAAAGAGTGTTAAAAGTTTCGCGGCGAATTTGACGATCACTAAAAGTTTATAAAATACATGTTAAAATTATAACTAATAAAATTATTAATACACATATGCATTGTCAAATGTTAACTCAATGAATGTCGTCGAGGCGTTCTGTCTATAAATATCACAGACTATTGCAGTTAGCTAATCCAGTTCTGTCGTCCTGTTCATTTCAAACTCGGTCATGAAATAATTAGTTTTTCATCTTTTGGTAGTTTAAACGAATATTTTTTCGTGGTTGTTCAAGTTTCCCTTTTAACTTGAACACATTTAACCCGGTTCATTTGTGCCACTCAATGACAAAAGGCCTTTATATTAGAGTTCCCTTTCAAACGAACTATAGTAACCATAGTTTCCACCAACATACCTCAGCTACACAGTTACGTTCAATAATCAAGTAACGTTAGCTACAATAAAACTGTCAGCAAATATATAAGTTGATTTGAAGCTCAAGGCAGAAATAAGTTTAGCTGCTTCATGTTCTGTACATTTTTAGTGACGTTTATATTTTTTCCAACATTGTTAACAAATTTTCATAATGTCTGAATAGTTTAAAACTCATATTTTTGAGTTTTTGCAATTTTACAATATACATTAGATATTAAACCATAGTACCGCAAAGTGCACTATAGTTACCATGGAAAATAAGGGGCAACAGAATGTCCAAAACCAGCCAAATTTGGAAACAATTGGTTGAATTACAATAATGATTGTGTCAACTTAAATAATTTAAACCCTTTTGGGTATTTATTCGACAATAAATTGCTGAGCCAATGTTAAATCCAATGTTGGACGCCACAAGAGCTGCTCAAAGCTTTTTCTTGCATGGATACAATTTTCGATTGCTGACAATCAATTATGACAGAAACACAACTCAAACACACAAAATATTATCAAACAAACATTTAGAGTTATTTTCACTGTTGGAAATCACATAGAAGGGCTGCTCAGTCTAAAGTAACTAACGCAGCAGCATTACAGTCGATGACAATGGAAAAATGCATCAGACAGGGGTACACTGGCAGATAATCTATTATTGACCGTGTAACACCCACCCTGAGGATGCTTCGCTGTCACATGAATAGCTCGACGGAATGACTCACTTCCTCTTCTCCATCAAACAGAAGCTTGGGTGTCAAATGCAGCCTTGACAAGTGTTCTTGTGAGTGTTTTTTGATGTTTCGCTACAGGCCCGCATTCATGCAGCAGTGCAGCTGTGGAAGTAGAGACTGACTCAGTGTTCTATTGTTTATTATGATGACGTCACAAATCACCAAGAACATCTATCTATCTATCTATCTATCTATCTATCTATCTATCTATCTATCTATCTATCTATCTATCTATCTATCTATCTATCTATCTATCTATCTATCTATCTATCTATCTGTTCCTCCTTCAGTTCGTCTGTTTATCTCTAAAGTATACTTCAAACTTGAACCTTTAAACTTCAATTTTAAACTATTTTAAACAAGATTTGGTTTTGATTTGTGTGATGTGTGTTCCAGTGATTCGGATGGAGTCCTCACGGAGCACAGGGGGTCACTCCCGTGAGTACAAGTTGGTGATGTTAGGAGAAGGTGGTGTGGGCAAAAGTGGTGAGTAATGTAGTTCTCTCCCTTTCTCTTCTTCTCTCTCTCTCTGTTTGTCTCTCCATTGTATAGTGCTTTTCACGACACACAATACATGTTTTGAAACACAGCCTCACGTTATGTCTATGTTAGTGAAGTTCACGACGTAATTTCAGGAGGAGTGAACCCATCGAATCTTTCAATTAACTGCCGGAGCATATAAGCATCTCGCGGCCATCATCATCCAAGCATTTGTAGTCTGACTGCGGGCGGGGTACTGTATATCTAAGCTCAAGTTAAAACTGCTTCCTCTAGCCTCTCCACTGTGGACAGCAAGCCGAATACGCTTTAAAGATTATATGCACAAAGGAACTCGTGAAATGCATTAAAGGTAAAGTTCACCCAAAAATGTTGTCATAACTTACTCAACATCACTTAAGTTGTTTCGGTATAGAGTAGGGATGGGCAACGATTAATCACGATTAATCGCATCCAAAATAAAAGTTTGTGTTTACATAATATATGTGTGTGTGGTGAGTATAATTAATTTGTATATATAAATACCCACACATGCATGTATATATTTAAGAAATATGTGCATGTATATATTTTATATATATTTATTCACAATTAATATTATATATAAATATAAATATTTGATATATTAACACATTTTTCTTATGTAAGTATAATTAATCCACACATGCATGCATGTATATATTTAAGAAATATGTGCATGAATATATTTTATATATATTTATTCACAATTAATATTATATATAAATATACATATTTGATATATTAATAACACATTTTTCTTAAATATATACATGCATGTGTGGGTATTTATATATACAAATTAATTATACACACTACACACACATATATTATGTAAACACAAACTTTTATTTTGGATGCGATTAATCGTTGCCCATCCCTAGTATAGAGACAAGACATTTTTAGAAATAATTACTATATTGTGATTTCCTAACTTTACTTAGTGAGCTTGAACATTACTCACATTGTGTTAAAGATTTTGGTCAAATAGCCCTGCTCTAAGTAGCTTAAACAGGGACCTACTAAAAAGTCACTTGATAATGCTTAAATCCACCAGCGATCAAGTCAGAGGTGACTGTGGCAAGGAACGACATTTTGATTGTGGTGGCAGAAAACAGATCCCATCCATCTTTCTTCATTTTTCAGCACTATCCTTTTTTATCCTTGTTTTCATAAAGGATATGTAAAGGCTACCATGTGTTTAGGAACATATTTAAGCCGATGATCTGACGTTTTTGAGTGTCGACTGACGACTTCGTGTGTCGGTGTTGGATTTTTCCCTCCGCTTTTTGAGTGTGTGGCTCTAGTCGGACTCGGATGCCATCTTTTTCTTTTTTTTTTCTTTTTTTTTTTTTGGGCCGAGAGAGGACTCTGACTGCCTGTTCGGTTTTGCGAACGAGTCAGTGCACGAGAATAAGAGCTAGAACGATGAAAGTGAGCACAGAAGTCATGACCATAGACAGTAAAAGAAATGGACACAGCGACCCAATTAGAGCACGACCGATAAAGGATTTTGAAGGCCGATACCGATACAACGATAAAAATATTTTTGGGTTTTAAAATCCAAAATTCCGATATATCGGCCGATATTTTTTTTTATTAGATATTGTTGGATTTCACACACGTGTAAAAGAAAAGCTAACTTTTCTGCACAAGATACGTTTGATACTTTTTCTCTATGTCTAAATGTTCACTCCTCGCAAGTATAACTTGACTGTAACTAGAGATATGCTAGTTATAAATACAGTAATCATTACTTTATTTAGGCAGAAAAAGTTCATTGTGGTTTCCAAGCTCATTAAAGTTAACGTTAGCGATCTTCCACTGATGATAGTGGCGTTAGCTAGCTTTGTGGTTAGCTAGTCTATGATGAGCCATAATTTAGCAATAGATAACATCATACTCCAAATTGTAGAACATACATTTTCAATATAACAGGCCAAGGAGAGATGATTAAAGCGTGTTTCGTCCGTTTTATTTTATTTTTGAAATATTCATTTATCGGCCATTATAACTGCCGATACCGATATTATGGAAAATGCCTAATATCGGCCGATATATCGGTTTGGCTCTAGCCCCAATAGACTTCAACGGAGAAAAGTGAAGTCAATTAGTAGAAGCGCTCAAAGCATACTGTGAAAAGCAAAAAATGAAATAGTAGTGATGTTAGCCGTGACACTGAAGCTCCGATGCGTGTGTCAAAATAATGAAATAATTTTTAGTGAAGCATTGTATCGGTGCTTGATTCGTTACTTGACCAATGACGTTCGTTTCACTCAAGTCACACCCATGTGACCGCTTCGAAATCGGATTAAAAAATGTGTGACATTCGAACCTTGTACCGTTTGGTGAAATGAAACATGAAAAAATGTTCATACAATTTCTTCCTTTGAATTTAACATGAAATGGTTTTGTGCGATTGACCCTTGGCTCTTCGATTGGGATATTTTCCTCCGTTCTCTGTCACTGCAGCCCATTATTGTGGTCAGACAGTGGGCTGGTTTACAGTTGTAGACATACAGCCAGACAATAAAAGTGTGGGTGTTGGCTCAGTGCTTCAGTCGGGTCGTTATGAAGGCGCAGGTGCCTAGCAACTTCCTTCGCCTCCAGGAGTCTGTTGCCTAGGAGATGAGCGGAGGTCACCTGGAGAGGATGCATGAGCTTTGCTCTCCTTGTTTGAGAGTGCACTGCAGAAGGTTCTTTAGGGTGACTGATATTCTCTCTTTATATCGCCGTCTCCATGGGAACAGAGCTGAGAGCGCACACAGAGCAAATACATGCCGACAGCAGGGTGTGTTTGCTCCGCATGAGGGAGAAGGGGGAGTTGTTTACACTCCTCTTGGTGTATTTTCATGATACCACAATTATGTAAGAACTCGGCTTGTCTCTTTCTCTTTGTCTCATAGCCATCATCATGCAGTTTATAAGTCACAGATTTCCAGAGGATCATGACCCTACGATCGGTGAGGAAATATCTAACATGCCGTCTCAACAGTTAATTATTAAATTACATTTCATACTGATATTGTGTTACATTTTTGTGACCTCACTGGTATAGATGAGCAAAGTATTTTCAGAAAGAATTACGGTGAATTCAGGATGACTGTCAAAAGTGGCCCAGTGCATCTTAGCCTATGTATATATATTTAAGGTTGTAATATATATATATATATATATATATATATATACATATAAATATATACACATATATACACATTTTATGTTTGAAGAGATGCCAAATTTATTTTTACAATGGAAATTGGGTATGTTACAAACCTTTTTTGCAATGTTGAATCTATTTTCTGTCTCTGAACTAAGTGTTTTTAGCTAAGAATAAACTAAAAGAGTTACACAGTGTAGCTTTAAACAGCTCAACTGTAAAAAAAAAAAAACTCAAAGAGGAACATTTAGTAAAGACAAAATATGCACTACTGTTCAAAAGTTTGGGGTCATATATTAGGGTTGTCAACGTGGACGCATGTGATTATAAAATATATAATTAAAATGATACATACTGGTAAGGGGTTCTAATGTCGGTCGCCATGTTGGCCCTCCATCTTTAAAAGTACATTAGCCAAAGAGGGACATACCCGTTAATTCAAGGTTCGCCTTTCGCGTTTACATTTCATGGACGAGGTCGAATTGGAAGCCATGTTAATCTTGGACTACACTGGCCACCATAGGAGTTAAAACGAAATCGGAATTTAGAGGAACAGAAACTAATATTCCCTGGATGGTCATATACCTTTTCACCACTAGATGGGGGTAAAAATCACACAGTGTAGCTTTAATGTTGTTGCTATCTCTCGTCAACCATTGCATTATGTACTTCATGCATGTGTTTTTACTGTTTTTAGAGGATGCCTATAAAACACAGATCCGCATTGATGATGAGCCAGCAAACCTGGACATCTTGGACACAGCAGGACAGGTAGGCGGGAGGAGTGTTGTGATAAAGATAAGCACATGGAAAACGAAACAAGGATCAGACAGGCAGTGAAGTGTAAAAACCTCTGATAAAAAGTTTAGTCAAGTCGACTTAACACTCTTATTTTGCAGACTATAAGAGGGTCATTCTCCTTTAACAATATGTCTCACTTCCCTTTTTTGTTTTCGTCTTTGCGGCCGTCACTTCACAAGACAAACACACACAGGCACAATGTTTCTCTCATTGTGATGACTCAGCACTGTTATAAAATGCATTAGTCATCTCATCACGAGTTTAATGAAATTTTGCCTACAGTATAATAATCTACTAACTACAAACGCTTCCATTTATATATATAAAACGATTTTTTTTATGTTAGGTTTACAGGGTTAATATGAGATTAATCTAATTAATATTAGATGTCAATAGACTTCCACTGTACTATAAACATGATTTTTGTTGGTTTACATCTTGAGGGAGGTAATCGACAACATGCCACAATCATGTTTATAGTTACTCTTGACTGAGCTGCATTGATCCTCGTAATATTTCTATAATTTATTTATGTATTTGTCTTAAACCAGGCGGAGTTCACAGCGATGCGTGATCAGTACATGCGAGCGGGAGAAGGTTTCATCATCTCGTACTCCATCACGGATCGCCGCAGTTTCCAGGAGGCACGGCACTTTAAGCAGCTGATCTACCGTGTGAGACGCACCGTGGACACCCCTGTCGTACTGGTGGGAAACAAGTCTGACCTGGTCCATCTCAGACAGGTGAGGAAATTTACTGGAAACCCCGTACCTATAGAAATAGAGTGTTTATATAAATAAATAAATATTCACCCCCCTCAGATACGGTTGCATAATATTGTGTTATATTATGGAACCATGATGCATCATCACATCAACACAAAATACTATAGGCTAGAGCCAGGCCGATATTATGGGCCGATATTAGGCATTTTCCAAACTATCGGTATCGGCAGTTATAATGGCCGGTTAATAATGGTTAATAATGGCTAGTTAAAACGGACGAACACGCTTGAACCATGTCATGAGTGTTGGAGTTGTATAGTTTGTCCACCAGAGGGCACTCTACACCGTTACTGTTGGCAACACTCGTTGAGTTGTTCATGATACATACAATGCTTGAATAACAATTAAAAGAACATCCCCATCAGTTCTCTTAACTCAAATAAGTATGACAAAATTTGTGACTATCATGTCCAGTGTTGCTACTGTTAAATAAGCCGAGAGTGAAGCGGAATCAGCTAGTAATAGTAATGTTACGTTGTTACAGTGTAGTCGACTGACTGTCCTTTTAACTTTTGACAATGTGACTGAAGTATTTCTTTAATAGTGCGTGACAGTTATACCAATGAGGCGTATCATCTCTCCTCGGCCTGTTATATTGAAAATGTATGTTTTACAATTTGCATTATGACGTTATCCATTGCTAAATTATGGCTCATCATAGACTAGCTAATAGAGCCAGACCGATATATCGGCAGACCGATATTATCGGCCGATATTAGGCATTTTCCAAACTATCGGTATCGGCAGTTATAATGGCCGATAAATGAATATTTCAAAAATAAAATAAAAACGGACGAAACAATGCTTGAACCATGTCATGAGTGTTGGAGTTGTACAGTTTGTCCACCAGAGGGCGCTCTACACCGTTCCTGTTGGCAACACTCGTTGAGTTGGTCACTATACATACATTGCTTGAATAACAAGTAAAAGATCATCCCCATCAGCTCTCTAAACTCAAATAAGCATGACAAAATTTGTGACTATCATGTCTAGTTTCAAATAAATAAATAAAATATCGGCCGATATATCGGAATATCGGATTTTAAAACCCAAAAATATTTGTATCGGTATCGGCCTTCAAAATCCTTTATCGGTCGGGCTCTACTAGCTAACCACAAAGCTAGCTAATGCCACTATCATCAGTCTGTTCTGTTGTGACAATAAAAGAAACAAGTTTCTTTTTAAAATGCATTATCATATTATTTTAGTTAAAACTCATAAATAACTAAAAAATAACTAATGTTAGGGAAATCTGTTCATGTTTTGTTGCACGTTTCTGAAATAAAAAAAAATCTTAAAAAATATCGGCTTAAAAAACAAGTGGGAGCTTTTCTTATCCAGCTGGAAGGGGACCATTTATGAGGAGCTATTGCATTATTGTATTTTGACTAGGACTTTAATCTTTTTCATTTCAAAGTCATTGCACTGAAGGTAATGTTTCTGTTCTCTGCTGCATCCATGTTCTTTCTGTCTTCTTTATGATGTCTCCATTGCCTGCCAGAGGGAAGAATCCCTAATGCTGCCACCTCCATGCTTCACTGTAGAGATGATGTGTCATTGTGATGTGCCCTGTTTGATATGCGCCAAACATAATAGAAATAGTGAATTAAAATAGTGATATAGTGAATAGTGATAAAAAATAGTTATTAAAATAGTGATATAGTGAATAGTAGTGATATGGGGGTCATTTTTTACCGAAGACCAAAATTGTGACTCTTTAAAATCAAGTGTAACGTATTTTTGTACTTTTGTGTGTAGTATATATAAACACTGTATACTACCTTTCAAAAGTTTAAGGTCAGTAAGATTTTTCAGACTTCAAATTTCAATTAAATGCTGTTCTTTTTAGCTATCTGAAAAAACGAATCAGAGTTTACACAAGAATACTAACCTGTTTTTAACATTGAAATGTTGTTTAAAATAAAAATAATTAAATTTTATTACAGTATTACTCTTTTACCTTTTTTTTTTATTCAATAAATCCAGTCTTGATGAGCGGCCAAACTTTCGTCACATAAAACTTTTATAAGTTTTTTCTAGGGCTGTGCAAAAATTAATTGCGATTAATCGCATCCAAAATAAAAGTCTGTGTTTACATAATATATTTGTGTGTGCTGTATATAATTATTTTGTATATATTAATACCTATGCATGCATGTATATATTTAAGAATTATTTGCGTTTAAATTCTGTATATAAATACATAATCTATATTATATAAATATAAATATTTTATATATGAATAACACATTTTCTTAAATATATACATGTATTTATGTGTATATATATATATATATATACAAAATAATTATATACAGCACACACATATATATTATGTAAACACAGACTTTTATTTTGGATACGATTAATCGCAATTCATTTTTGCACAGCCCTAATTTTTTCATATATATATATATTCTATTGTTCTACATGTTTTTATTTATTTGGTCCTTACACTTTCAGGTGTCCGTCGAAGAGGGCAAACAGTTGGCGAGAGAGTTCCAGTGCCCGTTTTTTGAGACCTCCGCAGCGTTCCGTTATTACATCGACGAGGTGTTTGCCGCACTGGTGCGTCAGATCCGCCAGCGCGAGGCCGAGATGGTGCGGGGAAGCGAGAGGAAAACCCGACGCAGCCATTCTTTCTGGAGTCGCCTTAAAGCCCCCTTCCATAAGAAACAGCAGTCCGAGCACTGAGAGAGCCACAGAGAAGGGCATGTTCACCTTCCAGATGATTGTCCTCTCACCTACAGCTGTATGAGTCCCACCTCTTTCAATAAGGTTTGGGAACTGTATTTATAGTTCACATTTGATTGTTTGCAATGATGCACTCCCAATCATTTTGGTTAGACTACAACCCTCCCTGTGCAGGACACACTCACTCGTCATATGGGACGTGGGCTGATTTACTGAGAAATATTAATCTTGACAGTAGTTTTTTTACTATTCTTTTTTTTTTTTTTTTTAGACAGCATTACACTTTGTGAAATTGAATGTCAGGGGGAATGTTGAACCTCATTTTAACGGATGGGAATGTAGGGAACAGGGCACGAAGGATTTGCCACACGTGTTTTTAAAAGACTGAAGTGATGAGAGGTAAGGTCATGTCAGAGATTTGCTTGCAGGAAAATATGAAGGTCAAATGAGTTTAAGAGAGCAGAGAGCATGTGCAGAGTGGAAAGAAAGGACAAAGTGTCGGCGGAGGTTGGTAAATAGGCAAGGATTTATGGTAGAAATATTAATCTGCCAGTATATTGAGTACTGTAAACCGTTCCTGTAGTTCTGTTAGATGCGTTTAAAAACAATTGCTGTTGTTTTAAAATTAAAATGAGAGTTTGATTTGCAACTCTTTTTATTTATAGCTTTTCTAAAATGACATTTCACAATAACATGTCCATATATATATATTTGTAAAGTTGCTTTCTTAAGATCATTACGAAATGGTTAAATCAGTATAATGAATTATAATGAAAATATTTTCATAATAATTGGAAGCACATTTCCCCACCAATTCTCATTAACTTAATGATTCTTATTAGATTCTCATTACTGTAAAACAGTAATATTGTATTATCTAAATATAGATTTCATTCATATTACAGTAACAATATACACACACACATACAGTATATATATATATATATATATATATTGCATTATGAAAAATGCTAATTTAAAAGGGGGAATTGCTTTATTGTCATTAAAATATTGCCACAATGCAAAAATGCTCCTAAAAAGCCATAATCTTCTTGAATCAAAATAGAATTTATTATCTGAAATATGACTTGGACATGTTCTTGAAGGTTCTGTGAGATTCAGTGTGTTTGATGGAAACTGAACTGTATGATGTAGCTGCAAAATACACTGTATGAATGACTTTGTGAAATCTTGCTGAGCGAAATTCAGGTCCACCTTTAAGCACATTAACAGAATTACTAACTTGATTACGATGGAAAGCAAAATTGTTTCCTTTTTACACAGGGTAATTTTTATTCCAGTGGTGTCTGTAGTCAATGTCGGGAATGAAACGCCTTAATGTGGCTTAAGAAGGTGAATCCTTATCTGGATTTTCTCGTTCACATGCTGTGCACTTACTACGCATCAAATTTGAATGATATGTCTGTTCATTTTGGCATTTCATGGAAAATTCTTGTTATTACTTTTTTTGTGATTATTAGATTTTATTTTTAATTTTTAACCAAAATGGTTTTACTATATTTTCCTTTATTTATTGTCATCTGAGATTCTCAAATAAAAATCACTTTACCAATCTATTAAATAGTCTGATTATTATTATTATTATTATCAATGATCTGCAATATTAACGATACCTTTTAATTTTGGCGACCCCTGGTGGCTAGTCGCGAGAAACTGTCAGTACATTCATAAAGCTTTTGTTGTTGCATTGCATGTTAGAGCTTAACTTGTCGTTACATATTAAAGTTATCTAGTTTAATACAACATAAATAGACAGTGTACTGGTTAATTTCTTATCCTCTGACATCTCAACCTCATTTGTCAAAATGCGACTCACCGACCGTGTGGTTATTCAGGACAAGTGCAAAATGCGATTTCAATCCAAACGCGAACGGCGTGTCCCTCTTCAGCTGCCGTTCACGAACGAACTGTCAAAGCGTCGCGACAAAAACAGAGCAACAGAGCAAGTATGCAACATACTTCCAGCACCAGACTGCTCTCAAAAGTACTTATTGTCTGAAAACATCAAGGATCTTTACAGTCAGCTTGGTTAACCTTTATCTAGTGCCGCGAATATCAGTGGATACGCGCGTGAAGGACGCACAGGCCCAGTGTGTGTACGATGGATTCATGGGTGAGATTCAGCTCGCAGAGTCAAGCCAAAGAACGCGTGTTCAGGTACACAAACACTCACTGCATGCATGCTTACAGCTGTACCACTACATGTTCTCCATGTTTCCTTGACTGCGTCAACTTTGCAGCCTGTTTAGATACTTGAAGGTGCTGCATTGGAAGTTGGAGCTATACTTCCCCCCATCTACCTAACAATTAGTAAAATTAACAACAAAGCACAGTGATATTCACATGTTTTTGGTTATGGTAATGTTGATTTTTGCTGCCTTGTCGAAAAATGCTAACTTACCGGAGTCCGAATTGATCACAGAATGACTATTAAAGTCGTATGAAATACAATTATAATACAATTCTAAGTTATGAGTAGCTACTGTATACTGAACTACTGTTTTTATTTTTAAAACGGTGTGAAAAGGAAAAATTATCATAAAATATTCATCTTTGACTTGTCAAAGTTACATCTTTCCTCATAGTAATTGAAACTTTCAGTTATTCTTTTTCAGCTGGCTGACCGTACAAATATTTATATGGTAGTGAGCATTTTTTGAAGGGAAATTATACATTATAACAGGAAAATGTACCTTTTGTAAAAAAAAAAAAAAAAAGTAGCAAATCTCGATGGGTAGCATGAATCGTCAGAACACCTGTTTTATAAAGATGGTATGGATATAAACTCTTCAAAATGACTTTCATGTGCACTCTGTAATTATACTAGTAGTATAAATCATTGTTCACAAAGAAAGAACGAAAATATCACATGCAACAGGGGGTTTCCCAGGGGGTCCACAAAAAAATATACAAAAACTGTTAATAATAATAAAAATATTAACAACATGTACTTACTATTGGGTTGGGTTTAGGATTAGTTGCATGTAATGAGTATGTGTAACATATGTTACAAGGACACTGTAAAATAAAGTGTTAACTAAAACTAAATAATTATCACAAATAGACATTGACATTATTGCAGTTTTATTCGGATTTCTAATGAATCTTCATTTTTTTTTAAATCTGAGATGAATGGCTCTTTAGTTTATTATATTGTATGTTTCTCTTTTGGTTAATATTTAAGGTGGGTAAAAAAGGATACAGTGTCAAATGAATTAAAAAGTATTTTTCATATATTGACATTGCTCATGATTTATGGGGATTACATTTTTTTTAATCATTTTAGGTGTTTGTGTACACACCCTGCCAACACGCATTTATGCTCAAAACAAGTGAATTTGAACAATAGGTCCCCTTTAATGCATCATCTTGCCATCCTGAGCATTAGTCAATGTTTTCACCTTTATAATAGTTATGTATGAATCCCTCAATTGTCCTCAGTGTGCAAAGACGGATCTAGCAATCATACAGACACGTATGGGAAAGGGCTGCTAGAAAATAAATCCAATGAATGTGCTGGTCTGGACCTGATGGATTTTTCTATAGAATGGTGCTCAGATGGATCTTCCAGTTAAACACTAACAGTATTTAGATTCACTTTTGAACTGGGTCATTCTCAATAATTGATTGTGTCTGATTCTGAACAGGGCTGCCCAGTACGCCTGCACGCTTCTGGGTTACACGCTGCAGAGAGGAGGAGCCAGACCAGAGCTGCTCAGCACCATTAAACAGCTGGAAGCCCACATGAGCCTGACCAGAAAATGTACGTTTGAGGCAGGGGTCAGTAGAATGGGGGATGAGCACAACTGGCTCTCTTTTGACTTATGGGTTTTGATGAGAGAGTTTGAATTGACAGGATGCTGGATTGGAATGGCTGGGGAATTGTAATTTTATTTTGCAAAGTTTTTAGAGAAAGAGAAAGTCCAATGCAAGTTTGCTGTAAAATATCATTAATAAAATAATTAACCCAGAGAAACACAGCATAGCAGAATAGCAGTGTTTGTAAAAAGCATTTAAATAATACCCAATTTTTTTTATATATATGGGTAAAAACTACACATAACAGTGGCTGATACTTATCACGATGGTTTGCATATTACAGTAACTGCCATTATCAAATCTATCTATTTGCAATAGAAAAAAAGTAATTTACATCATATGTATGAATGTATTGCATGTAAGTGTGTGCATGCATGCATGTGTGTAATGTATGCATGAATGTGTGTGTGTGTTTGTATGCATGTATACATAATTTGCCTCTACATTAAACCCCAATGTAATTTTTGCCTAAATGAAATATAGCTAATATCTTCCTAAATATATTAAAGGGTCTCTGAGGGTTAATTTAGACTTATTATGCCTACTAATACTAATATATGACTAAAATGGTTCCATAAAGTGGCCTCCGTTGGCTAATCTCTTTTCACTCACAGAATCTAGTTATGTTAATATGGCTCAGTGTTTGATTGATGCAGTCTGTCCGCGTGTTTGTCTCAGTGATGCGGTTAGGGAACTCCGCTGAGGCTCTGGAAGCGGCGAAACGCACTGTGCATCTGTCCGACTGTGTGCTGCGTCTCTGCATCACAGTGGCCCATCTCAACCGAGCGATGTATTTTGCCTGTGATAATATACTGTGGGCCGGCAAAACAGGACTGCTGCCCGAACTGGACCAAAACAAATGGAGCCAGAGGTCGTTTAGGTGAGTGCTACTTTCATTTGTTTTCTTCTCTAAATTATTATTACTATTTCCTATTAAAATAAATTATTAAATCTCTCTATATATATATGTACTATAGAGCCAGACCGATATTATCGGCCGATATTAGGCATTTTCCAAACTATCGGTATCGGCAGTTATAATGGCCGATAAATGAATATTTCAAAATTAAAAACGGACGAAACACACTTGAACAATGTCATGAGTGTTGGAGTTGCATAGTTTGTCCACCAGAGGGCACTCTACACCGTTACTGTTGGCAACACTCGTTGAGTTGGTCACGATACATGCATTGCTTGAATAACAATTAAAAGAACATCCCCATCAGTTCTCTTAACTCAAATAAGCATGACAAAATTTGTGACTATCATGTCCAGTTTAAAATAAATAAATAAAATATCGGCCGATATATCGGAATATCGGATTTTAAAATCTTTTATCGGTCGGGCTCTACTATATATATATATATAGTATATATTGATATTCTGTTATTGTTTTTAATAATATTTTGAATTAGTTTTCTGTTTTCATTTGAATTTTAGTTAGTTTTAAGGTCCTTGCACACTTTGTCCGAATTTCGAGCATGTTAAAAAATAGCAGATTAAGCTTACACACGCCTCCGAAACTTTCGTCCGTCATGAAAAAATTCGGATGGGGTTCGACTTTCTGCATTTTTTTGCATCCATAGCAAGCATTTTGAGAGTGTTGACTATTATAATATTGATATTATAATTTTTTTCTTCTATTATAAATTTACAAAAATGTTTTTATACTTTTAGTTTTATGTAATGATAATAATAATACACATTAAATAAGGCTTTGCATGTGAAAATTTGATTAACTTATATGTGAATTTGCATCACTCTGTTTTGCTCAAATATATGGTGATGGCTGGATACAGTATATAATTATTTTGTGCACAGTGGAAAATGTTTTTATTTGTATTGTTTCATTTAATAAGCTGACTCTCTTTCACTTCCTGTAAACAGATACTATTTGTTCGCACTCATCCTCAATTTAACCCGAGACGCTTATGAAGTCCGTCTGCTGATGGAGAGAGAGTCCCGCTGCAGTTCGGCTAAAAGCTTCAGCTCCGCTCCGTCTTCCCTCACGCCGACCCCAGAGAACGGAGAGTTCCCTTTAACCCCGTCTCCTTCCTCAGCGATGTCTCCCCTCCCGATGCTCACGGCCAGCCTCAACAAGCAGTTCTGTCTCTTGATCACTGTGCTGCGCAACAACCCTCCGCTGCTCCTGGACCTCCTGAAGAACCTCTGTGACGTGTTCATACCCCTGGACCGGCTGGGTTTGTACCCCACGGGGTCGGGCTTTGTGGGAGCCTGCGGCCTCACGTCCTCCATCCTGTCCATTCTCACTATAGTTCACCCCTGGCTCAAACTCAAGCCCTGAGTGACATCATCACAACTACATATCCTGTTGCTTTGTTTCTAAAGTGAACCTCTCCTTGATAACGGAAAGAGGAATGTTTGCTCCTCTCTAACAGTTTAATTGCACGTTCAAAACTGTGGAAAAACTAAAAACAAGATCTGGCCTAATCCGATTAAAACAAACAAAAAAGCTTTGTTAAACAAGTCTGTTGAAAGGAAAGTAAGTCTGAACATGTCCTAGTCTGTAGTTCTCAGTTAACTACAAACGGTACACTTACTATTCAGAATCATACCTTTCTCTTAAGGTTGAATTTTCATCCCTAAATGAATTAAATTTAGTACAATAAATACTATCATGACTTTTACAGATGTAAAGCAAAAAAACAAAAGTACTAACCTTGTATAATACTTAATTTTCATTCCCATATGTTTGTCCCCTTATATTTGTTAAAAAAAATCACCCCATTATTATTATTATAAACAGTTCTCTTGAGTTCTCAGAGCTTAAAACATTTGCAAATCCGTTTGTGTCAAAAACTGCTTTTCAAACATTATAAAACGGTTATGATACGGTTTTTGATCCAGTAGATTCTTTCTAAATCTAAAGCTGTTTCTTGCTTTTCACTTCCTGCCGTTGTGAACCTTGGCATTTTGTTACCAAACTAATTTCAAAACTAGGAGTTTAAAGGAGTAGTTCACTTTTAAAAAAAACTTTTGCTGATAATTTACTAACCCCCATGTCATCCAAGATGTCCACGTCTTTCTTTCTTCAGTCGAAAAGAAATTAAGGTTTTTGATTAAAACATTCCAATGGACTTCAATGGGAACCAAACGGTTCAAGGTCCAAATGAGAGTTTCAGAGCAGCTTCAAAGGGCTTTAAACGACACCAGACGATGAATAAGGGTCTTATCAAGCGAAACGAATGATCGCTAATTTCAAAAATAAATAAAAAAGTTTAAGTTATGAGCTCTGTTCTGTGATGAGCATTCGTGACTCTCCTGTTCAAACTCGTTCATCAAAATGAACAAATCTTTTTTCAAAAAAAGCTTCGACCTCGTCATGACTTGAAGGGTCCTAGATAAGACCCTTATTCATCGTCTGGTGTCGTTTAAAGCCCTTTGAAGCTGCGCTGAAACTCTCATTTGGACCTTGAACCGTTTGGTTCCCATTGAAGTACATCATATGGAGAAAATCCTGGAATGATTTCATCAAAAACCTTAATTTCTTTTCGACTGAAGACAAAAAGACGTGGACATCTTGGATGACATGGGGGTGAGCAAATTATCAGCAAAAGTTTTTTTAAAAGTGAACTACTCCTTTAATACTTTTTTGTTGTTGTTGCTGTTTTTAATGAAATATCAAACAAAAAAGATTTGAAAATGATACAATAATTTAGGTTATTGCATAGTTTTTAAAAACTACATCACTGACTATGTTGTTATTTAGATTTTGATTTTTTTTTAATTTAATTGTGAGCCTTGAGCCAGGAGTACATGTGATCTATGGACTGTTTTCTTTTAAACTTAACCATAGTTTGAAACTTCCTAAATACTATGCACCACTGAATGTTGACATGATTGAGATGTGAATCTAACTTTTGAAATAAACAATGCCTTGAATTTTATTCTTATCTTCTCTGTCATGTTAAAACATTTTATCGAATCAAATTTCCTTGAACTTTCTGGCTAATCAAAGGCTGTTATTATTTGAAGAATCCCATCAATGATTAATCTGCTCTTGTGTTGAATCACTGCATTGCCGTTTCTTGCTATACAGCATCTCACCACTAGAGGGAAACATAACACAACATTTACCACCGGAAATTATGAACTCGCTTTAGTAGGTAGCGACAAGAAAATAAGAAAAATAGACCGAATAGTACTCAAATATTGTAGCTAAGTATGAAATTACAGTCCTGAATTCATGAATTTCCATAAAAATGTCCAAACTAAAACCATTTAAACGAAGTTTAAAATCGCTATAGTGTTTAATATTGATAACATGCTTTTGCATTGTCCTTATGGAAGTTTGTAACTGATGTGTTTAATGGCACAGACCGAAAGCACATTCCCTCCTGCTGTGAAAGCTGTGGTGGGGGGTCTGTCCTCCTACTTTCGCATTAGTTACATCACACTGATTCAGATGCTGTGTCACTCCCACATGGCTGCATTTTTGCATTACCCCCCAACCCTCTCGTTCTCTCTATCAGAATCAGAATCACTTTTAATTATCCAGAAGCCTACATGTTTTATTCAGGGCAGCATGTAGATTCTCTAGAGAGAGTGTTGGTGGAACAGTTGTATGAAATGCTAGGTACATCTCTTGATTTTTGTATTGATTTTGAGTGGGAAGCTTATGACATACATGATGACCAGGATGTGAAGGGGGTAAGAGGGGTCCTTAAAACCACCCACAGTCACTCACAACAGATGCTCTCTTGCAGGTTTCTGTTTATATCTCATTCTATATCCTTGCTTATCACTCTTTATAGTTTGTTTTTTTCTCTTTTACCTACAATTTGCAAGAGCTCACCAAATTTGGACAGTTGAAGACTGGAAAAATGTTGCCTGGGCTGATGAGTCTCGATTTCAGGTGGTAGAGTCAGAATTTGGCATAAACAGAATGAGAACATGGATCCATTGTGCCTTGTTACCACTGTGCAGGCTGGTGGTGGTGGTGTATAATTGTGTGGGGGATGTTTTCTTGGCACACTTTAGGCCACTTAACTTAAAAGTACCTGCATGTGATTACATCCACACTCCTAAAATAATGGTTCACAATAGTTTTTTTTTTTTTAAATTATTTTTATTTATTTTTACAGTTATGAAGAACTATACTTTTAAACTACATTAAAAATGTATATGCAACATGCACACAATAATACATTGTACCTAGGGATGCACGATATATCGGCCAGCATATCAGTATCGGCCGATATATGTGCGTTTTTAATGTTATCGTTATCGGCCTTGTAAGAAAATTTGGCCGATATATTAAAGCCGATAAATAATGTATTATTCCCTTCAGCTGAGACACTTGTTGAGCACTGTTTATGTTTTTGGATTTCTTGAAATATGATTGAAATCTCTTCAAAAAATGAAAATACGGTTCGGTACAACATGTGCAGCACAAACCTGTCATATCGGCTATACAACACTATCATGAGAACATCATTATAATTGTGCGCTTGGGACATGGATTTAATTGTGAGACTTTTGTTTTTGTTATGAGGCTCTCAAAATTAGATACAAATTTGGATTCAAGTTTATCGGCAGATATATCGGTTATCGGCTTTCAAATATAAGGAATTATCGGTTATCGGTATCGGCCAAAATTTTCATATCGGTGCATCCCTAATTGTACCAAACTATTTTTTTAACTCATGTACATAGTACAAAATGGGACCACATAAACTATTATCATGTTGGCTCCTAAAATGTGGTTGTCATGAATGTGATTGAGATCAACACAACGACTTCCAGTGAGCTCCAGAGTCTCAGACATTTACACCCCACCAGCAAAGATCTGGACACACACAGTGCCACAGACAGTAACATTAAACCAGGACACACACCATTTTTTGATAAAGATGATGAGATAGAGGATGAGTAATGTCTGGCTCGTCCCAACAGTGCAAGTCTTCATGAATCTGTGCCAAGACTGTGTTAATAGACAACTGATTGTCTCTGGGTTACTCAAGTTTGACCTCTTAACAAGGTGGTCTATCCCCAAAAAATACTGTCTGTAGCAAACAGACATTAAAAAGATATTTTGACAGAGGTTAGAAATCCAATACCATGGACTTAAGGCTGTGAACTGCAATTTTTAAATAATCTTAAATTAATTTTAAAATCCAATTTAAAAAAAAAAAAAAACGGAAACGTTTTTAGTTACACTCGTCTCTAAATTATTTGATTATGCTAGAAATTGCTCTTTATCTATAAAATGATTATTCATTCATTCATTATATTTTATTTGAATTGTTTTGGTTTGTTTGAAAAGGACTAAAGGGACCAAATTCATGGACAAGTCAAGGAAAACATTATGGAAATCAATCAACAACAATATACTGTATATATTTTTTCTACTAAAGCCTAGCTCGAAATTATATTATCATCTAGAAATTGCACTTTGTCATACATTTTACATATATATATATATATATATATATATATAATATATATATATATATATATATATATATATATATATTATAGTTTTTCTAATTTTCTCAAGTTTAACTCATTTAATCAGGAATTCCATCCATCCATAGATAAATAATATTGTTTAACTATCTTTTCTGGAAAGAATTTCGGAGTCTACACGTCCTTCCCATGAGTATTCCCACAGATTATTTTATGATACACTTCTTTGACTTCCCCACCTCACACTGTATATTGTACTCTAAGATCATATTATCTATCCCTCCTGAACAATAATCAGCCCTGAGGTCTGTGGTTTATCTTTTGTCGAGAGCTGATTCATACAGAAAGTGTTTCAGAGGACGGATCATGTGTCTTTATTATGCACACAATTCTATCAGATGTGTGAGATGATTCGGATCAGCCCTCATGTCCCGTGCTTGTATGAAGCGGATATACGTGCTGCAGGGGTGAGTGGATATACAGGGGAGAGAGGCGAGGGCATTCTGTCATCTCAATGTTAAAGATAAACACAGCGCTGTGACATTATCAGGACGCCATTGTGCATGACAAAGGGGATGTCAGGTGAAGTGATATGAATACCTGCCACATTCAGCTGATAGATGCATCAACAGTATCACCATCCTGGAAAGGTCAACATGTCATTGTTTATGGTTTATATAATATAGTTTGTGCAGTTCAAAGAGGGCATATATACTTTACAGTTCCAGTCCATGTGTCCATGTAAGGTTCATTATTGTTCAAAAGTTTGGATTTGTCGTTTTTGAAAGAAATTAATACTTTTATTCAGCAAGTACGCATTAAATTGGCAAGACGTTTATAATAATACATTTGTCATTTTTATAACGATTGATATCGCTGTCCTTTTGGACTTTCTCTTAATCAAGGAACCTTTAAAAAAATGTATCGGTTTCCAGAATAATATTAAGTATCAAATGTTTCTTGAGCAGCAAATCAACATATTGATTTCTGAAGGAGCATGTAACACTGAAGCTCTGTCTTTTTTATAAAGTAGCGGCATCAGTTGAAAAAAAAATGGTCTAAAATGACTATACATTTCACAAATAATTACAAACAAAGGGCAAGTGATTAAACACATTATATTAAATGTGAGATTTTGAAGTAGACAGACTGAAATAGTATTTTCTTATGTTTTATTATAACTTTGTAAAGGGCAGGTAATATCTCAAACCAAAGTTGCATCTGCAATCAAAACATGCTGCATGTTCAAAATACATTTTTGGAGTCTCATTTGAATTGCAAAACATGCAGGGTGACATGTTTAGACTGAAACAAGACAAACCGCTGAAGCTGTTTCCATTTGAATGGATTCAACGGCCAGTGGTATAAACCATTGCTTTTATCACCATAACAAGTGTTTCATTCATTTCCTGGACTACATCAGAATCACTATGCTGAATATTTTAATTTCCTTATTTCCCACATGGTGAAACGAACTAAAGCCCGTTGTGGGCCGTGGGTTTACAAGGGCAGCTGTTTGGTATGAGACGTATGAAATGGCCTCAGGTCACTGGACCCAGCAGAGATCCCTCTGGGACTGAAGAAGGGGAGTGAAGACCAAATATGCCCAACAATGCTTGACCTTCTGTCACGGAGGAGTAAAAATACTGCAGCTATACGTGCTGCCCGCCGAGCCTCCTTCTCCAATGCAGCGTGTCCCAGAATCCTCCGGGAGAATCTGTGTATATGGCTGGATGTAGTGTGTGCACTTCATAAACACTCATGGAAATCAGCAAAGCAAAAACAATATACAATGCATGCAATTAAAGGAAAAAAAAAAATCAAGCAAGTGTTCCAGTTTAAAACAGATGCATTTTTTATTGCTTTATTCAAATAAATTTTTATTATTTTTTAGGAATTTATTTTGTAATTTAAATTCCTTTTTTTTACTGTTTAATCGTAGTGGTTTTAACCCTTAAATTGATGCATGTTTCACCAATAACTATGACATATAAATCACTGAGCCGCATTTCAAGTTTTGCTGATGATACTTCCTGTTCTATTGTTTTCTGCCTGCAGGAACTGTAAGTGAAACGTCATTTCATCGTTGTGTATCAGACATTGCCACCTTGTGGAATAAAGGCGACTTGCACTTATTCAGTCATCAATGATTCAATTATTGTTGTGCAGAAAAAAATATACTCAGGTCATTTGCAACCCTATACAACTTTATTTATTTATTTATTTATTTTTTTACAAAAAATGAATCATGGGTCATAATGGCATGAGTTTAAGGGAAAACTCATTTCAAATGAATTGTTATTCATTTGTGTATATTTAAAAAACAACAACAATATTAACAGTTTATACATAGTATAATATAAATATTAATATCTAATTTTCCATGTGCTTCACTGCAGATTTTAATAAAGACTTAATTTTTCAAAGGATGTTCCTGTGTTCTGTGCATCCAGCTGGCTTTTGTCACTAATCTTGATAAACAACGTAGCCTTCTTTGAGGTCTGTGTGTGCGGGTGAAGAATGATATACTGCTTGATATGAAAGCCTGGCATTGCCTACGTGAGGTCTGAGGCTCTGCGCTGTCGAACAGAGATAAAGCAGGAGAGGAGAAACGTGGAGATAACAGACGCACTGCCAGTGACACACACTGTTGGCAATGCTGCCACTTTTTGCAAGATGTAAACAACACTGGTCCAGAAACACTTCCTGTTTCAGTTTGTAACTGTTTTCTTTATTTCACATGTAAAGAAAACATCTTAAAGATGTTTGTTTAACTTTTTGATTCAGTTGTATATGTTCTGTTGGTTGTATTTTATCCTAGCTTTTATGTAGTGTTAAAAAACTGAAACAGGAAGTGCTTCTGGACCAGTGTTGTTTACATCTCGCAAAATGAAGCCATACAGCTAATATTCATTTTACATTTACACATCAACCTCCTGAGACCCTGCGTGCACATACATACGGGGACATCACATTTTTGGGTGACTTTTACTTCAACATGTTTTTCACAAACGAGGACACTTACACTGCCATCTGCTGGCGTCAGAAGAGAAAAAAAAATAACATACATAATTTAAAGATGGCGGAGAAAACAGGTCACATGTCACGCACGGTCACGCAGCCACTCCAGACCAAAACTTCCACAAGGTAAACAACCTAATAACATTTCATTGTTTATTCTTGTTAAGTTATGCATAATAGTGTTGTGTGATTAAGATGTCATGCACATTTGACAAACTTTTGTAAAATTAACGATTTACCAAGCTGCTAAAGTTGATGTCCCCATATGTGGACAATGGGACTAAGCTTAATTAGATTTTGAGGACACTACAAGACAAGTGAACATTCTGTACAGTCAAGTGCACTTCTTTTTCTGAAAGGTTTTCAGGGGGAGAACAAACGACCCACAAGTAAGAGTTTTCATTCATTTCACATGTGTATAATCTTTATATGATAGTGTGAAGGCACAGCAGCAAAAAATGGCTCATTTTAACCTCAGGGCAAAGAGTGGGTGGAAAACGTCATGCAAAACGAAAATATGACTATGGTTGTTGGAAAAAAACAAACATTGGCTAACAAGCTCACAGACAAAAATAGAATGATTAAAAAAAAAAAGATTTGGTGGTTTTAGCTTTATTTGACCATTTATTGAATTGATGTAAAGCTGCACAAGAAAGTGGACTTCCACAAACAGTGTATTTCATTCCCTCTCATTTTCCGTTCCTCATCCCTTTTTTCATAGCTGTTTTTCTTGTCTGCTTAACTCAGCTCCACACGGTTCAGCCTCACCACCCCTGAATGCACAGATACTTTGGCATGGTTGGGCAGAAAAACCAAAAGGACCAACAGCAAAGACACACACACACACACACACAGTTATTGCACAAATCAAAGATCTCATGCAATCTGAGAATGTGCTGTTGTCTGGCTGTTCTCCATGTTACACAGGGACACAAAAAGCCATTATTGTCTCGTTTTCCAGAGCTCGGCTCATAGAGAAAACAAGGACGGCAGCCACTGGACACCTGGGAGCAGTAATGAAAACTATGAAAAGCAGCCAAGAGATGCAGGTCAGGAGGCTGGTGGCTCTAATGAGTATCAGTGATTACATTATACAGCACTGCTCAGCTGAGGGTGGTCCAGCTATGGTGGTCATTCAAACTCAGGCCTCTGTCTTAAAGAAACAGTTCAGCCTTATGTAATTGCGAACCTTCACAAAAGTACGGAAGTACGAAGTCTGACGTAGTTTGACCGTATGCACATATTTTTAAAACATCCTAGTTCAACATTCTTTCCAATAACAGCTCATATCCGCTGGCTGGCAGCACAGTGGCAGAGTGCACGTACTTCATTGTACACATGCACATCACGGACATTATATTTAGTAAGGAAGTATTTCTGTTTCCTGGGAATGATGTGCCTTTTTGCACTGTTCCAGACCCAGTATCATTTACTCAAACCTTAAGCTGTGTATATTTTAAGAGCTAGTGTAATTCTGGTCTCTGATCACACCAAAGGGTGACCTCACACAAACTGCTCCTTTCCCATGATCCAGCCAGCTCGCCGCAGCTGATGGTATGGTCTGACCAGACCCCATTTGTCAATACAATGGAAAGTTTATTTGGGTGGTTTTGTACCCTGAGAGCTGTTTTTCTATTTGTTTTTGTTAGAGAGAGAGAGAGAGAGAGATTTACAGTGGATATACATGTATTAATATAGTCATGTGCCAAGACTAAGGTGATTAGAATTCTTATTTTGAAATCCCTTTGAAATGTTTTGTGAAAGGACATCAAGAAGCTGGTGTTGATGTGGAGGTTATGCCCTATCTTTAGAAAGATTTGTAAACACTAATCACGTAGCATTAACATGCTGGAGGAGAAGTGACTCGATGTACTTTCAAGTCCCATTTGATTTTTAAATTTTGCTGAAAAATGCTGGAATGTACCCTGGTTTTCAAGAAATAGCAAGTAAACTGTTATTTGTATGACCGACCGCTT